>CM056049.1:652779659-653979659 GCA_029574335.1 Rana kukunoris
GCTCACGAGAGGACGTTAGCAACTGATATTTTAATGGGTGTGTTAAAAGAGGTTGTACGACAAAGGAATGATTTAAAGGTAAGTCTGTCCATCTTGTTTAAAAAAAATAAAAAAAAATTATTCAATAAACTTGGAGCATGATGCCTACAAAGTCTATAAGATCTCTACCCAATTAGTCATCTGTGACTGCCCATTCTGATCATTCTCCAAGTTGTATTTGTGTTCTTTAAATCTAGAACCTAATGCAGCAGTCTTTCCAATGAGGAATATAGATGTTTTGGTAAGTTAGCTTCAGTGTCTAGAGCTGTTATTGCCTCAGCGCTTGCCCATGTCTAACATACTCATGTAATGAGAAGGCTCGTCAAGCCAAGCATCAGGAGTTCTCTTTTTGCATAGTCCCCCTTTTTAAAGACCCCATTCCTAACAGTTTCTCTGCAGAAAGGTTAAAAGTAGTATGGGTTTTGTTTTCCTAGATTCATACTTGCCTAGGTGGATGCTGCATCTGTCCGCCGGCATCTCTGCAGCAAGAACCAAGCCACTGAACATCGGCGAATGGCTAGGTTCTGTCCAGTGCTGCAACTAATGATTATTTTCATAATCGATTCGTTGGCCGATTTATTTCGATCAGTTAATAACCTTAATTTAAAAAAAAAGGAATTTTGCTGCGATTTGCGTTTTTTTTTTTTTTTTCGCCCAATATTAAAAAAAACACAAATTGCCGCAAAAACGTATTACTAGCTTTTTTGCAGCTTCTCCATTGAAGTATTTTCAACCAAAAAAACAAAATGGCACAGGTGTGCATTAAAGTCCTTGCCCTTTACAAATATGCAGCAGCTGAAAAAAGCATGGATGTTAACGTGTCCCATAGGAAACAATGTAAATGAATTGTAGTGCGTTTTTTGCAAAAAGCACCAAAAAAGGTGTAACCCAGGCCTGAGATGTTTAGTAACATAATGGGGTAAAAAAAAAACTAAAATGAGTTAAAAAAAAAAAAAAAAAAGCGAATCGCTACTGTAAGGGGTTAATTTTTTACTGTGGTACAGTGAAAGTAATATTTACAGTAGCGATTTGCTCTTTTTGTACTATAAAGGGATATTTTTTTTTTTTAACCCGATTATGTTACTGGCCGATTAATCGATTATGAAATTAATTGATTAGTTGTTTCGGCCCTAGTTCTCTGCTCCACGCTCATTGCAGCGCTGAGCTGTGTAGGGACAGGGTGCGGCTGTCTCACAGGCTCGCTGAGACTGCCATCAGTCCAGGCAGCTGGAGGACCCAGACTTCCTAAGTCTGTATGTCAGACTGTTCTCCGCTGAAATCCTTTGACCCATAGAAGCTCAGCCTAAAAAGCTCAGGCTGGACTTCTCTTTTTTAGTATGGTGTGTGCAGAGCAGTAACGTCATCCGGTAGAGTTTTTTTACTTGAGTCATCCTTCCCATCATACAATGTCGAGGAAGCATGTCTCTGCTGCTACTGTTGCTTGCAAAGCGACACATGAAGCTTCAGTTCCTTCTGTTGCCCACCTAAAGTTATTTTGTAGATCAGTTTGATCAGCTTGTTCCCCAGCCACAGCAGCCAGAAACGGCTGAGAAACAAGTGAGAAATGCCCCTGGCTTCATTCAGTGCAGGGGTGATCAGTGCACAGTTCACTGATCATCCTCTTCTCCCTGCATGCGCACCCACCATGGCCATCCTAGGTGCCCAGGAGAGGCAGCGGAGCCCAGGATACATGGCAAGTCTGCGTACCTTCCATCATGTGTGAAAGCGATCTGCCTGAATATCTTTCACTAGAAAGTGGATGGTCTGCTGAAGAGATGGAAGTACTCCCAGGAGTTGGTTTACAGTGCTGTGTTGCTTAAGATTTATTGCATATTTTAATGAGTTTTGCATTTACCTGCATCAAAAATGTTTCATTATTTTATTTTTTAAGCTTGGTAATCCTGCATTTGTAGTTCTGCAGCCAAAAGATCACAGTGAAAATGACCTTTCCTTTCATGTTTGCTTTAGGTTATAGTCATGAGTGCCACACTTGATGCAGGCAAATTCCAAGTATATTTTGATAGCTGCCCTCTCCTGACTATTCCTGGCCGCACACATCCTGTAGAAATCTTCTATACTCCAGAGCCAGAGAGAGACTACCTGGAAGCTGCTATCCGCACAGTAATCCAGATTCACATGTGTGAAGAGGAAGAAGGAGATCTACTTCTGTTTCTCACAGGCCAAGAGGTTTGTACCATGCTAGCCCTGCCTGGCATGACATTTTCTATTTCCTTTTTTTTTCTTTTTTCTTCTTTGGTACAATGCTGATATGTTAGCTAATAGCTACTTTTCCTCTCTATAACATCTGACTGTTTTGAAGGGAATGTTGACCCGAAACTGACTGCTCCGTTATAGTTGATAGTGAAGGTTGCTTGCTTAGCCTAGTCACTTTACACCTTCGTATGGGTTTCTTTTACAGGAATATTCAAATGTACTTTCTTGCGTTCTTATAATTTAGATAGATCTGGAAGTTATGATGCTTTTCTATTTGAAAACATTGTAGATTTTACTTTACACAATGTTCAAATTTTTCGGGGGATTGTACAGAATTGGTGTGTTGCGACGCATCTATTTTGTGTATTTGCAAAATATGCTGCACTTACAAATAAACTTTTTTTATTTCTTAGTTTTATATGCCAACTGCTTTGAATTTGGTGAATATTGTAGCACAAGATAGTTTAGACATGAGTGACAGTGCTAACCAATATGAAGGAAACTTGAGAAGTCCATGTGACTTTGCCTATTCATTGTCTGTACCTTGCTCTGCAGCAATCCCATCCAAGTTCCAGTGTTGCCATTTTTTGTTTTATTTTTTTGAGCGTAGATTGGGGTAACATTGTGTTTTTTAAAAGTATTCAGTCCCGAGCAGTCACTAAGGGAAGGTCTTGAGTGTGTTCAAATCTGAATGCCCCATGCTCTCTGACGCTGTGGTGAAGGAGCTGGGTGGGCAGGTGTCTTTGTACCTTGGACCTTTACTCACATGGCATATAGGGACACTGCAGCTTGTGTCTCTGCAGCTACATGCCCCAATAGACTAAAATGCAACACTGTCAAGAGGATGCATGCAGCACCTGCGCATCCTTTTGCCAGTAGAAGATGGCGCACAGGGACAATTGCCCCATGTGAGGGGGGCCTTATTGTACATGCATTTAGGGGGGCAGTGCTAATAAATGGGGAGACTGTCATTGCTGATCTTTCTTCAGTACTTTTGAGTTGCTTACCTAAATTGGCATAACAGATGGGCATATCTAGCATTTTTGTGAAGGAGTTCAGTAATGACCAATTGTTTTGTTCTCCCACTGCAAGGGTTTCTTGCAGTGTAAATCATATATTGATAGCTTTTCTTCTGTTGTCTGTTTTCTGTTGCATTGTATGCAGATTTACAGATCTTTATTTTTTTTTTTTTTTTTTGTCTCTTGCTTCGTTTTGTAGGAGATTGATGAAGCTTGCAAAAGGATTAAGCGTGAGATCGATGACTTGGGTCCTGAAGTTGGTGACATAAAGATCATCCCATTATATTCAACCCTGCCACCCCAACAGCAACAGAGAATATTTGAGCCCCCTCCACCCAAGAAAGCGAATGGTGCAATAGGAAGGAAAGTAAGTATAAGTTTAGCTAGAATACTCATTTCATTAGTTGCCACCCCGTGTGCACTGTAAGGCATGTGTGGTATGTTTCTTTGAAGGCAGAACTGAGTACTGAACATTATATCCAACACTGTAATGCTGAAAGCCAGGGTTCGACAAACCCCAGGCGCCAGGTTACATTGGCGCCTAGAATTAGCGGCCTGGCTCCTGAGATAGACTGTGGCAGATGTCTTGTCCCCATGCGGCTCCCCGAACTAAAATGTCACGCCGGGGCTGAGGGCATTCCTTTACATTGCTTACACTGGCAGGGGATATTGCGCCCTCTTCTGGTGGCCAGAACTCGGTGGTACTGATTGGAGCATTGCATGTCAAATGACCAGAAGCATGTCACAACCAGAATGTGTCTGCATACAGTGTGCAACGAGGAGTGGAAGTAGCTGAGGATGATCCTGTCCGCCACAAACAGATGGGTGGTGCGCCTATTATCTGAATCAGATGGCATCGAATGAAAACTTACAGGCGGTCCATTTCCATCCGATTGCTCCATACAGGAGAACGTGATTGTGTCCGAATTCGCTCTGCGTGGTGGAGAGGACACAGACCTGTCATCATCCAGCTGCTCAGCTGAGAGATCCCCGCACTGAGCAAGCTGATTCCGTGTGAAAGGGGCACGCATAAAAAACATCAATTGCGATACACGTTGCATATCGCCTCGAACAAACTGGCTAATAACTCATTTAGCAGGCTCCTAGATTCAAAACAAATTCGTCAAGCCCTGCTAAAAGCCATAAACTCTGTCAACTATAAGTTTGATGGGTAGACAGAATTGTGGATTTTGAGGCCCAGTCCTTAAGAGAGAAGTCTAGGCACTGTTTAAAGCAGGGATCCTCAAACTACGGCCCTCCAGCTGTTGCGGAACTACACATCCCATGAGGCATTGTAAAACTCTGTCATTCACAGACATGACTAGGCATGATGGGAAATGTAGTTCCTGAACAACTGGAGGGCCATAGTTTGAAGACCCATGGTTTAAAGGCAGTAATATTGGGTGACTAGTTTTTTCAAAATTTTTATTTTGGCGCTACCTGTTCTGACATTTGTATATAAATAGGTCTTGTCACTTTCCATTTCCTATTGGTAAAAACTGCATATTAAAAGCAGCTTAATCTTTCACATGTCTGTGCTGAAACCTCTCTCCCTTTTCATTTGTCTTGAATTGTAAAACAATGTATCAAGGGCACATCTATTGCCTGGAATTAATGTAAAGGCGAAGCTGAATTTATAGCCGTCCATAAAATTTCATTTATTGCTGCACTTGCATGTTCCAGGTGCTGTTACTCTGCACCGATTAAGAAATCATGTTAACGATTGGCTATGGTTGTAAATTAATTGTAAGTCTTTTCAGATACCCAGGTATCCCTTTCTGCTACATTCACATAATCTCACTCTTCACAGATGACATTTGCTACACATAGCAAATGTAGGTTTGCTGATGAGGCATGCATACAGTCTTGGAAGATGTGAAAGTGTTGTAACTGGTTTTACATTTATATGCTTGAATATATTTACCACTTAAGACCCGTACCTTTAGGCAGCTAAAGGACCTGGCCAGTTTTAGCGATTCGGCACTGCGTCGCTTTAACTGACAATTGCGCGGTCATGCGACGTGGCTCCCAAACAAAATTGATGTCCTTTTTTTTCCCCACAGAGCTTTCTTTTGGTGGTATTTGATCACCTCTGCGGTTTTTATTTTTTGCGCTATAAACAAAAATAGAGCGACAATTTTGAAAAAAACAATATTTTTTACTTTTTGCTGTAATAAATATCCTCAAAATATATAAAAACATTTTTTTTCCCTCAGTTTAGGCTGATACGTATTCTTCTACCTATTTTTGGTTTGCGCAAAATTTATAGCATTTACAAAATAGGGGATAGTTTTATTGCATTTTTATGCATGGCGATCAGTGTTTTGTTTTTTTCCGTGACTGCGACATTATGGCAGACACTTCAGACAATTTTGACACATTTTTGTGACCAGTGTCATTTTCACAGCAAAACATATGCATTGTTTACTGTGATACTGACAATTGCAGTTTGGGAGTTAACCCCTTCAGCTCCCCCTTGTGGTTAAGTGTGACCTCATCTCTGTTTCTATCTGTAGGGGGGGGGGGTGTGGCTGTAGGTGTGATGTCATTGATTGTGTTTCCCTATAAAAGGGAAGACACGATCAATGACGGCGCCACAGTGAAGAACGGGGAAGCTGTGTTTACACACAGCTCCCCCTGTTCTTCAGCTCCGGGGACCGATCGCAGGACTCCAGCGGCGATCGGGGCCGTGGAGCTTCGGACCGGGTCGCGTGCACACGCCGGCGGCACTCACGACCCCACGGCTGGGCTTAAAGGGTAACGTACAGGTACGTGGATGTGCCATTCTGCCGACGTACATCGGCATGAAGGGGTCCTTAAGTGGTTAAAGTAACAGCAGAGGATTTTGTGACAACCCCTCAAAATTCGCAAGTGGAAACACTGCTTACAGTTTAGACATGTCTGTGGAGAAACATGTCTATACTGACTACTTGTATGCCACCAATTCTCTTTGCTATGTCATAAGACACACACACACACTAAAAACTTGAGCTAACTTTGTTACACAGGATTGCTACTGTTCTATCGATACTGAGGCACTATAGACATATGTACAGTATCACAATAGATGAAACTCACTGCAGTATATTTCTTGTTAACTGGGGTAGAGTATACATCTGAGTGTATGTCTTGGATGCTAAAGAAATGTGTGGCTTCCCAAACAGAAGTCTGAAATTTTGGTGTCCTTGGAAGCCAAAAACCTGGACACATTGGGGGTGATTTACTAAAACTGGAGCGTGCCAAATCTGGTGCAGATCTGCATAAAAGCCAAACAGCTTCCAGGTTTTATTGTCAAAGCTTATTTGAACAAGCTGAAGTTAGCTGGTTGGCTGCCATGCACAGCTGCACCAGATTTTGAGTACTCCAGTTTTAGTAAATCTCTCCCACTATTTCCTACCCCAGTGAAGGTTTCAAATGCTAAAATATCATGAGAATTTTTAGTGCTGCGCCCATTATCATTAATACGCAAAGATGTCATGGTGCCTTACTGTCTTAAAAGTTGTTTGCAATGCTTTCTATTTTAGGTTGTCGTTTCCACCAATATTGCTGAGACTTCGTTGACTATTGATGGTGTCGTATTTGTGATCGATCCTGGGTTTGCTAAGCAAAAGGTACGTTGGTCCTAGTCTTAGTATTGCACACGTGAGGTTCATAGCTAATTTCTGGAGAGATGATTAATAATTTTGTGCTTTTGTTTTTTCAAACAAAACTGTTGGATATAATTATCAAATCTGGCTACAATTTAGCTTGCCCAATGCAATTCTTTGGCTCCTGTTGGCTGATGAGCCCGTCATGTACATGCTGTCAATAAGGCACTAAAAAGAGCTGGTAGGGTAATTTCATAGGTCATTCTGGGGGAAATTTCTGATTGCTGTTCGCTTGTTAGATTGATGTTTAATATTTTATTTTTGCTAAAGTTTGTGAGCCTTAACCGATTTTGATGGGATTCTATTCTACAGTTACACATTCACATAATTTTGTCTACATCTATCCAGAGATCACACCTTTTTTTTTTACTTCAAATGTATTCTGAGGACCAGCTGTTTAAGGGGATGCAGTGAAGTAATGTTAATGCTGTTGCATTTTTCACGGTGCTGTACAAAATAATCATATTGTAGCATTGTTAGTAATTTTCTGTTTGATTTATTCTAGGTGTACAACCCTCGCATTAGGGTAGAGTCCCTTCTAGTGACAGCTATCAGCAAGGCTTCAGCACAGCAAAGGGCAGGCCGTGCTGGTCGTACTAGGCCAGGAAAGTGCTTTAGACTTTACACAGAGAAGGCTTACAAAACTGAAATGCAGGTATAACTTTATTAACACACATTCTTTGCTGTTGTTAAGATATGTAGTCTACATGAAATATTTGAAAGCTTACCCATTTAATTCATACTTTCTACTTTTTTTTTTTTTTTTGAGTGAGACACTGGCATTTTTCTGTGTGTTGCTAAACCCAGGCGCCTGCATTTACTAGATCTTGTCTCCCACAGTACAATAGTTTTTGTAAATAAAAACTGCTAAATACTTTTTCTCTTCAGTATATAGCAATCTTATGACTACTGTCAGTGTCTTGTTCATTCTCCTGACTGTTATATTGGGCTGAATGACCCCTGACCCTCTGTTTAGACAGTGCTGATTGGTCCTGTGCTGATTACATGCACCCTCCTAAGGAAAACAAAAAAACTCTGATTGAGCAACTCCCCCCCCCCCCCCCCCCCCCAGGGCTTTGTACTATCAGATGTGTTGGGGAGAGCCTTTTTACACATGCAGAGGATTAACCCCTTAGGTTCCACAGTGAGTATAACAGCATGCTTTACCACAAGGATCCTCAAACTACGGCCCTCCAGGTGTTGCAGAACTACAAGTCCCATGAGGCATTGCAAAACTCTGACATTTACAGACATGACTAGGCATGATGGGAATTGTAGTTCCTGAACAACTGGAGGGCCATAGTTTGAGGACCTCTGCTTTACCGCATATGTAGACTGATGTTACTGTTGTGGGTTTAGTAACACTTTTTTTAAATACTTGCTCAATTAAAATAAATCTTTTAATGGTCTATTTTTCTATTTGTCCACAAGCTTTGTAGGAATTAAAATATATAACCCTGATGGTCAACTTTAACTTTTTAGAGGCTGACGCTAACCTCTCTAAAATAATTGAAAGGATTATGTAGCATCACCTATTAAATATACTTTTTTTATTTATTTTTTTAGGACAACACATACCCTGAAATTTTGAGGTCTAATCTGGGTTCAGTGGTTCTGCAGTTGAAAAAGCTTGGTATTGATGACTTGGTCCACTTTGACTTCATGGATCCTCCAGGTAAGGGGATTATTTTGCTGTGCAATGTATGCAAAACCCTAACCCCAGGGCATGTGTGGCTTAAATATCACAAATTGCTCAGCAATTCTTTTTTAAGGAATAGAATCGGGTATTTCCCCGTAGCCCTTTCCAGCCTTGTGGAGGTGTACAATTTTGTCTCTAGTGTCTTTGGACAGCTCTTTGGTCTTGGCCATGTTAGTAGTTGGATTCTTACTGATTGTATGGGGTGGACAGGTGTCTTTATGCAGCTAATGACCTCAAACAGGTGCATCTAATTTAGAATAATAAATGGAGTGGAGGTGGACATTTTAAAGGCAGACTAACAGGTCTTTGAGGGTCAGAATTCTAGCTGATAGACAGGTGTTCAAATACTTTGCAGCTGTATCATACAAATAAATAGTTAAAAAAATCATACATTGTGATTTCTGTTTTTTTTTTTTTTGATTATGTCTCTCACAGTGGACATGCACCTACGATGACAATTTCAGACCCCTCCATGATTTCCAAGTGGGAGAACTTGCAAAATAGCAGGGTGTTCAAATACTTATTTTCTGCACTGTATATAAACATGTATAATGTAGTAAACTCGAAAGGCAAACCCCCAATCTCCTCCCTACCCCAGGAACCCCCTTTACTCCAGAACTCTCAACGGTGGTTTGGCCTTTTGTAATACGTTTTTTTATTATGACATTATACAGGTCCAATAATTTTTTATTTTTTTTTTATTTTTTTTTAGCGTGAGAAGGTGTTATATCATTTGTGGTGTTTTTTTGGTTTGTGGGTACAAGACCAGTCACCCTGCACGGGGGGGCAGCAAGTAGTGAGGTAGCAGCCTTAGTCCCCTTCAACACAGGGACGGATCCGCTTTCAGCGGGAGATCTCTCCGCTAACCCCGCGGATGACAAGTCAAACTCTGCTCACTTAAGCGGGGAGGGGCTAGTTCAGCGCCACTGTCTCCTATGGAGAGATCCACCATGGACGGATGGCAACTTATCTCCATCCGTTTGATTTTATCGGGTCGTAATCAGCGGACATGTCTGCTGACATCCAACACTCCATAGAGATGTATGGAGTGGCTGTTTAGGTCCGCTGACAAAACTGACAGGCGGACCGTGAACGGTCAGACAGTGTGAAAGGGGCCTTATAATCTGTAATGCAATCACAAAGGCAGAACTCTAGATGAAGAAGCTGGTGAGACTAAATTGAGAGCCAAGTAGTGGATTCTTGCAATAGACTTCCAGCAAAGGTTAGCGTGCTAGTCCAATGTAAGTGGATATATACATGCTTGGGACAACCTTGGTCTTTAGACGGGAATGTCAACAAAAAAAATGCCACTTGTTTTTTTTCTGCTGTCAGTTTATCGGTTTCAATTCATATATGTCAAACTGTTATTTAAAAGTCCGCTTTACCTCATAGTCATTGTGGCTGAGAGTTTCGCTTCTGACTTAAAATGAAATGTATGTAATGTCCAGAATATCACTTCATGGCATTTGTTACTGCTTCCCTTAATACTAGATTTTTGTGGCATAGTGTTATAGAAATGTTACATACAAAACTTGTTCACTGTCTAACATTTTCCCAGGTCTGCAAAATGTGACTAATGGATAGTTTAGCAGATTTTTTTTTTTTTTTTTTTTTAGAGAGGATTTACATATTTTTAATGAGTGGACAGTTTAAGGTATTATTGTAAAGTTAACCTAAAGTGATCTTTCATATGATTTTCTCATTATTTGCTTATTGTATACAAAGGTCTCTCTGCGAGATTAGTGTTGGGCCCCTTTCAGACGTCCGCATCAGTCTGTCCGTTTTTTTAAGTCCGTTTACGGACTTGTAATGCACCCCTATGGGATCACATCCGTTAGCAGGTGATGCATCCGCGTCCGTCTGCAAAGATCCGCGTCTGTAAAGGTCCGGTTTTTCGGATGGAAGAAAACCCTATTTTTCTTCCGTCCATCGGATCGGATGAATACGGACACATGGTCCGTATTCATCCGATTCCCCATAGGGGATAGCGGAGGAAAGACTGGGCGGTCTCTGCACAGTGTGCGGGGACCGCCCATTCGCCGACAGCTCAGCGGGGATCCCCGCTGAGCCAACGAACACACACGGAGCGGACACAAAAACAGTCCGCTCCGTGTAAAAGGAGCCTTATACATTTAACACTTGTAAAATTGTTTATAGTAAAACTTTTAATTTGACTAAGCGCATGCATTTGTACAACAAAATATATACTTAACCCGTTTACGCCTAAGGGTAAAACTAATCTAATTTCCTAAGCACAATTTTGCAACTGTGACATGTGCTGGTAAAACTATATCGGACTTGAGTGTATCCTGGTGAATTATATCTTGTTGTTTTCAGGACAAATTGGGCTTTCTTTTGGTGGTAAAAGGCAGCGGATAGCTCCTGAATTTTTTTTTGTATTATTTATCAAAGGAAAACTGGCCCAGAATAGTAAAGGAAATATATATATATATATATATATATATTTTTTTTTTAAGCTGTATAGTTCTATAGTTGCCATTATAATTTAACACCAAACAACCCAACTTGATTTCTCCTTGCAATTGCTGCGATACCAAATGTGAATATATATACCAAAAAAAAGCATTCTCTTTTGTTCATTGATTGACACAGTGCTCCATATTCAGTACCATAGGGTTATATCGCCCCCTACAGGAGTAGGACAGTAGGTAGAAAAAAACACTACATTCCTCTCTCTCTGCTATAGGCTTTGTTTGTTTTTTTTTTGTTTGTTTTTTCTGCCTAGTCAGGAGTAAGGACCTAGCTCCCTGTTGGGATCTTTGTTTCTGGCAATTATTTCCTTTGTTTCTGGCATTTTTTTTCCTGGTGTTTTTTTTTTTTTTCTGAGAGAGCTACAATCAATTGTTGGGCTGTGCAATGTGCTGGATAGCTAGATCAGTTGTTGTGGTCCCCATCTGGCCAGCGAGGGTGCACAGACTGGAGCTCCACGCTAGTTTTGTCACGACATAGCCCCACTGGATGGGGGCTGACCTGCGAATTTAACGCCAGGGAGGACCTGCTGTCTCAAGTGCCGATCTTCCATCCGGCTTATTAATCGATGGCTTTGATGGCCTGGCTGTTGAATGCCATGTGCTGAAGAATAGAGGTTTGCCTGGGTCAGTGATTCTGACTATGATAAAGGCTAGGAAGTCTACCTCTTAGTAAGATTTACCATTGTACATCTAATTAAGCAAGTCGATTAGTGTGGCGTTCACCCTCGATCCTTTTCGGTGACTTGGATTCTGACCTTTCTTCAACGAGGCGTTGAGCAGAAATTGGCCTTGAGTACCATTAAGGGCCAGGTGTCTGCCTGGGCGGCGGTTTTCTTTCAGCAACCCTTGGTCACGTATTCCTTGGTGCGTACTTTTCATTCAAGGGGTTCAACACCCGACTTTGTCAGTGCGGTCTCCTCTACCTCCGTGGTATTTGAACTTGGTGCTTTCAGTTCTCTGGAACCCTCCCTTTGAAAATATTCGGGTGATTTCAGTACATATGCTGTCACAGAAGGTGGTGTTTTTGGTGGCTATTACCTCTGCTTACAGGGTGTATCGGAACTGGCGGCGTTGTCTTATTGTACCCCCCCTACTTGGTGGTCCTCAAAGATAAGGTGTTTTTTTGTCCACGCGCGTAATTCCTTCCTAAGGTTGTCTCTGACTTCCATTTAAATGAAGACATTGTGTTGTCCCATGCCTGCTAATTCCAAAGAATGTTGGCTGTGGTTTCGGCAATTTGAGTGTATCTGGCAGACAGTGTCTTTTTGGAGGTCAGACTCGCTGTTTGATCACGGACAGGCCAAGAAAAGGACTGTCCGCGTGTCCTGCAGCCATTCCTATATGAATCCGATGGTGACTCGGGCTTATTTTTTTAAGGATCGGGTTCCTCCTTTCCCTGCAACAGCACACTCTACTTGGGTGCTTAGTGCTTCTTGGGCCTTCCATCAGGCGTCGGTGGTGCAGGTTTGCAAGGCGGCCACTAGGTTGTCGGTGCACACTTTCAATAATTTCTACAAAGTGGATGTTTTGTCATCTGCAGATGCTTTTGCCCGCAAGGTTTTGCTGCTGTCTAGAGCATGGGTCTCCAAACTATTGCCCTCCAGGTGTTCAGGAACTACAATTCCCATCATGCCTAGTCATGTCTGTGAATGTCAGTTTTACAATGCCTCCTGGGAAGTGTAGTTCCGCAACAGCTGGAGGGCCGTAGTTTGAGGATCCCTGGTCTAGAGGATCTGTTGCCACTTTGGGGGTGTATTGTTCAGATTGGGTCCCTGTTTGACGACCTGTTGCCTGGTTTGCTTCATGGGTTTTTGTCCCGACTCCAATGTTTTTGGCACTGCTTGGGCACATCACTAATGGTTCTGAACATGAAGCGCTGTGTTCTTTAATGAATGAAAGAGAAAATGGTTTTTTTGTACTTAACTGTAAAATCCATTTCTCTGAGTTCATTGCCGGACACAGCACCCACCCCTTGATACTTCTGTTACGGCTTGTTACTAAACTAAAGGCCTATAGCAGTGAGGGGGATGTAAACCACCTAGGACTGCCCATAGTGTCTCCTTAGTGTCCTCCTCCTGTAGGGGGTGATATAAGGTGTGTGTGTGTGTGTGTGTGTGTGTGTGTGTAAATGTTGTTCTAGTCAAACTTTGCTGACTGTGATCTTTGACCCTGGTAAACCTTGATCATGTGTGTTTTTTTGTTTGTTTTTAACACTTTTTGGTTTATTTACATTTCCTCTTCTGCAAAAACAGAAAGATACAATGTATCTTTCTCTTCATTCTGAAGAGGAAGTAAACATGGGCGTGCTCAGTGACTGATCACTGATAACCTGGTTGGCTATCACAGCGAACGGGCGATCAGGAACCGACCGTCATGGGTCCCGATAATTAGTACGAGACCCGGTGCTATCGGTGAGCACAAAGAGATGCACATATATGTGGCCCCACTGAAAAAAGCCCACTTTTATGGGACCGAATATGTCTTGCGTTGGTTGAGATACAGTTGGCAAGAACCCTCTGAGTTTGTTGCATATTAGAGGCTGCTGACTGAAGAGAACATATTAAGTCCATTTATAAATGATCACATTCTTCTCTATTTAATAAACTGACTGTCGTACACAATGAGGTGTGTGGTGGGTGGTTTGTTTTTTGAGTTTTACAAGGGAATTCTTTCACCTGCCTTGTCATTTCAGCGCATCATTCCTTTTTGCAATTAAATCGTTTAGCGCTAACCGTGAATGCCCAATGCATCCATTAAAGTTTTTTGTTTCAGCTCTGACTCCAGCCATCGACGGGAACGGTTGGCTGCTGAGTTAAACCTCTGTTCCAGTAAAAGGATCACTTACACTCGAGCTATAACATACAAAGGCCTTGCTGAACTGTCACGTAGAATAGGAAAAAGTTTGAGCTTCTTCAGGAACAGATTACTATTGCAATTAAAGGTTGGTGTAACTGCTATTACAATACTAATGGTATTTCTTTCTTTATGCCATAGCCCCTGAAACTTTAATGCGAGCTCTGGAGCTGCTGAATTACTTGGCTGCCTTAAACGACGACGGTGACCTGACTGAACTAGGATCGATGATGGCGGAGTTTCCCCTGGACCCTCAGCTTGCCAAGATGGTTATTGCCAGTTGTGAATACAACTGTTCTAATGAGATCCTATCCATAACTGCTATGTTGTCAGGTAATAGCAGGGTACTTGTAAAGGTGATGCCTGTTTCCCTCAACACACCTTAGTCTCTAGACTGAAAATAGGCCCCACTGTAGGGGCTCTAGCTTCAGTTTACATGTGTTGGAATGCAACAGCGGTGTCCTTCATCGGTTGCCTATTGTTCCTAACGAGCTCACAGGCCACTAACAGTACATGTTTTCTTGGCACTTTTTACATTTCAGATTAGCACAGCTGTTTTTTCAGTCTGGTGATCTAGCAGATATGCACTGTTAGCGGCCTGCAAATTTATATTGGTGTTTGAGGGAAGAATTGTCTCGTTGTTTGTATTGTCCACATCAGTCAATCATTCCTGCAGAGTATGAAGAAAAAGCTGATTGGCTGTTGTGAGGCAAACTGCCCGAGTTCAACTGTGCAGAGCATCATTATGAATTTCCTAAATAGTTTACAAAGTAAACATTACAAATTAGGTAGTGTCTAGTAAAAGTGCTAACTGACACATTCACAACTACATGTAAAGTACTTTTTTTCCCTTATGCAAAGTACACGTATACAATATTATCCTTATCAAATTCTACAGCTATACGTGTTGGATGTTATGTGTGAATGAAATGGATCAATCCATGTTTCAGTCACGTTTTTGATGGTTATTAATAGATCTTTCCTTCTAAAAAGCCTTGGCTTATTGCAGTAAACCTTTCATATGTAATTGTGAATGTCATAGCAGTTACTCCGTATCTTGCAGAATCAAATAGGATGTAAACAGCCTTTCGCCAGATGGCGGAGAAAGTTTTAGAAGGCAATCAGTACAGTATGACTCTTCTAAATTTGGCCTAAAGACTATTTAAAAAAGTGACATGTTTTCTTTTTGTTTGCCGCAGTATGTCAATATTTTTAGCTGCAAAATCCCTATCGTTCGTGTTTTTTTTTTTTTTTTTTTTAAGAACCGTTTTCAGAATATTCAGACTCAGAGCAGATGGGCAGGGCAGAGTTATTTTGGTAAGTTTGTCTGAAGGTGGTGGCAGTCTAGTGTGTGTAGACAAGATTTACACTGCTCAAAAGGGTTTTAAAATGTGTCCTCTCACATAGTCCTAATACCGTCTCTGTGTCCATTATAGCAGACCAATGACTTTGCCAAACGTATTTAACTGTGATTTACATCATTTTACTGTTTGGCTTTCATCCCTAATCAGCCTGCCTTTTGTTTTTTTATTCCCTGTATCCCATTCTCACTTAAGGGGTGTAGTGTTGGGGGGGGGGGGGGGGGTTATGGACGGACATGTCATTCGCACTGCTGTTCAGATCACATGCGGTGTCTGTGCAATGCGATTTCAGCCATACAAACTGGCTGAAAACGCATCTAATTCGCCCCAAAAGGGTGAAGGATCTTTTTTTTGGTCCGCACTGGAGTTGGATCGCATGGGTGTTCACACTTATGCGATCCGATTCCTGATCAGTTTTACAGTTTGTACTGCGATCTGCAAACCGATCTGGGGGTGTCAACTTTACATTGACAGCCTCAGCGGTTCGCAGATTTTAGTGTGAACCTACGATTCTGGTGTGATGCGGGAACCTGCACTAGATTTGCAGGGTTCTTGCATCACACAAGTGTGAACTGGCACTGAAAATATATAATTCTTATGAGATTTTGAGGGTAACCAAAAACAATAGACTTTACATCTCCTAAATACTCAATGTTGGTATGATCGTATACATTATAGTGTCAAGTATCAACATTTGTGAGGTCAGGCACTGATGTTGGGTGAGAAGGCTCGTCTCAGTCTTCACTCTAATTCATCCCAAATGTGTTCTATCGGGTTGAGGTCAGGACCCTGTGCAGGCCAGTCAAGTTTCTCCACGCCAAAATCGGTCACCCATATCTTTATGGACCTTGCTCTGTGCACTGGTGCGCAGTCATGTATGAACAGGAAGGGGCCATCCCCAAACTATTCCCACAAAGTTGGGGGCATGAAATTGTCCAAAGTGTCTTGGTATGCTGACACCTTAAGAGTTCCATTCACTGGAACTAATTTGCCAAGCCCAACCCCTGAAAAACAACCCCCACACCATAATCCCCCCCCCCCCCCTCCTCTAAATGATTTGGAGGGGAGGCCCAATACTTTTAGCAATATGGTGTGAATGAGCGAATTTGGGGTGGAGAAACTGACTCTCCTACAGAGTCCTGGCCTCAACCCGATGGAACACCTTTGGGATGATTTAGAGAGGAGACTGTGAGCCAGGCCTTCTTGTCCAAAATCAGTACCTGACCTCACAAAAGCACTTCTGAAAGAATAGTCAAATTCCAGTAGACGCACTCCTAACCCTTGTGGACAGCCTTCCCAGAAGAGTAGAAGCTGTTATATTGAGCCCTACAGACTAAGACACCATTAAAATTCATGTGCATGTAAAGGCAGGTGTGCCAATACTTTTGACAATAGTGCAGGTACTCCCAGGTAGGTTCCTGTTTCCGTGCCCCCTGAAAATGTAATATCAGATTTTTGGCATTGCCTGCAACAAAAATGCAATTTATGGTGAGATTTTCCCAAAGGGAAAACTTTCCTCAGTGCCTTTCAGCTGCTGTTTGATCATCATAAAGTCACTCCCATACAGACAAACGGCTTTACAATAACAAAAGTTAGGATCTCCCTACAATGTACATTCCCAGAGGGCAATGTTTTTCTTAACAAAAGTGGGGTTACTCTTTAAACTTGATCTTCATGTTGGTCAAGCCATTGAGTGACAACCTAAGGATTACTTAAAATGACAAGTGGAGCAAATATTCTTGCTCTTATAATATTCTAGGCAGATACTGCATGTTGATTAAATTATAATAATAAAAAGGATGGACTGGCATTTGTCTGACCTGTAGTCAGGTCAGTTGTGTGTCACTTGTTTTTTTGAGCCTTGTCCTTAAGCATATTACTTACAGTGAGGGATGTCAGAAGCTTGTGGAGGTAGCAATTGCTAACTGCCTGGCTGTCTCTGGTTCCCATCCCAGTGAACGCATGAGGAGGGTTCCTGCATTATTCTGTCCGCACAGATTTTTATTTGTATTTCATCAATGTAAAGTCTGTCTTCAGAATGTTCTTGGCTTTGATCCGTTTGTGTGCCTGATGATTACACACAAACTTTTCAGACCAGCAATTTATTTTAATTGGAAATCACAGCATGCTTATTCCTCCCTGTGCTTTTGTGCTGTACATCATCTTGGTGTGGCAGTCAATGGGAAGTACTTTGATCCTGTCATGCAAGCAGAGTTTTGGGTTTTTGAGAGGATTGCAAACATGGAAAGCTCCAGAGAAGCCATAGAAAATATTTTAACTTTTTAATCAAAGCCACGGAGTGTTTTATTTAAAGCGGAACTACATAAAATATGAAAAGAGATTCTTGCTTTGTTGCCCCCTCTACCCCGACACTGCAAGAGTTTAAATGCTCAGTTATGTGAGCGCTAAGAGCCGTTTATACTCTTCCTCACTCCTCAAGTCTTCTCAGCCATGTGTCTAATTCCCTGAATCTGCTGATCTTCACCGTTCTCATTCACAAGCACTTTAGATTCATGTACAATGCAGGTCCAGCAATCCTAACTCTCACAACCTAGATCACTGTTGGAGGCGTGGTCTAGGGATAACATATTCCCCTAACAGGTATTTGTTCCATGTAGGCCAGAAAAACAATCCAACCCCTGTATTCTGCCAACTACGAGGGTCATTTTATTTTAACCCGTAGTTCAGCTCAAAGCTGGAGGAAATTTGACTAAAGTTTGTCTTCTAATCCACTGGTCCTGTTTCATGTAGTTTGGCAAATGAAAACAATAATGGTTTAGTACACAATTGGCGGTACGGGTAATAAAGATATCATATAAATAACACAACCGTGTCATATAATTCAAACCAAATATGTTGTGTGGAGGGCTATACAGAGATAAAACTAGATAAGTGTTAACTAATGAAACAATCAATGGAGTGATAAGTGTCCAATGGCTGTCAGAACAGCGCTACCAATTGCAACACATAAATGCTTCACAGGTGAATCTTAGGTGGTGGGCTCACAGAGCGCTTGCCTCCCCCTTGTATATCTATCTTGGATATTGCGGCGTCCTGGTATCTTTGGTGTAACTCCTGGACTCCAACAAA
Organism: Rana kukunoris; assembly: GCA_029574335.1. Taxonomy (NCBI): domain Eukaryota; kingdom Metazoa; phylum Chordata; class Amphibia; order Anura; family Ranidae; genus Rana; species Rana kukunoris. The sequence continues at coordinate 652,798,074 of CM056049.1, forward strand.
ATGGAGACTCGCCGTAGGATGCAGAGATCAGCAGGGAGGAAACAAAAGAGTAAAAGCTTGTGAAGCAAGTTGAAACAAGGAATTTATTAAAAAGCGAAAGCTGCTTACAAAAATAAGTTAAATGTGAGAAACGAGGATTCTGGTCTGACATCTAGACGTGACCGGAAGTGACGTGGAGCCCCGTCCGACCGGAATCTTTGTTTCTCGCGTTTTTTAACTTATGCTTGTAAGCAGCTTTAGCTTTTTAATAAATTCCATGTTTCAACTTGCTCCACGGTGGGAGCTTTTAATCTTTTGTTTCCTCCCTGCTGATCTCTGCATCCTACGGCGAGTCTCCATTTTGTTGGAGTCCAGGAGTTACACCACAGATACCAGGACACCTCAATATCTAGGATCAATCAAGTTTGGTTGCAGTTACTTCAGGCCATAGATATACAAGGGGGAAGTAAGCGCTCTGTGAGCCCACCACTTAAGAAGATTCATCTGTGAAGCATTTATGTGTTGCAATTGGTAGCACTGTTCTGACAGCCATTGGACACTTATCACTCTGTGTTTGTTTTTGTTTTTTCACAGATTGTTTCAGTTGTTAACACTTATCTAGTTTTATCTCTGTATAGCCCTCCAGGCATCATATTTGGTTTGAATTATGACACAGTTGTGTTATTTATATGATATCTTTATTAGATTAATTATTATATTAATTTTGTTCACGATTTAGTGCATTTAGGATTGCGCACATCACTTGTTTTTTTATTTCAATACTTGGCATTAAAGCGGAGTTCCACCCAAAAATGGAACTTCAGCTTTTCAGAAAGCCCCCCCCCTCCCCCCTCCGGTGTTACATTTGGCACCTTTTAGGAGGGAACTGATACCCGTCTAAGCCAGGTATTTGCTCCCACTTCTAGGCATAGGTAGCTTCACATATCTACGCCATGTCCGGCCCTTCCACTGTCTTCTGGGGGAGATGCATCTCCCAGAAGATGGCAGGGACCAGTCAGGATGTGCAGCGCGACTTGCGCAGTAGTGAACCAGGCTGTGAAGCCACAAGGCTTCACTTCCTGATTCCCTAACCAAAGATGGCGGCACCCGGGAGCCGAGGGACAAATCTGCTTCGGGTGCCAACATTGTGGGCGCCCTGGACAGGTAAGTGTCCATATTTAAAAATGTGCAGTCTTTTTGTAGCTGCTGGCTTTAAAAATAAAATAAAAATTGGTTGGAACTCCGTTTTAACTACCCCACACCAGGGATAATCCGATAAACATTGCCTATAAAATAGTATATACTTTAAAATAGTTGAGGATGACACTGTTCTGATCTTCCTATTTGCTTACATTGTATTTTTGTGAGCACATACAAAAAAAAAAGTGTGCGCTGAAATGGTATTTGACTTAAGTTTTTACAGCATTTTAATGTTTTTGCTACAGTTCACTACTGCCACCACCTCCACACCGCACCAGCTGTGGTTTTATTCAGCCAAGTCTAAAGAATAGCCATTAGTGGCCACAATGCTGCAACTGTTTTTTTTTAGGGTCAGTCTTGACGAGGCAGCCGTTCTGGATGATTTCATTGAGACCTTGTGATTGTAATGCATACAATTGCTCCAATGATGGCTGTCATGTTGTTACCTACATAAGTATTAGCTCTTATAATCAGGTTCTCTGTAGTTGTGAAACCCTCTTGTCTTACAGATGTGGTTAGTTGTTGATGTAGTAAGCAGCCCAAGATGCAGTTGGAGGCCAATCCTGCCCTGCCCTATGCTCTGTGAACTGACCTAGCTAGGCCTTGTTCCTCTGTCAGTGAATGCGTGACTCATCGATATGGGCATTTGTGTTGGGCCCATACCAACCTTGTTTAGTCCCACAGTGTTTTATTCGACCCACGGAAGTCAAGAAAGCTGCAGATGAAGCCAAGATGAGGTTTGCCCACATAGATGGTGATCATCTGACACTGCTGAATGTCTACCACGCTTTCAAACAAAGTGAGTTTTCCTTAAATACTTTTCCCTGTTTATGTACTGCAAAATGCTGAATGATTCTGTAAGGGTCTGTTTACATCTGGACATTTTCATCTCGTGTTCATCTAAAACTAATCTAAAAGCAAACAAGGCATTTGTTTGCTTTTATTTTTGCAATGAAACACAAGATATGTTTTAAAATATATTGTTGCGAACTGGCCCAAATCGTAATTTTATATATATATATATATATATATATATATATATATATATATATATATATATATATATATATATATATATATATATATATATATCTATCTTTCTTATTGATAAATAAAAATTTAACATTGATTGATTGAGGCTCGTTTTGTCAAGGGGAATCGGGTGTTTTTTTTTAGAATCGAAGCAGTACTTACCGTTTTAGAGATGCATCGTCTCCGACGCTTCCGGGTATGGTCATCGGGGAAGGGCGTTCCTATTTGATTGACAGGCTTCCGACGTTCGGATACATCGCGTCACGATTTTCCGAAAGTAGCCGAACGACGGTGCGCAGGCGCAGTATAGAGCCGCACCGGCGCTCGGCTTCTTTCAGCTATTCGTGGCGCAATGTATGCGACCGTCGGAAGCCTGTCAATCAAATAGGCACGCCCAGACCAGACGATCATACCCGGAAGCGACGGAGACGATGCATCTCTAAAACGGTAAGTACTGCTTAGATTCTAAAAGAAAAACACCCGATTCCCCTTGACATAACGAGCCTCAATCAATGTTAAAAAAAGTTTTTTGGGGGAATTACCCCTTTAAAGAAAAAAAAAACACACATTTTTTTTTTCATACCCATACTGCTAATCCTTATTTATTTATTTATGACTTTTAGGTTCTGTTGCTGCTTATAATTATGTGTTCCTTGGACTTTGTGGAACATAATCCTGGGTTTACTGGCACTTTAAATAATTAGTTTGAATCAGCTTGGAAATTATTTGAATGCCAGAATTGACTAGCTGCTTAGGCTGTAATAATGTACTATGTACAGTAAGCATTGTTATGTTCTGGCAGCAGTATAAGCATCTTTCCCTCTACTGCTCAATATACAGTTGGGTGTATTGCACCTCCTCTATTTTGGAGAGGTGGGTGGATGTCTGTATCTCCATATCGGCCAATCAGAGGAAGCCATGTATTGAAGAAATACAAGGCTTCTATTAAATAACATGCGATCAAACAATTTTTATCCTGTAGTGTAGGAAGACTGCCTACTGTACATAACACAAGCTGCTACAGTATATTACAGCCTAAGCAGTAGCCAGTTCTTCCTGGCATGCAGAGAGTTTGGTCCAAACTAATTATTTAAAAGTGCCAGGAAACCTGGATTTCTCAAGTTTTGTTCCATCATGAAAACAGAGTATAACCTGTATTTATTTTTACCCCTTGTACTACCTTACTATACTGCTACTTTTGTGGTTGTAAAGATGGTTGCCTAGCTCACTAGACTTGTTTCCCTTGCCTCCTTTTGGAGCTACTGGAGAGATCCATTTCCTTTTACAGATTAAAGGAGAAGTACAGCCAAAGCATGTGATCATATGGATCACAGGAGTGCAGTTCATTTTCAGTAGAGGGTGGGCTGAAGTCCACTCTCTGCTGACATCAAAGGGTGGGTCCAGGCTCGGTGTCATCACGACCATGGAGTTGGGATCCGCCCAGATCTCTTTACCGACACTCGGCTCAGCCTTTCAGCAAGCCACAGAGATCCTTAGCTTGGTCACTCCCACCGCCCCCTCCTCAGCCCAGTGCTGCAGTGAGGGAGCAGACCTGTGACTGACTGTCACCAATGCTGCATCCACGTAGGCAAGTATGAATAAAAAAAAACTATAATTCTCTTGCGATAATTTTGTGCTAAATCTTTTGAGATCAGGCGTTCAGTCACATTGGTGTCTTCTCCATGCTTTTTAAGCCCATAGATACAAGGCCTTCAACTAAACCGTTTAATCATGCTGCACTAGCAGCCATCACTCAAGGAGGTAGTGCATATAATTTTTGTGATTCAGCCAAGTCATATAGTCTGGGGAAATGGTGGCTTTGTCCTTTCATGCCAAGACTGAGAAAAATAAGTCGTCCTCGAGACATGCAATATGACATTCTCCGACTAGTGGTCTGCTTTTAGGCAAAATGGTATTTACCTTTTGCTGTGCATTTGAGAAGTTGCTTGGCACACAGTTCCTACGAGAGCTTCCAGTCTAGTTTCCCTGTTACAGTTGAGGAAAGATATACACATTTGTGTCGGTTCATGTAAGTGGAGTATAGTCATGCTTTGTATTCGACTCCAATGTGCTGCAAGGCAAGAGTGCTCAACAAACTTGTTCTGATCGACTTGTATCAACCTAAACAGACCTCATGATATGGGAAACCACGCCCCCCCCCCCCCCCCCCCCCCCATGTGTTTTTTTTTTTATTAAGGTAGAAGTCATATAAACATATACAGAATGTGATTGCAGCATATACGGGCAAATGCTCACAGTGTAAGAACACAAAGTATGTTTAAGTGTGAATGGGTACACAAGAGAGATATATTAACTTTCAAAAGGGAAAAGGGTGAAGATAAACCTAGGGTGTCATGCTGGGAGCCAAGGTTGCCCCCCCCCCCCCTCCTCTGTTGTGGTTGTTTGTATGTTAATTGGAAATATAGTATATCCTTGAACACAGTTCTTGTATGGGCAACACCGATATTTTTTATATTTGATGGTAAATGATTGGCCATTTACCAGCGGGCTGGTAAAATCCTCTACTAATTCTGTTTCATCCTCCAGTCGTATGCACTGATGTGAGTCCACCAGGCATTCATTCGCACATAATGCTGCTCTTTCTGCCAGAGTGTGATTTAAGGATTTTAACTAGAGAGCTGGAGCTGTGAGGCTCCAAGGATAGGCTTTTAGGGGAAGGGCCAGAAGCAGGATTTTAAGAGAAGTATGGGTTTGTGGAAGGAGCTACCGCTCCAGGTGAGTACACTGAGCAATCGATGGCCTTCTCAGAGATGTGGGTGCTGGCAATGCATGGAGCAAGACCAGAAAAGAAAAAATGGACAGCTGCACTTCCACGAAAACCTTAAAAAGGTGCCTTTTAATGATAAAAAAGGAATAAAGCAATATAAAACACAGCAAGCAGTGGGGTGTATAGCTGATGCGTTTCACACTGCAATTTCAGTGCTTAGTCATAGCTCATGAGCTATGACTAAGCACTGAAATTGCAGTGTGAAACGCATCAGCTATACATCCCACTGCTTGCTGTGTTTTGCAGTGCTTTATTACTTATCATTAAAAGCCACCTTTTTTAAGGTTTTCGTGGAAGTGCGGCTGTCCATTTTTTCTTTTCAAGTATGGGTTTGTGTTTAAAAAAAAAAAGAAGAAAAATCATACTTGGATGCAGCATCGGTCCCCCTGCTGACTCGAAGACTGAGAACTGAGCAATCAAAGACCACTGATCGGTGATTGCTCTGTGAGCAGAGAGCTGGTGACTGTCAGTCACCGTTGTCTGTTCTGCCCCACCCCCCATGCCCTGAGTGGCTAGCTCAGGCTCCTGGTGGCTTGCTGAGAAGCTGAACCGGCTGCCTGCCTAGGCTTTTGGGTGGGTCCTGACATATGGTCACAATCTTTCCCCAGCCTGGACCGGTTCCGTCTTAATTGTACAGAGGTCTAAACCTAATCTATCGTTATACTTTGCTGTTTGCTATCTGTACGTTTTCCTTTAGCGTATGAAAGTTGGAAAGGTCTAATTTAGCCAAGTATGTCAATTAAATTTTTTCCCTCCTTCTCTGATCAAGGTGTCCAAATCTTCTTTCCCCAGATCATGAGTCGTCTCAGTGGTGTTATGACAACTTCATTAACTACAGGTCCCTGATGTCTGCAGACAATGTACGGCAGCAGCTGTCGCGAATCATGGACAGATTTAACTTGCCACGGCGAAGTACAGACTTTACAAGCCGGGATTATTACGTTAATATTAGAAAAGCTTTGGTTACCGGCTATTTTATGCAGGTACGTCTGTAGAAAGAACTTTGAATTCCTGCCTTTTGAGCTTGAGCTCAGATGGGAAATAAATTGCATAAACGATTATGAGAGTGACTAAAATCATATAACAAGGTCTTTTAGGAATTCGTATGTGAGAACTGGAGGGACTTTAGAAAGTACAAGCAATTAACTCCACATAAATGGATCTTGGCCTCCCTACTGATCTGTGATATGAAGAAATTAACTCCTGATGTTCATGTTGACTCGTGCTCTTGTTTTGCTTTTTCAGTCACTTGAATTAGATGAAATTACCTAGCATATGGCACACTGTCAAGTATGTCACCTCGTATTTAGATGAGTGCTTCATGCACAGAAATGTATCCATGGTCTACTGGGAATTTTTTCATAAAGGCCTGCTCAAGATGCCTTTCTTCTGAATCACTGATATTAGCATGTCCGAATAATATTAACTTGCTAACCTATATATTCAGCCCACATAACTTTACTTACTCCAGGGTCATTCATAGAAGAAATTGTAAAAGCATATTGAGAGACCCTTTCTGTCATTGCCGATATACAATTTGAGCTGGTACCATTGTGGTCACTTTAAAGCAGGGATCCTCAAACTATGGCCCTCCAGGTGTTGTAGAACTACACATCCCATGAGGCATTGTAACACACTGACATTCACAGACATGACTAGGCATGATGGGAAATGTAGTTCCTGAACAACTGGAGGGCCGTAGTTTGAAGACCCATGCTTTAAAGCGACTAAACCAACAGTGCTGGAAACATCCGTGGATCTACATTGCAGGGGCTTTTAGCTTTATCAACCCCTTCCCATTTCAGTGAGGTCTGTGGCAAGGGGCTAAAGAAGTAGTTGGTAAACTGCTTCTTATTGAAAATGGTTGCTAGATATCTAAAGTCAATGAAGTTAGAACTCATGAATTTCCTGTTTTGCAAATTTGTTCTAGATCCTTGACCCATGGATGTGGGGTCAGCAATCAGGCAGGCAGATAGTATTTACAATTTTTATTGAAAATTGTAAGTACAAAACATAGCGTAAAAGGACTGTTTGTATTTGCTGTGAAGGTGTTAGACATGGCAGCCCAATGTACTGAGGAGGTTTGCAACTCCCCTCTGCAGCTGCGTTTTATGATGTGTGGTGAGATAAAGGGTGAGACTACTTTTTAATGTGTGCCCTAATTTATGGTTATTCAGGTTAAGCTGCCTGGTATACAAGGTTTTTTATTTTAAGATTTTCCAGCTGATATTTGTTTACATTTCAAACTGAAACTACTTGTCTTTAAGTGTTTGGCTGCCTACCGCAGATTTATTGTGGCAGATCGTCCAACACCACCAGATGGGGGCGTTCGCCCGCTCCCCTGGCTGTGTGGTTATTTACTACAGCACAAGTGGTTTCTGGTCAATGATTTATAGCCGGAAACCCGCTGAGTGAATGACTGAAGAATGCTCTGTGTTTTGTAAACACAGAGCTTTCTTCAGACAGCAGCGAGGTGCTGTTTGTTTTTCCTCCCTGCTAAGCAGGAAGTAAAACCCGGCACATCGCTCAGTAGCGCTGCTAGTGGTGGTCGCTATAATGAAAGCTCCTGGGGTAAAATAGGATTCCATGAGCAAATGCTTTGTGTTGACATATTTATTTGATTTCACCAGTAATTGCCATGGATTTAGCTTATATTGGTAATCTTACAAACTAACCAGTGTCCTTTTTATTAAGTTGCATTTCAGGGATGGCAGTGTTGTGCTTCGACATACTGTTGACATCTGTGCAGCTGTACAAGTCTTATGATTATTGACTGTGAAAAGATTTGTCTGTGCCCTTCAGCAATGAAGTGTAAATAAACTTCACTATCTGTGTGTACCTTTTTTTTGAGCGGCTTTGTAAGAATTATAATCCCTTTAATTCTAACCGTTGGGTTTCTTTTCTCATAAGGTGGCACATTTGGAACGGACTGGCCATTATCTGACCGTGAAAGACAACCAAGTCGTGCAGTTACATCCCTCAACAGTTCTGGACCACAAGCCTGAGTGGGTCTTGTATAACGAATTTGTGCTTACAACAAAGAACTACATCCGCACATGCACAGACATTAAACCAGAATGGTATGTTTAAAGCCTTATAGCTCTGCTATACATGTGATTTGTATTGTAGTAACATTTGGGTTTTTGATAAAACATATTCAGGTAAATTTAACATTGCATAGATTTTTTTTTCTGCCAGTAAATATCTTTATACAACCCACTTCCTGTTTCTTGTCATCATGCACAGCGCTCTCTCTCTCTCTCTCTCCCTCCCCCGTATCTATCCAGAGGTGCGGGGATGCTGTAGCTTTTCGGAAAAACTCGGAAATACTCCTGAGCCTTTCTGATTTCAATCAGTGTTTTTTTTTTTTTGTGTTTTTGTTTTGCGGGACTGCAACGTTGCAGCAGACAAATCTGACCCCAAATTACACTTTTTGTAGATCAGTGACAATATTGCATTGATCAGTGCTATAAAAATGCACTGATCAATGTATAAATGACACTGGTAGGGATGGGGTTAAAACTAGGGGGCAATCAAGGTGTTAAGTATATTCCCTCAGAGTGTTCTAACTGTAGGGGGGTGGGCTGCCAGAGACATGGCAAAGATCACTTTTAGAGGCAGCACAAATGGGGGGTCACTTTTTTTTATTTGCAAGTCCTGCGCCTGAGGGAAAAGAAAGTATTTAACGTCAAACAAATTGGGTCTTTTTCCCAGTTAGGTGGTGGTCTGCATGTGGTTAAACATACATAGTGAATCACCTTTTGAAAATGGTACAGCAGTGACAGCCAGGCTTTCTGAAAGCGATCCTTGCACCTCCAGAATGTGTGGTGCTTGTGCATTTGGCCCTCCATTGCAGCACATTCTCATTGACCTCAGGGGGTGAGTTTTACAGGCAGTGCAGCCTTTCGAACTCTGCAAGCCAAGTTAAAACTGCTGCAGTCATAAAGCAAAGCATTGCGGGCGGCATGTGTAACACTTGTATGCCTTTTTATAATGATCTTAGTCTAATCTAGGGGGAAGGGGTCCCAGGTAATTCTCTACAATTTTCCATGCAAAGCAGATAACATTGTTTTTACTGATTTTAAACCGTTCTCATTTTTTTTATAAATGCTAAGGATTTTTCTTTAAAAGAGGATCCCCCGCCTACTTTTGACTTTCTCTTTTCCACTCTTCAGGTTGGTGAAAATTGCTGTCCAGTACTATGATATGGGCAATTTCCCTCAGTGTGAAGCAAAGAGGCAGCTGGAACGGATCATTTCCAAACTTCAAACCAAGGAGTACTCCCAATACTGAGGATGAGTGAACATCAGCTATTCTCCAGCGTAGCTTCTGGAGAGACAATGGACTGATAAATTTGTATCTTATGTGATGGTTCAGTGATGGCCTTTATTTGAAAGCTTTTAATTTTTTTTTTTTTTTTTCATGACTGTAAATCTGACACACTCTTTCATAAATGAAACATTTATGGTTCCCCTTTGTGTTGACACTGTAGCTCGTACTGGAAACGTTGATCAATGTTTTGCAGTTTATTGGAAGTAGTTCTATATATATACACCAATGCTATAAGCATTTCTCTAGAAATGTCTGAAAATGCTTCTCCAATGTTATCGGATCTTGTTCTGCATGAATTGTAACTGTTGACATTCCTTTTTAGAAGTTGTGAAATGTTACAACTTGTGCATCTGTAGACCCAACCATCAGCCTCAGTGTGGAGGCACTGGCTTCAATAAAGTCTATTTATACTAAGTGCTATTCATTAAAACAAAAAGTTCCATATACAGTCACAGAGGACAAAAAATGTAATGCTTCTAAGCTTCTGCCACCATTGTTGGTGGGTGTAGAATTCAAGGGTCTCCACAAGCTAGTGCTATGTACAAGTATCCCTTCTGTTCAGGTTTTCCTGGAAAACATTTGCACCCAAACATGAATATTATCCGTTTATTCACTATAATTTTTTTCGTGTATATTCGTTTGCATTTAAAACCATTTCACTGTTCATAACCTTTTTCCTAAATTTGTATATTCATAGTTCTGTAAAGACAAAACTAAATGGTGATTTTAATTTCTAGCTAGCCAGAGGTTTAAAGTGGTTGTATATCCTCCTAAGCCACTTTCACCTACAGGTAAGCCTAGATTAAGGCTTACCTGCAGGTGTTTGCAATATCTCCTAAACCTACACGGTTTAGGAGATATATGGAGAAAGGAATGCATTGTTGTCTATGGCGCGTACGCGCCGTAGACAGCAGTGCAGGCGCACTGACCGTGCAAGGCCTGTTAGCTGTAGGTGTCGGGAATAATGTCGGAATTCTGCACATGCGTAAGGATCTGCCAGTCCCGCGCATGGGAGTGAGGTCATCGCCACACCGGCCAATCATGGCGCCGGAGCGACAATGACAGGAACAAAGGGGCGGCGGATGGGACTGTGGAGGACTTCGGGGGCTTTGTTCTCAGGTAAGTGACACATAATGAGCTAGTATGCTGTGCATACTAGAAGGACGTTTTCTCCAGTGGGGCTTTGGAGAGCAATTATAAACGTGATCGAAGAATTGTTTGTTAAATAATAGTATAAAACGTATTTATTTGAGAGTTGTCAAATGTCACAATTAATTACCATATTTATCGGCGTATAACAAGCACAGGCATATAAGACGCACGCTAACTTTAAGAAGAAAGTTTCAGGAAAAAAAACTTTCCACAGCCCCCTGCGTATAACACGCAGGCACAGTTTACCCTCTATTTTCAGGGTAAAATAATAAATACAGTACAATAAATAAAACATGTAGAGCGGTCTGGCCAGATAAAATCCTGCATAATCCAATATTGCCATACATGCAAAGTGTAAAACAGGATGCATAGCATATGTAGGTAGGTATATAAATACTGACGCGTTTCGACCATAGGGTGGTCATCTTTAGGGGGATCGTTGACTCTTAAGAGACATAAAATTATTTCAAATATTCAAAACAGATGATCATACATCACAGTGCAAATATGGCATGGTGATATAGTTACCTCTTAAAAGGAGGAGTAGACAGTTGCATGGCCAGGCATGTCAGGAAACCGTGGAGCAGTCTGAAAGGACGTGCAGTCACCTGCCAGCCAGCAATCCCCCCCCCACAAGGGTGAATGAGCCCAACCCTGTGTTACAAGAAGCCACACCAGCAACTCCTGACCGGGGAGGACAGGAGAAGCGACATCTGCAACAAGTTCCCAAATTAATGACCGATGTGCATACTAGCTCATTATGCCTTTCTATTGCAGGTGTTTTGTTTTTTGTGACGGTTTACTTCTGTTTTAACTCCCTGTTGCTAACTTTCTTGGTTGAAATCCATACAATGCAAAAAAAAAAGTTATTAATATCAAGCAGTTAAGCCTCTTCCTGACAAGCTATCTTGCCAGGCAGGTGCGCACATAGGAAAATAGGCTGCTTTCCTAATGGTAGACCTCTTGAGCCTAAATTATAAAAATTAATTACAGGTTCACTTTAAGACCAATGCAATAGGTGTCTGACACTAACTTTATGAAGACTCTGTATGGAAAATAGCATTAGGTTTTCCAACAAAGCGCAAGGCAAATTAGTTTCTTAATGTCCCTAGATACAACCATATTGAATTTTGGTGCAATGTAATTGTGTACAGCTGATAAACGGGCAATATGGTCAATGGATGAGTTGACCTTTCAGCCTCTACAAAGTCAAGAGGTCAGAAAGACTGAATGGAATTAGTTTAGGTGCTTATGGCTGAGGGTGCGTTGCATTTTACGGTACCAAGATTTTTTGTTCAGGTATTAGACATGCAATACCGCAGTAATGTTAGGCAATGCCTCTTGTTTGAGTAGAGGAGGCTATTCCAATTAGGCTAATGTCAGTTCCAGGTCAGTGAGCAAATTGAGTCATATGTCAGATGGCCCTGAACAATTCTGTGATGTAAAGCATAACTACCACTACAATGGCCTTTGGACTTAAAGAACTGCAGATACTAGTCACTTCATTGTAAATCTTTGTTCAATTATTTTGCTATGGATATTTGTTTTTGTTCATAGCTTTTTGTCCATAAGATTGCTAGTCAGGGAAATGTTATCCAAAAAATTACCCAGGATGCTATTGTGATTACCCTAGACTTGGTTAAAGGGGTTGTAAAGGTTTGTTGTTATTTTCTAAATAGGTTCCTTTAACCACTTAAGGACCTTGCCTGTTTTTCAGACTTGGTGTTTACAAGATTAAAACAGTTTTTTTTTGGTAGAAAATTACTTGGGACACCCAAACATTATAAATATTTTTCTAACACCCTAGAGCAGGGGTGTCAAACTCAATTTCCTCGAAGGCCACATCAGCAGTGTGGTTGCCCTCAAAGGGCCAGTTGTATACGAGTTGCACTACATGCAGAGTTCAGGATTATGCTATGTACAGAGTATAGGAATTCAGGGGTGTGCTACGTACAGAGTGCAGGAATTCAGGTAAAAAGTTTTTCAAACTTCATTTTAAAAAACGACGTCGTTTACACACCGTCGTTTTCTGAAAATTCTCTTGCAAAGCGTGGTTATGTACGACGGCACTCTGTTCCATTCAAGCTTGCGTCATAACTTGCTTCTGAGCATGCGCGGGTTTAAAAATGTTGTTTTAGCGTACACACGATCATTTTAAATGACAGAAAAAATGACATTCTGGAAAACGACAAATTGAAGCATGTTCAAATTTTTATTTTTTTGTCGTTTTTCAGAAGACATAAAACGACGTTTTGCCCACACACGATCATTTTACATGAAGTTTTTTAAAACGTTTTATTTCATCACAAAAAAATGACTGTGTGTACGCGGCATTAGACTGGGGTGCCAATGTTTATGTGCGTGTAAAGGCAGGTGTCCCAATACTTTTGGTAATATAGTGTATCCTTGCCCCTGGGGCACCTCCACTATAACCCTACCTACTCCCTAAGTCATCTTTAAGTTTTTTTCTTTTTTTTGCTGAAGGTGATAAATTGCCTCTCAGGGTGTTCACAAAGGCCATGGCACGCTTGCTTACCTTCTCAGAACTCGGGGCATTCAAGTGGCAGGCTATATAGATGACATTCTCCTGAAGAATTCATCTGCTCAAATGAAAATTCAGCTACTTGAGGCTTATGGCTGGATGATCAATTTCAACAAATCTTCCCTCCAACATTCAATGCACCTTGAATTCCTGGGTCTGATCCTGGACTTGTCCCTAGCAAAGTCTGTGTTCCAAAAACGTTTTCTCTAAGAGCTCATGCTTGATAAATGAGATCCAATAGAAATCCCACAGTCGGATGAGCTATGAGAGTTCATGGGTCTAATGGTCTCCTTTGTCTATGTAGCACCTTTCACCTGATGCCACTCAAAAACTCTCCAACAAAACACTGTTGGCATGGAAAATGCAGGCTCTTCCACTGACCCTTACCCTACTCCTTGCCAGTCACAAAACAACCTTTTGGTGAATCACAACTCCAGCTCTAACTTGGAAAAATCTTTCCTTCTCAACCTTTGGAAAGTTGTTACAACAGATGCAAGTCTGGCAGGTTGGAGTGGAGCCTACCAATCGTAGGCAATATGGTCAAAAGAGGAATCTAGAGCAGTCAGGTTGTCCCTCCAGCACTGGACCCGCTTTCATAGGAACATGGGTTGATTTAATTAAACTGGAGAGTGCGAAATCTGGCATGTGCATAGTAGCCAATCGGCCTCTAACTTCAACTTGTTCAAATAAGCGTTGACAAAAAAAAAGCTGATTGGTTTCTGTTTAGAGTTGCACCTGAGCTTATTGCCTAGGACAGCCCTGAAAAATTCCACTCGCTTGCTCGCAGTTTGCAAGTAAAATTTAGTGCAGGGTGAGTGAGGTGCAGTGCAGACCAGCCTGAGAGTTTCCTGGCTGATCACTTCTGGCAGAACCGGTGCAGCCTTTATAGTGGCCCAGAGGGGGGATTTCCCGCAGGTCACTCTGATTACCTGTAAAAACAAAACCTGCGATGCTTCTGCCAGGAGACTGTCAGTTGGAGGATACAGAGCATCAGGGCGAGACTGCCCTGGGGCCACTTTGAGTTGAGGCTGCAGCACTCCACTCTCTCCTCCTCTTGTGTATCACACACAGCGCTGGCATCTCCCACTGTGTGCCACGGAGCAGGGTCTGTGTTTGGTGGTTCTGTAAAAAGGTCCCACCCCCCCCCAGACTGGCTCTTGTTATAGTAGATGGAACACTCATTGAATCCATGTTCCGCCTATCACACGAGTTGGTATAGTGGGGCGGGACCTTGTTAAAGCGCTGCTAAACACAGATCCAGCTCAGTGAATCATAGGGAGATGCATGTGTGATCCATCATCCAGGCAATCGTGAGTCTATATTGACGATGGGCACAGTGAGGCTGCAATGAAGGGCACAGTGAGAAATTCTGTATAAAACCTTTAACACTGTCATTTTGTGAGAGGGCGTGTTCAAAGGGAGGGGATGGGTTGGGTGAGGCAACTGGTGGCAGGTAACTATTAAGGCCTGGCTAGTGGCTCAGGGCTTGAAATTTTGAACCCTGGCCTAGTGCAGTCCACTTTCTAGAAGACACTGGCAGGTGGATTAAATTTTATAAAGGAAAAAAGGAGGGAGCACCGACCTTGTACATTAACAGTGGTAAAATATTTTATTACAAACATAAAAGCAATATGTTTGCAATACCACTGGTAATGCACAAGGTCGGTGCGCCCTCCTTTTTTCTAGTTCCAAAGAATACCCATTGTTCCAAGGAGGGCTGCGAGATTATAGGCTTTGCCTAAATCCAAAGAGTGGATCACACCACCTGTGTATAGCTAAAACACCCAAGTGCAGGAGATTGATATGGTTTTGTTTAGATGGATTAAGTTGCCTGCTGCTGCTGCCAAGACAATTTGGTCTCTTCACCCAGATTTGTTCAATCTTATACAGTGTATGCCAAAAATAGGGGACTCTGGATGCGGACATTCTGGCCTGTAGCTAACCACAAGTTACCTATCTGTTTGTGACCAAAGCTAGCCATCCTCTAGCTCTAGCCTTGGATGATCTAATTAGCCCCCATCCCCTCCCCCCCCTATGCTGAGAATTCTGCCCTGCCTGCTCCACAAAATACAGCAAGAGAGGAACGTGATTTTACTTACACAAAACTTGCATAGAAGGACTTACCTTTTCTCAGCAGGTTAGATCCGTTATCTCAAAGCCTTCTATTTCGCCCTGCTTCATCGTATCTGGCATGGCTATTGAAACCCAGGTCCTACAGAATAGAGGGATTTCAGAGTGTGATTTCTACCTGGCTTTACCACTTGCTGTCTACCCCATAGCACAGGGGTGTCAAACTGGTGGCCCTCCAGCTGTTACAAAACTACAAGTCCCATGAGGCATTGCAAGGCTAACAGTTACAAGCATGACTCCTGCAGGCAGAGGCATGATGGGACTTGTAGTTTCGGAACAGCTGGAGGGCCGCCAGTTTGACACCCCTGCCATAGCAGATTTACTGCTACAGGGTGTCTCCCCTGTGCAGGATTGTGTGTGTATATCTGTGATTAATCAGTTCCGATCTGCGGATGCTGGGAACTGGATGTCCACCTGCTACTGCTGATCATCTGTAAAAAAAAGGTGATAAAAGAATATCACACCCAAAAAAAGGGAGAAAAAATTCTCATAGTGTAAAAAAGTTTTTTACACTATGAGAATTTTTTCTCCCTTTTTTTGGGTGTGATAACCTACTGATTGGTTATATCACCTTTGGTCCACGGAGTCACGTCCCTGCATCCCTGATTGCGAGTACTTTTTGGAACCTTTGGAAACCTCCCAGATCTAGGAAGTCCGTTGATGACATCATACAGAAAATAAAGGGAAGACAGCCTTCAATATGTCCATGCCTCTGAGACCCTCCACCGTACGGTGAGTTATGGGTCCACAGAATCTGGTAAGAGTATTTCACCACTTTCATATTACCAAGATTTTGGATTGTATTCTCTGAAATATATGAACTTACCTGTATCCACTGGGAGAGGAATTGACACCAATGTGATCCACAGAGTGTGAGGATCCACACCTTCTTCCTGTGACTGTCATATTGACCCAAAGTCAACACCTGTGCTCTTTAGGATTATAACAGGTGTTGTTTGTTTCAAAGGACTAATTCATACTTGCAACCTCCCACACTGGGTTATTTTATATATATTTTGTTTGAACACTATTATTGTGATTATAGATCAATACTTGCATATTGGCCCAAGTTTTAAACACTTGGGGCCCTGGTTCACATTGAGTGTATGTCACCAATCACGTATATTTCAAATTTTTTTGGTTTGGCTGATTACCACCATTTAAGGTGATATATATATACATTTTTTCATGTTTTGTTGTTTGATCACATAGATCACTTGAGTACGAGACATCCCTATCATTAGTGGGAAGTGAGACATTCAGTCCCTGTCTCCAATACCCACCTCACAAGTGGAGTCATTTTATTTTTGGCGCTACACTTGTTTTCACATATTATTTACAACTTTCTTTGTTGTGTTGGCTGCCTATTCTTTATAATAAGGTTTGCGCAATATTTATACACACACAAATAAATATACGTTATTATTAAATGGGGGCAGGCGGAATAAGTGGGAAGAGATGGGCTGAAATGAGTTATCAAAGCTGGATATCAAGATGGAGGCTGTATAGTGCATCCAGCTCGGGAGCTAAGGAGACCGAGCAAACAAATGCCACAACAGGGGAACATCCGGAGGATCAGCATGGTCTGGATAGGGATATTTCTCACTGCAGTCTCCACTAGGCCCCTTGAAATCATGTCTAGAAAATATCTGCAAGGATGCACATGTATCAGAAGGCATCATGGTTGCAAAATGAGCTTAATGTGTAAGGTTCTACTAGATAAAATGTAACCTATATATATATAGAGATGGAAATAAATAAATAATGCTTACTAAAGTATGTTGGTATGAAGGACTATCTGAGATATGGTATATACATGAATGCAAATCACTAAAGACTATGGGACAATGTGGAAATTTATATAAATATTATCTATGTAAAAGAACAATGTAAAAGACCCAATAGGTGTCAAGAAAGTATAAAAGTTGTACCTCAGTTTGTTCTTAATCTATCCAACCATCAAGTTGTGAATCAAAGTCTCAGCTGTGCAGATATGCCCACAAGGACCCGAAGGCTGCGGCCCCAGCTTCATGTACGGGCGGCGAAACATAGACATGAGTGAGACATTCACCGCTAGAGGGGTGCACAACTGCAGCAACCACCTAGCCGTCCAGGATGACCCACACAGCCCACACCTCTGACATCAGGGAGACGTCTGTGTGTGGGTGTGGAAAACATGACGCTGATGTGCAGGTGGCCACCCCCGTCTACAGACAGGGGAGGACAGCAAGAGATCAGGAAAATAAATCCCCTATGCACATCACAGCCCCCAAGCTGGATGGAAACCACCACCATCAAAGACAAACAGCAAAAGAGGAACAGATCAGCCCAGAAAGGCCCCCTAGGAGTAATATCCAAATATAACTGGCCAAACATTCATGCATCCACCCCTGAAGAAGCGAGCAGGGTTTAGCAAAACTAGTAAGGCTTCATTGATGCTTGTTTTATGCCTGTACATGATGGGTATTATTGATGTCTGCATATTTCCCTGTTTACATGTATGTACATTTTATTTTCTTATTGTATATGTGTATCCACTGGCCCAGCAACTTTCAAGTTTTACTGTTGCTCATTTATGTATAACATTTGTAATAAATCTTTATATATTTACTTTCATCTGTCCTGTGTACATTGGCTATTATGCTGGGTAACTCACAATCATTGTTGTTGCCGTTTGTTACATAACACTTTGCAGCAACTAATAAATTGATTTTGTCTCATTGTTGGCTGTGAACATTGGCTAAACCTCTCTCACCTCATTCAAAGTCCCACCTCTTTTGTCTTTTTGTGTACTACTAGAGATGGAGGTGTCAGAGGGATCATACCAGACCTTATTTTCTTTTTCTCAAAAAATGTGATAGGTAGTCAGGAAATCAGATGTGTTAATTTTGCATTAAAATGCATTGAAAGCCTGAAAGGTACTCCTTTGAATTTTGGGCCCCTCTATGCATTTAGGCAGCGAAAGTCTCACCCATGTAGTATCCCTAAATTAGGAAAGAGTGGAATAATGTGTTTTGGAGTATGCCCATGCTGGGTGAGAAGTAACTTGTAAAATGACAACTTTGTGTGCAAAATCAAATGTTATTTACATTCTTCTTTTTACAAAACATTGTAGCAAAAAATTACAACTTAAAACTTACCATGCCTTTTACTAAATACCTTGGACTGTCTGTTTTTGATAAAAATTGGTCATTTTGAAGGTGTTTGTCCTAGCATTTTAGGACCTTATGAAAAGAGATAAGCAGTCAAAAATGAATTAATAAATTTCACATACACAGTATGTACCATAGTTTGTAGACTTTTCACACGTACAAAATATTGATTTGGTTTATTTTTATCAAAGAAATGTAGCAGAATACTTTTTGGCCTAAATTTATAAAGAATGATTATGTATACTCAAAGTTTTATAGCCAGAATTAAAGATTTGTTGTTTTTTCAAAACTTTTTGGTTGTTTTTTTATTTTATATAGTAAGAAAAAAAGAAGGAACAGTGGTGATTAAATACCACCAAAAGAAAGCTCTATCTGTCTCAAAAAATTATTCAAAATTCATGTTGTTACAGTGTTGCATGACTAAGTACCGTAATTGTCCAAGTATTACAGTGCTAAGAACTGAAAAAGTCTTCAAGTGGTTAAAGTGATACTAAAGTGTCTTTTTTTTTTTGTTAAAAATAATAGACGTACCTTTCCTGTGCAGTGATTTTGCACATAGCTGCCCTGATCCTCCTCTTCTCATGTCCCTCTTCAGGCCTTATGGCTCCTCCCAACTGCCGAGTGCCCCCACAGCAAGCAGCTTGCTATGGAGGCACCCAAGAAAAGCCGCAGCTCCCTGGGTCCATTAAGATACGGAGCCGCAGCCTGGCCCTGCCCCATTTATCTCCTTGTTGGCTCACTGACTTTGACAGCAGGGGGTTCCAATGGCCCAGCCAATAAGGAGGGGAGTCCTAGACAGTTGAGTCTCTCCTGCAACATTGCTGGATCTAGATGGACTTTAGGTAAGTAGTATAGGGGAGGGAGGGCTGTACACAGAATCTTCTGCGTTTACAACCCCTTTAAAGGTTGGATGTAACTTAAATGTGTTGCAAGCAAGTTCTCTCAACTGGTCCTAGACTGTTAAGCTATGCGCTTCAAGACAAAATGCCCAGAATATGTCCCAATTTTTGGGGGCAGTTATGACCCACATAGATTAGGGCTGCATTAAAAGCAGTTCTTCCCATATGTAGGTGGGGTAGATCATTTCCATCTAAGACGACTTTTTTGCCTGGCATAGAATGTGGCAAAACAAATAAACAGTTTTGATTATGGGCTGTATTGACAATATCTCAGATGCCCAGAAACATATTTAGGGTGGTCTACCCCCGATGTCAGCGCTCTCACTGCATTGATATGAGCCACCATCTCTTGCCAAAAAGTTTGGATATGAGGGGAGGTCCATACCACATGTGTAAAGGTGGCTGTCTCAGAATGGCATTTTTTGGGTATTGTATACCTAGTGTAGTAATTAAATTGTATAAACCTATGTCTAGCAGATATCATGATGGGGTTGATGTTGCTGTACGCTTTCATCCCAGTCATCCATTAGGTCCACGTGCTCCATTTTTCAAAAAGACAAGAGACCTCAGAAGTTTTGGTACGGAATAATTTGAGATAGCAGGTGGATCAGAAGCTTGATGACATGCAGATTTATGTTCATGTAATTGAAAAGGATCAGACACATTTTAAACTCTCTCATTGTGTAATATTCATGTCAACATTCTGCTGTAAGACACAGGAGGCAAAGGTTTCCATTTTCAATGCAGCAACTTACAATGTCCATTTTCATCATTACTTAATCCAGGAGACACTAACTACCCCAATGGGCTACAGTAACACCCGAATTCAGTGTTTGGCAAGGTAACATCAAATACCATGATACCATTCAGGCGGCGTACACACGTACGAGAACCTTGACGGGCGGAACACATCGTTCCGCCCGTCGAGGTTCTCGGTCGGCCGTCGAAATCGGCGACCCGCCCGTCGGGAATGGCAACCATCCATTCATCCAGGCGGGCCGTCAAGCAAATAGAGAGCCTGTTCTCTATTCGCTCGACGGGATTCCCGACGGGCGGGGCGAGCCAGGAGCGTACACGCGGCCGAGGTTCTCGCTGGAATGCAGCTCCCAGCGAGGTTCTCGTTGGTTTCTAGCGAGAACCTCGGTCGTGTGTACGCCGCCTCACAGGCAAACAGAGGTGTGGAATGTTTTAATCAGATATTTAAAAATGGCATAAAAAGACACATCTAGAAACTAAGAAAATTGACAGCAGAAAAAAAGACCAAGTGGTCCATTAATCCTGTCCCATTTTTTTTTCTAAATTATACATGTTTTCGGATTTTGTTTCTGCCCGAGGGAGTTTGCTACTGCTGGGGAAAAATGCAAACCTGTTACTTTGCCCTGAATAGACAGATCACAGATTTGTGTTTTGAACACAAAGGAATGCTGTGAGTAAATTTTAAACAATTACAAACAGTCTAGAATTCAATTTGTAAATGGTATGTTAAAATATAACTACAATTATCTCCACTCCAGCAGTAGGACATCCACAAGCTCCCATGCCAGTCCCAGCATCTGGCTTCTTCTGTGTTTGCCCTTTTCAGCCATCTTAATTGTTCAGCCCAGGATGAACTACAGTGCCTTGAAAAAGTATTCACACCCCTTGAAATTTTCCACATTTTGCTAAAATGTAAAAGTATTTGATTGGGATTTTATGTGATAGACCAACACAAAGTGGCAAATAATTGTGACATGGAAGATAAATGATTAATGTTTTTATTTATTTTTTACAAAAAAATATGTGAAATGTGTGTCATGCATTTGTATTCAGCCCCCCTGAGTCAATACTTTGTAGAACCACCTTTCGCTGCAACTACAGCTGCAAGTCTTTTTGGGGATGTCTCTACCAGCTTTGCACATCTAGAGAGTGACATTTTTGCTCATTCTTCTTTGCAGAATAGCTCTAGTTCTGTCAGATTAGATGTCTGTGTACAGAAATTTTCAAGTCTTGCCACAGATTCTTAATTATATTTAGGACTGGATTTTAACTGAACGATTCTAACACATCTAAATAGTTTTATCTAAACCATCCCATTGTAGCTCTGGCTGTATGTTTAGGGTCGTTGTCCTGCTGGAAGGTGAACCTCCACCCCAATCTCAAGTCTTTTGCAGACTAACAGGTTTTCTTCTAATGCCGCGTACACACGGTCGTTTTTTGCGATGAAAAAAAAACGAAGTTTTTTAAAACGTCATTTAAATTGATCGTGTGTGGGCAAAACGTCGTTTTTTGTCTTAAAAAAAAATTCCAACATGTTTGAATTTTTTGTGTCGTTTTTCAAAACGTCGTTTTTTGTTTCACAAAAAGTCACCGTGTGTAGCAAAAACGTCGTTCAAAACGACGTTTTTCAACCCGCGCATGCCCAGAAGCTAGTTATGAAGCGAGCTTCAATGGAAAAGAGTGGTGAACGTAACCTTGCTTTTTGTGAAAAAACGATGGTGTGTATGCAAAATTGTCTTTGAAAAGTGACGTTTCAAAAACGTCGTTTTTTACTTCACAGAAAACGTCGTTTTTTTTCATCGCAAAAAACGACCGTGTGTACGCGGCATAAGATTGTCCTGTATTTGGCTCCATCCATCCTCCCATCAACTCTGACCAGCTTCCCTGTCCCTGCTGAAGAAAAGCATCCCCACAATGTGATGCTGCCATCACCATGTTTCCCTGGGATGGTGTGTTCAGGGTGATGTGCAGTGTCAGTTTTCCGCCACACATTTTGCTGTTAGGCCAAAAAGTATAATTTTTGGTCTCATCTGAGCAGAGCACCTTCTTCCTCATGTTCGTTGTGTCCCCCACATGGTTTCTCTCAAACTGTAAACTTGACTTCTTATGTGTTTCTTTCAGCAATGGCTTTCTTCGTGCCACTCTTCCATAAAGGCCAGATGTGTGCAGTGCACAACTAATATTTGTCCTGTAGACAGATTCTCCCACCTGAGCCGTGGATCTCTGCAGCTCCTCCAGAGTTACCATGGGCCTCTTGGCTGCTTCTCTAACAAATGCTCATAAAGTGTCAGTATTTTGTGTGGCCACCATTATTTTCCAGCACTGCCCTAACCCTCTTGGGCATGGAGCTCACCAGCGCTTCACAGGCTGCCACTGGAGTCCTCTTCCACTCCTCCATGACAACATCATGGAGCTGGTGGATGTTAGAGACCTTGCGCTCCTCCACCTTCCATTTGAGGATGCCCCACAGATGCTTAATAGGATTTAGGTCTGGAGACATGCTTGGTCAGTCCATCACCTTTACCCTCAGCTTCTTCAGCAAGGCAGTGTTCATCTTGGAGGTGTGTTTGGGGTCGTTATCATGTTGGAATACTGCGCTGTGGCCAAGTCTCCGAAAGGGAGGGGATCATATTCTGCTTCAGTATGTCACAGTACATGTTGGCATTCATGGTTCCCTAAATAAACTGTAGCTTCCCAGTGCTGGCAGCACTCATAACGACCCAGACCATGACACTCCCACCACCACACTTGACTGTAGGCAAGACACACTTGTCTTTGTACTCCTCACCTGGTTGCAGGCTTGACACCATCTGAACCAACTAAGTTTATCTTAGTCTCATCAGACCACAGGACATGTTTCCACTAATCCATTCTTAGTCTGCTTGTCTTCAGCAGGCTTTCTTGTACATCACCTTTAGAAGAGGCTTCTTTCTGGGATGTCAGCCATGCAGACCTATTGGTGCAGTGTGCGGCGTATAGTCTGAGCACTGACAGGCTAACCCCCCACCCTTTCAAACCTCTGTAGAAATTCTGGCATCACTCATACGTCTATTTCCCAAAGACAACCTCTGGATATGACGCTGAGCAGGTGCACTTAACGTCTTTGGTCAAACATGGCAAGGCCTGTTCTGAGTGGTACCTGTCCTGTTAAACAGCTGTATGACCTTGGCCACTGTGCTGCAGCTCAGTTTCAGGGTCTTGGAAATCTTCTTATAACCTAGGCCAGGGGTGTCAAACTGGCGGCCCTCCAGCTGTTGCAAAACTACAAGTCCCATGAGGCATTGCAAGGCTAACAGTTACAAGCATGACTCCCACAGGCAGAGGCATGATGGGACTTGTAGTTTCGGAACAGCTGGAGGGCCGCCAGTTTGACACCCCTGACCTAGGCCATCATTATGTAGAGCAACAATTCTTTTTTTCAGATCCTCAAAGAGTTCTTTCCCATGAAGTGCCATATTGAACTTCCAGTGACCAGTATGAGAGATTGAGAGCGATAACATCAAATTTAACACACCTGCTCCCCAGTCACAGCTGAGACCTTGTAACACTAATGAGTCACATGATACCGGGGAGGGAAAATGGCTAATTGGGCTCAATTTGGACATTTTCACTTAAGGGTGTAGACGCTTGTGTTTCCAGCAGTTTAGACATTAATGGCTGTAAGGGGACAGAAAATGTACAATGTTATACAAGCTGTACACACCCACTACTTTACATTGTAGCACAATGTAATTTCTTCAGTGTTGTTGCATGAAAAGATATAATAAAATATTTACAGAAATGTGAGAGGTGTACTCACTTTTGTGAGATACTGTATATGTCCTTCAGGAAATGCAACTCTGAAAAATTTACATTATTTTGCCATTTATAAATGTGAAAGACAGAATGGTAAGTATAGTGTGTTGTTTAATATTCCAATCAGTATCTAACATTCTAAAATAATGCTTCTTTTATTGTTCGATTTTATAGTTTGTTTTGCCTCCTCTCGTTATGTTGAATGAAGCTCACTATATGATCTGCTTTAAGGACGTTTCCACAGACTGACTGGTGACATTCATTTGGACATGTGTGAATAAAGATAGTGGGGCCATTCACAAAGGAACTTATAGCTTCTGTAGCAGAGCGTCCCAGAGAGAGCCTGGGAAAGTCCAGTTCGGGGTTTATACCTCTCCCAGGCTCCTCTCTTACACGTTCAGGGATCTCTGATCCCTGATCCAGGTCAGGTGTTGGCCCTCTCCCCCAGGCCAATTTAAGCTCACCTGAGCTAACAGCCATTGCTCTGTCCTGGGAAACAGATAGTGTGGATCTGTAGGAGCAAGGAGGTTGTTAAAAGACTGGTGAGCAGTTTGTATTTTGAGCTAACAAGCGGTAGGCTTGTTTAGCTTAGTAGTTAGGGCCTACATATCGTGTAGTTAGAGCCGAGACACGGCTAGGTGTTTGTTTAAACTACTTTTGTTTGTTTTGTTTTCTGCACACTGTACAGCACCTGTAAATAGACTTTGTATAGCACCAATAAAAATCCCACTGTTGTTCACTCATCCTATGGACTTTGGTATCTGTGCCTGCTCATCCCAGGGAGCTTTTGTACCCGCTACCTATCCCCAGCTTACATATGGTGGAGGCTGCGATCAGCAGTAGTAAGTTACTATTTTAAAAGGCCAGTACCTAAAGTGACAACATGGAGGAAATCCTCAAACAAATGATGTTATCCAATGCTGCACAACAGCAAACTAACGCTGCATTGCAGCAAGCCAATGCTATCGCACAGGAGCAAACCAAGGCGCTGTACAAACAGATTGGTGCTGCACAGGAGCAATCGCAGAGGCAGATTAGTGCTGTACAGGAGCAATCGCAGAGGCTGTTTGAACAGCTTGCCACTGCTGCAGAAGTGGATAGGAAAACCCTGACTAAGGTTGCAGAGACGCTAGCACAGTGGGCACCTGCGGAAATTAAGGATATGGGAGACAAGCCTTCAGCCATCCATGTGGCTCGCTTTCTGTCTAAAATGACTACGGATGATGATCCAGAGGCCTTCCTGTTAACGTTTGAACGGACCGCTGAGAGGGAATGTTGGCCTAAAACCAAGTGGGCAGGACTGATTGCCCCCTTACTTTCTGGTGAATCGCAGAAGGCCTACTATGATCTGGAGTCAGCAGAAGCAGAAGACTACGAAAAGGTCAAGCAGGAAATTCTGGCGCGACTCGGCGTCACCTTGGCCGTTCGAGCCCAACGGGTCCACAGCTGGTTCTTCAAAATTGAGAGGCCCCCAAGATCGCAGATGTTCGACCTAATCCACCTGGTGCGAAAATGGCTACAGCCTGAGTCCCTGTCTGCGCCACAAATAGTGGAGCGTGTGGTCATGGACCAATTCCTGAGGTCACTCCCAATTCCCCTGCAGAAGTGGGTGAGTCAAGGGGACCCCAAGTCGGCAGATAACCTGGTGGAACTCGTCGAAAGATACTTTGCTGCAGAGAACCTGGTCACCACCCCAACAACCGCACGGACTTTCCACCCAAAGCCACGGTCTCCCCAGGCAACCGGTAAGACTGTTCCAGGGGAAGTGGGTGGTAAGCATGGCAAGGAAATAGGGGGGAGGATTTTTGGTGCCAGGACTGAAGTTTGGCGTCCCAAGCAAGGGAAACCACTGCCTGTCAGCAAACCAACTTGGGGAAACATCAGGTGTTTTCGTTGCCAAGAGCTGGGACATGTTGCAGCAAACTGTCCATTGACTGATGAACCAATGCAGTGTGATCTGTCTATTAGAAGGCAGTCTATGTTTGCTGCTGTTTCATGCACTGCAGCGCCAAATGTGGGGAAACACATGTGTCACATGACTGTTAATGATAAGCCTATTACGGCCTTACTGGACTCTGGAAGTCTGGTTACTTTGGTTACAGCTGAGATGGTTGAAACTGTGAATTTTCATGCTAAAAAAGTTGCTGTGATCTGTGTACATGGGGATACCCGGGAGTATCCTATAGCCACAGTTCAGTTTAAAACTGGCTTAGGTACGGTGTCCCATGCGGTCGGACTTGTGCCCCACTTGGTGCACGAGGCCATCATTGGTAGGGACTTCCCTAAGTTTTGGGAACTGTGGGATCGTCCTGACCCGGTCGCAGTACCTGACTCAGTCGCAGAGCCAGAGCTCCTGGCTACTTCCGATATTGTGGGTTCAGGGGACTCATCTCAGGGCTCTCCGAGTTTTCCTTTCTCGGTTATGGCAGGAGAGCTGGAGGAGCCTGAGGAAGTCCCCACAACCAGTAGAGCCGGACAGCCGTCTGCCGACTCGGAGCCTATGTTGGAGTTTACTGACCTTAATGTGCACAAGGAAAATTTTGGTACTGAGCAGAGAAAAGACCCTACCCTTGCCAGGGCCTGGGAAAATGTAATGGTGATTAATGATGTACCTGTTGAACCAGAGGATAGGCCCTGTTTTCCTTATTTCAGCAGCAATGATGATTTACTGTATCGTGTATGTAAAAAGAATGATGAAGTTACTGAACAGTTGGTGGTCCCCAAGCCTTACAGAAGGGTGGTGTTGGAACTTGCCCATGGGCACTTGCTAGGAGGCCATTTAGGGGTTGAGAAAACCACTGAAAGAGTGTTGCGCAGGTTTTACTGGCCTGGGATACAGAAAAATATTGAGAATTATTGTCAATCCTGTCCTGTGTGTCAGATGTCAGCCCCCCAGCCCCACTTCCGAAGTCCTTTAGTGCCCTTGCCCATTATTGAAGTGCCCTTCGAGAGGATTGCCATGGACCTTGTGGGTCCCCTCCCCAAATCCGCCCGTGGTCATCAGCATATCCTCGTGATTATGGACTACGCTACCCGTTACCCTGAGGCCGTTCCCTTACGCGCCGCATCTGCTAAAAATATTGCCAAAGAGCTGTTTATGGTGTTCAGTCGGGTGGGCATCCCTAAAGAAATCCTGACAGACCAGGGTACCCCATTTATGTCACGGATAACTAGGGAGCTGTGCAAGTTATTTAAGGTGACGCAGTTGCGAACCTCTGTGTATCATCCGCAAACGGATGGCTTGGTGGAACGTTTCAATAAGACGTTAAAGGGCATGTTAAAAAAGGTTGTTGACAAAGATGGGAAAGACTGGGACTTCCTGATACCGTACCTGATGTTTGCTATCAGGGAGGTTCCCCAGTCCTCTACAGGGTACTCTCCATTTGAGTTGCTTTATGGGAGACACCCTCGGGGACTCTTGGACATAGCCAAGGAAACTTGGGAGGGGGAACAGACACCCCACAAAAGTGTAATTGAGCATATCGCTCAAATGCAGGACAGGATTGCAGCCGTAATACCAGTGGTGAAAGAACATTTACTACAGGCTCAAGCAGCCCAACAGAGAATATACAACCGGGGGGCCCAACTCCGTGTTTTCTCACCGGGTGACAGGGTCCTCGTTTTAGTTCCCACTGTTGAGAGCAAGTTCCTGGCTAAGTGGCAGGGCCCCTTTGAAGTAATTGAAAGAGTTGGGGAAGTCAATTACAAGGTGTATCAACCAGGTAAAAGGAAGCCCGAACAGATTTACCACGTGAACCTGTTAAAGCCCTGGAAGGATAGACTGGCGTTAACTGTGAGGTCCCTACCGGTAACGCCTAAGGGTACTGAATCCCCTCTGATCCCTGAGGTCACGATTCCAGACACCCTGTCATATTCCCAAAAACAGGAAGCTAGAGAGTTCCTAATAAGGAATAGAGAGAAATTTTCAGAGTTGCCTGGCACGACTTCAGCGGTTCAGCATGATATTGTTACTGAACCTGGGGTCCGTGTCAAGCTCAAACCATACCGAATTCCTGAAGCGAGGAGAAAGGACATCAGTGATGAAGTTAGAAGGATGTTGGAACTAGATGTCATTGAGGAATCCAATAGTGACTGGTCTAGCCCCATCGTGTTGGTCCCAAAACCGGATGGCACTTGGAGGTTTTGTAACGACTTCAGAAAGCTCAATGCAGTAACAAAGTTTGACACGTACCCGATGCCCAGGGTAGATGAACTTATAGACCGACTGGGCAAGGCCCGTTATCTGACCACTTTGGACTTGACCAAAGGATATTGGCAAATACCCCTGACTAATAGTGCCAAAGAAAAGACTGCGTTTGTGACCCCGGAGGGATCATTCCAGTATAAGAAAATGCCTTTTGGGTTGCAAAATGCCCCTGCAACCTTTCAGAGGGCCATGGACAGGACCCTAAGACCGCACCAGCAGTATGCTGCAGCTTATTTAGATGACATAGTGGTGCATAGCACTGACTGGGAGTCTCACTTGCCCCGTGTCCAAGCTGTCCTTGATTCCCTCTTCAAGGAAGGTTTTACGGCAAATCCCAAAAAATGTGCCATTGGTTTGGAGGAAGCCAAGTATTTGGGCTACACTATTGGCCGTGGAGTTATTAAACCCCAAGTGAATAAAGTAGAAGCCATCCAGGAGTGGCCACGTCCTGCAAACAAGAAGCAGGTCAGGGCCTTTCTTGGCATTGCGGGATATTATAGAAGGTTTATTCCAAATTTTGCCACTATAGCTGCCCCACTGACAGACCTGACGAAAGGGAAAGACTCCGTAATGATAAAATGGTCCCCAGTAGCAGAAGAATCTTTCCAAGTCCTGAAGAAGGCTCTTTGTGCACAGCCAGTGCTATACTCCCCCGATTTCTCCAAAGATTTTTTGGTTCAGACAGATGCCTCTGATGTAGGTATCGGGGCAGTACTATCACAGGTATACAATGGGGAAGAACACCCTGTGGTCTACCTAAGCAGAAAGCTCAATGATCATGAGAAAAAATATGCAGTCATTGAAAAGGAATGTTTAGCCATAAAGTGGGCTGTGGACGCGCTCAGGTACTACCTGTTAGGGCGCCAGTTTGAGTTAATAACTGACCATGCTCCCCTGAAATGGATGGCCCAAAAGAAGGAGACTAATAGGCGGGTGAACCGGTGGTTTTTGGCCCTCCAGGATTATTCCTTTTCGGTAAAACACAGGCCAGGGGTTGAGATGGGTAATGTAGATGCCCTGTCCCGTGTTCACTCCTGTTGGGCTACAGGTGTTCCAACCCTGGGGTTGAAACAAGAGGGGAGGGTGTGTAGCAGAGCGTCCCAGAGAGAGCCTGGGAAAGTCCAGTTCGGGGTTTATACCTCTCCCAGGCTCCTCTCTTACACGTTCAGGGATCTCTGATCCCTGATCCAGGTCAGGTGTTGGCCCTCTCCCCCAGGCCAATTTAAGCTCACCTGAGCTAACAGCCATTGCTCTGTCCTGGGAAACAGATAGTGTGGATCTGTAGGAGCAAGGAGGTTGTTAAAAGACTGGTGAGCAGTTTGTATTTTGAGCTAACAAGCGGTAGGCTTGTTTAGCTTAGTAGTTAGGGCCTACATATCGTGTAGTTAGAGCCGAGACACGGCTAGGTGTTTGTTTAAACTACTTTTGTTTGTTTTGTTTTCTGCACACTGTACAGCACCTGTAAATAGACTTTGTATAGCACCAATAAAAATCCCACTGTTGTTCACTCATCCTATGGACTTTGGTATCTGTGCCTGCTCATCCCAGGGAGCTTTTGTACCCGCTACCTATCCCCAGCTTACACTTCTTTCTAGCAAATGTGCTCAGTAGCAGCATGAAAGGTCTTTTTTCTTGTCTCGTTTGTCTGATCATCTGTATCTTTTATTAGGAATTAAATGAAAATCTACATCAATTTATTGTAGGAATGCATAAAACTCCCATGAGTTCATAAACTTTATTTTACCATCATATAAAAGGCTTCTTTTAAAAGCCTCTGTTGTAAAATGGAGTTTATAGCAAATCTGTTGGAAAACATAACTAATGACTATAAAAAAAAGGAATTCCATACAAAACAAAAAGACTTTAGAACCAAGGTTAGCAGCCCCTATAGGCGTATATCAACTGCCCTATAACGTGGCAAACTGAGGCCCAGAATTACATTTTAAGCATTCTTCTAGCTAGATGATAGCATTTTCATGTCATTAATTAGTCTTTTTTTTTTTGGTGGTACCACCTTTTTATGGGACACCTTGAATGAATATAAGAGTATTTCAAGTAAAACTTGTTTATTGCTGTTTAGCATAAAGAGACCCTAAGACTATTTAAAGGGGTTGTAAAGGTTCGTCTTTTATTTTCTTTTTTTTTTGAATAATCGTTATTTTCCTTTTTTTTTACACATTACAAGAGAAGAAAGGGAAAATAAAACATAACAGAAAAGTATGACTTCACAACAAAGCCAAAAAAAAACAGGGAGGAAGGGGAAGTAAATCAGCGACAGGACAAAGGACATGGGGACTGGGGGCAGTAGGAGGGTGATGGGGGAAGCAGGAACCCCAGGGGACATATGGGCGTAGTCCAAGCATGGACAGCCATCTCACTACTTCGGGGGAACCCCAGACAGCAACGTCCAAACGCCAGGATGCCCCGCCCAACTCGGCCTGACCCGGATATTCGATTCATGTGGGCAGGCCCCTCTACAATTAGAGAAAGGGCAAGATGTCCCAACACCTGGCACTAGGGTAGCAACAAACATGGCCCCCATATATATGTGCAACAATAATGACTGGAGGCACCCAGATGGCCAGGAACCTGAACACTGTCCAAGCAGCCCAGTCAAAAACAAAAAGGATGACATCCCTGTGTCCTGCGGTCAAAAACTCAACAAAACAGCAATAACAGTAAAAAGGAACAAAAAAGACAAAAACAAATACTTATTCAACAGTAAAATAAGAGACGGTTAGAGGTAGAAAGAAAACCGAAGGGGAGAAGAAAATAAGAAGGGAAATTGAAGGACACAAAGGCATGTGGAACAGGTCTCGCCGCGACTGCAAATATGCTAAAGAGGGGCTTGAGGATGATGTCTGACGGTGCTCCTGCACCAGCTTCGCCAACGTGAGCAGCGCAACATCCAAGCTGGATGATACCGTGGCTGTGTCATGTACGTGAGCTCTCCAACCGGCCCAAGCGAAGTCAAAGTTAGTACGAGTGCCCCTGCAGTTAGCCAGTCAACTCTCCACCTCCATGATCTCCCCCACCCTTCCCAGCCAATCCTGCTCGCTCGGAACATGTGAACTTTTCCAATGCAGAGGTATAAGGCGTTTTGTCACGTTGAAAAGGTGGGGGAGGGCACTTCGCCTGTACTGAGACAGGGGCATGGGGGGGACATGAAGCAGAAAATGTTTAGGCAGGGCCGGGATATCGACACCTAGGCCGTCATGTATGTGTTTTCTGACCATTTCCCAAAACGGCTGCAGCACAGGGCACTCCCACCAAATGTGTAGGAATGTGCCCTTCTGTCCACATCCCCTCCAGCACCTATCAGAGGCCATAGGAAAGATCCTAGCCAAGGTGGCAGGAACCATGTACCAACGCGACAGCAGTTTGTAGTTATTTTCTTGGGTCTTTGAGTCCACCGAGCTCGAGTGTGTCAGGCGATATAGGTGGTGAAGTTGATCCTCAGTTAAAGTATACTGAAGGTCCCTTTTCCATTTTTTAATATAAAAAAGAGTGGAGCTAGGTGTCGCCTCATCCAATAGTTTATATAGTGCTGAAATCATGCGGGGCAGAGGGTCTTCTGATACCCAGAGATTTTCAAAATCTGTCAGAGTTGTTCTAATCTGCGCTCGTTTGCAACATTTGGCTATAAAGGTCTCTAGTTGACGGTGTCTCCAGAAGTCAAAAGGAAAACTACCATAGGTCTCTCTTAAGTCCTCTAATGACGTTACAGTGCCTCCCACCACAAACTTTGCCAGACTGACGCTTCCGTCTCTCACACAAGTTCCTAGGGATGTTTTCATTTCACTGGGAGTGAACCACGGGTACCTGCCCACTGGTGCCAAAGGCAACGTTCGTGGCGCCAGAGCCAGCCGCTCATTAGTTTTGTCCCACAGCGTCAGGGTGTGTGTCGTCAAAGGGGAGACCCAGTCAGAGAGCCTCCTGTTCTCCAAAAGGAACCAAAGGTGCATAGGACAAGTCCCGCCCCGCCATCGTCTTTTCAAGGGGAACCCACAGCTTAGAGCAGTGATGGCGAACCTTGGCCCCCCAGATGTTTTGGAACTACATTTCCCATGATGCTTAACTATACTGCAGAATGCATGAGCATCATGGGAAATGTAGTTCCAAAACATCTGGGGTGCCAAGGTTCGCCATCACTGGCTTAGGCCGCGTACACACGGCAGAGAACCTCGACGGGCTGAACACATCGTTCCGCCCGTCGAGGTTCCCTGCCGGCCGTCGAAATCGGCGACCCGCCCGTCGGGAATGGCAACCAGCCATTCATCCAGGCGGGCCGTCGAGCAAATAGAGAGCGTGCTCTCTATTTCTGCTCGACGGGCTTCCCGACGGGAAGCTCGCCGAGAGCTTACACACGGCCGAGGTCCTCGCTGGAATGCAGCTTCCAGCGAGGTTCTCGCTGGTTTCCAGCGAGAACCTCGGTCGTGTGTACGCCGCCTTAGAGGATGTGTGAAATTTCCAATTTAGTATACGTTGTAGCGCGATCGCCTGATAGTATTGGGATATGTTGGGAATACCCAGTCCCCCCTTTAGCTTGGTTCTTTGCAGCATTGCTATGGCGAGTCAAGGTTTCCTACCCACCCAAGTAAATAAGGCCTTATCCCACGCCTGAAGGCCCTGGATAATCGTCTTCAATAGGGGAACGTGATTATGGGCATATAAAGAATCAAGACGACACGTGAGCTGTACACCTAAATATTTCATTGAGGAGGTAGACCACGCGAAGGGGAAGGAGTCCCTTAGTGAAGTCGCCAAGGTCTGGGGGACCGAAATCGGAAGTATCTCCGATTTCATATAATTTATCCGAAAATTTGAGACCTCTCCGTATAAAGCTAACTCCTTCAACAAATTTGGCAACGAGACAAGAGGATTGACAACATGAAAAAGAATGTCATCTGAGTATGCAGATAGTTTATGTTCAAGGGTGCCTGCCTGAACCCCCCTGATGCTCCGATTCTCCCTCATCTTCTGCAGCAACGGCTCCAATACCAGAACAAACAGGAGGGGCGAGAGCGGGCAGCCCTGCCTCGTACCATTTCTAATAGGGAACACTGTAGAGAGGCCCCCATTCACCTTCACCTGGACAGCAGGAGACACATAGAGCGTGGAGATCCAACGCAACATGTGTGGACCCAAGCCAGTGCCACGAAGCACTGCCTCAAGAAAATTCCAGTCCACGCGATGGAATGCCTTCTCCGCGTCGGTAGACAAAATCAGGTATGGAGGCATTTGATCGCATGTGCGCATCCAGTGAATGAGCTGAATAGCCCTGTTTGAGTTGTCCCTTGCTTCCCGACCGATTATAAATCCGGTTTGATCTGCATTGACTAAGCTCGGGAGTATATGTTTTAAGTGGTTGATAAGAATTTTAGAGAAGATCTTAAGATCTGTGTTTAAAAGGGAAATGGGGCGATAGCTTTGCGGTTGAGCGGGGTCTTTACCCTCTAGGCAGTACAGTGATATGAGCCAATGAAAACTCTCGAGGGAGGTCTCCAGAGGTCGCCAGGGAGTTAAGAAGAGCAATAAAGGGGACCTGTAACTTATCAAATTTTTTAAAATAATACGCCCTGGTAAAGCCGTCCGGATTGGGCTCTTACCAGAGGGCAGGGACTTGATGGTGGTCAAGAGCTCAACCGACGTAATGGGATAGTCCAGACCCATTGCCTGATCTGGGGACAAGGTGGGGAGCCCAATTGAGGAGAGGTACGTGGCAATTCGGGCCTGCTTAAGTGCTACGTCTGCCGGAGAGGAGGCGGAGTCCAGATTGTATAATGATGCGTAATAGTCGCGAAACATGGATGCAATTTTAGAAGTATGCTGAGCAGGCTCTCCTGTCGGCAAATGCAGCTTATGCACATGCGCCGAAAGCCTCTTTTTACGGAGAGCGCAAGCCAATATCCTGCCACACTTGTTGCCATGCTCATAAAACGTATGGGCTAAATAACGGAGCTTACGATTAATTTAAGGGTCCAATAATTTTGAAAAAAGCTGCCTGAGTTCGCACAAACGACGGAGCTCGTCGGGATCAGACGTGCGTTTATGCCGAAGCTCAGCACTTTGTAGTGCCCGTAGCACCCTCTGGAAATCCGCCTGCCTCTCCTTATTAAGCCTGGATCCCATGACGATAAATGCGCCCCGCACCACGGCTTTGTCTTTTATTTTCTAAATTGGTTCCTTTAACCACTTAACCCCCGGACCATATTGCTGGTCAAAGACCAAAGCACTTTTTGCTATTCGGCACTGCGTCGCTTTAACTGACAATTGCGCAGTTGTGCAACGTGGCTCCCAAACAAAATTGGCGTCCTTTTTTCCCCACAAATAGAGCTTTCTTTTGGTGGTATTTAATTACCTCTACAGTTTTTAGTTTTTGCGTTAACAAAAATAGAGCGACAATTTTGAAAAAATAATAATATTTTTTACTTTTTGCTATAATAAATATCCCCCAAAAATATCTAAAAAAAATGTTTTCCTCAGTTTAGGCCGATACGTATTATTCTAAATATTTTTTGTAAAAAAAAAAATCGCAATAAGCATTTATTGATTGGTTTGCGCAAAAGTTCTAGCGTTTACAAAATAGGGGGTCGTTTTATGGCATTTTTAATAAAAAAATGTTGGTACTGCGACATTATGGCGGACACTTCGGATACTTTTGACACATTTTTGGGACCATTGGCATTTTTATAGCGATCAGTGCTATAAAAATGCATTGATTACTATAAAAATGCCACTGGCAGGGAAGGGGTTAAGTATGTTCCCTAGGTGTGTTCTAACTGAATGGGGGGGGGGGTGGGACTGACTAGGGGAAATCACTGATCTTCTGTTCATACATTGTATGAACAGAAGATCAGCATTTCTCTCCCTGACAGGACCGGGAGCTGTGTGTTTACACATATAGCTCCCAGTACTCGCTCTGTAATGAGCGATCGCGTGTGCCTGTCGGCAATCGCGCCCGCCGGGCACGCGCACTAGTGCCTGCTGGGCGAGGTGATGTAGAGCTACGGGCTCTCGCCCAGCAGAGCCAACCTGCTGCTGTATGACTGCTGTATTTTTCTTTGTTTGAATTTCTCACGTCCTGTTTCTCCTCAGTAAGCTTTCCACCATCATCCGAGAGGTGGGAAGTCATTTAGAACAGCTTACTAAACAGCTTACTGAGAAGGAACAGGAAGTAAGAAATTCAGACAAAGAAAACATTTTTTTAGAAGGGAAATTGAAGGAAAAGGTAAGTGAACCAACAATGCACTAGCTTATAGTAACCTATTTAGAAAATAAAAAACAAACCTTTATAACCCCTTTAATACAAATAAAAATCTTCCTATAAGCTTATATGTGGATATGAAGTCAGAAGCCCCAGCAGACTCAGAACTTTCACTCAAGTGACACCCTATAGTATTCCCTATTGTTCCCCTCCCGTCAGATACATAAAAGTTTATGAATGTTCTGAAATGAAGGGAGAAGCAGAAGAGCTGGGCCAGCACAGAGAGTAAATAGACACTCCCAAAAGAGCATAGGGCTATTACATGCAAGGAGGGAGGGTGCAGAACAAGGGAATTTATTCTTCCTAGAATAAAAAGTTCAAAAGCACATTACAAGTTAATAAAAATAATTTATGAAAACAGAAAACACCGCAAGTAGGCACTTAAAATACTTGACAGGGCCTATTTTGATGTGTTTTGGTAGCTACTATATTTAGCCACTAGAAGTAGATAAGCAGTGAGGCTAAATGAGTCAAATAGATAACAACTATTAATATAAGGTATTGCACTGTATTCTAGCCACCTTGTGAACTTGTGTAGTGGGAAAGAGCAGCAAAACATGATCATTATGTAACACTGCAAAGCAGAGCCGGTGTGTTAGTTTGGGCTTGGTACACCAGAAGACTTTTCTGTTCAACCCAACTTTCAAGTAGCTAGATTTTTAAAAGTTCTCATGCAAGCCTGTTTCAAAATATTAACAATTCAGATGTGTTATGCAGGAAACAGAGTAGCTAGATGATCTTACACACATTTCTCATCCTGATTCTTTTTCTCACAATAGCAGGTTGTTTACCCAATTCCTTCTTTCCTCCCTAGCTTCTTCCCTTCCTCCCTCTCCTTCTTCTTTTAAATCTTAAAGAGGAAGTAAACCCTCCTAAAAAAAAAAAAAAAAAACACCCTGCAAGACAAAGGCATAATGAACTAGTATGAATAGCATACTAGCTCATTATGTGGTACTTACCTCTGATTGAAGCCCCCGCATCGGTCTACGTCTCCCACTCCAGCCGCCGACATGTCATCCAGGACTTACTTCCGGGTATTGCAGCTCCGACGCTGTGATTGGCCAGAGCTGCAATGACGTCACTCCCGAACATATGTGCAGGAGCCACCGTTAACGGCATGAAGACTGGAGCAATGGCACATAGGTGCCATTGTTTCAGTTTGCCCCAGTGTGCATGTGCCGATGACTTTGGCACATGCAGAAACAGGGGGATATCTCCTAAACTGTGCAGGTTTAGGAGATATCCTGGGCAGCTACATGTAAGCCTTAATATAGGCTTACCTGTAGCATAAAGTAAAAAAAAGGGCTTGCCAACCAATTTAATGGCACCCCCACGTATGTGTTTTCACTTACGTGAAATTGCATTGTGCCAAAGCACCGTGTGGTTCCATGTGGTTTCCTGTGGCTTGCATTTCCAAAAAGGGGTCAGGGACTTTTCCCCTGCATTTTCCATAGGAACAGGGGATGAATATGAATGAATAGACTGCTGTGCCCGTGCAAACATGAGCTGCACCACCTGCAATAGTGTGAACCTTGATTTTCTCCCTTCCTTTTCTGCTCTTCATTCCTTTCCCTCCCTTCCTTCCTGTCTTCCTACCTCCTTCTATTACTTCTGAACTTCCTTGCTTCAGTCCTTCCTCACTCTCTTCCACCTCCCTCCCTTCCCCACTCCCTCCTTCCCTCTCTTCCTTCTTTTCTTTCTCCCTCCTTTCTTTCCTTAATTTCTGGATGGATGCAGGCCAAATTCTACTGGTAAAGTATAGTAATAAAGTATGCTACGAATCAAAACCTTTAACTCTGTCATTTTATTGAACATTTTTAATATGAATCTTGATAATTAAATGTATAGTTCCTCTTTAAGGTCTGCTGAATTATAGAAACCTTCAGATAAAAAGGTTACACATTTCTCATTCATATAGTATCACTTGTCTGTTAGCAGATAATGCGTTTATTATTCTTGATTGTATTAATTGTTAACTATACCTTTGATTAATTTCTAATAACTTGCTGGGGAACATATCAGCCCCATTAACCTTAACACTTAATTCTTCATAATATATGCTGTAAAGTCTGGAATTTCCTGTTCAAGTAATACGTATCAATGTCTTCTATCCTAACACAAGTTTTTTTTTTTTTTTAAAGCAATTTTCTTGTTATATTTGTTGGACATTCAAGATAGTTTAAAGGAGTTGTAATTTTTTTTGCTGAAATGACTGTTTACAGGGTATAGAGACAGAATAGTTAACTGATTCCTTTTAAAAATGATTAAAAATAGATAAAAATCAATCATATAATGTACCTGCAGTTTAGTTTCGTTTTTGCATGCTGTTTCATGCTTCTGTTTTTTTTTTTTTAATCTTTTTTTTTTTAAGTGTATTTTGTGCGTGTACTCGAGAGAGGAGCCGGACTGCAGGAGTTTTTTGGGAGTAGGCAGACCTCCCCCAGAGGCAATCTGCCATTTTTCTCCATGCCCCCGGTGGCAATGGCGGGTGTGAGGGGGTCCTCCCACGCAGCCTGCCCTACCTGCTCCGCTTTGAAGCCCAACGGGGCAGAGGGACTCCCCTATGATGGAGTGAGAGGATCTAGCCCGCTCAGCCAGCCCTGTTAGTCCTTCGCCTTTTTTTTTAGAGACCGCGTGGCCAAAGTGCGTGCATGTTAACACAATTTGTAAGTGTGATGGTTTTGTGGGAGGGGGGTGGGCATACTAAGCGCAGGCTTACCTCGCATAGCACACCCACCGGGAGCCAGGCTGAGACCACCAAACTTAATTCACATGTAGCCGAGCCCTTGGCTGCAGAGGTGAACGGCTTGTCAGCGCAGTGCCAATCGCGTTGAGCCACTGCAGCTCCCCATGCTTTTGTATGTAATGTACAGAGACACAGAGCCAATAGAGGGCAGTGATGGTTTGTAAAACGAAACTGATTGGTTCTGAGGGGTTTTAGACACACAGTAATCACACCTCCTTGATTAGTGACCACAGAGAGAAGCTCCCATGACTTTTTTCATCAGGAAACAGACAACCAGGAAGTGTCCAGAACAGAGAAGAATTACAGCAACATCATAGCAAAAAAAGGACAATGAGGACATGAAACCAGGACTGCAGTAAGGTAAAGGAAGCTATTTAGCTAAAAAAAAAAATTATTTAGTGACCCTTTAATGTGACAGTGCTAACAAGACAGACCTGAGATGGCAGTCAGAAGATGTGGTCGTAAAAACATTTTTTTTATGATTTTTTTTTATTTAAATTTCACAACTTATCTGGACTGAAGTTTTTCTGTTCTCTGGCCTTGGCTTGATAAATCATAAATTGTTATTTGGGAAAATCCATGCCAAATGGATTATTTTTAAATATGAGGTAAAAAAATATGAGGTAAAGTGCGGCGCTAAATATATACAAATGCATACACAATTAACCACTTGCCGACCACCGCACGCACATTTACGTCTACACAATGGCATAGGCAGGCAAATGGGCATACCTGTACGTCCTTTCAAATTTGCCGCCCAGTGTCCGCTGCATGCCTCGTGAGTGCGCACACATCACCCGGGAACTCGATGTTCCTGGGTGGCCAACGATTGTGGTCGGCAAAGGCAGAACAGGGAGATGCCTTTGTAAACAAGGCATTCCCCTGTTCTGCACAGTAATCAGTGCATTTTTATAGCATGTAATGATCGCTGTAAAAATGACAATGGTCCCAAAAATGTGTCAAAAGTGTCTGCCATAAAGTCGCAGTCAAGATAAAAATCGCAAGTATCGCCGCCATTACTATTAAAAAAAAATGAATAATAAAAATGCCATAAAATGATTCCCTATTTTGTACCAAAAAGTACAAAATATTGCTTTTTTTTTTTTAAATTGTCGCTCTATTTTGTTTAGTAAAAGTACATTTATACGCTGCAGAGGTCTGAGCTTCCTTGCTTCTAACCTTACTAGATAAACGCAAGTGAAACACTGGCTCGCAGTCTCCACTCTAATTTATCCCAACAGTGTTCTATCGGGTTGAAGTTAGGACTCTGTGCAGGACAGTCAAGTTTCTCCACCCCAAACTCGCGTATCCACATCTTTATGGACCTTGCTTTGTGCACTGCTCCAAATCATTTGGTGGAGGTGGAAATATGGTGTGGGGTTGTATTTCAGGGGTTGGGCTTGGTCCCTTAGTTCCAGTGAAGGAAATCAGGCATCAGCATACCAAGACATTTTGGACAATTTCATGCTCCCAACTTCATGGGAACAGTTTGGAGATGGACCCTTCCTGCTCCAACGTGACTGCACACCAGTGCACAAAGCAAGGGCCATAAAGACATGAATGAGCAAGTTTGGGCTGGAGGAACTTGACTGGCCTGCACAGAGTCCTGAACTCCACCTGATAAAACATATTTTGGATGAATTAGAGTGGAGACCGCAAGCCAGGCCTTCTCATCAACGTATATATGAAGGCCACCAACATATTTTGTGTTCTTTGTATTTGTGTTTTTCCTTTTCTTTGTGTAATTAGTCGTTATGTAGGATCATAAAATAAATATAAATATATATATGAATATATATATATATATATATATATATATATATTTATATTTATTTTATGATCCTACATAACGACTAATTACACAAAGAAAGGGAAAAACAAAAATACAAACAACACAAAATGAAATAAACAAAAGTACCCTAATAACACCAAAAAAAAGCAAGCAGCAACAAATTCTAATTCCTCGTACACACGATCACTTTTTGTGATGAAAAAAAATTTAATTTTTCTTCATGAAAAAAAACGAAATTTTTCAAACTTCATTTTCAAAAATGACGTTGCGTACACACCATAATTTTTGGAAAATGATGAACAAAACAACGGCACTCTAAGGCCTCGTACACACGATCAAATCTGTCTGCTGGAAACGGTCTGCTAGACCGTTTCAGCAGACAGATTTGATCGTGTGTACGGGCTGAGGCGGCGTACACACGAGGGGATATGTCCGCTGAAAACGGTCCGATGGACCGTTTCAGCAGACATCTCCGCTCGTGTGTATGGGCTAGCGGACAGATTTCTCCACCCGACAGATTTCAAAGCAAGCTTTGAAATCTATCCGGTGGAATCTGTCCGCCCGACATGTCTGCTGGTTAGTACACTTACCAGCAAACATGTCGGCCCCCACCGCCGCCGCGCCGCTGCCGAATGGATTCGGCGCATGCGCGGAAGTGTTTTACTTCCTGGTGCGGTGACGTGGCGGTGACGCGGCGGCGTCAACGTCACTGCCGCGTCACCGCGCCGTCCGGCGGCGGGGAATTTGATCCGATGGTGTGTACACGCCATCGGATCAAACTCCCGATCGGACATATCCGATGGAAATGGTCCGCGGACCGTTTTCATCGGATATGTCCGATCGTCTGTACGCCGCCTAACAGACGGATTTGGCCACCCGACAGATTTCAAAGCATGTTTTGAAATCTGTCGGCTGGGAACCCGTCCGCCCGACATGTCTGCTGGTTAGTATGCTAACCAGCAGACATGTCTTCTCGCACACGCGCCGAATGGTTTCGACGCATGCGCGGAAATGTTTTACTTCCTGGTGCGGTGACGTGGCGGCGTCAACGTCACTGCCACGTCACCGACACGTCAACGTGCTGTCTGCTGGCGGGGATTTTGGTTTGCTCGTGTGTACACGCGAGCAAACCAAAATCCCAGCAGACAGATTTGTTCAAATCTGTCGGACAGACAGATTTGAACAAATCTGTCTGCTCGTGTGTACGAGGCCTAAAGGGGAAGTTCTATTTGCCTTGAGGCTGCTTTTAGCTGGTTACTTGTTAATAAAAGACGATTCCTGCTTTTTTGTCTGTTACAGCGTGATGAATGTGCTTACTCCATTATGAATGGTAGTTTTACCTCCCGTCTCCTAACTTGCTTCTGGGCATGTGCGGGTTTAAAACGTCATTTTTTACGTCGTTTTGCCCACACACGATCATTTTTTTTTCAAGCATGTTCGAATTTTTTTTTTGGTCGTTTTTTTAGAAGACATAAAATTACGTTTTGCCCACACACGATCATTTAAAAAAAATTTCATCACAAAAAGTGATCGTGTGTACGCGGCATAAGGCAGAACTGATGGTGCATCGACTGTGTTCAGGAGTGGACTTGTGCAGGTGCAGCATCTCCAATAAATTCTCTACATAATCTGCAACAATACGTTTTTTTTATATATAAAAACAGAAAGAAAGCTTCCCTGCATAAGTGGGCTCCTGGACACAGCTTTTGGGCTGTCAATTCACTTGAATTAGTTTCTTACCCAGCTAACTGTCTTTTAAAGGTAGATTCACAACAAAGACCGATCATTTTACACTGAATAACCAGAAAGCCCTGTTCAGACATTGTAAGCTATGGACACATGGTGCCAGATGATCTTTGGACTGAGGTAGCCAATCAGCAGATTGTGCCTGATGACTTTTTTATGTAACCAGTCCACACAATCCTTTGCATTGGCATTGGTCAATTGACCTGGCACTGGAGGATTCTTACATTGCTCTCATTGCACTACAAGTACTTCAGTGATTTTCTTACTTTTCTTAAGAGTGAATTTTAAAATAACTCCTTTGTTTTCCAGTATAGGTCTGTTTTATGGCAATTGCTCTGGTCATTAAAGAGAATTTGTCACTAAGACCTGTCTCAGCAGCCTCTAATAGAAGCTATTCTCTGAATCTCAGGTTCCATTTCAGTTCAGTGGCTGAGACATTACTTGCTGTGAAGCTGAATAGACTAAAACTAATATGTAGTCCAGAAGAAGAAGAATAGCAACTTCCTTAAGAGGCTTCAGAGACAGATACTTTTCTTCTGCCTTGGAATTGGTAGTAAGTCTGCAGAATTTTCTTCTGTGACAGTTGATTTAGAGGTGATTATGACATCTTTTAAAAATAAGAAAACAAAACTCAATTTTAAAATACAAGAGTTACTGGCCAACAAAAGACTTGCTTTACAACATGGGATGCATAACAGAAGGAGCTGTGCTAATCACAGATGAAGATAATTAAAAGTGGGACTTTAGCCAATAATAAGATTTGTGCACTTAATGTAAAATGTATTTCTTGGAGACCATGGAGGGACACAGGAATTTAGAGACTGTCCAGTTATATTGCCACCTACAAGTGAATTGGACACTAGCAGTACAAAGTGCACAATCATAGACATGGAATGGTGGGACCTTTGTACCTCAATGAACTCCAGGATACAGTATAGAAAAACAAAAATTGTATTTTCTTTCTCATCGATGGAGGGACACAGGAATTCAGAGAATGTCAGTGTAACCGTGAGGCCGCATACACACGATCGGTCCAAACCGATGAAAATGGACTGAAGTCCAGTTTCATTGGTCCAAACCGACCGTGTGTACGACCCATCGGTCCGTC
Source organism: Rana kukunoris (assembly GCA_029574335.1). Lineage (NCBI taxonomy): Eukaryota > Metazoa > Chordata > Amphibia > Anura > Ranidae > Rana > Rana kukunoris. The sequence continues at coordinate 652,840,697 of CM056049.1, forward strand.
GTCCTTCGGACCAAAGTTTAAAAGCTTGGTTTAAAATCGGACTGATGTATGCCTGACCATTGGTCCAAACCGATGGTTAGTACGCAAAAGCATTGGTTCAAAAACCCACGCATGCTCAGAATCAAGTCGACACATGCTTGAAAGCATTGAACTTTGTTTTTTCAGCACGTCGTTGTGTTTTACGTCACAGCGTTCTAACACGATTGGTTTTTGAACTGATGGTGTGTACGCACATCAGACCATAAGGCCACTGACCCGGAAGACAGCTTATCCGACACTCCACAATCCAGCAGACAGGACCCATAGGAATTCCCCAGAAGGACTAGACACACAGCTCTGTCTCTGGTTCAAAAGAATAGGATACTTTAATGGTAAACTCAGGCTTGTTATATACAGTTAGAAACCAAATATGGACAATGACTCAACTTCACCCACAACATGACACAAGGAACTTCAATACACATTGCTTTAGATAATTTCCACCTCCCTGTCATCTGTCCACTTGCCACTGGCCATCTCGGCAGGCTATCGGACAAGCTCCTCTCCCCCCTCCAGGACTTGCACGGCTTCCCCCGGTTCACCTGACCCCCCCTGCCTCCCTCAATCAGGTAAGCCATTCCTTGGGAGCTGCAGGCAGCCGTCCTTCTCAGGACAAGCCGCAGTAGCTTCCCCCAACCCCCACGGCTCTTCCCCTCTCCTCACCCCCACACCGCTACCCCTACTCGGGCGTCCTTCTCGCCACCCATCCCCACAAGCCTCCGCTACCCTCGGGCGCTGTGTTTCTTTCCCTCCGCGCCGGTCGGTGGGGATTCGAGGCAGCCGCGACTCAGGAAAGGCCGCGGCTTCATCCGCGGCCTAGCGGCGCGCCGCTCCCTACCCCCAACAATTGGCACCTATTGCTCTAATCGGGCCAGAAAGCCCCCCCCCTACCCCAGTAGAGCCCCCTTGCCCCCGATCATCCTTCTCAGCCCCCCAGGCGGCACTGGTCCACTTAGCCTGGTACCCCCCCAGCCTGGATCCTGCTGCCAGGTCGGCGGCCATCTTGCTCCACCCAGCCCTATCTCCCCCCTCTCAAATTCATTTAAAACTTGATCCAGGGCTTAACCCGATCGCCTCTTTAGGGGTCAGGAAGGAATTTTTTTCCCTACCACAGCATATTGGCGCAGCGTGGTCAGGTTTTTTTTGCCTTCCTCTGGACCAAGCTAGGATCAGAGGATTCAGTTATCCTTGAGAATCCACCCCCACCCCTTTGTTCCACAGCGGCCATGGTTAATCGGCAATACTCGGCGGAGAACATTTGGGATCTGGATCGATTTGCCGCAATTTTGCCGGCCGCCACCAAAAAAGCCCTAAGAAATCTGCGACTTTTGAGGATCGATCGACGATCGACTACCAAAAATCGCAGCCATTTACCCCAGCCTAAGCACATATCATGTGCTTTGATCAACACTAGATCGGCAGTAAAACACTGATTAGAAATCCATGATTTCTTATTGCAACATGACTTAGACTGCCTCTTTATTACAGAGAGCTGGCTCACAGCCGACTGTAACACCATTCTAGGAGAATTGGTGCCAGAAAACTACCGTATTATAACGGAAAATAGAATAGGGCAAAGAGGAGGAGGATTGGCTGTGATCCATAAGACGCATCTTGCGATCACAAAACCAAGCCTTCAAAACCCTCTTCCATTCATGGTAACCCTTAGGCCTCGTACACACGAGCAGACAGATTTGTTCAAATCTGTCTGTCCGACAGATTTGAACAAATCTGTCTGCTTGGATTTTGGTTTGCTCGCGTGTACACACGAGCAAACCAAAATCCCCGCCAGCAGACAGCGCGCTGACGTGTCAGTGACGTGGCGGTGACGTTGACGCCGCCACGTCACCGCACCAGGAAGTAAAACACTTCCGCGCATGCGTCGAAACCATTCGGCGCGTGTGCGAGAAGACATGTCTGCTGGTTAGCATACTAACCAGCAGACATGTCGGGCGGACGGGTTCCCAGCCGACAGATTTCAAAGCATGCTTTGAAATCTGTCGGGTGGCCAAATCCGTCTGTTAGCCCGTACACACGATCGAATCTGTCTGCTGAAACGGTCTAGCAGACCGTTTCCAGCAGACAGATTTGATCGTGTGTACGAGGCCTTACTCTTCAACTGCAAGTAAACTGCCAGGAGACCGTCCGGATTCTACTCTGCTATAGGCCACCCGGCCCAAAATCGCAGCTTCTCCCATCATTGACAGACTTTGTCTCCACCTATACCCTGAACAGCAAACATCTTTTGCTGCTCGGGGACTTCAACCTCTGGGCCAACTCCCCGCAAGACCCCATTGCCGACGCCTGCATCGACCACCTGGAAGGAGTAGGGCTTCAGCAACTAGTATGTGGGCCCACACATGCTTCAGGTCACACGCTCGATCTTATTTTCAGACAAGATCTGGAAATAAAAATCTTGGAAAATGAACCATTGCCATGGACAGATCACCATGCAATTAAATTCATTATTTCCGAATTCCCCCCCTTAACAAAAACATCAAATCCAGTGACAACACACTGGACCAGATGTCAGAAGAAGCTCCACTCGGAACTCTTCAAAGCCACGTTAGGGGAAAAAATAAAAACAATTCAGCTGCACCAAACGGCGGAAGAAACACTGGAGGCCATAAACACAGCACTATTGCAGTCAGCTGACTTGATAGCGCCGAAACGAAAGACCCAGATCTGGAAAAATAACTCCAGCTGGTTCAACAACCAGCTGGCGTTACTGAAGCAAGAGCGCAGAAGGGCAGAAGCCGCCTGGAAAAGAAGCTCTTCAGATGAGAACCTCTCGATCTACAAGGCAATAACCAGAAAATACTACAAGCAAATCTTCGAGGCCAAGAAAAACTATTTTTCTGAGGCTATCAACGGTGCCCTAAACCGCCCTCGCGAACTCTTCAAGCTGGTCACTCAGACCATGAATCCAGGATGTCTTGAAGCCCCCAACTTGGATACACAAGAATTTTGCGATGAGTTATCGGATTGCTTCATTAACAAAATTGAGGCAATCCGGCAAAGCATTCAGCAAAACAATTTCTCTCCTAGCCCCCCCTGTAGTTATTTACACAACACCCGCAGTAATTCACCACAGTTAGGTGAGTTCACGCTGGAACCCATCTCCATCCAGACCACAAAAAATATCATCGGCACTCTGTGCAACAGCACTGCGCCAAATGATATTATCCCCACCAAACTGCTGAAAGAATGCGCCGACATCCTGGCACCTCCTGTCACGCAGCTTATCAACCAATCCTTCAGGGAGGGCATAATGCCCTCCCAGCTGAAGGAGGGCATTATTCAACCCATCTTGAAGAAAGCCACCCTGGATCCTAAGGACCCACTCCACTGGCGCCCCATAACGGGCCTAAATGTTCTCTCCAAGGTAATGGAGAAAGTAGTGGTACAGCAGCTGCAACAGCATCTAGATACCCACAACTTACTCGATCCATTTCAATCAGGATTCCTTCCCGGACACCGGACAGAAACAGCATTGCTTAAGATATGGAACGACGTTCTCGAGGCCGCAGACGAAGGAGAATCTTCTCTTCTGGTTCTGCTGGACCTAAGCGCAGCCTTTGATACAGTAGATCACAAGCTGTTATTAACTCGCCTGGCTAAAATAGCCAAAGTCGCAGAAAGCGATCTATCCTGGTTCTCCTTTTTTTTGGAAAACCGATCGCAAATAGTGAAGCTAGGACCCTTCACTTCTGAAAAACGCACATTATCGTGGGGGGTCCCTCAAGGATCTCCCCTGTCGCCGATGTTATTTAACATCTATGTGCGTCCTCTTTTCGAAATCATCAGCAGCCAAAAACTGCTATATCACTCATATGCAGACGACACGCAACTGTACTTCCGCATTTGCAAAAAAAAGGATCACCACCTCAATCTAGAGACATGTCTCTCTCTGATAGAGGATTGGATGACAAAGAGTTATCTCAAACTCAACGGATCGAAAACAGAACTTCTTCTGTTTCACGCCAAGCGTAGGAATCAACCGGCAACAACTTGGATCCCCCCGCCCATTCTGGGCAAAATCATCACCCCTAGCGCCAAAGTCAAAGGTCTTGGGGTCATCTTTGACTCCTACATGACAATGGACGCACAAATAGGGTCAGTAGTCAGCGGATCTCACCATCTGCTGCGCCTACTACGCAGACTCACTCCTTTTATTCCCAAGAAAGACATAGTGGTCATGGTGGGAGCGATTGTAAACTCCAGACTGGACTATGCAAATGCCCTTTACCTCGGACTCCCCAAGTACCAAATCGCTCGTCTTCAAGTCGTTCAAAATACGGCCGCCAGACTTGTGACTGGGAAAAAACCCTGGGAATCAATCTCACCTTCACTGAGATCCCTTCACTGGTTACCAGTTAAAGACAGAATCACCTTTAAAGCACTCTGTTTAACGCATAGATGTATCCATGGGAATGCTCCCCATTATCAATGCGAAAAAATAAAAACTCACAATCCCAATCGTATTCTACGATCCACCAATCAAAATCGGCTTCAGATACCGAAAGCCAGATACAAGTCCAAAGGAGACAGGAGATTCGCTGTCCTAGGTCCCAGACTATGGAACGCCTTACCAGCCAACATTCGGTTGGAGGAGAACCACTTAGTCTTCAGGAGAAAGATCAAGACTCATCTCTTTTGATCTCAAAGGAGATAGGAACAACAAGTGCCCAGAGGCGATTTACTTCGCATGTGCTGCGCTATATAAGTTTTCATTCATTCATTCATTCATTCATAATGACATTCAGATAATCCACATGAGTTAATTACTAGTCATTACTAGGGTTGTCCCGATACCGATACCAGTATCGGTATCGGGACCGATACCGAGTATTTGCGGGAGTAATTGTACTCCCGCAAATACCCCCGATGCCTGAATAGAATACTTGTCCCGTCCCCCCCGCCGCCACCGCAATGAAAGCCGCCGCCGCATCGAAAGCCGGCGCCGCATGGTTAAACAGCGTGCAGGAACATCACAGCTTTCATTTGAATAGCTGTAGTGTTCCCGTCGCATATAGACACTCCCCCTTGCTCGGGATTGGATGGGTGATCGTGATCTGTCCAATCCCGAGCAAGGGGGAGTGTCTATACGCATCGGGAAAACAGCTATTCAAATGAAAGCTGTGATGTTCCCCATGTTGCGGCAGCTTTCGTTGCGGCGGCGGCTAGGTATGGGGGACATGGCTGCGGGGACAAGGCTGGAGGGACATGGCTGTGGGGACATGGCTGTGGGGACATGGCTGGAGGGACATGGCTGCGGGGACATGGCTGCATATGTGGGGGACATGGTTGCGGGGACATGGGAAATCCACACAGGATAGAGCCAGAGAGGGGGTGTAGTGCAGAATCCGAAGATGGCATTGACTTAAGCAGAGGGTGAAATTTCAAGTGGTCAGTATCAGGCACCTCAGGGGGTATACTACAGGCAGCTCCAGTACTGCTACTGGATCATACGTTTTGGCCACCCAGGACAAGGGGACTTTTTCTAGTGTAGGACAACATGTTGCATATTCAATATTTCTCAGTGATGCTAGTAATGAGGTAGCTCCTGGTGCTCGGCATATGTGGCCCACCCACTCACAAACATAGTCTTCCGAGACACTGTCACCCCTGGGGCTGTGCCATGGCTCTGGACCTGAAATGCACTTCCAGCCAACTAACCCAATGCACGAAAAGGCCCAGAAAATGCCACAAGGCAGACCCCAGAGCCTTAAAGTTATGTTCCAAGCTAGCCCTGCATGCCCAGTCTTACGGGTCTGGGTATGGAGCTATGAAGTTGAGTTTGGGAAAGGCCCAAACTTTTTTTCATAGTCAAAAATCAAAAACGCGTATAAACGAAACGCGGCTAAATGCGAGTCACTGCATTTACACGCATTTACAAGCTGTTACAGGCCTTTGGTGTTTTAAATGCCTCTGAACATCCATCCTGAATGCTTTTTTTTTTTGCTTTCCAGAAAATGCTTCTAAACTTAACTGCCTGGAAACTACTATACTGGAAACGACCCTGTGTACATGTACTGATAAGATAACAGAGGATTTTTTTTTTTTCTAAAATAAACATGGACAGGCGTTTTTAAGCTGTAAAAAAGTGTCTGTAAAAATGTCCATGGAAATGAAGCCTAATGCACACGGTCGTTTTTTGCGATAAAAAAAAACGTTGTTTTTTAAAACGTCATTTAAATTGATCGTGTGTGGGCAAAACGTCGTTTTTTGTCTTAAAAAAAACGACCAAAAAAAAATTCCAAATTTTGTGTCGTTTTTCAAAACGTCGTTTTTTGTGTCATAAAAAGTGATGGTGTGTGGGAAAAACGATGTTGAAAACAACGTTTTTAAAGCCGCTCATGCTTAGAGGCAAGTTATGAGACGGAGCTTCAATGGAACAGAGTGCCGTCGAACGTGTCTTACGTCACCACGCTTTGCTAGAGCATTTTGGAAAAACGATGGTGTGTATGTAACGTCGTTTTGGAAAATGAAGTTTGAAAAACGTTGTTTTGTTTCATCACTTGAAACGTCGTTTTTTTTCATCAAAAAAAATGATCGTGTGTACGCGGCATAAGAATTAAGAACCTATTTACTATTTTTTTCGGAAATCAACACTGCAAGAAAGTTGACAAAATTGCATTTTTATAATGTTGCTAAACATGTAGCATTCGTCAAAAAAAGCAAAATGGGAATACATTTTTTTTTTTATATTTATTTTACACTAAACATGATTTTGTCTCTTTTCACATCATCTTATCTCATCTTTGATGGCTGTTATAGACGTCATGCAGTATTGAGTCTGTAACTGCATGTGATAGCCCTATCATTGCAATTGAATCAGAGTGGCTGAAAAGCACTGAAATGTACAATATCAAGCTTAAATGCAGTGCAGTTTTATTAGCCTCCTGCCGTTCTGAAATAGATCAGTAGTATCTTAGCAGCTCCAGTCTTAATGCTCACCTACAGACAGACAAATATAGCTTATTTTGTAAAGCAGTGAAGAAACCAATGATGGTGAGCAACACAAGATAATTCCTGATTGGATGTTTTGGGCCACTGCACTTGGCATGATACTCTTTGCATCACTGGATAAGCCACATTGTTTCTCCAGTTTTCTTTTAAGCATGCTCTAATTTCTCTTTTGCTTAAAGCTAAAGTATATTCTGCTTATGTTTTGCTTCCCCCTCTCATCAACCTGCCAATACCAATAATTTCTGACGGAAAATGCGATCGTGTGTACGTGGCATAAGCCTTTTTCTGACGTTTGTTGCTTACAAGTTAAAGATCTGTATTTTTTAGCTAGAAAACTATTTAGAACCCCCAAAACATTTTTTGGGGGGGGGGCAAAAATGCACTTCAATTAATAAAAAAAAACGAAACTGTAAAGTCAGCCCAATTTTTTTGAATAATGTGAAGGATGATGTTACGCTGGTAATCGTGATCTTAATTCTAAGCTAAAAAATTGTGATTCTCATTTTATCCAGAATCGCTCAGCTCTACTTGTTGGTTAACCTTACCCCTTAGGGCATGGGGCGTGACCGGATGGAGGAAGTGAGGGAGTGAGCGTGTGAGCTGAGCTGCGTGTGTCTCCGCTCCTCCCCGGCTCCATGCTCCGGGACTGAACGCCGGGTGTCTCTCCCGGCTGGACGGCACCACTAGCTGCTGCCGCGCCGCGCTACGCTATGCACCTGGTCACATGCACGGCGGTGCACGGCTACACGGCTGGAGCCCTGGTTCCTCCTGGATCCCTTGAAGCTGCGGCTCGAACGGGAGCGCTGGAACAGGACGGTGGGACGACTCGGGTCCTTGATGCCTGATGCCTGACACATGATTTCCTGCTGACCCCCGCTGATCCCCGTTGATCCCCGCTGAGCCCCGCTGATCCCCGCTCTGAAAGCTGATACGCTGACACGCTGACACGCTGACAAGGTAAAAGATATGCTGAGTTGAAAACAAGGGGGAGAGTGGAAGCACAGAAGTAAGGAAGTCGAGAAGCTTCTGAAAAATTCTCTGGTACCTGTAAAATCACCTGTAAAATTGGAGGGTGGGACAGAAGCCCTAAGTGGAGAACTTACTGACATTAGCTGTGGACCACAACATACCACAAACATATCAGGGGCTCAGAACGAATGATATATCAGGACAAGGACTCTTGGGCGGCTGTGCTTTGGGCTATCCCTATTGTCCTTTTTTTTTTTATGAACGCTATTTGAGAGACTTTAATTGCCTGGCTTCATTTGATGGCTCGGAGCTACTGCTTTTAAAAAATACTGGCAAGCACTGTTGCTTGCTCCTGTTAATTGTTAACTACTACTGTTACTGCCACTGCTATTTTCTTTTTGGCATTTTTCTTTTGCATGGCAGCTACTGAGATACGGTCGCAAAAGTGAAAGCTATTTACTATCTACTGCAGGACAGAATGGATGGCGAGGAATAAAGTCATCCTCAGAATGCAGGGGGCATAATCTTTGGTATGCCCAGTATACTAACTGTTTTGTTGAAAGTGGGTGTATATTAAGTACATCAGCGGTTTACTTGTGGTTCAACAAAAGGAAGTGGAAGCAGCGGCACCTACACCTGGACTGGGTAGCCGAGGAGAGAGGGGAAAGGGAAAGGGAAAGGACATATCCATTGTTCTGTGGCCCACAGAGTTAAGCTTCAGCTGGAACAAAGGAAGGTGAAAGAGGACGGTAAAATACCTTTCTTAGAGATTGATCTTCCTTTCCCTGTGGTGTATACTCTTGCCCCTTCTCTATCCTGTCAGTGAGTATGTCCAAAAGACAAGGCACAGAGCAACAGATAGCACAGCACCAGGCACCCCCGAATGGAGCTCTGGTAACACGGGCGGCAAAAAACCAAGCAAATCAAGCTAAAGCAGCGGCAGCAAAACTCGAACGATTTGCTCGAACTACTCTATCCCCTGCAAAATCCCAGCAAGTGTCCCAAGTCCCCCAAGGGGGGGTATCGGGGACAAGGAAAAGTCAAGGTAATACCCAAGTAGTTACACAGGCAGCCTTGAACACGGCTACAAGCACCAAAAAGGGGAATGGTAAAGGGGTAGAAAAATCTAGTATTACAGCAAACAGAACAAGCCTATTAAATCCCCCTATAAATTTCCCTATACCAGACAAGGAAAACATGGAGGCTAAACCTATAGAAAGTGAATGTGAACCCACAATGAAAGATCTATTGTTAGCTATAAACGCATGTAAGGAAACGGTGACTGGCATGGATCAACAGCTGAAAAGCATAAAACAAGAACTAGTCTTAATGGGGGGGAGACTGAAAGAAACAGAGAAAAGAACTATTAACTTGGAGGAGAGAGTAAGTGCTGCTGAGGATATTTTATTCCCGCTTAAACAAGAAGTTATGGAGTTGAAAAAACAAATAGATGCGCAGGCTGCAAAAATCGATGAACTGGAGAACAGAAACCGAAGGTGTAATATTAGAATAATAGGCATGCCGGAGCAAAGTGAGGGAGCGGACCCCGTTGCCTTTTTGGAAGGATGGATCAAGGAAGAGTTTGGAGCTGCATCATTCTCGCCGCTCTTTTGTATAGAGAGAGCCCACCGAGTCCCCACTAAACCAAGACAGGAAAGCCGGCACCCGAGACCTATGATTATGAAAATGCTCAACTTTGTGGATAAAGCAACGCTGATGCGAAAAGCAAGAGAAAAAGGAGAAATTGCATACAAAGGGACAAAGATATCACTATATCAGGACTTCTCGCCAGACCTTCAAAGACAAAGAGCGGCCTTCAATCCCATCAAGCGAACCCTACAACAACATAAGATGACTTATGCCATGTTATACCCTGCTCGCTTAAGAGTAACCACAGCAGAGGGCATACGGATGTTTGACTCTCCAACAAGCGCATTAAAGTGGTTAGAGGAAAATAAGAGAGAGGCATAGAATGGAAGAGATAGGAAATAAGAAATGAGTATGATTTGCCTGGGTGGTTCTCCCCTTTTTTTTTTTGGACCGGGAGAAGAAGGAAAGAGAAGATAGGGGTCAACACAAGTACTAAGAAGCACAGGGAAAGCACTTAAAACTGCACTTTAATAAGGGGGGAGGGTGGAGTCCCAGCTCAGGGGAGACAGGATGAATGATTGTGTGAGAGTAAGTAGGGATGGGAAGAGTGATGCGGCCATAGCCCCAAGGGTAGGCCCAGATGGGCGGGGGGGGGAGGGTGGGGGAGGGGGGGAGGGAGGAGGGAGGGAGATGGGGGGGAGGGAAGAGGGGGGGATGGGAGGGGAGGAGGGGGGGAAGGGGAGGGATGGGGGGCTCACATTACTAAAATGTATTGAAATCATGTCTAAACATAAATTTTGGTATTTAGATCACAAAGGTATACTAAAAACACGTTTTCTCGAGATAAATAAACGCGGGAGGCAGGGGCACATAAGATCTCACTTTCACATCGAAATACAGGGAAAGATTGCAACTTATTGGGAATATATTTTAGAATTTATTCTCAAATTTCCCCTTTTTATTTCTGCATGGTGTATATAGAATTGTTTTTTGTTAAGGGTAACGATGAACAGGGAAAATAAGGGTATAATACTTATGACATGGAATATTAGGGGTTTAGGGGATAAGGTCAAAAGAACAGCGATGTTTAAATATTTTGAGAAAATGAAACCCCAGGTAATTTGTTTGCAGGAGGCTCACATTACTAAAATGTATTGAAATCATGTCTAAACATAAATTTTGGTATTTAGATCACAAAGGTATACTAAAAACACGTTTTCTCGAGATAAATAAACGCGGGAGGCAGGGGCACATAAGATCTCACTTTCACATCGAAATACAGGGAAAGATTGCAACTTATTGGGAATATATTTTAGAATTTATTCTCAAATTTCCCCTTTTTATTTCTGCATGGTGTATATAGAATTGTTTTTTGTTAAGGGTAACGATGAACAGGGAAAATAAGGGTATAATACTTATGACATGGAATATTAGGGGTTTAGGGGATAAGGTCAAAAGAACAGCGATGTTTAAATATTTTGAGAAAATGAAACCCCAGGTAATTTGTTTGCAGGAAACACACATGCGACCAGATTTGGTCCACCTATTAAACTCTCGAAAGTACCCGGTACAGTATCATTCAACACACTCCTCCTACTCTAGAGGAGTAAGCGTGCTGATTTCAGTTAAAGTATCGTTTGAATGTTTACAACAGCAGATAGACAGAGAGGGTAGATATGTATTCCTACTATGTAAAATCAATGGGCTTGTTTGCATCCTTGCTTCAATATATGTTCCTCCACCGTTTACTGCTGATCCACTTAGGAGCTTAGCACAATTTATGGCCCTCTCTCCAGACGTCCCAGTACTAACCTTAGGGGATTTTAATAATATACTAGACAGAAGTCTGGATAGAATATCCCTCTCACTCGGAAGGATAGGACAGAGGGCTAATACAACAGCCTTTGCTGCACTTTTATTGGAAATGGGTCTCCATGATGTGTGGCGAGAGAGACATGGAGACGAGAGATCCTATTCGTGTTACTCTGCCACACATGATGGATTCTCTCGCATTGATTTAGGACTGGGGAATGAGTTGCTATCCAATCGGGTAATGGATTCGGCGTATGAGCCCCGCCTATTATCCGATCATTCACCATTCTGGGTAAAGATTAATATTAATACAACAGTGAACCTCATGCCCTGGAAAGTGAACCCATATTGGCTGACTCTGCTGACACCTATGGATGGCACGGGGGAGGCTATACGGGAGTTCTATTATTATAATAAAGGCACTGCCAGTGCAGCAACAGTATGGGACGCACTCAAAGCATTTTTGAGGGGATGCCTAATAAAGGAAATATCGGCTATCAAAATTCGCTCCAGGGAATGGGAAAAAAGGGCACGAGACGAATTGAAAGCCAGGGAACAAGCCCTGGTGGCAGACCCCTCTCAAATCAAGTATGATTTATGGAGGGAGGTACAATCCCTATATAACTCAGTTTTATTAACGGCAGCAGAGAAGAGCAGATATTTCCAACAACAAAGTTTTTTTGAAGAAGGGGAAAGCACAGGACGTCTCCTTGCTCTAATAGTAAGGGGTCAGCGGGAAACTTCAAATATTATAGCAATTAAGTCGAATATGGGAGAGATACACACTGAAGGGCCCGACATTTTGAAGGATTTCCAAAATTTTTATGAGGATTTATACTCCTCTAAAGCTAGATATATTCCATCAGAAATGACTGATTTCTTGCAATCATGTACTTTTCCACAGTTGTCGATAGCTGATAGAGAAATGTTAAATTCGCCTATTACCATGCCAGAGCTGAAGAAGGCGTTAGACGAGGCCCCATCACATAAGTCCCCAGGGCCAGACGGCATACCAGCTGAGGTATACTCTCAGTACAAAGAGATGCTTCTGCCGCCTTTGCTACAGACTTTGCAGGAGGCAACTGTAACAGGTACTCTTCCAGAGAGCATGCAGGAAGCTACAATTATAGTTATATTAAAGCCAGGAAAGGATAAACTATTGCTGGATTCCTATCGCCCAATTTCCCTGCTAAATGTCGATGTGAAGCTATTGGCCAAGATTCTGGCTTCAAGATTATCACAGGTGATAGGGAAGCTGATACATGGAGACCAATGTGGCTTTATACCATCCCGCTCCACGGCAGATAATATACGACGACTCTATTTGAACTTACAGATACCGGTGGACAATCCAGGGGGCAGGGCCATTCTGTCACTGGATGCTGCCAAAGCGTTCGACAGCGTGGAGTGGCCCTACCTCCTGGAGACCTTGGCAAGATTTGGAATAGGGGATAGGTTCATAGAATGGGTGAGGGTATTGTATTCGGAACCCAGAGCAAGAATCCGTATTAATAACGATATCTCCTCTGTGTTTAGGCTTTATAGAGGTACCCGGCAAGGGTGTCCACTGTCCCCTTTGTTGTTTGCACTAGCAGCCGAACCCCTGGCTATCTCTGTTCGTAACTCTACAGAGATAACGGGATTCCGTAGGGGTCAGAGGGAAGACAAGATATCATTGTATGCGGATGACACACTAATTTATCTGGGTGACTCAGCAGCATCATTACAGGCAGTGATGCGGATCATTGGGAAGTATGGACGCTTCTCGGGGTTTGCTATTAACTGGTCAAAGTCAATTCTGATGCCTATAGACAAAATGAAGGGACCACTGCCACCTGGAGCGGAGCAGATAGTTATAAGTAACTGTTTTAAATATTTAGGAGTAGTGGTATCTCCAGACCCGGCAGAGTACCTTCAGCTAAATTTGGGCCCACTATTGGCTAGGCAGAAGGAGAAATGTAACAGCTGGTGTAAACTTCCATTATCGGTGGTAGGACGGGCAAATCTAATCAAAATGATTTGGGCACCACAGCTCTTGTACCTCTTCCATAACTCCCCAATGTGGATCACAAATAAATGGTTTAAACAAATAGAAACATTAATGAGAAGTTTGATATGGAAGAAGAAGGTGGCTAGGATCAGTCTGGCCACCCTTCAGCTTAGAAAGGATAGAGGAGGCCTTGCAGTCCCGCATCCTAAAACTTATTTTTTAGCTGCCCAGATCCAACATCTAGCAGGATGGGGACAGAAAAAGAATGAGGACTCTATTTGCGCGCTGGTAACGAGAAGTGACCCTATACTAAAGGCCGCCTCTCATTTGGAAATGGATTTGCCAAGCATACCATGCACTGCCCCAACAGGTGTTTTGCTTAGAAGGGTTTGGAGGGAGATCAGGAAAATCTTTGTAATAGGGGGACCGCTGCCCTACACCCCGATATGGCATAATCCAAGATACCCGGAACTGCAGAAGCTAGAGGGATTCGCTGTATGGAGGGAGAAAGGAATATATTTCATCGAGCAGCTATACGAAGGGGAGGTACTGAAGACGTATGAACGGTTGTGCCAGGAATATAAGCTGAATCCAAAGGGATTCTTTCAGTACCTCCAACTTCGGCATGCGCTGCAGGTACAACAAAAAACTCAATCCTTAACTATAATCGTACCCCCCTTGGTTCAGGCAGTTCTCGAAACAGAAGAACGGAAAGGTTTAATATCCAAAATATACAGTGATCTGTTATCTAGAGCCCAGGACTACACCTCTTTAAAATGTCGCAGTAAATGGGTTGCAGATGTAGGGAATATAGATGAAAGCACCTGGAAAAGAGCGGTAGATTGTATACCCGACGTATCGATATCAGCATCACATAGATTGTCACAACTATTTATTTTGCATCGGGCATATAGAACACCAGAGCAGATGTATAGATGGGGAGGCAGAGACTCTCCGCTATGCCCCAAATGCAAAATACATCAGGGTGACTTTATACATTTGATCTGGAGATGTCCAAAATTACACCGATACTGGGAGGAGATATCCCAATGTATAGGTAGACTAATACAGACACCTATCCCATTGGATCCTCGGGTATACATATTGGGAGCCATAGAGGGGGAAACATTCCCCAAAGGGATTTATATAATGCTAACCAGAGTAATGTACCTAGCAAGAAAACTAATAGCACGACATTGGATGGCACCAGAGGTACCTACAGTAAGACAATGGGTTACACTAGTAAACTCAATACTTACTAGAGAGAGATTGGCATATAGCCGTAGGGGGGATACGGGGAAATTCGACCAGATATGGCACACATGGCTATGTGATGACAGACTATCTCCGCCACAACTGATAAGGGACAGACTACGAAATTAAATATAAGGAATAGAGTAGAGTAAAAAACAAGAAAAACAAAAGAAAAAATAAAATGTTGAAAAATATATAACAAGATGACAAGGCAAAGTGAGCAGGGAAGGGAGGGAAGGGAGGGAGGGAGGGGGGACAACAGGAAAAACACACGAACTATGCACAAAGAAAAAGGAAAAAGAATATAGCCTAGAAAAGAAGCAAGGGTGGAAAGAGCACTTTTTATATACTTATTAAATGTCAATATGATTTGTATTTTATATTTGTATAATGGCATGAAATACATGATAAATGTAAACACTGGAAAATATCATTAACAATAAAAAAATTATAAAGTGAAAAAAAAAAAAAAAACCTTACCCCAAATGTCAAATCTATATTTTGTACAAATTTTCATTGCTAAAATCAGACAGGGCTTATGCAAGTGGGAACTTATGCATGTGGGACTTTCTCTTGTTTTGAGAGAAACAGCATTCTGAATGTCCTCCCAAGACTAGAATACATTTTACAAGCTTTTCCCATTCGTGTTCTGATACACATTCTAAAGCAAGTACTCACAGAATGTAGCCAATTCCTTTGGTCATATAAGGGCCATCGTCTTTATTGCCTTCTGTCACAGTCTAGGTATAAGACCGCTGGCCTGGACCTGTTCACATATCATAGAGCAAGCTGCATCTTCTATTCCTTCTAATTGTGTCCCATGGGCTTCTAGATAACCTACCCCCATAGGTCAGACTACACCACTTTATGTGGTTACTCTTGAAGTGCTTGCTCAAAACAAGAAACATACAATATCCTGCTTACTTCTACCCATTGTGCTTATTGTTATTGGTTATCCAAAATTTACATCAGACCAAATGGACAAAACTTTTGATTACCTACAAGATAGCTGTATCTGAAATTCAACATATGTCTGATCCCCTTTACTTCTATGGCAAGCTAATTGAGACATTTCTTACTCAGACTTTTAAGGACTCCATCCTCCCACCTATTCCCACTGCTTCTGAACAAATGTGTCTGGAGCTTTTACTATCTGACTTAGCCTGTCAATCTCACACAACCTGCCGGACATTATGTCCCACTCGTTGGCAATAGGACCTAAATATGACCTTCTTGAAACAATAATTGTCCCCACAGTGGTGCTCACACCTCTGTTGAAGATGTCAAGGGTCGTTACTACATGTTTTATGGGACTGCCCTGCCCTATGAGATTTCTGGGACAAAACCCATGATATTACTTTTCAACTTACCAATGTTTGGTTGGGGGTGGCCTTGCTGCTATAAGAAGTCACTACTAATATGTAAAAGCCCACATTTCACTATGTTGGAACAGACCTCTGAACCCTCATTTGACCTTTGGAAAAGTAAGGTTGAGGAAATCAAAATGATGGAAAATCTGCCTCTTCCCATGGTATAACATTTTGAAATATTTAAATAAAGAATTTAAAAAGAAAAATGTCTTTATGACCAGGTGTCACTATGGAAGACTTGCATGCATACAGATTGCCCTAGGTAATGGATACATGTGATGCTAAGCCTCCATGATTGAAAGGACTAAATGTCAAACTACAGGAAATACACAAAAAAACTGATTGCAGTCCCCCCCCCTTTCCTCATTAGGGTTAGGGTATAAGGCATAAGCTGCAATACTTACCTTATTCCTCTGGCAGACTTCCTTCACACACTGCAACCATTCCCCTGCAACCTCTTTTTTAGGACTTGGTGGTTGCAAACTGACATCATTATGCACAATGCAGGACCAACCGCCCTTCACTGTAGATGAGAACTGCAAGGACTTGCCCCCAACCAGCGGTGTAGAAGAGAAGAGGAGAACGCCCAAAGTGCAGTTCAAAGTGTGCAGTAAATTCAGAATAAGCAATTTCATCAGATGAAAGCAGCTTGTATAACTGTTCAAAACTGAACTGAATTTATTTTTTACAAAGTCAGATCCAGATTTTGGCAAATGCACTTATTGCAAAAGCATTTGACATAGCTCTTCATACTAACCTGGTAAAACGTTGAGAAAGCAAGGATAATAAGGGAATGAATGACAGACATTTTACCTTCTGACCTTCCTCCCATACTCTAGAGCAGGGGTCTCCAAACTTTCTGAGCAAAGGGCCAGTTTTTTGTCCTTTTCACTTTGAGAGGGCCGGACTGTGGCCAGTGGAAGTAGAAAATCCCCCGCTGTGTCAATGTGGATAAAGAATGCCCTATCATTGATATTAGTGGGAGTGTTGGTATTAGAGGAAGAAAAAGGGCCCCATCATTGGTGTCTCTGAGAGGAGTTGGGCCCCCTAATTAGTGTTAGTGAGAGGAATAGTACCCCATTGTTGGTATCAGGGCAAGGAATTGTGCCTCATCATTGGTGTCAATGGGAAGAATACGGCCCTGCAGTTGGTGTCCGTGGGATGAATAGTGCCCTATTGTTGGTGTAGAAGAAATAGTGCCCAATTAATAGTGCCTTGTATCAGTGGGGGATTAGGGTCTCAAGGGCCTGATAAAGGCAAGCAAAGGGCCACATCTGGCCCCCGGGCCGCAGTTTGGAGACCACTGCTCTAGAGCATTTATTTGTTCTTTCACCTGGTTCCTCTGAGAAACAACTTTCAATACACCCTGTGACATCATCACTAGGCTTTTTTCAGAAGTCTTATCCCTTTTGGTTCTCTGTTCTCTTGCACTTTCTTTGCACATTTGGTTTCCACTTCAGTCTGATTAGATAAATGCCATAAATTAATGAAGAAATTCGATTATTTTTTTATTGGGTATGTTTTATAGCTTGAAAGTAAAAAATATTGTTTTATTTTTTCAGAATTGTCAGTCTTTTTTTGGTTATAGTGCAAAAAATAAAAACCGCAGGGGTGATCAAATACCACCAAAAGAAAGCTATATTTGTGGGGAAAAAAGGACATACATTTTATTTGGGTACAGCGTTGCACAGCCGTGTAATTGTAAGATAAAATAATGCAGTGCCGTATCGCAAAAAATGGCCTGGTCATGAAGGGGGGTAAACCTTCCGGAGCTGAAGTGGTTAATGCAGGGCTTTTTTTCCGGCGGAACGCACCGGAACGGCGTTCCGCCACCTATTTTGAGTCAGTGTCAGTGTCCCGAGTCCCGCACTGTCCTGACATGTCAAGCAGCGCCGCCCCCGCCCCAGCGCGGCTCAAGTTCCCTGCTCCGAGTGAGTCCGAGTGAGTCTGGTGTGTCTGTGTCAAAGCTCAAAGGATAGGTCCCGTCTGCAATAACCCGCCCGCCCCCCCAGTGAGTGTGTGTGTGTCATCATCTCATCTCCTGCTGTGTCCGTCCGTGTCCAGCAATAAGAGCCGACTCACATGAGGCAGCAGCAGCCCCTCCCTTCTCAGCTCTCTGTCCACACTGACTGACTGTGTGTGACAGGAGCCAGAAGTGTACCGCAGCACAACGCCCCCCGGCCCCCCCCCCTTCTCCTGAGTCCTGGCACAGTGTGTGGAGGATGCCGCGCGATGCATCATGGAATACTGGCGGCTCCCGGGCTTGGAGGGGGGGGGGACAGGTGGAGCATAACATTAAAGAGGCACCGTGACAGTGCCACTGTACAACAGGCAGCAGAGGTGGTGTGAGCGAGGGAGGGCAGGCAGCCACCACAGGGTTCACCGTTCAAGTTGGTGTGGTGAGTAAAGTACAACTTTTGTGTATGTAATGACAATTTTTTTTTAAATGTATGTGTATATTAAAATATCTGCCCCCTCCACCCCAGAGTTTGATTTGCATTGATTGGCACTGATGGGCGTTGGTGAGGCTGCATTTGATGGGTGCTGAGGAGGCTGCATTGATGGGTGCTGGTGAGCTGCATTTGATGGACGCTGGTGAGGCTGCATTTGATGGGTGCTGGGGAGGCTGCATTGATGGGTGCTGGTGAGGCTGCATTTGAGGGACGGTGGTGAGGCTGCATTTGATGGACGCGGTGAGGCTGCATTTGATGGGCGCTGGTGAGGCTGGATTTGATGGGCGTTAGCGACGCTGTATTTGATGGGTGATGGTGAGGCTGCATTTGATGGGTGCTGGCGAGGCTGCATTTGATGGGTGCTGGCGACACTGTATTTGATGGGTGATGGTGAGGCTGCATTTGATGGGTGCTGGCGACACTGTATTTGATGGGCGCTGATGACACTGTATTTGATGGGCGCTGGTGAGGCTGCATTTGATGGGTGCTGGCGACACTGTATTTGATGGGTGATGGTGAGGCTGCATTTGATGGGCGCTGATGACACTGTATTTGATGGGCGCTGGTGAGGCTCCATTTGATGGGTGCTGGCGACACTGTATTTGATGGGTGATGGTGAGGCTGCATTTGATGGGCGCTGATGACACTGTATTTGATGGGCGCTGGCGAGACTGTATTTGATGGGCGCTGGCGAGGCTGCATTTGATGGGTGCTGGCGACACTGTATTTGATGGGCGCTGATGACACTGTATTTGATGGGCGCTGGTGAGGCTGCATTTGATGGGTGCTGGCGACACTGTATTTGATGGGCGCTGATGACACTGTATTTGATGGGCGCTGGTGAGGCTGCATTTGATGGGTGCTGGCGACACTGTATTTGATGGGTGATGGTGAGGCTGCATTTGATGGGCGCTGATGACACTGTATTTGATGGGCGCTGGCGAGGCTGCATTTGATGGGTGCTGGCGAGGCTGCATTTGATGGGTGCTGGCGACACTGTATTTGATGGGCGCTGATGACACTGTATTTGATGGGCGCTGGTGAGGCTGCATTTGATGGGTGCTGGCGACACTGTATTTGATGGGCGCTGATGACACTGTATTTGATGGGCACTGGTGAGGCTGCATTAAGGCTGAATAAAGGGGCGGTTCTAGGGAGCGGTCCTAGTCGTGGGTAGGGGCGTGGCCAGGGGAGGGAGGGTGAGTTCCACCACCTTTTCTCTGAGAAAAAAAGCCCTGCAATGTTCTAAACTAGCTTCTAAACAAGACTCATTGTGTAGACAAGCTCTTGGGAGTCAAGGCAGTAACATTGCTTTTCTGAGAAAGAATTATATGCATGTGGAGTGGGACAGAGGGGGGCGAAGATAGGCAGAGTTCTGTAGTACTGCAGGGGAGAAGTCAGGCAGGATATGACAACAATGCTTAGGAATTCAGTGCAGCAGAGGCAGGATTGTCATCCAACAAAAAGAAATTAGAGGTTCACTGGATTCTGGAAGATCCACGGGTATTTTTCTGTACTTGTAGTTTTTCTAAAGGAATAAAACATGATGAAAATGTACAATAATTCCCAAATAAACTGTTGTGCACCAACACCTATGCTGAACAATAGCCCCTCTTCGCCACAGAAAACATCACCCTAATGATTAGCATAGATAGCTGCCAATGAATAATGAAGTACCCACTATGCACTTCCTCTAAATTAGGTAGAAATGACAGCGACGCTATTGTATAATAAAACCGTTAATGATATGACAAAATAACGTATATGTGAAATATATATAGAGCCAAATGAATGAGTATTAACACAAAAAAATATCCAACCAGTGTCTATATGTGTGTATATGGAAAATTGCGCATAGTGTGCAAAATGAATTAAATAAACAAACGTGTCGTGATAAGATGCCTTCCCAATTGATATGTAAAAGAAAAAAAAATGTCCACCAAAATGAAAATGTAAATTAAAATGAATATAATATATGTCCAGAAAAACAGCAAAAGTCCTTAGAGTGAAGAAGAAGAAGAAGAAGCGTCCTTCGATTTTTAACAGGTGCAACACCCAGTGCTCCCAGAGGATAGACAGGGCAAGTATATCCTCTTACCAGATATTTAGACCTTTCAACGTATGTATGTTTTTCAGTGAGTAATCACCCCTCACCTTGGGTAAAAGCTGCCTTTGCTGTTCAGCCTGCTTAATGGACCCCAATGATGCAAATCACAACATATAATGTTCTTTGGCGAACCTCAAACCTGGTCATACGATATGCCTCTATCATTCTACATTGTATTTTAATTATTTTTAGCCTAGTTTGAAAATTAACTTTTTCTGCTGCCAGAAAAAGTAGAGCTTATTTATGTCTGCCTATCATTTGAGGTTGCCTACCATTGAGGAGCACTATAGGAGTCCCAGAATGTGCTAAAGTGTAAGGCCAAGCTTAAGTTTTGATGAAAAATGTGAGGATGCACTTAAAGATTAGCTGCCTATGCCTCTTGAACAACAAATTGTTTTAATGTTCAGTTTTTACTGGTGATAACTAGGGATAAGCTCAGGCATGTCTGGCTCAAAATCTGAACCCGCTTAAGCTATCCTGTTAGGGAAACTGAGATCACGTGACACCCGCGCAAGCCGGAGGCCAACAGACTTAGCGGTAGTGGCAATACGATCGCTCCGCTTCGTCTCTTTTATTTTTATTTCTATTTTCATTCATATTGATTTTGTATTCAGCGTAGTACATCTCGGAATACAATTTGTTATCTCTGACCCATTTTTAAATAAACCACATTTTTTTGGCATCGATGTACTTCACCATTGGAGGCAATTTTTTCTTTTTCTCACCCCACATCCCCTTTGATCCATCTATGGAGTACTGAGCCCGGACCATCTCAGACATAAGGAAAAGGAAGAGGGAATCCTACTGAGAAATCGAGGCCTCAAATACAGCAGGATACATCTATATATGCCTATATATAGCAGCCCTAAGGTAAGGGAACTACAATACTCCTTTGGATTCGAAAGATCCTGCACAGCATCCCAAGTGAAGACTCCTATCACACTATACCCAGCTGATTACTCCACCACTTTATAGAGACTGCCTAGTATTTACCATACCTGTTACTCAGTGCTACTCTCATTGGTTGATGAGGAGTTCATCATTGGCACTCAGATACACCTGTTATATGGGACTTGCAGTTTGATCATCTAGCACTTATAACACAGTTTTCTTTTCACATTTCAAGAATCCTAGAAGTGTTTATGGTTTGTCATTAGTCTAATATTATTTGGTGTTTGCACATTTTCGTTTTGAAGCGCTTATCACAATACTTTATCCAATTTATATACACCTGTGTTTTGTGGACACTCTAGATTGAGCCGCCTCAGATTAGTTTATGTGACTCTAGCTCACACTCGTTTACTCCTAGTAGCGCATCAGTTTTTCTTTATATATTTATCCTGTCAGGAAGCTGCCACTGCAACGCAGCAATCATAAGTGATCAAGGCATTCCCCACTGACTATCTGCCGGAAGTGTGGACGCCTTAGACACTTCTGGCAGAGAGTAAGTCAAGCTGAGTGTGTCACTATGAGGTAAGGGCTCGGCTATGGAACGATGATAGAGGTACATCGTAGGACCGGATTTGAGGTTCCCCAAAGAACATTATATGTGGTAATTTGCATCATTGGCAGGGGAGACACCATGATCATGAAGGTGGTTCTCCCAGGGCGAGGCTCGGCCATTGCACTCCGGCTGTGCTGGTCGTGGTGTCTTCCCTGCCACTGCTCGGCCTTTTGGCTAAGATCAGGTGTAGTATCTGTTCTTTTGTTTCAGTTGTTAGAGGAGCGCTGAAGCCTCCTATATTGGGAGGGCGGACGCAATCCAATAACGTCATTGCACCTGGAAGGATGGTTTCAGCAGGGACTGTGCTGCCCGACAGATACTGGGGGCCAGCCAATGGTTGCATCTGAGCCATCTGTAAGGGTGCTCCTGGTGAGGATGGGTGGCTGCGCTTGGTCAAGGTCTTTTTGCCGAGTTCTAGTCTGGCCTTCTGGCTGGCTGGTGTAAGTGCTATCTCTGTCAGCGATCTGGTAGGAGGAGCTGGTGATACCCTTTTATTCGTGGGGTAGAACCATGCAAATCCACCAGGTTGATGGGGGGTCTGGAAAGGCTAGTATTGGCGGAGGCTGCTAACTGGAGCGGCAGCTCTCCCTAAGAAAACCTTGAAAGGCTCTCTATCTGGCAGGGGTGGAGGGCTGCACTGGCCGGTTGGGGGGTTGGATTTGGAACGAAAGACCTATGGTGCATGTGCCCCTGGAGTGGCAGTCCAGGGGTGTCTGAGAATCACTGTGAGTGAGGGTCACTTTGATTTAAAGACACCACGGTCACTGCACGAGCTACACACTTTTTTAGCACCTGCCTCCTGGGCCGCGCCTTTTGGCCAGGACCGGAGGAATTTTTTATTCCTGGCCGGAGGGCCTGGTCATTGTTGAACACAATGACCATAGGCTTTTCAAAAAAAAATATATATCATTGGCATCCATTAAGCAGGCTGAACAGCAAAGACAACTTATACCCAAAGTGAGGGGTGATTACTTACTGATGCACATACAGACCTTGAAAGGTCTAAATATCTGGTAGGAGGATATACTTGCCCTGTCTATCCTTTGGGGAACACTGGTTATTGCACCTGTTAAAAATTGAAGGATGCTTCTTTTTCGTTTCCTAGAGATATATTTTATTTGTTTTAATTTGCAGTGTCTATATGTACTTTAAGTCAACCTTCTTTAACTCTTAAGTTATTCATATCACACCAAGTGTTCAGTGTCACCTGATCCCGATACTCACCGGATTTATATGCCTGGCATAATATGCATTTTGGGCCAGATCCACAGAGCTAGTACGCCGGTGTATCTCCTGATACACCGGCGTACTTTCAAATTACCCACGTCGTATCATTAGTTTGAATCCTCAAACCATGATACGATGGCTTCGGGCTTCGATCCGACAGGCTTACGTCTTCGTACGCCTTCGGATCTACGCTGCAATATTTCTGCGCCCGCTGGGTGGAGTTCGCGTCGTTTTCCACGTTGGGTATGCAAATGAGCTTGTCCATTTCTCTTTTGTCCTCAGAAGAGATGGGTTTTGATCTTTCTCCTAAAGGCCAAGTGGTTCTCCTCCAACCGAATGCTGGTCGGTAAAGCGTTCCATAGTCTGGGTCCTTGGACCGCAAATCTTCTTTCTCCTTTGGACTTGTATCTGGCTTTGGGTATCTGGAGTAGATTTTGGTTGGTGGATCACAGAACGCGATTGGGGTTGTGAGCTTTTAGTTTTTCGCATAGATATTGGGGGGCATTTCCCAGAATACACTTATGCGTCAGACAGAGTTCTTTGAAAGTAATTCTGTCTTTTACTGGCAACCAATGAAGGGTTCTCAGTGAAGGTGAGATTGATTCCCAGGGTTTTTTCCCAGTCACAAGTCTAGCGGCCGTATTTTGAACGACTTGCAGACGAGTGATTTGGTATTTCAGGAGTCCGAGATAAAGGGCATTTGCATAGTCAAGTCTGGAGTTGATAATTGTTCCCACCACGACTGCTATGTCTTCTTTTGGGATAAAGGGGTTAAGTCTGCGTAGTAGGCGCAGCAGATGATGCGATACGCTGACTACTGACCCTATTTGTGCATCCATTGTCATGTTGGTGTCGAAAATGACCCAGAGACTTTTGACTTTGGTGCTAGGGGCGATGGTTTTACCCAGAATGGGCGGGGGTATCCATGTTGTTGCGGGATGATTTTTTCGGTTGGCATGAAACAGGAGAAGTTCTGTTTTTGAGCTGTTGAGTTTAAGATAACTCTTTGTCATCCAGTTTTCTATCATAGTAAGGCATTTCTCTAGTCCGAGATAATGATCCTTTTTATTACAGATGCGAAAATACAATTGTGTGTCATCTGCATAAGAGTGATAGAGTAACTTCTGGTTACTGATGATTTCAAAAAGAGGGCGGAGATAGATATTGAACAGAACAGGCGACAAAGGGGATTCCTGAGGGACCCTCCATGACACTGTGCATTTTTCAGAAGTGAAAGGCCCCAATTTCACTATTTGTGATCGGTTTTCCAAAAAGGAGGAGAACCAGGATAGATCACATTCCGCGACTCTGGCTACTTCAGTTAACCGAGTCAGTAATAATTCGAGCTTGGCCTTACACTTTAGCGCTTCCCAGGACTCCTATAGTGCTCCTCAAATCATAGGCAGACATAAATATGCTTTAATTTTTCTGGCAGCAGAAAAGGTACATTTTTAAACTAGGCTAAAAATAATTGAAATACAATGTAGAAATGAAATAAATATATGATTTTACATTTTGATCATTGTCACTCTTTAATGTAATTCCACATGCCATTTTTCTATGTTTATAAAAAGAACAACATTCCATAAGCACTCTAAATAGTGTCTAGTTAGGATTTAGACTTTATTTAAGCCAATACTTCATTTTAGGTTTATTTCCTAGTTAAGAGTTTTTGTGATTGCATTGCTGTAACTTAGGTCTCTATGGCATTTTGTTTTGTGACCAGTATAAACTTGCAAATGTTTTCTATTAATTTAAAAGTGACTATGTTGTGCCAGAACAGACTGTGATTTGGGAGGAACATTTCAGGAACTGTTATACTGTTGTAAGGTGTGAATTAAACACTGCCATGGTGTCTAGCATTGTACTTCTGTAGAAGAGTTATATGAAATACTGAAGCTGGTCTACATACAGGGGATCTCTCCGGGTTAAGCCTGAAGTTTTAAAGGGAAGAAAGGGGGCACAGTATTTATGGCTAAATACTTTACCCCCTTGCCCCCATCTCCCTTCCACATTCACATGCAAAAGAAACCCTCTGATGCATTTTTTTTTGCTTACCTGAATTCACTATCACATGTCCCACACCATCACCTCACCTCAGAGTGGAGACCGGTGATCTGTGCCTGTACCATAGTAGTCTTCTGAAACCAGAGAGGACCCAGCCATTTGACAGCCAATTGGAAGTGTCCACTTGGTCCAGTCAGATACATGAGCATCCAAAGAAAGACCCGCCTCCTCTGCAGTATAGATGATAAAGCACTCTGGACGAGATCCACCATGTGACCACAGATTTAAGGTTTGGAAAAAGGATCATCTATTTTACACAGAATATTTTCAGGCTTACAGTAAGATAATGTGAGAACTTGTGAATAGGCTTATACCAGATAATTGTAATTATACTGATGGCACTGTCCTAATCGGTGCAACGTCGTACCGATTTAAAAAATATAGATTCTGTACTACTTTTTGCGATTTCGGCAAAAAAACCTGCACAGATGTCTCTGTAATCGGGTCCGAAATTGGGACCGACAAGCGGGAGTAAATTTGTGTGAGTTCAGCTGAACTTGTACGGCTTCATTCCCGCAGCCCAGTGTGAACCTGGGCTAAAGGTCAAATCTGGTCTGGGTGGACCACACATTCAGATTCAGACCAAGTGAGTTTTTTACAAGGTGACATAAACTTTTGCTGTGCCCAACTCCAGTAAACAGTTCTAAAGTTGTTTGAGTAATACTCTATGAAGTCAGATCCCAACTTTCAATAATATCAAATTTATCAGCTTTAACAGATCCTATTGCCAACTTAAAATCTTGCAGGTAAAAGCACAGAAAATCCAGTATCTTAAATACCTACTTTCAGTGTTTTTCTCCACTATAATTTATTTGTATTCACTTGCAATGTCCCTTTAAACCTGCCATTGAATTTTACCATTCCAGGAAGAGTTGATTCCCTAGCACAGCTCCAGTTTCCCCTCTTTCCTGACATGTTTTAACTTTTTCCTTTTATGGGATTGTCTCTGCTTTATGTTATGCATTGTATGTAGCTTCCATTAAAAGAGTGGAAAGAAATAGCCTAGGCCCTAGAATGTCAAATAAGTGATGGCTCTAAGTCTGCTAGGGGCGCTGATACCATATCCAAGATGGCAGCATCCAGCAGCAGTCTTAGAGTTTTTGGATGTCTACACAAGGGGGCTTTTACTGGCAATTAGCATGCATCAAATAGGCAAAATGCTCAAATAGACTTATGGGAAGATTGTTGTTGAAATAAACAGGGTCTCTTTAACAAAAATTGTATTGCTTGGTAACTCAAAACAAAGTCAACCAACAGCTTCATAGCAGGTACCGTTCAGTATTACATATTATCCACAGAGATTCAGCCTGTCCCTCCTCATTGGTTGCTCCAAGTCCAATGAAACACACTGCCTTTTCTAACTTAGGTGTCTTCAACCTTGTTATAATGAAGGCCTCTTATATTTATATTTTACAAACATTTGATAGCCAAAAAAAATCTGTCTCATAAAGTAATGTAAAGTAATTAATTAAAGTGTTACCCTTACTTTAAGAGTTCTCATCAAAGTCCACCCTTACATCAAAGTTCCCATCAGTGTTTACAATTATTAAATGAAGGTCTCCATCAGAGTCCCCCTTACATCAGGGTCCCCATCAGATTCCCCTTAACATCAGGGTCCCCATCAGAGTCCACCCTCACATAAGAGTCTCCACCAGGGTCTCTCCTAACATCAGACTCCCCCATACATCAGGGCCTCCATCAGAGTTCTCCTAACATCAGAAACCCCATCAGAGTCCACCATCACATTAAAGCCATCCTTCTGTCAGAGTCCTTTCTTTCACCATCCATACCCTTACACTAGAGGCTTCATCGAGATTCCCCTTAAATAGAATCAATCAGAAACTGAGATGATGAAATCACAGCAGGTCAAACCAGTACTGGAGACTGTTAGAGGAATGGTGGGACCATAAGCAGCCTAAACTAACCTAAATCCTAAAATCAGTAGACCCAGAGATACAGGCAAAATATATCAATTTGACTTCCAATAAGACTCAAGTTTAGCCTTGGATTTTCCCACCTCCTGATTGTTCCCATTGGTCAGTGAAGCCACCTACTACATTTAAGAACCAATAGGTAGACTCAGGAGGATTGAAGAAATAGGTCAATTCATGTAATCAGTAAAACTACCGAGCATATGGACGTGCAGTTTTTAGTAAAGGTAAACTTTTCTTATGCAGCTTTCCTCACATGCTTAGGGTCCTTACACACGGAGCGGTCCGTTTTTCGGTCCGCTCCGTGTGTCCGTCAGCTCAGCGGGGGGTCTCCGCTGAGCTGTCGGGCGGACGGGGCGGTCCCCGCACACTGTGCAGGGACCGCCCCGTCTCTCCTCCGCTCTCCCCTATGGGGAGTCGGATGGAAACGGACCGTCTGTCCGTTTGCATCCGATCCGTTTGCCCGGACGGAAAAAAAATAGGACATTCTTCCGTCCGCAAAAACGGATGCGGATCGAGCGGACGTTAGCGGATGCATCATCCGCTAACGGATCCGCTCCCATAGGGACCCATTACAAGTCCGTAAACGGACTTGTAATGAGCGGACCGTTCGTCCGCTAGTGTGAAAGGGCCCTTAGTGAAATGCCCAGTTTTATGACTTTACTTTATAAGGAAACTCATTCTATATGAAAGGTTCCCAGCTACGTTGAAGTTAGTTATTGATCCTTCCTTTTGTGAAAAACAAAAAAGTACTTATTTTGAATTATTGTTGTACTGCCCAAAATCTATTTTTATATGATTTGGTGTTACTTTTTTGCTGTGCTCTTTCTGGCCTATAAGCTTATTTACATGAGCTGATCACTTTACATATACAAAAAAACAAACTATTTCAGAATTTCTTAAAGTGTTGCACCGACTGCTGTTTAGCTGATTGCAATTTTGCAAGCTAACATCATGATTTGCCTAACAAGGCAATTTCTAAATATTTAAGCACAATCCTAAATATGTCACACAGATATATCTACATGATGTGAGATTCTATAAAAAACAGTTAACAACACTTCTGTTGCTCAGATATGTAGAATCTTGTAGGGTTTGATTTGCTTGTTTGTGCAGCTCAAGGTTAGTCAGCTCAAACAATATTTAGCTTAGTCGCATGAGTCTTCAAAAACTGGGATATGTATGGCTGGCTTACAAATAATTTACATTTTTGAGTTCTTTTAAAAATGTATATAACATTTCATTTACATATGAGATATTTTTGTAGGTTATTTACACTACCTTTCTAAGTTAATCTGTTGAAAGACATGTCATTTTTTTATAAATAATTATCTATTAAAATGTAATCCTAGACTCTGACTTGTCATTTCAGCCTCAAGTCCAATCGTTGTCAAAAGTTTGTATAATTCACCTCCGTAACATCTCTAAAATTCGCCCCTTTTTAACAAATGAAACCACCAAACTCGTCATTCACTCCCTTGTTATCTCTCGATCATAAATGCTGCTGCCAGACTTATCCACCTCACCAACCGCTCAGTGTCTGCCAAACCTCTCCTCCAATCCTTGCACTGGCTCCCTATCACCCAGCAAATTTAATTCAAAATATTAACCAAAACCTACAAAGCCATCCACAACTCTGCCCCGAGCTACATCACCAATCTTATATTGTAAAGCGCTGCGTAAACTGTTGGCACTATATAAATTCTGTATAATAATAATAAATCTTGCTTGCTTGGCATCTGTACGCAGTTTGTAGACAGGATGTTCCAGGAACAGAAACCTTACACCCTTCTGTAAGTGTCGTGGAATAAAAACATAGGGAACAATTTATTTGTGTGCGCTTTCATGGGTTTGCGGCCAACCTAATTTGTATTTTTCAAGAATTGAATAACTCAGAATAGTGATTTATGGATCACGCTGGAATTCTGGTGCTCACCACATTAAGTGCACTGGCTTAGTAAAAACTTACAGGTGGTCAGCAGCAGCAAAAGGGCGTATGCGTAAGAGAGACTCTGCAACTTGTCACAAATGCCACATGGTGTGGGAGTGTACCAATATAAGGCCTTCATGGTCAACGGTGACTGAATTTATAGCTGTCAAATTTGATCCCCCTAATATATGCTCCCCCTTGCGTTGTCTCTTGGGATTTTTTGACCAACAACATTATTGACCAATAACAAATTATTCCTTAGGATTCTCTATTTTGGGGTTCAGAAGCTATAGGGAACAACTGACATTAGGGATGTGGTTGAAGGTAGTGAATGCTGACATTCTTCTATATTTATAGTATATATGTATGTAGTAATGACAGTAATGTCCTCGTTGCAGGCCTGATGGTATTCGCTAGAAGTCTTTAACTATATGCAATAGGGTGTAGCAACAAGGTAATGATACTTCTTGGAAGAAAGGTTGATGCGACAGGTGTATATGTACAATGTACAAATAGAGATGCAGTAAAGTGTTTCCCTAGGGTAAAGCTGTCTGTGCACATTCCCTTAGTAAAGCAGCAAAGAATGGTTTGTAAAAGTGGGCAATTGCCCTCTCACCAACGACCAGGCCAATTCAATGCGTTCCGAACAGCGGTTCCTGAAAAGGGGTCCTTGTAACGGTTCCACGTATGACGATCATCCGATGAACAGCACAAAGCGCGGTTTGTTGGACTATCAGAGTGATGCTGGATAGATGCCTGATGATCAGCAAGCAGGGATGGGCCCTTCTCAGCCAGGTTGGAATGTCTTACACCGTGTGGTACTCTGCAACCTCGCCCTCTCAGGACGGAGAGGTCCGTTAAAGACCAGGCCCAGGAGGAAGAGAGTGTAGCACCTGTCTCTGGTCTCCTTTAGCATTCCTCCCGATGATAGCAAAGATCCCTGGGATATGAAGTCCAGGTGCAGGGTCATACAGAGTAACTCCCATTCTAAGGAACTATTGATCCACAATCCCTTTGGGAATTGAGATCAGTTAGCAAACCTGGGCGCCAGAGAGGAAAATTCTGTTTTTTAAAAATTATGGTAATTGCTATGCTTTGCAATTGCAGTCCACATTGCTACACATTTATATAGTTATGTCACATTAAGTTGAGGTTAGTAAGTGCCTTGGTGTTTCTGTGGTTTGGGGGTCTTGTGGGAGGGAAAGGGCATTCTGCTCATTTCCAACTGTTGTAACTGTTGGGGTAAATAGTTTTGTTTGTTTATAGTTAAAACAATAGCAGATTTACTGGATAACGGATTTGGATTTGGGACTCTGGTAGGAGTCTTCTATGACTGTAGCGCTGGCCTTATAGGCTGGTTTACTGTGAAAAGTATATTGTTATCATGCCTGTTTTTCACTTACCTGCCATTTTGTATGTTAATTATTTTTTATGCTAAATAAAAAATCTTAAAAAAAAATATGTGAAATTAGTCAGTTTGGGAAAAGGCATTGGCTTACACTTCTTTCCTGCAGTGATTCTAATATTTTATCTGTTTCAGCTTTTCATCTATTAAATCTTCTACCCTTGTTGTTTTAGCTTTGGATAGTAAAATGCCAGTAAAATACCTTATACAGCCCACTTCCTGTTTCTTGTCTGGTAAAAATACTCAGCTCTCTCTCTCTCTCACTCTTGTGAGAGTTTGCCAGGAGGGGGCAAATGAGAGCTGCAGGGCTGCAGAGCTGGAGGTGTGCCTCTGTGTGTCTGTGTAAACCCAGGAAGTGAACAGGCAGCAGCTTCAGCTGCCCACAGTTAAAATGGTTGCAGCCAGACTAAGTGGAGGGAGATTTCTGCAGCATATTTGGCAAATACAGAATCACAGTATATGGAAAATAATGTGTAAAGTCGTTGGAGGGAAACCTCAGAATGTTAAAGGTGTTTTTATTACAAATTATGTGAGCAGACTGCAGTTCCTTCTTAACTATTGGACCTATTCAATTTTTTTAATTCATGTGGAATGCTCCCCTCTTACCAAATTTCAGTTTGATGCTGTTCTTAAGAAATGTTTTAAATACCTAATTTCACAACGATTTTGATTTATATCCCAGTCTTTTCAAATCATGGTTGCAACGGAAGCTTCTATATTAGGACTGATAATACTGTTGGGTAGATGGGAGTCACAAAGATTTCAGGTTTATGTATATCCTATCCCCTCTCTTTAACTTTTTTTTAGGTGAAAAATGCTGCATATGGATTTTTCAACGCTCATATTTATTGGGCGCATAAACAAGCATCTCAAAAATATTACTCTGAGAATCTATCTATGAATCCGGAATTTTTTGGCATTCATTGAAAAGGTATTATGCCCTGTACACACGATCGGTTCATCCGCTGAAAACAGTCTGATGGATTTTTTCATCAGATATCCGATGAAGCTGACTTTCATCAGTCTTGCCTACACACCAACGCTTAAAAAAACGATCGTGTCAGAACGCAATGACATAAAACACAACAACGTGCTGAGAAAAATTAAGTTCAATGCTTCCAAGCATGCGTCGACTTGATTATGAGCATGCGTGGATTTTTAACCGATTTTTTGGGGGATTTTTGGATTTTTAACCGAGGGACGTGCCCACAGACGACCGTTTTTCGTTTTTTTTAACCATCAGATAATTTTAAAACAAGTTCTGATGGATAAAAAAACGTTGGGGCCCCCACACGATCGGTTCGTCTGATGAAAACGATCCATTTGTACGCGGCATTAGAGTTTTCCAGTGGTTTACGCTTTATTTTTCTACATTGTTTCAGGTTTGGTCCCCTCCTTCAATTTTGATCATACATGTTGGAGGCAAGGATACTGGTCACTGGAGGCAAGGATACTGGATTTAATTTTTATGATGAAATGTAATCTCCATCGTTTCAAAATGGTGTCCCCAAATTCAACCATCATATTCTCTGAGGCCCCGTACACACGACCGAGCTTCTCGGCAGAATCCAGCGAGAAGCTCGCTGGGAGACATATTCTGCCGAGAAAATCGGTCGTGTGTACACTTTCGACGAGCGTCCTGTCGGGAAGCTCGTCGAGCCAAAATAGAGAGCATGTTCTCTATTTCCCCTTTGTTCAATGAGGAAATTTGGCTCGACGACCTTTTCGACCATTCATCGGGAACCTCGTCGGGCGGAACGATGAGTTCAGCCCTACGAGGTTCTCGGACGTGTGTACGCGGCCTGGGATTGTTTAACGCCTTTCCTGGCTATCTTAAACCTGCTCTCAGGCCCTGGACATAATCAATCTATTGAAAAATTCAAGCTTTTAATTGGTGGATTTTTATTAAGGCATTTTGATTTAGAGGGTGGAATTCTGGGACTTTATAGGCAAGATTACATACATCTTTAAGATCATTTTCAATCTTGGGCTCCAATATTGTATCGAAATGGCTGCAGGTTGGGGACTTTTATAATGATTTTTATTTGCTTGAGTTCATATAACTGAGTTATTCTATGTTTGGGTTATATTAATGTGTATTGATATTAGGATGAATAAAAATTAAACTTTATTTTGTATAAATATAGGAAGAAATATCAATAACGTCCTGTGTCCCCTTTTTGGGGTTTTGAAAAACATTCAGTAGGAATTTATGGTTCATTCTGGGTGGGACTTCCGGTTACGTCACTTCCCCTTCCTTGGAACACATGCTGATGCATACAGCAGAGATTCCAGTTTCATTTTGAGAGCTCGATTTTTGTGCTTTACCTTTTATTATTGCATTCAATAAATTTTATTATGCAAAGGGAGGCTCTTCTATTTTCTTCTGATGATCATTTCACATGTTCTGCTGCCATAAGGAAATTCCAAAAGGGACATTGGAGTACCCATGTTACCAGTAGAGGACCCAGCAAATGGTACATCTTTTAGGCTGGATTCACACTGCAGTACAAAGCGCCTCACAGCAGGGGTCTGGTGTGTTCATGTTCACCATTTTAGGTCCGATTTCGCTCCGAATGTTTGGCTGAATTTGGACCTAAAACGAACCAGAAGACGCACAGGACTCCTGTGCAGTTCGCTCCGGAGCTGCTCCGGAGATGTGTGAAAAGGCTCCATTGAGAGCCGGTCACAATCTCCTGACATGCAAATTGGATGCAGTGTGTGGATTCAAAGGCACAGTGGAGTGGAGACGCACAATTTTTCATTACATGAACTTATTTCAATATCGTTTGAAAAATGCTCACAAATTGTATATTCATTTAGGGGATATTGTTTACAAGCACTGTCTTGCTTTATATATAACGGTCAATTTGCTCCTCTATTCTGAGACAAATTATTGGTCTTAATGACAGCAGCTTAATTTATTGTTAGCATTTATTTTAGGTATTTGGTGTATGGTAGCACAGGTGGTATATATTATTTATATTTGTCATTGATTGCAATATGTTGAACAAAGCTTTTTCCTAGACTTTTAGGTTGTTTCTTACAAAATAATACCTACAAATGAACAGTTGGCTACTGAGAAATATGTTTATTCAAGAGGGGTTGCTGGCAACCCAGAACTGGGAATGTCATTGGCAAGAGCCCAATCCTCTATTTGGAGGGTTTATCATATTGGCCACTTTGATTTTAGAACTAGTTTTACAGTATTTCTGAAAATAAATAAACAAACTTACCTCCATTCTGCAGCATGTGTGATGGTGCAGCTGTCCGACATCAGCTCTAAGCCTGAGAACCGAGCCATAACAAGACTGCTAATTGCTCAGTTCACAGGTCTACTCTATACAGAGAGCAGTGACTACCAATCAGTGCTATCTGCTCTGCCTACCCAGTGCTTACTGGAATGCTGGACTGGGGAGGGAGCGGAAGTGGCTGACTACAGCTCTCAGCAGCATGCTAAAAGATGGTGTCAACTGTCAGGCAGTGGTGTGGATCTCCACAATATTGTTGGGATGCTTCCAAAACTGGAGTGGTTCTGCCCCGCTATCAGCTGACTCACAGTAGGACAAAAGTAATTGTACTCCTGTGACCCATAGAAGAAGTATGGCCAAAAAAGCTTATACTTTTCCTTGTCAAAATATCTTTATTTATATGATAATGAAATGTACAAGTGCATAACACAACAACGAGAAAAAAAGGATGTAATAGAGGGTATACAGCATAAGAGAAACTCCTTGACTTGTAAACATAAATATCATTGGTTACAGGAGAGACAATTTACAGTTAGTTAAACAATGCATACGAAGTCATTGGTGGTTAAGTAAACAAGCAAATACATTAACTGGCTAACTAAATGACTAACTAACTAAGTGACTAACTAACTATCAACCCTGGATCACTTAAGGGATAATTCATGTAACCAGTTTGGTCTGGGCTAAATCCAGGGTCACGTCCTGATCTAGGGCTCTGAAGCACAGGTACAAGAAGTTTCAACAATGTACAACTTTGTAACAACAATCATGAAAACAGGAATTGTTAATTTGAGAACAAGAGTTCAAAGGAGGGGGGGAGAAAGGGAAGAAGGGGTTGGGGGAGAGGAATCCGCAGGAGCGACCCGAGCTCCGCCGTCGGAGAGAGGTTTGGGCGGAGGGGTGCCAAGTTGGCTGGGCTACCATGGCAATACAACCTCATTATTAAATGCGTTAGGAAAAGCATATGTTATCCAGGGATTCCATATCCTCTCAAATCCGGTGGTCGTGTCCATGTCAATAGCCATCATCTTGGCGTGAGACATTGCTGTGTTCATTCTATTTGTGACTTTGTTTAGTGATAAATTAGGGGTTTTCCAAGCTCTCGCAAGTGTTTGTTTTGCGGCTGTAAGAAGTTGTATGATTAGTTTGAATTGCTTGTGTGGCAGATTATCAGGTTTTAGATTTAATAGTGCAGTTTTAGGATCTAAAGGGATTGTTTTCCCCGAGATTATGGTGATTATTTGAAAAATTTCCGACCAAAATGATAGGGCTTTTGGGCACGACCACCAAACGTGAAGGTATGTCCCTGGAGTTGAACATCCCCTGAAACAAAGGTCAGGGTAATTCGGTACATATTTCGCAACCCTGGCGGGTACTAGATACCATCTAGTGAATACTTTGTAATTCGTTTCAATGGCTGATTCGTTCATGGATGCTGATTTAGTGCTGTTCTAGATCTGTTTCCACTCAGAAGATTCTAGCTCTTGTTCTAGGTCCCTCTCCCATTTACACACATAAGGTATCTTCCCGCTGATAGAGCAAGCTGTTAATAGGGAGTATAATGAGGATATTATTCCTCTAGCGTGGGGGTCATTCTTACAGAAATTTTCGAAAGTGGATAGACGTGTTGGCGTGGGTGAAGCATCAACAATTGGCTTAAAGAAATTTTTTATTCGTAGATGTCTAAATATTTCGGTCTGTGGTATGTTGTGCGCTTCACTGATAGTGGTGAAGGGTAAAAAGGAAGAAGAGTCTGTAAAGTTATGTAAGCAAGTACATCCTTTTGACACCCATTCTTTAAAGGTATTGGGATAGATCCAAGCAGGGTAGAACGCAGGGTTTTTGTGAAACGATAAAAGAGGAACATGGGGGGGATTGGAGAAGATTTTTAGTCTTCACTGTGTCCCAGAGGGAGAGTGAGTGTTTGGTGATGGGGTTCAGTAAGTGTTTACATGCTTTGGGGGGGATCCATAGTACATTAGAAATTGTGATAGGATCAGACTCTACCGCTTCAATTGATACCCAGAGAGGAGGCTCACGTTTATCATGGTATTTCAGTAGGTTTGCAAGTTGTGCTGCTTTATAATAGTTTATAAAGTTGGGCAGCCCCGTCCACTATTATCCTTAGATAGATGCAGGATTTGAGGTTTTATTCTAGGCCTAGTGGGTCCCCACGTAAAGGTGGAAACTCTTCTTTGTACTATTCTGAAGTAATACGATGGGATTGGGATGGGGAGCACTCTAAATAAATATAGTAGTTTCGGTAATATAGTCATTTTGACCGTGTTGATTCTGCCAAACCATGATAGGGGTAGATGGGCCCAGGAATTCAGGAGACTTGATATCTGTTTTAGGAGAATGGGGTAGTTGGATGAAAATAGATCTGTTACTGTTGCTGTAAGGTGTGTTCCTAGATGGGGGATACTCTTAGTTGCCCATACGAAAGGCAGACCGTATTTGGCTGCATTTAACTCTAAGGATGTGAGCGAAATGTTTAATGCAAGGCATTTTTTAGGGTTGACGACTACACCTGAAACGGATGCAAATTGTTTAAGAATTAGCATAAGGTTGGGTCTTGTTACTTGGGGCGATGCGAGAAAAAGGAGGATGTCATCAGCGAACATGCAGAGTTTATGTTTGTGCCCGCCTATTTCTATGCCCAGTATCGTCGGGTCTGACCTGATCTTTTGTGCAAGCGGTTCTATGAGGAGGGCAAATAATAAAGGGGAGAGAGGACAACCCTGTCTCGTGCCCCTGTTAATGGAGAAAGTGTCCGATCTATATCCTGCATACTTAACATATGCCTTCGGGCTATTGTATAATTCTAGGATCCATTTCGTAAAGTTGGGGCCAAAGCCCCATTGTTGTAGAGCATACTTCAAGTAGGACCAGGATATAGAGTCGAACGCCTGCCTTATGTCGAGAGAGAGGAAGCAAGCAGGGATTCCTCTCTTCTTGGCAATGTGTGCCAATAGGCTCGCCCTTCTGATATTATCCCCCGCTTGCCGGTTGGGAATGAAACCTACCTGATCTCGATGGACCAGAGTTCCAATTATTTTGTTTAAGCGATTCGCCAGAATCTTACCTAGAATTTTGATATCCGTATTTAGCATGGATATGGGCCGGTAATTTTCACTGAGGGAATTGTCGGTCTGTAGCTTGGGAATCATACAGATTGTGGCCAAAAGTGATTCCTGTCTAAATGATTTTAGTTTTAGAAGGTCGTTAAAGGCCTCCGCGAGCCTCAGGGAGATTAGTTCAGAGAGTGCTTTATAGTATCGGGCTGTGAATCCATCGGGTCCGGGCCGCTTGTTTAATTTGAGTACCTTGATCGCTCTAGTTACGTCTTCTTGCGAAATAGGCGCATCTAATTGTGTCTTTTGGGATTCAGACATTCGGGGCAGTTGGAATTGCGAGAAAAAGGAATCGGCGACCGATTCATCAAATGTATTCGTTTCTGCATATAGTTTTTCCAGATGTGTACTGAATTTCTGCACAATTTTAAGTGGGTTGCTGGAGATAACGTTGTTTGCTAGTTTCAATTTTATAGGTGTGTAAGATTTGTTGATTGAATTAAGTGTCCTAGCTAGGTTTGCACCACGTTTGTTAGCCGTTTTGTAGAAGGTGTGCTTGGATCTATCTAAAGCTTTATTTGCCGAGTCCGTAAGAAATAGGTCAAATTCGAGGCATGCTTTATCTAGGCGATTTTTGGCGTGGGGGGAGTGGTTATTTTGAAAGGCTAAGTAGGCAAGGTTGAATTCCGTTTCCAATTTCAGTGCTAATTGTCTACGTGCCTTTTTAAGGATCCCTAATTGTCTTTGGATTACCCCTCTCAGTACCGGTTTATGAGCTTCCCAAAGCGTGAGAGCAGATATTTCTGGGGACATATTGAGATCTAGGTAGTCTTTCAGGGATTGCTCAATTTCTAGACAGTAGGAGGGATGTTTGAGCAATATATCAGGCATATACCAGGTCGGGTCAGTCTTTTTGATGATAGTTGATGCTATTGATGTGTATACTGCATCGTGATCTGACCAGGGAATGGGTACTATAACAGAATTAAGAACTTCTGGCAGCATTCCAATTGACAATAATATATGGTCTATCCGGCTAAGTGATTGGTGGGGGTTGAAAAAGTAGGTGTAATTGCGTTTCG
This sequence comes from Rana kukunoris, assembly GCA_029574335.1. Lineage (NCBI taxonomy): Eukaryota > Metazoa > Chordata > Amphibia > Anura > Ranidae > Rana > Rana kukunoris. The sequence goes on from CM056049.1 coordinate 652,878,724, forward strand.
TAGGGTTCATTTCTCTCCAGGAATCCACTAGGTTGTATTTTGACAGAAGATTGGACAGAGTCCATTTGGGCTGGTGTTTCGGGGGTATGTAAGGAGATCTGTCTAGAAAAGGGAGTAGAACTTGATTTGAGTCCCCGCATATTAGGAGAGAGCCCATTTTATGAGCATTGATAGTTTGAAGAAGGTGTGACAAGAACGGCATAGGGTTAAGGTTAGGGGCATAGTAGGATACTACCGTTACCGGTGAGTCTAGGATGTATCCTATTAGGATCAGGTATCGACCTTCAGGGTCTCTGAGTACCGAATTCAAAGTAAATGGGGTAGATCGGTGGAAGGCAATTAGGGTACCTCTTTTCTTAACTGGGGCAGATGCCGTATATACTTGTGGGTATGCAGCGTTGAAGTATTTAGGAGTTGTATTCGGGGTGAAATGTGTCTCCTGTAGGCAGACTATGTGAGCCTTTTTGGATTGAAAGAGCCTAAAGGCTTTCGTTTGTTTTTGCGGTATATTCAGTCCTTGTGCATTAAGTGAAATCAAGTTTAAGGGTGCCATGGCAGCCAAACCAAAAGTTTTATCTTACCTTGCCTCCTCGAACGGCGATAGCCCAGATCGCTCCATGCGGATGGGGTGAGGGAAGGGAAAGGTGAGGGAAGGGAAAGGTGAGGGTCCAGGATAGGTAGACTCAAATGAAAGAAAGAAGACATTGTAGATTAATGCATATTTGAACAACAAATCACTGAATAAGTATTCGGGGTGTGCCGGTAGTGAGGGAAGAAATCCCTCACCAAGGGAAAGAGGGTCCCTCCCAAATCCCCACATATTAGTTTGGGGATCTGAGGTGGACTAGTTGAGACGCGTGTTTTTATTTCCACGAGTCGGAAAGCCGCATTCAATAATATAAAAGTGCATTTTTAAATGCAGAAGGTTTCCTATGCCAATGTAAAACCTCAGAGTCGGGTAGGGTCTTTTTAGTGTATTGCAGGGTAAGCAATTTGGGGGGGAAGATGTGGGGCAACGTGGATTTCCCCTTCAGTTGTCAAGGCCATAGGGTCATTCCAGGTGATAGCCAACTGGTTGGTATATATGATCAGGGGTTTAAAGAAGGGCCTCAGATGGTTGTTTAGTCGCTAGTATGCGAGAGTGACAATAGGGCATTTGTGAGGGAGAATTTGTATTGGATCATGCGGAATGGTGAGGCAATACCAGGTTATTATCACAGGCAGTCGCCTATGGCATATAATATGGGACAACGAGGAGTAAATGTTTCAAACTGAGGACAAGGCAAAAACACTAATTTCTGCTGAGGTTATAATAAATAAGTATACAGGAAAGTGGTTATGTCACCACATACTGGTATCAAGACCAAATATAAAGAAAAAATAAGTGGGAGTGTCAACATGGGAATAGGACTAACACAGTACCTGCTTATAGTCATTTTCTTAGCCTAAAATGAGAAGAAGAGATAATTGGCAATGTGAAAAAGTCAGTCCATCGTGTCTTCCTGATCTTGGTTCTGTGGTGTAAATCTGCCACACTTGTTGGATTGATGGGGTCCGCCATTCGGTTCTTGTTGATTGGAGTGGTTGTTAGATGAGGTTGGCGCTGTTCTTCTGCGTGAGGTAGAAGCCGAGGAGGGTTGATCAATGAGTTTAAAGTCTACTAGGGCTTGCTGTAGTTGATCGGGTGTTCTGCAGACTATTTTCATCCCTTGAAACGTGAAACGGAGGGAGAAAGGGAAACCCCATTGATATTTTATGTTATGTTGCTGTAGCTCTATCAGGAGAGGTTTCATGGCTCTTCTCTTGGCAATGGTTAGCTGCGAGATATCTGCAAAAATTTGATAATTGTAGCCTTGGAATGACAGGTTCTCTTTCTCCCTTGCTGTCGCCAGAATTTGCTCCTTGGTTTTGTAAAAATGAAACTTGGCTATTATGTCCCGGGGGGGGGGGCCGTCTACCTTTTTAGGGGTGAGTGCCCTATGTACTCTGTCCATCTCCAATCGTTCCACTGCGATGCCTGGAAGTAGTTCCTGGCATAGAGCCATTATGGTGGATCGAAGGTCCACCACAGACTCTGGGATGCCCCTAAATCTTAAATTAGACCTCCTGGCACGGTTTTCAAATTCTTCTAGTCTGCTCTGTAGCATTAGGTTTTCTTCTTTTAGGGAGTCTATTTCTGTTAGGCATTCATGGGTGTAAGTTTCAATGTCCTCCACTTTAGTTTCCAGTGTTTCTGTGCGGTTTCCCAATTCCCTAATCTCCTTGGTGAGATATGAGGTAATCTGGTCAGATGTCTGCTTTAATGCTTTGCGGAGCATTTTTTCAAATTGTTTAAGTAATCCCGCAGGAACTGTGTTGTCTTGTAATATAGTTTGTGATACATTGGTCGTGTCTTCATCCTCACTATCAGAGGTGAGGTTAGTCAGAGAAGCCATGGGTTTGGCTGCTTTAGCTGTGTGTTTCTTCCCCTTACCTGAGGAGAGCCGCTCTGAGGTGACTGGCGCCTTAACTGAGCCTTTGGTCTGCTGCGCGCCGCTGACAAGTGTTGTTTTAACTCTGTTTCTTGAGCCACCCAGCACCATTATATTCAATAAATGTTCCCCTCACCTTCCAGTAGCTATTGACCGGGTTTTTGTCCAGTTGTGACCGGTTAGGAAACGGGTTATCCGCGGCTTTCTTTCCTCATGAAGCGGAGCACTAGGCTGACATGACTGTCCCGCTAGAGCCCGCGCGCGCGCCTCAAAAGGGGAGCTTATACTTTTCTTTTTAAGCCTGTATCCAGTCAAAGCTTTCCTACACCAATCTCATTAACTTAGCAGGTTTAAAAAAATAACAGTTTGTGATGCTTTTGAACTCAGCGCTGCTCGTGTTCCTTGCCAATGTAACTTCTGGTTGTGAAGATTGCATGGATCCAGCGCAGCAGTCTGCACCATGCCATATGGTTGCCCCTTTGTGACATCAAAGTACAATTCAGCCTAGCAGTTAAAGAGCCAATAAGGCACACAGGAAGGAAAGGGGACACCTGGACAAGGACCATCTCTCTTTTCAGTGAAGAAGATAGAACACTCCAAGCAATGACCTTGGGTATTGGTAAGTATTTGAGGATTTGAATTTGGAATTTTAAAGCCCAGAGTTCAGTTTTAATAAATATGGGCCAACAGTGTGAAGCAATTAAGCTCTACATGACTATTGCAAGTTTTTCATTTTATTGGAAAATTCTAAACTCTCGCATCTTTATGCATATACTACTTGTGTCTTTGAGAACATATGCATATGATGTGGCGGAGCACTGAGTGGATTTAAGAAGCAATAGGCACTGTTTCTATTTGGCCTCGTACACACAATGAGATATGTCCGCTCAAACTTGTCCGACGGACAGTTTAGAGCGGACATGTCTCATCGGATTTCGGTCCGATGGCGTGTACACACCATCGGATCAAAATCCCCACCGGCAGACAGCGTGGTGACGCGGCGGTGACGTTGACGCCGCCACGTCACCGCTACGTCACGCACCAGGAAGTAAACACTTCCGCGCGCATGCGTCGGATCCATTCACAGGATACGACGCATGTGCGGGAGGATATGTCCGCTGGTTTCCCGTACTAACCAGCGGACATATCCGACGGACAGGTTTGTAGCGGACAAATTTCAAAGCATGCTTTGAAATTTGTCCGATTGACAAACCTGTCCGCTAGCCCGTACACACGATCGGATTTGTTTGCTGAAACGGTCCATCGGACCGTTTTCAGCGGACAAATTCGATCGTGTGTACGCGGCCTTTATGAAGATGCACTATTTAAGCACTTTTTTTGTGGACTTTTTTTCTACATATATAGGTCCGGATTCACGTAGGACTTACGCCGACGTATCTATAGATACGCCGTCGTAAGTACAAATGTGCGCCGTATCTCTGCGCCGATTCCCCAAGCTAGATACGTCGGAAAGATAGGCTTCAGCCTCCCGGCGTAAGTTGTGGGCGCATAGTTACGCTGGACGCATTCGGCGTAACCATTTGAAATATGCAAATGAGTAAGATACGGTAATTCACGAACGTACTTGCGCCCGGCGCATGTTTTAAGCGTTTTGCGTAAGGGTTACGTCCAGCGTAAAGTTATTCCACATATAGGAGGCACAACCCATGCAAAGGTATGGACCAGGGAACTACGTGAATAGGGCTGTGCGTAGGTTACGTTCAAGTCGTAGGCAGTGTATTGACGTATCTTAGGCAACTATTTTGACGTGACTGTAAGCATGCGCACTGGGATGCGTCCAAGAGACGACGCATGCGCAGTTAATTTTTTAAAGCTCAGCCCATCATATTGCATGGGGTCACGCTTCATTTTAATATATCACACCCACTTCCAGCCCACTTCCACCTACTTTGACTTACGTTGGCTTAAGCCGACAACTATACGCTATACGTTGGAGCAACGTTGAGCGCATATTCTTTGTGAATAGCATGCTTGCCTCTCAACGTTGCGCCAGCGTAGTGTAAAGAAGATACGCTATGCCCGCACAAGGATGCGCTGTTGGTTGTGAATCCGGGCCATCTTCTGCATATATCATATTTTTTTTTACTTTAAAAGCGTAACTCCACTTTGGTGGGGAAAAAAATAGCGAAACAATAATATAGCATGTACAATTGTGATACAAGTCATATTGTAATTGAATGTTAATAAAAATTACTTTTCTTTTTCAATCTGCAGCCACTGTAATTTTCTATAAATGCAAAGCAATATGGCTACATGGAGTTGTTCTGCCCACAGAGGGCCAGATTCTTGTACATTTGCGGCGGCGTAGCGTTAGCCATTTACACTACGCCGCCGCCTCGTACTGGAGCAAGTGCTTTATTCCCAAAGCACTTGCTCCGTAGTTTGCGGCGGCGTAGCGTAAATGGCCCAGCGTACGGTCGCGTAATTCAAAGGGGGCGGCTTGTATTTAAATTAAGCGCGCCCCCGCGCCGATTGAACTGCGCATGCGCCGGCTGCGACTAAATCCCAGTGCGCATGCTGCAAAGGACGTCACATTTTCTCAATGTAAACAACGTAGTTGTAGCGTACGCCAGCCTCATTGAGAATCGACGTACGCAAACGACGTAAACGACGCACAACACGACGCGGTCCCGAGGCCATACTTAACATGGCAGCCGACGGCATCCGACGGGACGTAAGGTTACTCCACATCTTAGCAGGGGTAACCTTACGCGGACGAAAACGACGTTAACCACGACGGGGCGGCGTAAAAGCGTTCGGGAATCAGCGTATTAGCCTCATTTGCATAGGCAAATGAGAAAACTACATAAAGGCCACCTAGCGGCTGGAGTTGTCATTACATCTACGATCCGCCAGTGTAATTGTTTTACACATGGTGGATCTTCACCTGTATCTATGCGTAAGTGATTCTAGGATTCACACGCATAGATACACGGGCAAAAAAACGGCGATACGACGGGGTATCTGTGATACCCCGTCGTAGCGCTTCTGAGAATCTGGCCCAGAATGTGTACTAACCACTCCCCAGAAACATAATTTCCTGCTTGTGTAATTGGTTTACCAATTTTCCCAGAAGACTGTCAGATTTCAGGTATCCCCTGCAACAAAAGTTCAATATTTGGTGAACGCGTCTAAAGGTAAATGTAAACATATGAGATTATCTCTCATTGCATTGCATTTTACACATAGACAGCATCCTGTCTCTGGAGAGGAGACCGATCTGTGTCCCTTGTACATAGGGACACAGATCGGTCACCTCCCCCAGTCACCTCCCCTCCACGTATAGTTAGAACTAGGGTTGTCCCGATACCACTTTTTTAGGACCGAGTACAAGTACCGATACTTTTTTTCATGTACTCGCCGATACCGAATACCGATACTTTTTTTAAATGTCATGTGACAGTTTTCAAACCACAATACTGACTAAGTATATTTTCTTTAGAATTATGAAGAACTCTAACTCAAGACATTATAAAAGAATAAAAATGAGTAAAAATGAATAAAAAAAAATTATTTTCTTGTCACGCAGTAGTAAAAAACTCAAAGAATTTTCACAGAACATGTTGATAAATACAAAAAAAGTATTCTATTTAGGTATCGGGAGCATTTGTGCGAGTACAAGTACTCCCGCAAATACTCGGTATCGGTCCCGATACCGATACTAGTATCGGTATCTGGACAACCCTAGTTAGAACACTATACAGGGAACATATTTAACCCCTTCCTCACCCCCTAGTGTTAACCGCTTCAATGCCAGTCACATTTATACAGTAATTAGTGCATATTTATAGCACTGATCGCAGTATAAATGTGAATGGCGCCAAAAATGTGTCAAAAGTGTCCGATGTGTCCGCCATAACGTCGCAGTCCCAATAAAAATTTAAAATCGCCGCCATTTCTAGTAAAAAAAAAAAAAAAAAAAAATCATGTCCCCTATTTTGTAGGCGCTATAACTTTTGCGCAAACCAGTCGCTTATTGCTATTTTTTTTTTTTTACCAAAAATATGTAGAAGAATACGTATCGCCCTAAACTTTTTTAAATTGGGATATTTATTATAACAACAAGTAAAAAATATTGTATTTTTTTTCAAAATTGTCACGCTTTTTTGTTTATAGCGCAACAAATAATAACCGCACAGGCGATCAAATACCACCAAAAGAAAGCTCTATTTGTGGGGAAAAAAGGACATCAATTTTGTTTGGTAGCCACGTTATTGTTTTTAATACACTTGGCACTATATGATAATCATTAATACAGATTTCTGATAAGTTTATTCACATGTATCACTATGTTTTAATATTTGGGCAGCGCTATTACACACTATTTATTTTGATTTGTACCATATGTGGGAACACATAAAGTGATAGCAGCAGCAGCCTTATGTCACAATTAGGCTGCATTCACACCTGAGCTTAGCGTTTTTGGTGGGTTTTTTTCTGCGTTTTGTCGCGCATTCGAGCGTTTGCATACAGCGTCGTCGAACGTTTTTGAACTTCAACGTTTTTTATTTTAGCCAATAGGAAAAATGATCATCTCTTTCATCACTTGTTGCTATGTTTGTAGATTTTTTTATCTTCTGCCTGGGTGAAATGTTCTATTGACTAAAGCGACAAAATGGCCATAGAAATGCTCGTTGTCGGCGCTAGACGAATGAATGGAGCTTTTCCATTACTTTCTATGAAATAAATACAAACGCTCAAGCACACCCAAACCGCCCGATTCGCGCAACAAAAAAGGGTCCGAAACTTGTTTGAGCCTCAGGCGTTCGGCATCACACGTTTTGTAGTGGAGATGTGAACCATCTCTATAGAGAAAAATTTATTTTTCCCCTCTAGCGTATTATAGCGTCGTGCTTCAGGCGACAAAATGCTCAGGTGTGAATGGAGCCTTAGGAACTAGGTGGCAACACACAACACTTCCATTACCTTTAAGAGAATAGCATAGCTACCAACTATCCCTGATTTGAAGGGACTGTCCCTTATTTGGAGCAATGTCCCTCTGTCCCTTTTTCCTACTCATTTGTTCCTCGTTTTGGTCTGATATATATATATATAGTTGTATCTTAAATGCTCTATTCATATTTCAAAAAGTGTTTCCCAGTGGTAAACGTTTCATCCTGTTTCAAAAGTCAGTATAAAGGAATGGTAGTAGTAAAAAAATCACGTTTGGGCTTAACTATTCATTTTTTGTATAATTGTCTTTTAATGGGGCTAATAGGTGTCCCTCGTACCCATCTCAAAAAGTTGGGATGCATGGTCTAGCTGAGAATGATAGGAAAGCAGTTCAGAACACAAACAGCTACTTGTGATTATCCTTGTAACCAGAGTCCCTCTCTGTGAAGTCCAGGGTAGCTCTGGTAACACAGGTTAACAACTTGAAGTATCCAAGGCCCAAAAACACAGGGCAGGAACCGCACTGGAACTGGTGTATCGGGTTGCAATCAGGAAGGTACTTCCCACAATGGCTGGGTCTTCCAGGGAAGTTGCATGCTATCCCAGAAATGGGTACAAAATGCGCAACCTTTTATGTGCAAATAAAGATTCAAGTGAATAAACTTAATTTAAATCGTTCAGTGTAATATAAAACACAAAGTCCAATTGAAGGTGGCTGAAAACACAGCCAACTGTGATTAATGGTATGGGTAAGAAGCACTCTTCGTCCAGACTGCAGAAATGGTGTATAGAAAAGCCGCTTACCAGATCTGATGGATCCCTATCACAGAGATCGTAAAGGCTTAGCAAGTCTCCACAAGACTCCAAGAAGGGAAGAAGGCTCTGACCTGGCTCCCTGCACGACGGTTCTGACAATGAAGGACCTCTCACCTGCCTGCAGCTCAGTTGCCCAACTACCTCTGCCTCATCAAGTGTGGTCTCAGCTGCTGAGGGAGGTAGGCTGAGGAACTTTTCTTCTCTGGGAATGTTCAGAAACCCAGGGGTTTTACAAAATGGAGATGTTTGGTGCAGATGACCACAATATATGGGCAGCATATGAAAAATGAATTGTTTTAGAGAGCTTTACTGTCACTTTATTACAGCAATTTGATCATGTAAGAATCGTATGTTTCATGATTCAGCTAATCTGACTGCTTATAACACAAGTCCATTTTCAGAATTATTTTATAAATGGCATTTTCAGCTTTCTACAAGGGAAATGCTGCTTAGTATTCGACAGCAATCTTGCAATATTCTGTGATCTACTGACTGGAGGCCCTCATGTAAACTGTGTCTTTCTTTGGCATACTGCTGATTTACGGGCCAGCTGAATTAAACGTATTTGTTTTCTCTTTCATCCTGAAATCTTAAGGTCCCAGATGCCGACAGAATGAGCGGCTGAACTTTAACAGACAGCTTAACACGGCGGCCAACGCATCAAATCCATTGACAAGGAGAAGACATTTCTCTTGGCTGGATGTGATCGGACTTCTCAAAATCATTTCACCAAGGGGCCAAAAGAGTAATAGAAATGTATATTAGCTATTCCCCAGACAATAAAACAGACCTGTCAGACACACAGCAACAAAACAAACACGCCACTGACCTTGTACAGGGCTGTGTTGTTGCACAAAATACCGGCAAATACAAAGCACACAAAGCAATAACATAGCTGTCAAACACTGAATGTTCATGGCAAAGAAGGGCTCAACGCTGTGACACCACTGGCGGAAAAACTGCAGACCCAGTTCTAAACTAGTGTTCAAGGTCCAAGTAATAACATCTATAAAGAAGCAGCTGAAAAAGAGCGCAGAATTAAAGGATCAGTTCATCCTAAATTCATATTTCAGTTTTGGGTGAATAGTAGCATGTTGAACCAGTATCCAGTTTCTTATGTCTCTTAGGATTACCTTTGGTGACTATTATAAGGGAGTCTTAAAGGACAAGTTCACCTTTGAGTACATGTTCCACCTGTTTTTAGGGTGGAACACAGGAATGGCCAGCCCATTAGAGGCACAGGTACACTGCCGCTTGTATGAGTTTTTATTTTATTTGCAAGCCACATGATTAGAGCCAGAGGCTTTAATTGGCATGAAAAAGGTTGGGCTCGGGGCGCAGAGCACTGAGCCCTGAGCCCACTTACTTGTGACAAAAGTGAATCAATATTGGCTATTGTCTACTGTCTTTTCCTCCCAGCCAATCACAATAGGAGGCGGATCTGGATGGCCAGGAGGTGAAGCCGAGAAAGCCATGGAGGGGCGAGTTTGGGTGCAGGGGGCCTTTATCGTCACCATGGAGAGAGTGCTTGCCGACAAGTGGGGGGGTTTGTTTGCCAATCCCCCTCGAAAGATTAGCACCAGTCACCATTGGTGGAACATGTAATATGTTCACAATGCGGCAGCCACTGTCTGATCCCCCCTCCCTATGACAGCAGTAAAGGGAGGAGTTCCCCGTACTAGTTGTCACCTTTTCAAAACAGCATGGCAGTGCAGGGATCCTTCCACATAGCCACATCATTCATACACAGCTCTGTGTATAAATAAACAACAAATTGTGAAGCGCCATTGTAGTTTATTGATTCTTCCTGTTGGTGTATCTGCTTTCCCAAACGGGATGTACGGGCACACAGATACACTGACAGGTCTGTAGATCACTGGTGCAATGCTTTATATGCTCTAACTAACTAACTACAGTAAATAGATGCAATTTTTTCTACTTGCAAACAATGTTTTTGTTTTACTTATCCTTTAAACTAGCCATACATAGCACAAATTTCAGCTGGTTGCTGATGAAATGGCCAAAAAAAATGGGTAGGTTTGTCCGCATCACTGCACCCAACATCTTTCAATCTGAAAACTGTTGACCGAACAGTGACTGCTGCCAATACAATATGTAGCAGTAAGAAGTTCCTCCAATCATGCTGTTTAGCGTGGACAGTGGAAATCTAATAGCTTAACCACTTCCATACCAGGCACTTACGCACCTTCCCGCCCAAGCCAATTTTCAGCTTTCAGCACTGTCGCAATTTGAATGACAATTGCGCGGTCATGCTACACTGCACCCAAACAAAATTTGCGTCCTTTTTTCCCCACAAATAGAGCTTTCTTTTGGTGGTATTTGATCACCTCTGCGATTTTTTTTTTTTGCGCAACAACTAAAAATAGAGCGAAGATTTTGAAAAAAAAATAAAGTTTTTATTTTTTTCTGTTAATTTTTTTTGTAAATGAGTATGTTTTCTCTTTCAATTATGGGCACCGATGAGGTGGCACTGATGGGCACCGATGAGGTGGCACTGATGGGCACCGATGAGGTAGTTCTGATGGGCACCGATTAGGTAGCACTGATGGGCACTGATAGGCGGCGCTGGTATGGGGCACTGATGGGCACTCATGGGCGGCACTGGTGGGCACTCATGGGCGGCACTGATGGGCACTCATGGGCGGCACTGATGGGCACTCATAGGCTGCACTGGGCACTCATAGGCGACCCGGAGACCCGGTGGTGGGTGAAAAAGAGGGCAGGACACGGCCAGCAACATCCGCTGGATTCGGAACATCATTCTCCTTGAGCACCTGAGATGTGTCTACCAGGATATATTACATTAAAAATAGGCCATAATAAATCTAATATCTAACCAAGCAATGAAATATCAGTTTTGGGTTAATGTAGATCAAACCCTACATGCATGACATTTAGTTTGCTAAAGCACTGTGAAGCATAAACAATTGCCCTTTTTAAATTAAATATTGCTTTGACTTTTTTTCCATCCTTTTTTGCATCTCATTATTGCTTATATCCTCTAGCCTATAACACTTTCTGTCCATAGGGACCCACATCATTGCTCGAGACTAGCTTTTCCAACAATGCAAAATGAATAACAGCACAGCCACTTGTAGTCTCTACCAGGGATGCATGTGACAGTGTGACAACCAGTGGCGTCTGGTGCTCAACATTTTTGGGGGGCGCAAACGAAAAAAAAAAATATTGCAGCCTCACCGTGCCCATCACATGCAGCCACTGTGCCATGCCACCAAATGCAGCCACTGTGCCATCAATTGTCACCACTGTGCCATGCCATCAAACACAGAAACTGTGCCATCAATTGTCACCACTGTGCCATGCAACCAAATGCAGCCACTGTGCCATCAATTGTCACCACTGTGCCATGCCATCAAACAGCAACTGTGCCATCAATTGTCACCACTGTGCCATGCCATCAAATGCAGCCACTGTGCCATCAATTGTCACCACTGTGCCATGCAACACAGCAACTGTGCCATCAATTGTCACCACTGTGCCATGCAACACAGCAACTGTGCCATCAATTGTCACCACTGTGCCATGCCATCAAATGTAGTCACTGTGCCATCAATTGTCACCACTGTGCCATGCCATCAAACGCCACCACTGTGCCATCAATTGTCACCACTGTGCCATGCCATCAAACGCCACCACTGTGCCATGCCATCAAATGCAGCCACTGTGCCATCAATTGTCACCACTGTGCCATGTCATCAAACGCAGTCACTGTGCCATCAATTGTCACCACTGTGCCATCATCAATTTGCACCACTGTGCCATCAATTGTCACCACTGTGCCATGCCATCATATGCAGTCACTGTGCCATCAATTGTCACCACTGTGCCATGCCATCAAATGCAGTCACTGTGCCATCAATTGTCACCACTGTGCCATGCCATCATATGCAGTCACTGTGCCATCAATTGTCACCACTGTGCCATGCCATCAAATGTAGCCAATGTGCCATCAATTGTCACCACTGTGCCATGCCATCAAATGCAGCCACTGTGCCATCAATTGTCCCCACTGTGCCATGCCATCAAACACAGAAACTGTGCCATCAATTGTCACCAATGTGCCATGCCACCAAATGCAGCCACTGTGCCATCAATTGTCACCACTGTGCCATGCAACACAGCAACTGTGCCATCAATTGTCACCACTGTGCCATGCCACCAAATGCAGCCACTGTGCCATGCCATCAAATGCAGCCACTGTGCCATCAATTGTCACCACTGTGCCATGCAACACAGCAACTGTGCCATCAATTGTCACCACTGTGCCATGCCATCAAATGCAGTCACTGTGCCATCAATTGTCACCACTGTGCCATGCCATCAAATGCAGTCACTGTGCCATCAATTGTCACCACTGTGCCATGCCATCATATGCAGTCACTGTGCCATCAATTGTCACCACTGTGCCATGCCATCAAATGCAGTCACTGTGCCATCAATTGTCACCACTGTGCCATGCCATCAAATGCAGTCACTGTGCCATCAATTGTCACCACTGTGCCATGCAACACAGCAACTGTGCCATCAACTGTCACCACTGTGCCATGCCACCAAATGCAGCCACTGTGCCATGCCATCAAATGCAGCCACTGTGCCATCAATTGTCACCACTGTGCCATGCAACACAGCAACTGTGCCATCAATTGTCACCACTGTGCCATGCCATCAAATGCAGTCACTGTGCCATCAATTGTCACCACTGTGCCATGCAACACAGCAACTGTGCCATCAATTGTCACCACTGTGCCATGCCACCAAATGCAGCCACTGTGCCATGCCATCAAATGCAGTCACTGTGCCATCAATTGTCACCACTGTGCCATGACATCTAACGCCACCACTGTGCCATCAATTGTCACCACTGTGCCATGCCATCAAACGCCACCACTGTGCCATCAATTGTCACATAGACAAGAAGGACATGCGCCAAACTAAGTGTAGTAAATTAGGGATTTAATGAAGTGAAAATAATAGTAAACAGTAAATTGGCTACTCACAAAACAATTGAGAGCAAGGGCACATCAGGGGTTAACAGCTGGTCGAGGGTCACAACGATCGTTTACATCTGCAGGCAGGCTGACTTGGCCAAGTCTTGGGAGTTATGGAGACCCATCCTGGGGAAGCCTGAAAGAAGCGACAGGGGATCCAGAAGCTGTGTTTCCTGGATAGGACGCGCTATGCGTTCCAGCATGAAGCGCAGTCTATCGCCGTACGACCGGAAGTGACGTCGAACCTCGGGCCAGCCAATGGGATGACGCGTTTCTCAGCATCCGCTGGTTCATCAGATCCAAAACGTCCAATAGAAGCGGACGTATGTTATTGGTCAGTTATTGGTGATCCTAATGGTCCAATCAGCAGGGATCCAGACGTTTTAGTAAGAAGTCCTCCAGTCCTTCCCTGCAGACACAGCTTCACTTCCAAAACAACTAGTAGTTTTGGAAGTGAAGCTGTGTCTGCAGGGAAGGACTGGAGGACTTCTTACTAAAACGTCTGGATCCCTGCTGATTGGACCATTAGGATCACCAATAACTGACCAATAACATACGTCCGCTTCTATTGGACGTTTTGGATCTGATGAACCAGCGGATGCTGAGAAACGCGTCATCCCATTGGCTGGCCCGAGGTTCGACGTCACTTCCGGTCGTACGGCGATAGACTGCGCTTCATGCTGGAACGCATAGCGCGTCCTATCCAGGAAACACAGCTTCTGGATCCCCTGTCGCTTCTTTCAGGCTTCCCCAGGATGGGTCTCCATAACTCCCAAGACTTGGCCAAGTCAGCCTGCCTGCAGATGTAAACGATCGTTGTGACCCTCGACCAGCTGTTAACCCCTGATGTGCCCTTGCTCTCAATTGTTTTGTGAGTAGCCAATTTACTGTTTACTATTATTTTCACTTCATTAAATCCCTAATTTACTACACTTAGTTTGGCGCATGTCCTTCTTGTCTATATATATTTTTCAGAGTCTGCTTCTGCCTCAGGACTGTGCTGCCACTAGTGTTGCTGGACTAAACATTGAACTCTTGGGACTTTTTATTTTAACCATCTTTTGTATGGTCATTTATTTGGACTATCATTATATGGTCATTTATTATTTTATTTATTTATTATTTTTTTCCCTTTTTGATATTGACATGGACCTTATGATCTACTAATTGTTAATTATACTATTAATTCTTTTTGATTGCATTTTTTAAGTCGTGCGCCATCTACCTATATTTTTTACTCCATCAATTGTCACCACTGTGCCATGCCATCAAATGCAGTCACTGTGCCATCAATTGTCACCACTGTGCCATGCCATCAAACACAGAAACTGTGCCATCGATTGTCACCAATGTGCCATGCAACCAAATGCAGCCACTGTGCCATCAATTGTCACCACTGTGCCATGCCATTAAACAGCAACTGTGCCATCAATTGTCACCACTGTGCCATACCATCAAATGCAGTCACTGTGCCATCAATTGTCACCAATGTGCCATGCCATCATATGCAGTCACTGTGCCATCAATTGTCACCACTGTGCCATCACCATGCCATCATATGCAGTCACTGTGCCATCAATTGTCACCACTGTGCCCTTTAATTTTCACCACTGTGCCCCATGCCACTGTGCTCATTGTCACCTCTGTGCCCTTTGTCACCACTGTGCCCCATGATGCCCCTTTCCCTGTAAAAAAAAACACTTACCTGACGCTTCCATGTCCTCCCTCGATGTCTTCTGCTGCCGTGGAGAAGCTTCAGCCAATCAGGTTCCTGATAACCAGAATCCGGGAACCTGATTGGCTGAAACGGCCGTCAGTCTTATGCAAGGACCGCAGGTTGCCTGCGCTCCAAATATAGACTTCCGAGAGCCGGAGGGCGGTACTGGAAAAGCCTATCAGAGCCGCTGGCTTTGATAGGCAGTTCCCCTCAGCCAACCAGCTGCCGCTATTCGAGTAAACCGACGACCCATGTCCGGTTATATGAATAGACCAGGCAGCTGGCAACAATAACTCACGTTCAATGCATTGCATTGAACGTGTGTTATTTGCGAGAGGGGGTGGCGCTGCAGCGCCCTCTATAGACGGCCGCCAGAACTTCGGCTAAAATGTCAAAATGACATTTTAGCCGAATAAAAGTTCTTAAAGGGCCCGTTTTTTTTTGTTTTTTGTGACTGCGGGAGGGGGGGCGGCGCCCGTGCGTCCCTATGGGCGGGCCGCCACTGGTGACAACGCATCAGCACAATTAGGAGATAGTTGTCACCCTATAGCAGAAAGTTCCTGAACAAGGTTTTTGGCAGAATCATCAGGTATTATCTAAATTCAATTCAAGTTAAAAAATATTGAATTGAAATCTGATGGTCCAACAAGATTCGTACACCCACACTTGAGGTCCCACCACTGCGTAACGAACACCTAATATGAATGTCACAATGAAATTTAATCTGACACTTTTAATAAACAAAGTATAAGAATGCATTTACCATATAAATAAATAAAAGTAAATAGTGGCGCTATTAACTCTAATCATAAACACCCAGTGTTAAACAGCACGTGATCTTGAATTCTTCCAACAGACCACGTGCATTTGGTGATTCCACTCCCCTCTGCATATGCACTCACCAGAAGACGATGCCTTGCACACTCCTACTCGGTAAAACTGTTTTAACCCTCACAGAGTTAAACATTCACGGATATCCAAACGGGAACCAGATGTCATTAGACTATCCACCTGCACATCCTCATTATGCAGCTCATCGATGAGGACACTGATGGGATACAGAATTTATCTCATTGCTGACATATTGTTTACGCTTGGATATCGTTGGATGTTTAACCCTGTGAGGGTGCACGTGGTGCTGTGGAAGAATTCACGCTCACATGCTGTTTATACTCATGTATCATTTATAATCATGTTTTATTAGGCTGTCAACACTTAACCACTTAAGACACGGATCTTTAGGCAGCTAAAGGACCCGGCCAGTTTTTGCGATCCGGCACTGTGTCGCTTCAACAGACAATTGCGTGGTCACGTGGATCCCAAACAAAATTGGCGTCCTTTTTTTACCACAAATAGAGATTTCTTTTGGTGTATTTGATCACCTCTGCGGTTTTTATGTTTTGCGCTATAAACAAAAATACAGCGACAATTTTGAAAAAAATTCTATATTTTTTACTTTTTGCTATAATAACTATACCCCAAAAAAAATAAATATATATATATATATATATATATATATATATATATATATATATATATATTGTACAGGTCGCCGTGGCTGCGTCCTGGAGGGACGCTATGTTTCCCCTCTATTTGGGCTATGGTCCTTTTAAGAGGACAAAAAGGGTTAATGCACCTGTCCAGGAGATGGTTTAAGTGAGGACAGGAAGTTGCAGGTGAGAGTGTGGAAGTGTGTAGCAGAGCCTGTGTATGGCGATGCTAGACAGGTGAATGCTGCAAAGCTCTGAGAAGCTGGGAAGAACTTTAAAAGGACTTGTGTCCTGCCTGAAAGCCTGCAACTGGGGAACTTTACCTGCAAGGACTGTGAATTGCAATGGCAGTGCTGAGCCCTAAGAGTCGGTGAGACTGATTATTTGTTTTGCTTTTGCTGCTGTGAAGCCATTTGTGTTCAATAAACCTCAGTTTTGATTTAAAAGCCTGTGTCCTGCGATCAAGCTGATCCCCCAAACGTTACACTGGTGCTCGAATGCGGGCAGGACATAATAACAGGCATAAGAAGAAAGACATTTTTTATTTTTTTTTGGACTTTATATTGAACTGACATTTAAAGAGACAGTGCATTGGATTTATGTCCTGGGTTAAAGCTGCACAAACATTGAAAGCCGAAGCTATGGAGGAGCTAATTAAACAGCTGACCCTGGCTAACATACAAGCGCAGACCCGCCATGAGGAGGCGCTGACGCTGCAGCAAGAAAATACCCGCCTGTTGGTGGCTCAGTTGGTAGCCCAGCAAACAACCCAGCAAGAGGTTATGCAGACTCAGGTGACTGCTTTAAAGGAAGCAGTGCAGCAGCTGTCTAAGGTTCAGGGACAAGCGGCTGTTGCCCCTGGCAACCAGGTGACTGTGAGGGCAAGCCATTTTCTGCAGAAATTATCCCCAAACGATGATGTAGAAGCATTTCTTGCTACCTTTGAGAGGACGGCAGAGAGAGAAGGGTGGCTTCAGGACCAGTGGGCCGGCCTCATTGCTCCTTTTCTCACTGGAGATCCTCAAAAAGCCTACTTTGACCTGCCACCGGATGATGCTAAAGACTATCAAAAGCTAAAAGCCGAAATTCTGGCTCGTCTGGGGGTGACTACGGCTGTTCGGGCCCTACGGCTGTTCGGGCCCAACGAGTACACCAATGGAAATATCGTCCAGATCGGCCACCCCGATCTCAAATGCACGACCTGGTGCAACTAGTGAAAAAATGGCTGCAGCCTGAGGTGTTGTCTGGCCCCCAAATCGTGGAGCGGGTCGTGCTGGACCGATACCTGAGGTCCCTGCCAGATGACCTTCAACGGTGGGTCAGCCATGGAGATCCCAAAACCGCAAACCTCCTTGTTGAGATGGTGGAACGATTTACAGTGGTGGAGGACCTGCTCGGACCTACCAAGCGCATAGGGCCCAGTTTGCCACGACCTGTTCGACCAACTGCTGCCCTTCGAAAGGATGTTCCAAGGGGCCTGGGAACAAACACCCCGGAAGGCCAAGAGTCACTCCCGGTACCTCCCCAGCGTTCTGTTCCTGTTCGGAGAGGAGTGGATGTACAATGTTGGCGATGTCATTCCTGGGGTCATACCCGGGCACACTGCCCACTGCAAGAGGAGCCCATGGAATGCGGGGTTCTTCGGAGGGGGTCTTTCTGTGCCCATAAAGAATGCACCACACATCTCGACATGGATGACGATAAGTTTGAGTATGAAGTCCAAGTGAACAACCTCCCTGCCTGGGCTTTGTTGGACTCTGGAAGCATGGTAACCCTTGTTCATCCTAGAATAATTGGGAAGGTCGGTACGGTCAGCAAAACTTTACGGGTGGTGTGCATACACGGGGACACTAGAGAGTACCCCATCATCACGGTGTCTATCTCCTCAGCATGTGGCACTTGTACTCAAGAGGTGGGGGTGGTAAAGAACTTGGTACATGATGTTATAATAGGACGAGACTGTCCATTGTTTACCAAACTGTGGGAACAAGGAGAACAGTTCAGAGACTGGGGAGAAACTAGCCCCCCTGTTCCTGCTGCTGAGAGGAATAACCCTGAACTGCCAAATGTGTTTAATGTGGATCCAGATGAGGAAAATGCTCATGATGTGGTTAATGGTGATAAAAGTAGCATTGATACTGTTGAGAATGTCAAGACATGTGGTACACAGACCTACCAAAACCCTCAGGGGGAGGAGCCTTCCCCACTTCAGGTAATGCTGGGGGAAGAGGATGAGGAAGTAGCCTCTACTCCTGCCCTGCCGGATTTGGGTGTTCCCCAGGGGGAGTTTGGTACTGCTCAGATGCAGGACCCCACTTTGGCCCGTGCATGGGAACAAGTTGTAGTAGTAAATGGGGTTCCCCAAGAGCCAGGTGCGAATGAAAGGTGGCCACACTTTGCAATATATAATGAATTGCTGTATCGGGTTACCAAAGAGAGAGAAAACGTGGTAGAACAATTGTTGGTACCCCAACAATATAGACGAAAGGTTCTGGAACTGGCCCATGATGATGTGTTAGGGGGGCACCTGGGAGTTGAGAAGACTGAGGCACGGATCACCGACCGGTTTTACTGGCCAGGTCTGAAAGCAGAGGTAAAGAGATACTGTACCTCTTGTCCGACCTGCCAGTTGACCGCTCCGGTGACTCACTTTCGGAGCCCTTTGGTCCCTCTGCCCATAATTGAGGTCCCATTCGAGAGGATAGCCATGGATATAGTGGGTCCCTTGGTAAAGTCAGCTCGAGGTCACTCCTACATTTTGGTGATTCTTGACTATGCCACCCGATATCCTGAGGCGCTACCCCTGTGGAATACCTCCTCAAAGGCCATTGCTCGAGAATTATTCCAATTGTTTACACGGACGGGTTTCCCCAAGGAAATACTCACAGACCAGGGTACCCCGTTTATGTCGAGGGTTATGGCCGATGTGTGTAAGCTGTTCCGCATTAAACAGCTGCGCACCTCGGTCTACCATCCCCAAACGGACGGGTTGGTGGAACGCTTTAATAAAACCCTTAAGTCTATGCTCAAGAAAGTGGTGCAAAGGGATGGGAAAGATTGGGACTGCCTGTTGCCAGCTCTCCTATTTGCCATCCGGGAAGTGCCCCAGGCCTCCACAGGGTTTTCGCCTTTTGAGTTGGTTTATGGGCGGAGACCTCGCGGACTACTTGATTTTATTAAAGAGGAATGGGAAAGTGAACCTGTTCAGCATAAGAGTGTCCTGGAATATGTCTCCCAAATGCAGGAAAGGATCCAAACCGTGATGCCACTAGTCAAAGAACATTTACAAAAGGCCCAGGAGGCTCAACGACGGGTCTATAACAGGGCTGCAAAAATAAGGCACTTCCAAGTGGGAGATCGAGTAGCGGTGCTCATCCCCACTGTGGAAAGTAAATTCTTGGCCAGATGGCAAGGTCCCTTTGAAGTTGTGGAAAAAGTAGGAGAGGTAAATTATAGAGTGCACCAGCCAGGCAAGAGGAAACCGTATCAGATATATCATGTTAACTTGTTAAAACCCTGGACGGATAGGGAAACAGTGACCTCCCTGGCTAGTGCAAGGCTTGAGCCTCAGGTTGGGGTAGAGCATGTCCAAGTAGCAAATACCCTGTCTAAAATACAAAATCAGCAAGCAAAGGAGTTCTTGCAAAGAAATAAAGAAAAGTTTTCAGACTTGCCAGGGCTTACTAGTGTGATAGAGCATGATATTATCACAGAACCTGGAGTCAAAGTTTTTGTCCGGCCCTACCGCATCCCAGAGGCGCAAAGAAAGGCCGTTTCAGAGGAAGTGAAAAAAATGTTAGACCTGGATATCATCGAGGAATCGCAGAGTGAGTGGTCGAGCCCCATCGTGTTGGTACCAAAGCCCAACGGGACTCTGCGATTCTGCAATGATTTTCGGAAACTTAATGAGGTTTCACGGTTTGATGCCTACCCCATGCCCCGGGTGGATGAACTTATTGAGCGACTAGGTCCAGCCAGGTACATCACAACATTAGACCTTACCAAGGGGTATTGGCAAATCCCATTGACTAAGGCGGCTAGAGAGAAAACTGCTTTTTCTACTCCAGAGGGGAGTTTTCAGTACAAACGAATGCCTTTTGGACTGCAAACTGCTCCAGCCACATTCCAGCGAGCAATGGATAGGATTTTACGACCTCATCGGGAGTATGCCTCAGTGTACTTGGATGACATAGTCGTTTTTAGCAGAGACTGGGACTCGCACTTGCCCAAAGTCCAGGCAGTACTGGACTCTCTTTGGAAGGAAGGGTTCACAATAAACCCTGAAAAATGTCATTTGGGAATGGAGGAGGTGAAATACCTGGGCTATATCGTGGGTAGAGGGGTGGTGAAACCTCAGGTCAACAAGGTAGAGGCTATAAATAGTTGGCCCCGCCCCCTCACGAAAAAGCAGGTACGTGCATTCCTGGGCATGGTGGGATACTACAGAAGGTTCGTACCCAACTTTGCCACATTAGCGGCTCCACTGACCGATCTGACCAAGGGTCGGAAATCGGTCATGGTCGAGTGGAATGCGGATGCTGAAAAGGCTTTTTTGGAGCTCAAGTCAGCACTGTGCCAACACCCTGTCTTGATAGCGCCCAAATTTTCAAGAGAGTTTGTTGTCCAAACTGACGCTTCCGATGTAGGATTAGGAGCGGTGTTGTCACAGGTTGTTAATGGTGAGGAGCACCCAGTAGTCTTCCTCAGTAGGAAGTTGACACCAGCAGAGAAAAACTACGCTGTTATTGAGAGAGAGTGCCTGGCCATTAAGTGGGCCCTGGAGTCCCTCAGATATTACCTTTTGGGCAGAAAATTTAGGCTCATTTCTGATCATGCCCCTTTAACATGGCTTAGGCAAGGTAAAGGGACTAATGCCAGGATTACCCGGTGGTTCCTGGCGCTCCAAGAATTTCAATTTATAGTGGAGCATAGGCCCGGGAGACTGCATCAAAATGCAGATGCCCTCTCCCGAGTCCATTGTTTGGGCTCCACTGTTGCCCCCACCTCCTCGGCGTTGGGGCACAGGGGGGGGATATGTACAGGTCGCCGTGGCTGCGTCCTGGAGGGACGCTATGTTTCCCCTCTATTTGGGCTATGGTCCTTTTAAGAGGACAAAAAGGGTTAATGCACCTGTCCAGGAGATGGTTTAAGTGAGGACAGGAAGTTGCAGGTGGGAGAGTGGAAGTGTGTAGCAGAGCCTGTGTATGGCGATGCTAGACAGGTGAATGCTGCAAAGCTCTGAGAAGCTGGGAAGAACTTTAAAAGGACTTGTGTCCTGCCTGAAAGCCTGCAACTGGGGAACTTTACCTGCAAGGACTGTGAATTGCAATGGCAGTGCTGAGCCCTAAGAGTCGGTGAGACTGATTATTTGTTTTGCTTTTGCTGCTGTGAAGCCATTTGTGTTCAATAAACCTCAGTTTTGATTTAAAAGCCTGTGTCCTGCGATCAAGCTGATCCCCCAAACGTTACAATATATTTAAAAAAAAATGTCCTCAGTTTAAGCCAATATGTATTCTTCCACCTATTTTTGGTAAAAGAAAATTGCAAAAAAAAAAAAAAAAAAATGCAATAAAACTATCCCCTATTTTGTAAACGCTATAACCAACCGCAGTTGCGATTTTTTTCGTGACTGCGACATTATGGCGGACACTTGGGACAATTTTGACACATTTTTGGGACCATTGTTATTTTCACAGCAAAAAATGCATTTAAAATGCATTGTTTACTGTGAAAATGACAATTGCAGTTTGAGAGTTAACCACAAGGGGGCACTGAAGGGGTTATGTATGACCTCATCTGCGTTTCTAACTGTAGGCGGGTGTGGCTGTAGGTGTGACGTCATCGATTGTATTACCCTATAAAAGGGATCACACGATCGATGATGGCGCCACAGTGAAGAACGGGGAAGCTGTGTTTACACACAGCTATCCCCGTTCTTCAGCCCTGGGGACCGATCGCGGGACACCAGCGGCGATCGGGTCCACGGGTCCCGCGGTCACGGAGCTTCAGACCCACGGCTGGGCACTTAAAGAGTACATACCTGTACGCGCATGTGCCCAGCTGTGCCATTCTGAGGATGAAAATGTGCAGGAGGCGGTCCTTATGTGGTTAACACTGAGTGTTTATGATTAGAGTTAAAGCGGATGGCCCATTAAAAACAATATATTAAAAGCCAGCAGCTACAAATACTGCAGCTGCTGACTTTTAATATTAGGACACTTACCTGTCCTGGAGTCCAGCGCCGTCCGCAGCAGAGGACGAGCGATTGCTCGTCACCCTGCTGCTCCCCCCTCCATCCACGGTGGGGGAACCAGGAAGTGAAGCGCTCCGGCTTCACTGCCCGGTTCCCTACGGCGCATGCACGAGTCGCACTGCGTCCGCCGATTGGCTCCCACTGTGTGCTGGGAGTCGAGAGTTCCCAGCACACAACGGGGGGGGGGCGACGGGATGTCGCCAAAAAAACAGACTTTTGCCCGAGACTGCGGGCCGGAAGTGGTTGCAGATACCTGTCTTTAGACAGGTATCTGCACCCCCCTCCCCCCTGAAAGGTGTCAATTGTGACACCGGAGGGGGGGAGGGTTCCGATCAGCGGATCTTCACTTTAGGGTGGAGATCCGCTTTAATAGCGCCACTATTTACTTTTATTTATTTATATGGTAAATGCATTCTTAACCACTTGTCATCTGCCCACCGTCAAATGACGGCGGGCAGACGACTCCATTGTTCTGACATCACGTCATATGACGTGATGTCCCTTTAAAGCCGCGGGCGGGCGGGCGCGTCGCCGGCGGCGCGCGCGCGCACCCGCCGCTCTGCAGGGATCCCGTGCGAGTGCCCGGCGGCAACGATCGCCGCCGGGCACACGCGATTGCTCAGTAACTGAGCTGGGACGTGCAGCTCTGTGTGTAAACACAGAGCTGCACGTCCCTGTCAGGGAGAGAGGAGAGCGGTTGTGTCCCTTGTACATAGGGACACAATCGGTCACCTCCCCCAGTCACCCCCCCTCCCCCCACAGTTAGAACACTCATAGGACACACATTTAACCCCTTCCCCGCCCCCTAGTGGTTAACCCCTTCACTGCCAGTCACATTTATACAGTAATCAATGCATATTTATAGCATTTTTCACTGTATAAATGTAAATGGTCCCAAAAATGTCAGAAAAGTGTCCGAAATGTCCACTATAACGTCGCAGTCCCAATAAAAAAATCGCAGATCGCCGCCATTAATAGTAAAAAAAAAAAAAAAAATGCCATAAACTATCCCCTATTTTGTAAACGCTATAAATTTTGCGCAAACCAATCGATAAACGCTTATTGCGATTTTTTTTTACCAAAAATATGTAGAAGAATACGTATCGGCCTAAACTGAGGGAAAAAATATTTTTTTTATATATTTTTTGGGTTATTTATTATAGCAAAAAGGAAAAAATATTGCATTTTTTTTAAAATTGACGCTCTATTTTTGTTTATAGCGCAAAAAATAAAGACCGCAGAGGTGATCAAATACCACCAAAAGAAAACTCTATTTGTGGGAAAAAAAGGACGCCAATTTTGTTTGGGAGCCACGTCGCACGACCGCGCAATTGTCAGTTAAAGCGACGCAGTGCCGGAAGCTTATATTTTGTCTGGGCAGGAAGGGGGTGTAGGTGCACAGTAGGCAAGTGGTTAAAGAAGATTTAAAACAACATTTTTTTTTTGCATATTTTATTCTTAATGTTTTAAAGCAAAAAAAAATACAACATGGTAAAAATGGGTACATACTGTACTATATCCTTCACAGGGCATCGTGAAATACCTGACACTGATTTCAAGTAAATGTGTGAGGATCCTCAAAAAGTAAGTTTATTCAACTTTAAGATCGTTTAGGTTAATAGGAGTAGGCTAGAAATAATTGAAATTCAATTTGAAATATATAGGGCCAGATTCAGGTAGATGAGAGTATCTTTCCTCTGGAGTAACGCTTCTCATTTACGTTACTCTGACGACCCTTTCAGCGCAAGTACTGTTATTCACATAGCAGTTGCGCGTAAACTTGCGCCAGAGTAACGATAATGCGCTGGCGTAACCCGACGCAAGTGGAAGTGGGTGTGATCATATGTAAATGATGGGCGGAGCCCAGCGCAGAGGCTTACGTTCAGCGCATCAACCACGGAGCATGCGCAGTGAGTGAGGCTCCACTCGCCCCCTTTGTGCGCATGCTCACAACTTCCGTCGGCACCACTGCACGGGAAACGTCAGCGCAATGCCTTCCGTTGGGCGTTTAAATGCGCCCGTAGAAGCGCCATTCTGGCACTAAAGTATATCCTGCTCCCCCTCCCCGCAGTGATGTTACTTTTGTTCTGAGATGGCTGCTCCCGTTCCCCGCAAACACACAGGAGAAAGCTGAACTTTAATGGCCAGGAGCTGTCAGCCGTCATCTCGGCTATGGAGACCTATGATGTCTTCCTCCATGGCTGTAAAATTTGACAGACAAGCATGGACAGAGGTGTTGTCCTGCAAGTTGGGGTGCTCAGCTAGCTCTTATCGTCGGTAACGCTGCTGTAGCTGCTCTCCTGCTGACCTGTGGCCATCTGGAGTAAAGATAAAGCAGCCTTTTGTAGAAATAACTTTGCGCCGGACGGACGAGATACGCGCGGCGCATGTAGCCAGCGTATGGTGCTAATCCGTTCGTGAATTGGGAAAAATCCCTCATTTGCATATTTGCAGGGGAAATCAATGGGCGCGACTGATGCGCCCAGCGAAAATAAGCGCTGACGATACTCTGGCGTCGGAACGTTCCGCCGGTCGCAAATGACCCGTTATTGGGCGCATCTAGTTTGGTGGGTACGGGCACATAGAAACGACGGCGCATCATCACAGTTACGCGGCGCATATCCAAATACTCCAGCGCAAGTGTTCGTGAATCTGGCCCATAGTATGTTTTTACATTTAAAAAAAATATATGCTTTCATTTTCCTTTAAATCTTTCATGACCACAGTTTATTGATGTGTAGATCCCCAGACCAAAATGTATGAATGCGAATTGTTAATCTGTCAATAACTCCATTATTTGTTTTCCTACCTAAAAAAAATTCTTAGTAAATGTAAGGTTTTTATTTGGTAAACTATTTTAGGAAATACTCTGCTCAGTTTTTTTTTCATCAAAGGCTGAAAAATGTAAAAAAAAAAAAATTGAAAAAAGTTTAACTTTAAAAAACTTTTTTTAAACATTCTTTTCTGTATACATATCCAGTGCACACAAAAAGGAATAGTTCCACAGCTAGAGCCGGGAGATGTTTGTTTACTGGCAAACCTCATGTTATCACTATGCCTTAGCTTTGAGGCCCACGTACACACGGCAGAGAACCTCGACGGGCGGAACACATCGTTCCGCCCGTCGAGGTTCTCTGCCGGCCGTCAGAATCGGCGACCCGCCCGTCGGGAAAAGCAACCAGCCATTCATCCTGACGGGCCATCATGCAAATAGAGAACCTGTTCTCTATTTGCTCGACGGGTTTCCCGACGGGCGGGGCTCGCCGAGAGTGTACACACGGCCGAGGTTCTCGGCAGAATGCGGCTCCCAGCGAGAACCTCGGCCGTGTGTACGGGGCTCCATGGTGATCATGTTAACTGGTTCCCAGTTGTTAGTTGAATCTGGAGCTGTAGGATAGAACACTCTCTTAGCTCTTTAAACCACTTCCATACCGCGCCTATTCTGGCACTTCTCGCCTTCATATAAAAATCATAATTTCTTTCTCGTACATCACGGGACACAGAGCGGCATATTCATTACTATATGGGTTATATGGAGTACCTTCAGGTGTGGACACTGGCAATCTCAAACAGGAAGTCCCCTCCCTATATAACCCCCTCCCCTAGAGGGAGTCCCTCAGTTTTTTCGCCAGTGTCTTAGGTGTTGGTCACGGAATAGCTTTGCTCCACATCCTTGGGATTAAGGGCGGGCTAACCGGATCTGTCCAAGGAGCCTCAGTGCCAAAGTGGACAGTACCCGGGCCCCAAACCGTGGGGTTTTGCCTATAATGCTCCTCTTTGGAGGGCTGGACCCTGGGCCCAGGACTTGGAGTTTGTAAAAACCATAAGTTCCTGTTTGCCAGGGTGCTATATAGGTCCAGGACAGTGGGTACCTTCATAGGACCCCAGGGCCTGAAGGTCTACTACGCTACCCACGGAGATGGGAGAAGATTGGATCAGTTTGCTGGACAAACATCCTGCAGCATGGAGCAGGTAAGGGGGAGCCTGCGGGACTTGGTTCGACAGCAGGCTCTCCGGGGTAACCTAAAAGGGGGGATAGCCTAAGTATGCTCTGCATGGGCAACCTTGCTCACTATGTCTGAGAGAGACAGGATGACACCTTTTTTCCCCCATCACTAGGTTCCCCTGTCTAAGAATGTATTGCTAGCTAACCTGCTGCTTTCTTCCTAGGACTAGTAAGGATCCCTAGGGGCCTTTTGGAGAGTCCTACCTGGCCGGGGGTTTGAATCTGCCGCCTGTTTCTGCAGTCCTGGGTCTCCAGCAGCGCGGCTCCTCCATGTTCCTCCTGTTCCGGCATACGCGCGCGGTGGCGGAAGAGGGGTAGTACATGCTGGACTTTGTTCCAATGCCTTTTTTGTTAAGCCAGAAATTCCCCTTTTTGCAGCAGGTTGGAGGCTGGCAAACTAAGTTTGGGGTCACTGTATGTTTTAAAAAAGAAAATATATATAATATATATTTAAAAAAAAAAAAAAAAAAGAGAAAAACATACGGGATCCCACACAGTTTTTGGGCATTAGTGATCTATTGTCCCCTAAGCTCTGGTTTTGTACTCCTGGCCACTACAGTCTGTTGTGTGGGCGGAGTCCCTCGATTTTGTATTATGGCTTCCAAAGGTTCGGGGTCAAAGGGTACAAAAAAGACCAAAAAACAAAGGGGTTCCCCTTCTGATTCTGATGATATGCCGATACTTTCCCCGCAACTTATTAACATAAAGGGCGCCTTGGATGAGCCATTAGGGGGATCTGGTGCGCAGGCTGGCCCAGATCAGCCCAGCCCTGTGTTTATCACAGAGGAGATGCTAGCCGTATCCCTAGGGGGGCTAGAAGAGAGAATAGCAGCATTAATCGCTAGAGCTATTCCTGGTAAGAAACGGGTTAGATCCCCATCACCAAGAGGTGTATCCTCAGATGCTGAGATTCTCTCTCCGGAGGAATTGGAATCACAGGAGGATCAACTAGACCTGAACCAAGAGGGTTCAGGGATTGAGGGATCTGCCTCTGAGGAACCATTTTCAGACTCCCAGACAGAAAGACTGTGGGTACAGTCTTTGACGGACATGGTCCGCTCGGCATTTAGTTTACCATTGCCAGAGCCTCAGGTTCCTCCGGTATCCTCTCTGGGCTCTTTGAAAGCTCCGTTAAGCAACGCAGTGTTTCCGGTCCATCCTCTCTTGGAGGAATTGATCTTTCAGGATTGGGTACGGCCGGACAGGATTTTTCTGCCACCGAAAAGATTTGCGGTCATTTACCCCATGCAGGAAAGATTCTCCAAGAGGTGGAGGCTCCCAGTAGTGGATGCAGCCATCTCATGTGTGAATAAATCACTAACTTGCCCGGTGGAAAACATACATATGTTTAAAGATCCGGTTGATAAAAGGTTAGAGACACTTTTAAAAGCATCCTTTTCTACGGCAGGAGCAGTGGTACAGCCAGCTGTGGCTGCGATTGGTGTTTGTCAGGCGTTAAAAGACCAGACAAAGGAAATGTTAAAGGACATGCCTACCCAACAAGCAGAAGAGTTTTCTGACATTCCCAGAGCTCTGTGTTTTGCTGTAGATGCTATAAAAGATTCCATCCAGCAGGCCTCTCGTTTATCACTATTTTTGGTGCACATGAATAGGCTCTTATGGTTGAAGAACTGGGCGGCGGAGCCCCCATACAAAAAGCTTCTGGCAGGGTTTCCCTTCCATGGAGGACGACTCTTCGGAGAGGATCTGGATAAATATATTCAGACTATTTCAAATGGCAAGAGTACCCCTTTTACCAGTCAAAAAGACATTCCGGGGTCCTACATTTAAAAGGCAGCTCTTTCCTGTCTCGGGGCCCTCAAATTCCAGGCAGTATCGACGGCCGCCTGCACGATCCAACGTTAACAGTAGATCGCAGGGACAGGCCCCTGGGGGTAAGAGGCCATGGTATCGCAAGCCGACAAAGACAGCCCCTAAGTCTGCCTTATGAAGGGGCGCCCCCACTCTCGCGGGTGGGGGGAAGGCTTCGTTTCTTCTCAGAAGTTTGGGAAGCCAAGATCCCCGACAAATGGGTCCGGGCATCTGTAACCACAGGCTACAGACTGGAGTTTCTAAGGTGTCCTCCGCCTCATTTTCAAGAATCAAGGCTACCAAAGGATCCAGCAAGGAAGGCCTCATTGCTTGCAGCTTTGGATCACCTGCTTTGCCAGGACGTAATAATAGAGGTGCCAGCCCAAGAGCAAGGGCTAGGTTTCTATTCCAATCTCTTTGTCATACCAAAGCCCAACGGCGATGTCAGGCCAATCTTGGACCTAAAGAGGTTAAACGGTTACCTAAGGGTTCGTTCCTTCCGGATGGAATCCATCCGGTCAGCAGCCGCCGCGCTTCAGAGGGACGATTTTCTGGCCTCCATAGACATAAAGGATGCTTACCTTCATGTACCAATCTTTCAGTCGCATCAAAGATTTTTACGCTTCGCGGTAGGGCAGCGACACTTCCAATTCAGGGCGCTCCCCTTCGGGCTGGCCACGGCCCCCCGGGTATTCACGAAGATCCTAGCCCCAGTTCTGGCCAATTTAAGGATCCAAGGGGTCACAGTCCTAGCATACTTGGACGACCTTTTAATCATAGATCACTCACGGCCGGGTCTGCAACAGGCAGTAAACCTCACGGTTCGGTACCTCGAAGGATTCGGCTGGGTCCTAAACCGGGGAAAGTCAGCGTTCCAGCCTACAAAGCACTTGGAATACCTCGGCATGAGGTTAGACACAGAACACCAAAGGGTGTTCCTGCCCCTTGTAAAGATCGAGGCTATCAAGGGGTTGGTTCAGTTGGTTCTAAACAAGAAAAGACCAACTATTCGCCTGTATATGCGAGTACTAGGCAAGCTAGTGGCCACGTTCGAGGCAGTACCATACGCTCAGATCCACACTCGCGTCCTACAGGCAGCCATTCTAGCAGCCTGGGGCAAGAGGGCACATGCCTTAGAGTCCCCTTTGACGCTATCATCAAGGGTCCGACAAAGCCTGGCCTGGTGGTTGAACCCCCAGAATCTTCTAAAGGGAAAATCCTTCAGCCCTGTTGTCTGGAAGGTAGTTACCACAGACGCCAGCCTGGCAGGCTGGGGGGGGCGGTCTTCGAGGGGTTCTCTCGCCAGGGAACTTGGGTGAAAGCAGAGAGGCAGCTCCCCATCAATATCTTGGAGATCAGAGCTGCTCGCCTAGCCCTTCTGGCATGGACCTCCAGATTAAAGGGGTTCCCGGTGAGAATCCAGTCAGACAATGCCACGGCGGTGGCATACATAAACCACCAAGGGGGAACCAGGAGTCAGGCCGCTCAAGAGCTTGATTTTTCAGTGGGCAGAGGTTCATGTACCCTGCATTTCGGCGATATTCATTCCCGGAGTGGACAACCTGCAGGCATACTTCTTAAGTCGCCAGAGTCTGTTGCCAGGGGGGTGGTCTCGGCATCCCCAGGTCTTTCAGACAATCTGCCAGAGGTGGGGAATGCCGGACGTAGATATAAGGGCATCCAGGTTCAACAAGAAACTAGACAGGTTCGTGTCTTGAGCGAGGGATCCTATGGCCTGCGGAACCGATGCGTTGGTTTGCCCTTGGCATCAATTCAAACTTCTATATGCATTCCCTCCGCTACAGTTACTCCCTCGCCTGTTGCGCAGGATCAGAGTGGAGCACAAGCCAGTCATTTTAGTAGCTCCGGCTGGGCCCCGGAGGACTTGGTACTCACTAGTCCTGAAGATGGCAGTAGGAGACCCTTGGACTCTTCCTCTACAACCAGACCTACTCTCACAAGGCCCGATCCTCCACCCTACATTACAGCGTCTAAATTTGACGGCCTGGAGGCTGAATCCCTGATTCTCAGGGGTAGAGGTCTGTCTAGGCAGGTAATTCCTACCCTGATTAGGGCTAGAAAGCCGGCCTCCAGGGTGATTTATTACAGGGTGTGGAGGAACTACGTAGGCTGGTGTGAATCCAAAAGATGGAATTCCCGTAAATATACTATTGACAGGGTGTTAAGTTTTCTCCAGCTAGGAGTGGATAAAGGCCTGGCACTAAGCACAATCAAGGGACAGATCTCAGCTCTGTCAGTGTGGTTTCAGAGGCCGCTGGCCACCCACTCGCTGGTAAAGACCTTCTTACAGGGGGTCTTGCGTATTAATCCTCCTGTCAAGTCACCACTTTGTCCATGGGACTTAAATCTTGTTCTGTCATCCCTACAGAAACAACCCCTTGAGCCGTTGGCTGAGGTACCTTGATTTTACTGACTAGAAAGTCGGTATTTCTGATCACCATAGTTTCGGCCAGGAGAATATCGGAATTGGCAGCCTTATCTTGTAAGGAACCATATCTCATTTTGCATAAGGATAGGGCGGGGTTCCGTCCTCATCCTTCCTTTCTACCAAAGGTTATATCCAGTTTCCACCTGAACCAGGATGTGGTACTTCCATCCTTCTTCCAAAACCCACCTCTAGAAAGGAGGGGTTGCTGCATACGTTGGATATTGTCAGGGCCGTAAGAGCCTATCTTAAAGCTACAGAGAAGGTTCGGAAAACAGATGTGGTGTTCGTTTTACCGGAAGGGCCCAAGATGGGTCAGGCAGCCGCTTGATCCACCATCGCAAGATGGATTAAACAATTAATTGTTCGGGCCTGCGGTTTGAAGAGGTGCCTCCTCCTTTGTCGGTAAATGCCCATTCTACCAGGGCCATGGGCACCTCCTGGGCAGCACATCATCAGATCTCTAGGGCTCGAATATGCAAGGCAGCAACGTAGTCATTACAAAATTTTATCAATTGGACGTAAGAAGGAATGCGGATACAGCCTTTGGGCAGTCGGTACTACAGGCCGCGATTCAAGCTCCTCAGGATCTGAGGGGGCTCCCTTGATTTGATTTGAGATTTACATTTCTCGTTTAAGTTGGATTTACTAGTATCTGAGTATACCTCTAAAATTAAATCCTTCTTTGGAAGATGTCTCCCTCCCCTCATTAAAGCATTGCTTTCGGACATCCCATATAGTAATGAATATGCCGCTCTGTGTCCCGTGATGTACGAGA
Organism: Rana kukunoris; assembly: GCA_029574335.1. Classification (NCBI taxonomy): domain Eukaryota; kingdom Metazoa; phylum Chordata; class Amphibia; order Anura; family Ranidae; genus Rana; species Rana kukunoris. The sequence goes on from CM056049.1 coordinate 652,910,457, forward strand.
AAGAAAAAGGGATTTTTAAATACAGCTTACCTGTAAAATCCTTTTCTTGGAGTACATCACGGGACACAGAGCTCCCCCCCCTCTTTTGGGTGACCATTTTGGGAGGCATACTGCTTGCTACAAAACTGAGGGACTCCCTCTAGGGGAGGGGGTTATATAGGGAGGGGACTTCCTGTTTGAGATTGCCAGTGTCCACACCTGAAGGTACTCCATATAACCCATATAGTAATGAATATGCCGCTCTGTGTCCCGTGATGTACTCCAAGAAAAGGATTTTACAGGTAAGCTGTATTTAAAAATCCCTTTTTTTTGCTAGAAAATTACTCAGAACCCCCAAACATTATATATTTATTTTTTTAGCAGACACCCTAGGGAATAAAGTGGCGGTCATTGCAACTTTGTATCTCGCACGGTATTTGCGCAATAATTTTTCAAATGCCTTTTTTTTTTTTAAATTACCATTTCATGAATTAAAAAATAACAAATGTGAAAGATGATGTTACGCCGAGTAAATAGATACCTAACATGTCACACTTTAAAATTACGCACCATTATGGAATGGCGCCAAACTTCGGTACTTAAAAATCGCGACGCTTTAATTTTTTTTACAGGTTACCAGTTTAGGGTTACAGAGGAGGTCTAGGGCTAGAATTATTGCTCTCGCTCTAAGGCCGCGTACACACGATCGAACTTGTCCGCTGAAACTGGTCCGCCGACCAGTTTCAGCGGACATATCCGATCGTGTGTACGACCTAGCGGACAGGTTTTTCCAGCGGACAAATTTCAAAGCATGCGGCGTTACCTCACACGTGTGGTTTAAACAGCGTTTACATATGTGGGCAGGACTTACATGCACGTTTGCTTCTGAGCGCAAGCTACTGGGGACAGGGGCATTTTATTTTAATTTTTTTATATATATTTTTTAATTTTACTTTTTTTTTTTTTTTACACACTTTTATTCTTATTACAAGGAATGTAAACATCCCTTGTAATAGGAATAGTGTGTGACAGGTTCTCTTTATGGAGAGATGCGGGGTCAGTAAGACCGAACATCTCTCCTTCAGGCTGGAAAGCATGAGATCGGGAAACAAAAAATTCACAATCTCATGCTTTCAGCCATTATTGCGGCTTTGTTTACTTCCGGGGACAGACAGTCATAGAGATGACAGGTGACCATCTGGTCACCGGAAATCTGTAAGCTCTTCATTCGGCAGCGGCCGATTTGCTCTCTGGGCCTCCGATGGCACGGCAGAGCCCGGAGAAGCACCAGGTGGCGGCGGGAGGGGGGGGGATGGCCAAACCCTCCTCCATCCCTGATGCTGTCCCCAGAGATGTGCTCATGAGAGTGCACTTTTTCTTAACCCAAGAGCAAATCTTGAGGAAATCACACACTCTATGAAAACACTCGGAACTGTATGAAAACATTCAAATATATGTTGACCTATCTAAATTCACCCTAAACTTTAGAAGGGCGCCCAATATCATTACTAAAGCCTTACGAAACAACAATGTTGGCTACAAATGGAGCCACCCCACTAAACTCACTGTTACTCATAATATTTCCTCCCAACCTCATTGGAGAAAAGTCCCTCCCTGCTCAGAGAATAGGGCATTATTCTTTCTTTAAAACATACCAACAATGGATTCTCATGCACTCCCTGCGAGGATTCCCCCCACCTGGCACAAATCCCAAACCAAAGCCAGATCCCCCAGACTACATACAGCAGTTGTATACACACGCAGTTAACTGTCTGGTCCAACTTGTTCTTCTTAATACCTATGTGTTCTCCTTTCTGTTCCCTTCATGATCCTTGGAAACAAGCTCTTTACCTGGAACATTACACCAAGAGCCATTTTGGTCGATGGAAAAGAAGTATACAAAAGGGTTGGAATCGCGCTAATCGTAAGTCTATGACCAATAAAGGGCACAGTGTGTGCTATGATTATTGCAAACAAATTAAATATATAACATGTGAACACACAAAAATAATTAATTGTAATAAATAACACACAGGTGTGGATTCATATGTGAATCCACCAAATAATCACCAAAAAACTCGCTAGCATTAAGTAGCTATGTGCAAGAAAACACCACACCTGAGTGCAGTTCAATGAAAAAACGTTAGACTAATGAAGCCACACAAATATTAAAATAAATGAAAACTGAATCAAAATAGAGACTCCACCTGATGGACACAGAGAAGCAAATTCATAGTCTATGATGTGTAGAAAAAAAGGTCTATGTGGTGAAATCCTCAGATGAATTGAATGTGTATATATACCGTCTCCACCTTTATGACATGTATGTAAACGAAAAAAGGAAAGTCTTAAGCTGGTTCAGATGCGTCAATCTCCTGAGTGTCGATCACATGTGGACTTGCACAGATTTGAAACTGCAGAATCTCGGCGCCATAAAAACCAAAACAAAAACAAAAGAGACTCTCATAGTGTGAAACCTTATGGATAACTGATATACAGTGCAGAAAATAAGTATTTGAACACCCTGCTATTTTGCAAGTTCTCCCACTTGGAAATCATGGAGGGGTCTGAAATTGTCATCGTAGGTGCATGTCCACTGTGAGACATAATCAAAAAAAAAAATCCAGAAATCACAATGTATGATTTTTTTAACTATTTATTTGTATGATACAGCTGCAAATAAGTATTTGAACACCTGAGAAAATCAATGTTAATATTTGGTACAGTAGCCTTTGTTTGCAATTACAGAGGTCAAACGTTTCTTGTAGTTTTTCACCAGGTTTGCACACACTGGAGGAGGGATTTTGGCCCACTCCTCCACACAGATCTTCTCTAGATCAGTCAGGTTTCTGGGCTGTCGCTGAGAAACACGGAGTTTGAGCTCCCTCCAAAGATTCTCTATTGGGTTTAGGTCTGGAGACTGGCTAGGCCACACCAGAACCTTGATATGCTTCTTACAGAGCCACTCCTTGGTTATCCTGGCTGTGTGCTTCGGGTCATTGTCATGTTGGAAGACCCAGCCTCGACCCATCTTCAAAGCTCTAACTGAGGGAAGGAGGTTGTTGCCCAAAATCTCGCAATACATGGCCCCGGTCATCCTCTCCTTAATACAGTGCAGTCGCCCTGTCCCATGTGCAGAAAAACACCCCCGAAGCATGATGCTACCACCCCCATGCTTCACAGTAGGGATGGTGTTCTTGGGATGGTACTCATCATTCTTCTTCCTCCAAACACGGTTAGTGGAATTATGACCAAAAAGTTCTATTTTGGTCTCATCTGACCACATGACTTTCTCCCATGACTCCTCTGGATCATCCAAATGGTCATTGGCAAACTTAAGACGGGCCTTGACATGTGCTGGTTTAAGCAGGGGAACCTTCCGTGCCATGCATGATTTCAAACCATGACGTCTTAGTGTATTACCAACAGTAACCTTGGAAACGGTAGTCCCAGCTCTTTTCAGGTCATTGACCAGCTCCTCCCGTGTAGTCCTGGGCTGATTTCTCACCTTTCTTAGGATCATTGAGACCCCATGAGGTGAGATTTTGCATGGAGCCCCAGTCCGAGGGAGATTGACAGTCATGTTTAGCTTCTTCCATTTTCTAATGATTGCTCCAACAGTGGACCTTTTTTCACCAAGCTGCTTGGCAATTTCCCCGTAGCCCTTTCCAGCCTTGTGGAGGTGTACAATTTTGTCTCTAGTGTCTTTAGACAGCTCTTTGGTCTTGGCCATGTTAGTAGTTGGATTCTTACTGATTGTATGGGGTGGACAGGTGTCTTTATGCAGCTAATGACCTCAAACAGGTGCATCTAATTTAGGATAATAAATGGAGTGGAGGTGGACATTTTAAAGGCAGACTAACAGATCTTTGAGGGTCAGAATTCTAGCTGATAGACAGGTGTTCAAATACTTATTTGCAGCTGTATCATACAAATAAATAGTTAAAAAATCATACATTGTGATTTCTGGAATTTTTTTTTTTGGATTATGTCTCACAGTGGACATGCACCTACGATGACAATTTCAGACCCCCTCCATGATTTCCAAGTGGGAGAACTTGCAAAATAGCAGGGTGTTTAAATACTTATTTTCTGCACTGTAGCTACACCCGTGTGGGACAGTCTTGCGACCGGGGGAGGGAATAGTGCGAACCCACTACCACTGCACACACTGACCCTTACCAGATCTGGACCCCACAGAGTAGATATAGGCACTCAGAGGAAGTGATCGTAGTTCAGCAGCCAAAGGACATCAGCAGATGACAGTATTGATGATACCATGTAACAACATAAAACCGCACATAGTGTAAAATCCAATGGTATTTAATATAAAAAGATAAAGGTTGCACTTACAACAGATGAAAATCAATAGGGCATTAAAAAACAAGGTGCCGGCCGGCTGGATGGTACGCGTGCGTCCTTCCGTATGGATGCGGTGACGTGAGAACGTCTCCTCCCAACGTTTCCTCTTCAAAGACTTGATCACGGGATGGAAAAGAAGTGCCTACTCCCGCATCATTGCGAACAGGATGTCCACTGTAAACCAACAACATCCTTCTACTAACTGAGTACTTTGGCTATTACAACACCCTACCAACACAATGCCATTTAAAATCTTATCATTAAATGCCAAAGGGTTAAACCTCTCTATGGTAAACAGCCCAGTAGTGTTTATGCAACATTCTGTGTGTCCAGGAGACGCATTTCAAGAACTCTGCTATCTCCCGCTGTTCCCATAATAGTTTTTCCGAAGTTTTCATGGCCTGCAGTCCTGAGGAGAAACGTGGAGCCTTAGTAGCCATCAGAAACACCTCAGAAACACACAAGACAGTCATCAGGGGAATCTTGATAAAACATGGATCATACTTGAAAAAACGGGAGAAACAGATCAGGGAAATATTACTGGAGATCCAGAGACTGGAACTCCAACATAAAAAAATACAACTACCTACAGTAGGAAGGGAATTAGGTCAATTAAGAAGACAGATCTCAGAGATTATGCGATTTAAAGCCAAAGCCACTATACAAAGAGGTAAAAAGGTGAATTATGAGCTGGGGGATAAATGCAGTAAATTACTGGCAGGGAAAATGAAGGAAAAGAACAGGGCAACTTATGTACCGCAAATCAAAGGAAAAGGGGGACAGTTAGTAAAAAAACCAAGAGAAATAGCCCAGATATTCGGGGATTTTTATTCCTCATTATATAACCTGCCTCCAGCAGACAATACAAAGGGGGGGATAAAAAAATATCTTTCCGATGCAGGAATGCCTAGACTGCCACCCCCAGCCCGGGAGTGTTTAGAGAGTCCTATCACCGCTGTGGAGGTTGAGGAAACCCTTAAAAAGGTAAAATCCGGGAAATCCCCAGGGCCTGACGGTTTCCCAATAAGTTACTATAAAGAATTCCCCACGATTCTAACAGGACAGATGTCAAAATTTTACAATGAGTTGGGCTGTGCTGCGGCATTCCCTCCGGATGCACTTTTAGCCTATATCACCGTGATTCCTAAAGACGGGAAGGATCCGGCAGAATGTGGCAGCTACAGGCCAATTTCATTGTTAAATGCGGACTTAAAACTTTTTTCAAAAATTATTGCTACTAGACTCCAACCATTGATAACACAGTTAGTAGATCTAGACCAGGTAGGGTTCGTCCCTGGACGTGAGGCCAGGGACAACACGATTAAAAACTCTTAACCTGGTGCACTGGGCTAGAGAAAAAAGATCCCCTGTGTATTTTTGAACACCGATGCCGAAAAGGCGTTTGATAGGGTGAATTGGCGGTTTTTGGAAGAAGTACTGAGACAGGTGGGTTTGGAAAACCGGATGGTCAGATGGATCATGAGTGTTTACACGAACCCACAGGCCTCAGTAAGAGTAAATGGTGTAATATCACGCCCCTTTAAGATTTCGAACGGAACAAGTCACCACTGCTATTCGCGCTCTCATTGGAACCCCTATTAAATAAAATCCAGCAAAACCCGGATATTCAGGGGTTACAGATGGGAGAGCGGACACATAAGGTAGCAGCATATGCTGACAACCTGCTCTTTTCAGTGACTAACCCCCACGTTTCATTACCCAACCTAATAAGAGAAATTGAGATGTATGGAAGACTATCTAACCTGAAAATCAATAACACCAAATCAGAAGCAATGAGCATCGAGGTCCCAGGCCCAATGGGAGAGGTACTAAAAAAGAACTATAAATTTAAATGGGAAAAGGCATTAAAATATCTGGGGACACATATTGCATCGGACATAAAAAACACTTATAGATTGAATTTCCCCCCATTATATAACGAAATAAGAGCACTCCTAGACAAATCGGGACACGGGATGCATTTGTGGTTTGGGAGGAGAAGTATTGTTAAAATGTGTATTCTACCAAAGGTGCTGTACTTGTTCCAGGCCTTGCCAATCTCCATCCCAGCAGTCTTTCTCCGACAGGTGAATGCCTTATTCATGAAGTTTATATGGGCAAGGAAGCGAGCCAGAATCAAAAGAGATCTGCTGAGAATGCCAAAGGCTGTCGGGGGGATGGCAGTCCCAAATATAGTTAAATACTATAGAGCAGCACATTTAACAAGGCTGGTAGACTGGTGCAGACATAGGGAGGGTAAACGTTGGGTTGAAATAGAGCAATATGTCAGCCCGGTTCCTTTGAATAGAGCACCGTGGTGCTATGAAGCACTCCCGGGGGACCTTAGGAGACACCCTATAATAGGGACTACCCTACGAGTTTCAGCAAAAATATGCAGAAACAAGAAATTTTCATCAGGTAAATCACCATTATTACCTATAATAGGAAATCCCAACTTCCCACCAGGGATGGAGAGGGACACAGCTGGGAAGTTTAGAGAGAAAGGCCTTAGTCAGGCCTCAGATTTTGTGATATCGGGTTTGTGGCCTTCCATAGGGGAGCTAACGAGGGTTGGTGGCCCATTTGAGCTTAGGATGTGGCAAGCACTGCAGGTAAGCCATTTCCTGAGATCATTGGGCCATGCAACAGAATTTCAAAAGCAATTGACGTCACTGGAGAGAAGCTGTAGTGGGGTGGAGCCACTCTCAGGAGTGTTATCCAAAATGTACGGGTTTTTGAACACACCCCCAGAAGAATATGTGATGCCGAACATTAGTAAGTGGGAGAGGGATCTGGGGAGAAGTTTCAGTCCAGACCAGCATAAGCAAATAATTGCTCTGGCTCTTAACACCTCAAGATGTTCGAAAACCCAAGAAGCTAACTACAAGCTTCTCACCCAGTGGTATTATACCCCAGAAAGGCTACATAAATTCAATAACGAAGTAGAGGAAAACTGCTGGAGATGTGAGGAGGAACAAGGAACGCTTTTACATGTGTTTTGGTCATGCCGAAAGGTCAGACAGTATTGGGAAGAAGTACAGAGAATCTCCCAAAAATGTATTGAAGATCGGATTCCAGATGACCCTGCCTTCTTCTTGCTGCACTTATCACAGATTCCGGGGCAGAAGTATAGGAAGTCAGTAGTGTGTCATCTGGTTAATACAGCAAGGGCGGGAATTACCTTGAGGTGGAGGGACCCAAGGCCCCCATCTGTCGCGGGATGGCTTAATCGGACCCAGGAGGTAGGAGCAATGGAAGACCTGGTTCTTTCTGCTCATAATAGAAGGACGCAATATAAAGAAACTTGGTCAAATTGGAATCATTTTATAAGAACAGAGGAAGGGAAGAGACTTATGGTGGAGGAATGAGGGGGAGAGGTGGCAGGGATGGGGGGTGGGTTCCTTTTTTTTTTTTTTTTTTTTTTTCCTTTTTGTTGTGGGGTGGGGGGGGGGGGGCGGGCGGAGAGGGGGGTAATTTAAGAGAATAAGGGAAATAGAAAGGATAAATGGAAATGTATAGACCAATATTAGGTATATGGTGAAGTATAAGGAATTGGTATTTTGGTTTGTAAATGTATGTATATCAGCTATAAGATGTTGTATACTATTTTATCTTTTTCTTGAAAACTAAAATAAAAGATAAGTAAAAAAAAAAGAAACACCTCAGAGTTCCAACTCCATGACAAAGTCCTCAACCCCTATGGTCGATACGTTATATTGATTTGTTCAATAAAAGACATGCTATGTACCTTGACATGCCTATATGTACCCCATTCCCGACAAATCTACTTCCTCAACAAACTTATGAGAAAGATACAAAAACTTAGACAGGGTTTTCTGATTCTTTGTGGAGACTTCATTGTTGCTCCTGACCTTAAGCTGGATACATCTGTCTGCCAAGCATCCTTCCCACATGCAAAAATGTCTACAGGCCAATGACTTATATGATGTGTGGAGGCGACACCACAAATCAGAAAGGGATTACACCTTCATCTCAAATCCCCATAACACCTACTCCCACATTGACTATTTCCTGGTCAATAAGTGGTTTCTCCAGCAGATATCTGACTCATCCATAAGAACTATTACACGGTCAGGCCATGCTCCAACATGCATCGCAATTGAGTCCCCAGAGACTTGCCAGCCTGCTCAGCTATGGAGAGCCTTCCTCCTACAGTCCTCACCATTCACAGAAAAGACCCAACAACAACTCTCATGCCGCGTACACACGATCACTTTTTGCGATGAAAAAAACCGACGTTTTATCTCATGAAAAAAAAATACGTTTTTCAAACTTCATTTTCCAAAACGACGTTGCGTACACACTACCGTTTTTCCCAAAATGTCTAGCAAAGCGCCGTGACGTCCATCACGTACGACGGAACTATAAAGGGTCATTTCCATGCGGGAGACGGCCTCTTTTGCTGATATCGTGTTGCTGCGTGTTAGTAAAAGTTTGGTGAGAGACGATTCGCGATTTTCAGTCTTCGTGCTTTAAATATCGTTTACTGTCGTACAGTTTGTGCTTTTGGGGTCGTATTTGTGTTACAGTGCTTGTTTTCAGATCGTATCTGTTTTGGCAGTGCGTTCTTGTCTACATGTTCCTGTTTTGCAGGTCCGTTCTTCAGAGGCCTTTCTGTACTTCAGAGCGGTGTTTTAGTGCAATCTGATTTGACAACCGTTTTCTAGCCATGTTGCGGGTACGTTCTCTTCGCCGAGATCGTGCTGTGCTTCTAGTTAGGATGTGTGCTGCATCCCGGCTCAAGTCCTTGAGGAGGGCGAGGAGGACTTTGTGGGCCAAGAACTGGTTTCTTTGCAGGGACCAGTTCTCTCATATGCCTCTGCTGCGGGAGATCCAAGAAAATAACCCTGATGATTTCAGGAATTTTCTTTGGATGTCTGACCCCGTATTCCAGCAGCTTTTGGCTTTGGTGTCGCCATATATCACCAGGCAGGACACTGTTATGCGGGAAGCCATCACTGCTGAGCAGCGGCTAGTTGCCACCTTGAGGTACCTGGCAACAGGGAGAAGTCTGCAGGACTTGAAGTTCTCGACGGGCATCTCCCCCCAGGCTCTGGGCCTCATAATTCCCCAGACCTGTTCTGCCATCATTCATGTTCTGCAGGAGGACTATATTAAGGTAAGTGGTGCCCTTTAAATGCACAAACTATGTTTTATTTTGTCTTTTGTATTTGTTTCATTTTTTTTGGTTTAAACAGTCCCTAATTAACCTGTTTGTGATATGCTGGGAATGTTCCCTTTCATCTCCATGCATGCTGTATTCATTTTATATTTGCTCCTACATGCATCTTTTGTTTTGCCAACCTGTCCAGCATTTTTTTTTGTTCCAAATCCACCTAGCCTAGTCCCCTATATCCCCCTATATTTTTGTCCTCTATTGTAGTGCTGTCTATAGAAGTCCCTATATCCCCCTATATTTTTGTCCTCTATTGCAGTGCTGTCTATAGAAGTCCCTATATCCCCCTATATTTTTGTCCTCTATTGCAGTGCTGTCTATAGAAGTCCCTATATCCCCCTATATTTTTGTCCTCTATTGCAGTGCTGTCTATAGAAGTCCCTATATCCCCCTATATTTTTGTCCTCTATTGCAGTGCTGTCTATAGAAGTCCCTATATCCCCCTATATTTTTGTCCTCTATTGTAGTGCTGTCTATAGAAGTCCCTATATCCCCCTATATTTTTGTCCTCTATTGCAGTGCTGTCTATAGAAGTCCCTATATCCCCCTATATTTTTGTCCTCTATTGTAGTGCACGCACAACCCCCCCCCCTTCTTTATTTTATAATTGTATAAATTACCTTCTAATTTTTTTTTAGAGGTCTCAAACTCATCTTGGGCCTCCACTCACCTTATTTTTTGTAGGATTGTGACCATCATATTTGAACGTTTTGCCTGATGAGCCAGTTGAGCTTCCAGAGGCGGCTCGTGAGGCTGCCGCACATCCACAATTGGCCCCCCGAAACGCACGTGCTGTGCGGCAGGCATATGTTGACTATTTTATGGGTAGGGGGGCCATTCCAATGCCAGATCTTGGCTGAATAAATACATTTATTTTTTGCCTGAAACAGTGTCTTTTCTTTGTTCTTTAAGTCATTTATAAGGTTTGTGTTTTTATTTTATCTCCTAGGTTATCATAGTGCCATGTGTTTGTGATGGACTGAAATAAATATCCATCATTGTTTAATGTTCTCAGCATACATTTGTTTGAGGTATTTTCTATTCATCAATGAGCTTAAATAACAAGACACACATATTTTACTGTCCATATTTTTTTTTTTTTTTTTTTACATCTTGAAAAAGATTATTACTTTTTAACATAAAAGTTTTTATTTTTTGCTTACAAAACAAATACAATCACTTTTTTTTTTTTGGTTTCCTTATTCCAAAAATACAATCTTTTTTTTCTTTTTCTTTTTCTCTTTATTCCAAAAATACAATCACTTATTGTTTTTTTTTTTTACATTATTCAACAATTTAAATCACTTTTTTTTTTCATTATTCAACAATTTAAATCACTTTTTTTTCGTTTTTTTTCTTTTTTTTTTCAGTAATCAACAATAAAAAAAAACATTTTTTTTCTAAACAAAACCTGTATAACATTTTTTAATTTCCAAAATAAAAACAAAAAAAATCAAAGCCTACCCAAATAATCAATTAAATGTTTAATTTGTAGCACCACCCCTTTTGTTTTTTCGATCACTTGTCTTGCAGTGACCCGGATGTCCTCTATTTGTTCCTTGCAGGACCATATTTCGGACAGCACGAACTGGGCAGCATCCCTGTCCATTGTCGCTGCACGACTTGCTCCTGAAATGTGGGTCCAAAAAAGGTATTACAATTAGGAAGACCTACATCTAGATTACCTGTGTATGGGTGGTATCTTGAAACTTTACCGGATGTGGTGGCAGGGTCATCATCCCTCGGGGGTGGGGCTTGGGAAGTTCTGTCCTGCCTTGCTGCTTCCCTGCGCCCTACGAGATTGAAGATAGTGAAAAAAGAAAGGTAAAAGATTATAAAGAGATATGAGTGAGAAATCAGCCTATTGATTTGATTGAGTTGTTCAGGCTCTTTTTTTTTGAGGTCTGACCACCTCTTTCTCAATTGCTCTCTAGTCCTGCGTTGGCCAAATTTTTCATGCAGCCTCCTGATCACCTTCTCCATAATGTCGGCCTTGACCTTATTTGGATGCAGGTAAGGGCCATGCTTCCCATCATAATCCTCCCTTAGTAATATGGTGACCATCTCCACCATCTCCTGGAAGGCCATGTTTGAGGCCTTGTACCTCCGCCGGGATCGTCCGGTTGGCTGGCCTGGCCTGCCTGATGGCTTGAGCTTGCCATATTTGTCGCCATCTTTTTCTTCCATAAAACACACCCACAAAGAAAGATCGAGAAAGGGGCGTGGAAAAGACGAGACCGAACGTCAGGGGAGGGATCTCGTGCATCGCGTCACACGTTCGCGCCGTTTAAAGGGATCCCACATTATTGCAAGCGCCGTTCACAATCTGCGGAACAAGGCGGAAGAGACGATCGGATCATAAGACGGTACGTAGCTGGATTATGGACATTAATAATATTAGGGAACAGTGGATGATTGTGTGGGCTAGAAGATATGGGGGTTATTTACTTAAAGGAAAAGCCACTTTGCACTACAAGTGCACTTGGAAATGCAGTCGCTGTAGATCTTGAGGAGGACATGCAAGGAAAATTAAAAACAGCATTTTAGCATGCACATCATTGGATGATAAAATCAGCAGAGCTTCCCCTCATTTCTGATCTACCCCTCTCAGATTTATACAATGATTGCACTTCCAAGTGCACTTTCAGTGCAATTGAAGTGCAGAGTGTATTTTCCTTTAATAAATAACCCCCATGGTGTTAAAAGCTAATTAGTAGTAGTGGCTTGACTGACACTAGGCTTTGGTTTTTGTTTTGTACATGCAGAAATAATGGAGGCCTTTAAGGATCCCGAATTTCTAACGGAATTTATCCAGAGATGGAAGGAACATCCAGTGCTCAGGCAATCAAAAAGCAAAATCAATAAAAACAAAGATGCCCGGAAGAAAGCAAAGGAGGTCCTGCTTGAATTTGTAAAAACAAGGGTCCCCAACGCAACATTGGAGCCTGTGAAGGCAAAAATCAATTCGTTTCGGGGCACCTACAGGACCCAACGGGCACAAGTCCTGGCCTCGATGAGATCTGGGGCTGCAGCTGACAGCATCTACAAGCCAAACCTGTGGTACTATGGTCAGCTGCAGTTCCTGGATGATCACTTTGAGTCCAGGCCATCCCCGTCTACCCTTCCCCCAAGGAGGCAGTCCAGGCTTCCCTGCTCCTCCAGTGTTCCCTGCAGTCAGCCCTCTAGTGTTCCCTGCAGTCAGCCCTCCAGTGTTCCCTGCAGGCAAGAGCAGGCAAGCTCAGAGGAAGAGCCTGAGTTCCTGGAGGACCCTGATTTTGACCCATGGAGCCAGGTATTGCATTTTCATATTCATTTTTTAAATGCAAAGTATAATAATGATGAGTAATTAATGTTACAAGTGATCAAAATTATATAAATGATTGCCCAAAAAATTAGGAACATATCACTAGGCAATAGTGGAAAAACAGAATGGGGACAAGATACATAAATGCAGAGGTCATAATGAATGTGTGTGATTTTCTTGTACGCCATTAGGTACACCATACAGTGGCCGCAGATGTTAAACACCCTTTTTGGCCATTAACATTTTGTCCACCCCAAAGTAAAAAAACGGTTGGGTAAAGGCCCCCTACTTGGGAATTTCAGTCAGCATCAACCCCCCCCCCCCAGCTCCAGGGGGCACATATCTAAAGCTGTGTAAGGGGCCACATAATTAGGGATGGAGGGCCTGTGGTAAATATATTTTAGCATTCAATTATGATATGTCATTAAGTTAAAAATGTGTGTGATGAATGAAGCCAAAAAATAAACTATGTCCCTTTTTTATTATACACAGGCAGAGCAAAGCCAGGAGGAGGCAGGCCCCACAGGGAGCCAGGGGGAGGCAGGAGTCACGCCGGCGTGATTGCATCTCCCAAATCCCTCCTATCCGTAATCCAGCAAAAAGGGCCAGAAGGCTGATGCAAATGGAGGAGGAGACCCAGGACATGCTCCGTGAAGCAACTTTGGCCACACTGGGACAGCTCAATGACGATATTGGCATTGGGCGGATTGGCACTCCTGTCGTTACTGCGCTTCCTGGTCCTGCTCCTGCTCCTTCTCCTACTCCTTCTCCTGCTCCTCCTCTTCCTGAGCCTGCTCTGGCTCCTGGCACAACGTCGGCTCCAGGAACACAGCCCCTGTGGACTCGGGCTGCAGGGAAGGCTGCAGGGAAGGCTGCAGGGAGGAAGAAGTGAGGAGATGGTGCCCCGAAGCGAATTGTTTTTTGCCTTTACAGCCTTCATTGTTTGCTTGGTGGACCCTTGTGTTTGCATCTTCAAGCAGGGTCTCCTTTGTTTTTTTCCTGGCTTCTTTGTTTTTATTTGGTTTTGCTTTTTGTTTGCCAGATGGTTCTAATTTTAATTTATTTACCTTTTAAACCTGAATAAAGGTATGTTTTTGTTGGTTTTCAAATTTTGACCATGTGTATTTTTGACAAACAAATATAGAGATTGTTATAGTGAGTAGGCAGACACATTTAAAAAATTAAAACAACATTAAACAAGGAACACCAACCTCCTTGTGGGTAATAAAAAATAAAAAAAAAGTTGTTGTAGTCACTTCACACCCTCCAAAATCCTAAAAAAAAATTGTAGTTCAAAACATCTGTTAAAAGATATTACCCCCCAAAAAATTACATGTGTCCAAAACACAAACAAAACAAAACAAAAAAGGGCCCAAAAAAATAATAAAGTCAAAAGGTGGACAGAAATATGTCAAACAAGATGAGCCACAACAAACTAGGGGGCAGATTCACAAAACAATTCCGCCTGTCTAACTGGTGTTAGACAGGAGTAATTTCAAATTTCGCGCGGCGTATCACTAGTTTGAATCCTCAAACCATGATACGCCGGCTTCGGGCTTCGATCCGAGAGGCTTACGTCTTCGTAAGCCTTCGGATCTACGCTGCCATCTATTTGCGGCCGCTGGGAGGAGTTCGCGTCGTTTTGGTGCGTCGGGATATGCAAATGTGTTTTTACGGGGATTCACGAACATACGAGCGGGCGTCGCACTCGTTTTCGTCTATTTTTTTATACGTAATGTTAGAGCAGCTTTTTGCTGCTCTAACTTTACGTAGCCCATGTTAAGTATGGCCGTCGTTCCCGCTTCGAATTTATTTAAAATTTTATTTTGTTTACGTAACTCGTCGGGACGTGGATCGCCCGTAAAGTACGCTACATAAACAACGAATGACGTCACGACGTGATTTCGCGCAATGCACGGCGGGAAATTTGCGAACGGAGCATGCGCAGAGCGATCGCCGCGGGAACGCGCCTAATTTAAATGTTTCACGCCCCCTACTCGCGCAGATGGATTGCGACGGGAGAAATACACTACGCCGCCGTCGTTTACCGTAGAAAATCTACCTGAATTCCACGTAGAGCAAGGTAAAAAACGGCGGCGTAGTGTATTTCTGATACGCTACGATAATCCATTTCTCTGTGAATCTGCCCCTAGGAGTTTAGGGTAGCTTGGAAATGCTTTGAAAAGCATTGTGGCAAATGCAGCGCATTGTTTTCTTTATTAGTTTTAAAATAACGAATGTGCTTATTCCATTCTAAACAGTAGTTTTACCAGAACGAGCTCTCCCATCTCAGAAATTGCTTCTGAGCACGCGCGGGTTTAAAACGTCATTTTCTATGTCGTTTTGCCCACACACGATCATTTTTTATGACACAAAAAACGACGTTTTGAAAAACGACACAAAAAATTCAAGCATGTTGGAATTTTTTTTGGTCGTTTTTTTGAAGACAAAAAACAAAGTTTTGCCCACACACGATCAATTTAAATGACGTTTTAAAAAACGTAGTTTTTTTTCATCTCAAAAAACGACCGTGTGTACGCGGCATAAGACTTTGCCACCAACCATGGATCTGTACAGCAATTCAACTCTATGTACTACTCATAAGGCATATCCTGTACAGTATCTCACAAAAGTGAGTACACTCAATTTTTGTAAACGTTTTTATTATATCTTTTAATATAACAAAACTTAAATTACACACAAAGAACTCTCTGGGGATCTAAAAAAAATGAATTGTTTCTCTACATAAAGATGGCCTAGGCTTTAAGAAGATTGCCAAGACCCTGAAACTGAGCTGCAGCACGGTGGCCAAGACCATACAGCAGTTTAACCACTTAAGACCCGGACCTTTAGGTGTCGCTTTAACAGACAATTGCGCGGTCGTGGCTCCCAAACAAGATTGGCATCCTTTTTTTCCCACAAATAGAGCTTTTTTTTGGTGGTATTTGATCACCTCTGCGGTTTTTATATTTTACTTTTTGCTAAAATATATATCCCCCAAAAATATATATAACATTTTTTTTATTCCTCAGTTTAGGCCTATACGTATTCTTCTACCTATTTTTGGTAAAAAAAACGGAATAAGTGTTTATCGGTTGGTTTGCGCACAATATATAGCGTTTACAAAATAGGGGATAGTTTTATTGCATTTTTGTAATTTTTTTTTTTTTTTACTACTAATGGCGGCAATCAGCGATTTTTTTCGTGACTGCGTCATTATGGCGGACACCTCCGACAATTTTGACACATTTTTGGGACCATTGTCATTTTCACAGCAAAAAATGCATTTAAAATGCATTGTTTACTGTGAAAATGACAAATGCAGTTTGGGAGTTAACCACAAGGGGGCACTGAAGGGGTTATGTATGACCTCATCTGTGTTTATAACTGTAGGGGGGTGTGGCTGTAGGTGTGACGTCATCGATTGTGTATCCCTATAAAAGGGATCACAAGATCGATCACGGAGCCACAGTGAAGAACGGGAAAGCTGTGTTTACACACAGCTCTCCCCGTTCTTCAGCTCCGGGGACCGATCGCGGGACTCCAGCGACGATCGGGTCCGCGAGTCCCACGGTCCCGGAGCTTCAGACCGGGTCGCACGCGCGCGCCCACGACCCACGGCTGGGCACTAACAGAGGACGTACCTGTACGTGCATGTGCCCAGCCGTGCCATTCTGCCATCGTAAATGTGCAGGAGGCGGTCCTTAAGCTGTTAACAGGACATGTTCTACTCAGAACAGCCCGCGCCATGGTTGACCAAAGAAGTTGAAATGCATGTGCTCAGCATCATATCCAGAGGTTGTCTTTTGGAAATAGACGTATGAGTGCTGCCAGCATTGCTGCCGAGGTTGAAGGGGTGGAAGGTCAGCCTGTCAGTGCTGAGACCATACGCCACACTCTGCATCAAATTGGTCTGCATGGCCGTCGTCCCAGAAGGAAAATTCTTCTAAAGATGATGCAGAAGAATGCCCACAAACAATTTGCTAAAGACAAGCAGACTAAGGATATGGATTACTGGAACCATGTCCTGTGGTCTGGTGAGACCTAGATAAACGATCACACGAATGGCAGCAACTGCCCTGAGCTCTCATTAGGCCTAGCTTCTAATGGCTCCCGGGATGCACACACAAGCCGCAGGCTTCTAGTAAGAGCTGGACAACACAAGCAACACACTGGAGCTTTTAAAACTGGAACCTTGAGAATCCAGTGTCATTCATTCATATGTTTACTAAAGTCACATTGTGGCAGGCCCTCACAGTCACAGTATACACATATATGCATCTGATGTGTATATATATATATATATATATATATATATATATATATATATATATATATATATACAGTATATGTAGCACTACCCCCGAAGGAGCTGTTGGTTTGTGTTGGGCGGCATGTTACCTCTATTTCCTCGCGGTCTAGGGTTTTAGATGAGAGTTGACAAAAATTTCAATGTCCACACTTTAGACTTCTATTTCTTTGCTTTATTTGCCGAACTTGGTGAAATAATAAAATAAGTATTTGAAGAGGTGGAAGGGTAATAGGTAATAGGTTCAGGTGTATAACGTCTGTTCAGAAACACTCCTGCTTCCAGCAATGCAGCTTTTGTCGCCATTCTAGCCAGAGCGGGCATTGTACACCTGGATATGCCTCTCTCACTAGCCTAGCAGCTGGGATGTCACACGGAAACTTGGTAAAGTCTCTGCCACAGACCTTCCCAAAGATGGAGGTATATTTGGTCCAAAATCCTCTCAGCACAGGATTAAGCACCCTGGTCTCTCCCGATTAACTTCTTGTGAACTTAGAACTGACAGACGACCATCATTCAGCCTTTCAGTAATGGTGCGTTCTTCGATGAAGTTCAAGGCCTCTCCTGTCTCCTCTCCAGCCTCGTGTTTGGTGCCTCCAAGACAGGTTCTTCATCAAGTGGCTTCCCCCCTCAGGACGGACAGCACAGGACCACTCTACAAACGTAGACCCAGTCTAACTACCGTGCCTACTTAGTAGATCAAAACCCCAGACCAACGTGGTCCTGAAGCCAGGAACACTTGAACAGGCACCCCCGGCTAGTAGGGCCACACACGGGGGGTGGTGGAACGACAGACCCAGGATCAACGACGACCCCGGACTAATGACATCTGTCCCTTAAGTACTCGCACAGCGGGACGATCAACTCCCTCTGATTGGCTGCCGAAGGGGAACACCCAAAACACCTTGACCTGACTGCTGCCAACCTTGGCCTGGGAAGGTAACAGCACCCCAGACAACAATAGTGGTCACTTACAGTACAGCCATGACTGAAACATACATCATACAGTCTGAGTCAACTAACTCTTAGGCCGCGTACACACGATCGAACATGTCCGCTGAAACTGGTCCGCAGACCAGTTTGAGCGGACATGTTTGATCGTGTGTACGGCCTATCGGACAGTTTTCCAGCGGACAAAAATTTCCAAACATGCTTGAAAACATGTCCGCTGGAAACCTTCGGACCAAAATCCCCCGCATGCGCAAAATCAAGTCAACGCATGCTTGGAAGCATTGAACTTCGTTTTTTCATCACGTCGTTGTGTTCTACGTCACCGCGTTCTGGTCCGAGGGGATTTTGGTCTGATGGTGTGTACGCACATCAGACCAACAGACAATTCTGCCTTGTCCAATGAAAACGGTCCGTCGGACATGTTTCCTCGGACATGTCTGATCGTGTGTACAGGGCCTCAGACTACTCTCTAAATTTAAAGCAGCGCCGGCTAGAAAGTAGCAGGCCGCTACATATATACAGAAGGAGATAAAGGATACATTACAGTTGTGAAAGAACAATCTTTTGATGTCCATAGCATACAAAATAATTTCATTCTGCATTTCCAGACTCTGACTGACAATGTGCTGCTGAGGGATCTTTCACACTGTTCCAGTGTGATTTCTCCTCCATAGGAATAATTTATTTGACTATTTGAATTTATTTTATTTTTGGATGCGGCCCCATGAAATTTAGAGAATGATGCCTTATTAACAGCTGGCTGAATATTATTTACAATTTCTCTTGGTGGAGAATGTGCGTTTCGCTGGGACTGTGGTTTTATTATGAGAATGAGAGTATAGAAGCCAGGATCTAGTTTTATGAATAATCTCTATATAGGTGAGCTGTTACTGCATCTAATTACTTTAATCCCAACTCTATTACACTATGATAGCAACCTAGATCCCTGGAGTTTATACAAATATATTGACAAAACTTCAAGTGTGTACACACCTTTAGACAGTCCCCTTGGAATTCACGCTTTACCATGTGAGTGCATATTGATTATAGCCCAATAGTGAGGCTGTATATTTACTCTTTAGCATAAATATATACTCATGTTTCTTGTGTTTATTAGCCCCCCTAGATGGGACCCCGCATCCCCCATTGGATCGCTTGATGTTTTGGTTTTACTTGTCAATGTCCACCTTGTCTTTTTTTATTGCATATCATGTGGTGTAAGTGAGATAAGTTATAAGTTATACTAGTAAGTCATACTAGTTACACTAGTATGTGTGATTGATTTGTTATACATCTATGGGCCAGATTCAGGTAGATCAGAGCATCTTTGCTCCAGAGTAACGCTTCTCATTTACGTTACTCTGACGACCCTTTCAGCGCAAGTACTGTTATTCACATAGCAGTTGCGCGTAAACTTGCGCCAGAGTAACGATAATGCGCTGGCGTAACCCGACGCAAGGGGAAGTGGGTGTGATCATATGTAAATGATGGGCGGAGCCCAGCGCAGAGGCTTACGTTCAGCGCATCAACCACGGAGCATGCGCAGTGAGTGAGGCTCCACTCGCCCCCTTTGTGCGCATGCTCACAACTTCCGTCGGCACCACTTCACGGGAAACGTCAGCGCAATGCCTTCCATTGGGCGTTTAAATGCGCCCGTAGAAGCGCCATTCCGGCACTAAAGTATATCCTGCTCCCCCTCCCCGCAGTGATGTTACTTTTGTTCTGAGATGGCTGCTCCCGTTCCCCGCAAACACACAGGAGAAAGCTGAACTCTAAAGGCCAGGAGCTGTCAGCCGTCATCTCGGCTATGGAGACCTATGATGTCTTCCTCCATGGCTGTAAAATTTGACAGACAAGCATGGACAGAGGTGTTGTCCTGCAAGTGGGGGTGCCCAGCTAGCTCCTATCGTCGGTAAAACACTGCTATAGCTGCTCTCCTGCTGACCTCTGACCGTCTGGAGTAAAGATAAAGCAGCCTTTTGTAGAAATAACTTTGCGCCGGACGGACGAGATACGCGCGGCGCATGTAGCCAGCGTATGGTGCTAATCCGTTCGTGAATTGGGAAAAATCCCTCATTTGCATATTTGCAGGGGAAATCAATAGGCGCAACTGATGCGCCCAGCGAAATTAAGCGCCGACGATACTCTGGCGTCGGAACGTTCCGCCGGTCGCAAATGACCCGTTATTGGGCGCATCTAGTTTGGTGGGTACGGGCACATAGAAACGACGGCGCATCTTCACAGTTACGCGGCGCATATCGAAATACTCCAGCGCAAGTGTTGCTGAATCTGGCCCTATGTATTGATTTCATGTGTTTATCTGTTTAGACATTGCACCAGCTTCTGAGGAAGTGCTTAGCCGTTAAAAACATGTTGAGCTGAGCTGCAATTAGCTATCCTGGTGGTGGTCCCTACGCTTTTCAATATTGCAACTTCATAAAATTCTGTGTAATTTATTTACACTTACAACCTTAGACAGCAATATCTACGTGCATGTGATGATTTTAAACCCTTTTTATTGTTCTTTGATACTAATAAAATTGATACATTTCAAACAGTCAATGTGTAATATTGGTGCCTTATTATTTTATTTCTGTGTGATCAGATGGTGAGCTGCAGTATCACTAGGACTGGCGAACTGCTACTGTGGGGGTTTGCTATCTGCTGCTGGAGAAACTAAGCCCTTTTGGAACTTACCATACAGCTATCTAATAGCCTTAATGCTGTCTGCAGGCTTGACTAGGACTATTGTCATGTGCACCTACGGTACCATTGGGCCCCAACGCTAGCTGCCATTAAGTTAGGACTAAAGACTGCCCCTTTATATCTGCAACACACAGACCCTCACCTATTGCTTATGCTAAGTGGTACCTCTCAGGGGACATTTCAGCATTACCTAGCCATTCTCCTACAGTGCACGCTAGATGAGTTATAGGATTATTATTCACGTTGCAGTTAATGCTTATATATGCTCTTTAACACTGACTTTTCTGAATTATGTGTTGACTCCAGTCTAGCCTTACAGAAATCTATTCTAAGTTACTTTGGCATAGTGATTATAATGTCTAGTGGACTGTGTCTGAACCTACCTTCTCTGTGCTCATTTATGTTCAAACCACCATTTACCCTAACCTGTACCAATACATTTAGTTAATTTACTACTAAACAGTGTTGTGTCTATTTCCTATTACTAATTAGCAACCAAGTTAAAAGTATGTACACTTGTGTTCATATAGGCGCTTTCATTCAAACATGGGTGTCATAGGTGCTGATGTTGTTTTTAGAGTTGAGGTGAAGAACAGAGAACCCAAATTAGCAAGTGGATCTTTTGGGGGGAGCGCTAGACTGCATAGTTTAATTTGTAATGTAGGCTGCTATGCCGATAGTAATGCCACTGGGACCTGGCTTTAACCACTTAAGGATCACCGAATAGCGATATACGTCGGCAGAATGGCACAGCTGTGCACATAGACGTATATATATACGTCGTCTTTAAGAGCCCAGCCGTGGGTCGCGAGCGAGCCGCCGGCTCGAAGCTCCATGACCGTGCCTGCGGGACCCGTGGACCCAAACGCCGCCGGTGTCCCGCGATCGGTCACAGGAGCTGAAGAACGGGGAGAGGTGAGTGTAAACACACCTTCCCCGTTCTTCTCTGTGGCAGTGTCACTGATCGTCTGTTCCCTGTTATAGGGAATGATGATCAGTGACATCACACCTACAGCCACGCCCCCTACAGTAAGAATCACTCCCTTAGGGCACACTTAACCTTTTAGCGCCCCCTAGTGGTTAACCCCTTCACTGCCATTGACTTTTTCACAGTAATCAGTGCATTTTTATAGCACTTTTCACTGTGAAAAATGACAATGGTCCCAAAAATGTGTCAAAAGTGTCCGATGTGTTCGCCATAATGTCGCAGTCATGAAAACATTTTATTAATACAAATGTCCCCTATTTTATAAATGCTATAAATTTTGCCCAAACCAATCGATAAATACTTATTGTGATTTTTGTTACCAAAAGTAGGTAGAAGAATACGTATCGGCCTTAACTGAGGGAAAAAAATGTTTTTTTTATATCTTTTTTGGGGGATATTTATTATAGCAAAAAGTAAAAAATATTTTTTTTCAAAATTGTCGCTCTACTTTTGTTTATAGTCATGGGCGTCCGTTCCATAGGGCAAGGGGGGTCGTTTGGTCCCCCCTGGAATCGCCAGGTAGAGCCAAGAGCAGGGCCTAACTGGCCCTGGTGCCGATTTAATCAGTGACTGCAGCGCTCCGCTCCAGTTGTCCCTTATTTAGTGTGCCTGTCCCTCTTCTGGAATCAAATCCATTTGTCCCTCATTCCAAAAGGTTCCTCTTTTAGACCTGAAATAAATATACTGTCAATATAGTGTAGTGTTTCAGTCAAGGGAAAGGGGTGCTGTGTAATGTATAAAGGGCTTCACTGATGCAGGGTGCTGTGTAATGTAAAGGGGTCCAGTGGTGCAGGGTGCTGTGTAATGAATGTAAAGGGGGTCCAGTGATGCAGGGTGCTGTGTAATGTAAAGGGGTCCAGTGGTGCAGGGTGCTGTGTAATGAATGTAAAGGGGTCCAGTGATGCAGGGTGCTGTGTAATGTAAAGGGGTCCAGGGATGCAGGGTGCTGTGCAATGTAAAGGGGTCCAGTGATGCAGGGTGCTATGTAATGTAAAGGGGTCCAGGGATGCAGGGTGCTGTGCAATGTAAAGGGGTCCAGTGATGCAGGGTGCTATGTAATGTAAAGGGGTCCAGTGATGCAGTGTGCTGTGTAATTTTACATTACACAGCACACTGCATCACTGGACCCCTTTACATTTCACAGCACACTGCGTCACTGGACCCCTTTACCCTGCATCACTGGACCCCTTTACGGGGTCCAGTGATGCAGGGTGCTGTGTAATGTAAAGGGGTCCAGTGGTGCAGGGTGCTGTGTAATGAATGTAAAGGGGTCCAGTGATGCAGGGTGCTGTGTAATGTAAAGGGGGCCAGTGATGCAGGGTGCTGTGTAATGTAAAGCGGTCCAGAGCTGGGGGGTGCTGTAAAAGGGTCCAGAGGTGCAGTTGTGGAGAGGGGTACAAAGAGATATTGAAAGATGCAGGGGGCACAGTGGGGTGTTTTTACATTTTAATGTGAGGGGGGGGGGGGGCACTTTTAACCCCCGCTAGCGCTCGAAGAAAGGGTAAAATGCGACTGTGTATCGCCGCTGACGAAGCGCCCCCCTCTGAAAAAATTTCAGCGGACGCCCATGTTTATAGTGCAAAAAATAAAAACTGCAGAGGTAATCAAATACCATCAAAAGAAAGCTCTATTTGTGGGGGGGGGGGGGACGACGACAATTGTGTTTGGTATGAGAGATGATACTGCTCTAAAAACTGCTAATCCCTTGGCTTTGCTTCCATCCCACTAAACCAAAAAGGTGCTGGCTATGCACAGGTGCATTGGATAGAAGACATCGTTTTAAGGAGTGCGGCAGTCCAGGATCTTCTTCTATCCAATTTTGTCTGGGAGCCACGTCGCACGACCGCGCAATTGTCAGTTAAAGCGACGCAGTGGCGAATCGCAAAAAGGGACAAGGTACTTAACCTGCATAACGGCCCAGGTCTTAAGTGGTTAAGCATGTAAGCACATTAGCACAGTCATGATGGAACAGAAAAAAACCTTCCCAAAACTGTTACGATAACAAGATCCCTTTCATTCCACAACAGCTACATTAAAAATGAATAGCTAGCTTATAGAATAAGTTACATAAAGTAGCTGCATAATTTATAGGATTAAAAATACAGGTTTATCCAGGTCAGCCTATGGGTATATACAGTATATGTCTGTGTATGATTTTTATTTCTCAACAATTCCCATATCCCTGTATTATTTGCTTCCTGAAGTAGACATCTAAAAATATTTGACGTTGTTGACGCTCTCAGCTAGTACCACTTTCTGAGGAAGGGTGTTCCACATTTTAACTGCTCTAACAGTAAAGAACTCTTTCTGCATTGTAAAGTTAAACTTCTTACTTCTAACCTCAAATCGTGGCCATGTGTCCTGCTCAGGGACCTTAGAATAAACAGTTTATTACAGTTACTGGCAGTGGCGGTGCATCCATAAAGGGCACAGGAGCACTGCCCCCTCTTTCCTGCACCTGTCAATCACCAATAGATAGATTAATGCATTGCATGAATCTATCTATTGTCGCCGCTGCCATCTGAATTACAGCAGCGTTTTTTTTTTGGGAAGCGCCTGATTAGAGCCGTCGGCTCTAATAGGCATCCTGATTAGAGCCATAGGCTTTAATAGGCTTCCAAATTGGCAAACAGAGGGCGCAATGCTGTGCATTCGCTGTTTACACAGTGCAGTCTGAGCCAATCAGGTGCTCGGGTCTGGTTACCCTGTCACCTGATTGGCTGAAGCGACAGGTGCTGTGATTGGACACCTATAAGGCGTCCAATTATAGCAGAGGACAGGAAGAGGATGGGAGAAGACATGAGGACTCGGAGTGTGGAGTACAGCGCTGAGACAGGTAAGTGCCGGGTGGGGGGGCACACTGGAAGCAATTGATGGGACACACTGGCAGTAATTGATGGGGCACACTGGCAGTAATTGATGGGGCACACTGGCAGCAATTGATGGGAACACTGGCAGCAACTGATGGGGCACACTGGCAGCAATTGATGGGGCACACTGGCAGCAAATGATGGGGCACTCTGGCAGCAATTGATGGGGCACACTGGCAGCAATTGATGGAGACAGTGGTGGCAATGGATAGGCCACAGTGGCGGCAATTGACGAGCACACTGGCAGCAATTAATGGGTACATACAAAAATGAAGTCGCGCTACAAATGGCATACAGTGAAAAAAATAAAATAAGTGAAAAGTGTCATTAGTGCAAACTGATACATCACATGAGTAAACTTTTCAAAGACCACAATAATGGTGAACAGTGAACATGATTTCAAGTCCATATGGTAATTAAACAGTCCATCAAGGGATATATTAAATAAACAGAAAGAATTTCCCAGTGCTGATAGATCCACGAACAGGTGTGTGTAGTAACAAGACAAAAGACCTCCACCGCACAGATAACACTGACCCTTACCAGAGTCTATGATCTCAACGAGATCAATATCAGCAAGTTGTAACATTCATGATTCAGCAGGGAACGGAAGGGGACATCCACTTATTGTAGCCGGTAGGTGTATTCAGCTCAAACAGCGATCAAATATCAACCCGTGATCCCATAAAAAAATCAAGAGAAATCCACATAGTGTAAAACCGTACATTTAATTGGTAAGAAAAAAGATTGTGCGCACTTACATCAATCCATATTAAAAACAGCATGTAGCAGCATAAAAATCAACAAGAGCCGGCCGGCGTTTGGAGCGTGTTACCCGTCTTCCGGGTCCTCACACGTGATGCGGTGACGTCAGCGCGTCGCCTCCCGACGTTTCGTCACAAAAGGGACTTGATCACGGCATCCCGTGATCAAGTCCCTTTTGTGACGAAACGTCGGGAGGCGACGCGCTGACGTCACCGCATCACGTGTGAGGACCCGGAAGACGGGTAACACGCTCCAAACGCCGGCCGGCTCTTGTTGATTTTTATGCTGCTACATGCTGTTTTTAATATGGATTGATGTAAGTGCGCACAATCTTTTTTCTTACCAATTAAATGTACGGTTTTACACTATGTGGATTTCTCTTGATTTTTTTATGGGATCACGGGTTGATATTTGATCGCTGTTTGAGCTGAATACACCTACCGGCTACAATAAGTGGATGTCCCCTTCCGTTCCCTGCTGAATCATGAATGTTACAACTTGCTGATATTGATCTCGTTGAGATCATAGACTCTGGTAAGGGTCAGTGTTATCTGTGCGGTGGAGGTCTTTTGTCTTGTTACTACACACACCTGTTCGTGGATCTATCAGCACTGGGAAATTCTTTCTGTTTATTTAATATATCCCTTGATGGACTGTTTAATTACCATATGGAC
Source organism: Rana kukunoris (assembly GCA_029574335.1). Taxonomy (NCBI): domain Eukaryota; kingdom Metazoa; phylum Chordata; class Amphibia; order Anura; family Ranidae; genus Rana; species Rana kukunoris. The sequence continues at coordinate 652,936,562 of CM056049.1, forward strand.
TTGAAATCATGTTCACTGTTCACCATTATTGTGGTCTTTGAAAAGTTTACTCATGTGATGTATCAGTTTGCACTAATGACACTTTTCACTTATTTTATTTTTTTCACTGTATGCCATTTGTAGCGCGACTTCATTTTTGTATATATTGTTTGGTGTTGTATAACACCTTTGAGACGCTGCTCAATATTTGTCCACTTATTTTGTTTAGATTTGCGCATTTTTCTCCTGTTTAATTAATGGGTACAGTAATTGCGTTTGATGGCACAGTGGCGTCAATTTATGGGTACAGAGGCTGCATTTGATGGGCACAGTGGCTGCGCTTGATGTTTTTTTTTCAGTTTGTTTGCGCCCCCAAAAATTTAGAGCACCAGCCGCCAGGGCCACTGGATATATTTGATATATTTATACATTGTAACTATATCCCCTCTTAAGAGCCTTTTCTCCAGAGTGTATAAATATAATCTCTTTAATCCTCTATCACCCTTATTCATTTTGTAGTCCTTCGCTGAACTCTGTCTAATTCAACAATGTCTTTCCAGTTCAAAAACTGTATATTGATTGTTTTATCCAGATTACTTGTCAAAGTTACTGGATTACAGAGGGAATATTGGCTGCCTAAGCCATTGGGTTTCCTGTCTGTAATGATTATGAATGTAAATCATTAAGCCAGACCTTGCAGTAAAATGTAAGGTCTGCTCTCAAATTGCCTGGTCCCCCTCGCCTTTGCTAATCATGAATGTACAGGTAAAAAAAGTTAGGATTCTTCTTAGCTTATCCCCATCTTCTGCATTGCTGGGCGTGACTTCATTGTGCTTTCCTGTGAAATACAGAACAGATAACATTTTGCAAAAAAGACACTTGCCTAGGTGCCACGGGCAAGGGACTGGAGTGGGATAGATATATGCAAGTACTTTGCATTTTACAGCAAGCTCGGCTTTAACCACTTCCCTACCGGGCCTATTCTAGCACTCCTCTCTTACATGTAAAAATCATAATTTTTTTGCTAGAAAATGTACTCAGAAGCCTCAAACATTATATATATATATATTTTTTTAGCAGAGACCCTAAGGAATAAAATGCCAGGTGTTGCAACTTTTTATGTCATACTGTATTTGCGCAAACATTTTTAATGAATTAAAAAATAACAAAACAGTAAAGTTAGCCCATTTTTTTTGTATAATGTGATGTTACGCCAAGTAAATAGATACCTAACATGTCCTGCTTCAAAATTGCGCACACTTGTGGAATGGCGCAAAACCTTTGGTACTTAAAAATCTCCATAGGCAACAGGTTACTGGTTTAGAGTTACAGAGGAGGTCTAGTGCTAGAATTGTTGCTCTCGCTCTAATGCACGTGGTGATATCTCACATGTGTAATTTGAACTCTGTTTACATATGTGGGCGTGACTTACACGTGCGTTCGTTTCTGAGTGTGAGCACACGAGGACGGGCGCGCTTTAATTTTTTATTATTTTTTATCACTTTTATTCCTATTACAATAAATGTAAATATCACTTGTAATAGGAATGGTGCATAACAGGTCCTCTTTTTGGAGAGATGTGGGGTCTATAAGACCCCACATCTCTCCTCTAGGCTGGAAAGATTGAGATAAAAAAAAAAATGAATGATCCCTTTCTTTACAGCCTAATTCTCGGCTTTGTTTACTTCTGGCCAGACGTGACGTCATAACATCACGCCCGGGCCTCCGAAGGTCATAGAGATGACTGGGCACCACCATGTGGTCACTGGAAATCTCTATGATCAACATCCAGCGGTGGCGGATTCTTTCTCCGGTCCGCCGATCGTATGGGCAAACTCGGAGAAGCTTCGGAGGGCGGTAGGAGGAGGAGGGGTTGTCCCCTACCCCTGCCTGTAAGAACGATCAAGAGGCTGAACTGCCGCTATGATTTTTCTTGCAGTGCACAGAATCACTGGCAGAAAAGAATGATATCTGAATGATGCTTACCGCTGCAGGCATCTTTCAGATTTCCCCACTCAAAGTCAATGATGTCATATGGAAGTCGTTAAAGTGGTTGTATCTCTCTTTTTTTAGAGAGCTTCAGTTCCCTTATAGCAGATTAAACAGCACAGTCATTGTGCTGTCTAATCTACCCCTTTCTAAGCTGTAAAAAAAACAGATTGATCCTACCTGTTTCTGTGTCCCCCTTCTGTGTGCTGACCATGGTAAGCATGGCTGCTGATCCATGATTACTGTGGTCAGTTTGCCTCTGTCAGTCATTGTAATGCCGCTGCTCTCCTCTCCCGTCCTTCTGTCCTCCTTACCTGTCCGCTGCTGTATGTCTCTTCCCCTCCCGCCCTCCCTGCCTGTCCGCTCCTGTGTGTCTCTCACCCACTTCGCCCTCCCTGCCTGCCCGCTCCTGTATGTCTCTCACCCTCTCCACCCTCCCTGCCTGTCCGCTCCTGTGTGTCTCTCTCCCTCTCCACCCTCCCTGCCTTCCCGCTCCTGTGTGTCTCTCCCCCTCTCCGCACTCCCTGCCTGTCCGCTCCTGTGTGTCTCTCCCCCTCCTGCCCACTCCTGACTGTCTCTCCCCCCTCCCTGTCCACTCCTGTGTGTCTCTCCCCCTCTCCACCCTCCCTGACTATCCACTCCTGTGCCTCTCTCCCCCCCTCACCCTCCCTGCCTGTCCAATCCAGTGTGTCTCTCCCCCTCTCTGCCTTGCCTGCCTGTCCGCTCCTGCGTGTCTCTCCCCCTCTCCACCCCCCTCCTGTTGATTTTAATAGCTGACCGTAAAAGTAAAGAAATATTATTGGCAGCCCCTCTGTTCTCTTTATCTATCCTACACCATGTAAATGTTTTTTTTTTTTTAAAACAATGCCTATAAATACCTTATCTCCTAACTGTTCTGTCACATGACCTCCTCGACTGACATCAGAGGGGGATGTTGGCCCCTTCCGCTGTAGCCTGTAGAGGAGGAGAGCGGCCAGAGATTACGTGACCAGCAGGGGTCAAGTCCTGGGGAAAAAAGTGTGGGAACTCCCACCCAAGATCCACTCCCCCACCAAAAAAATTAAATGATACGCTCATATGCATTATTACTAAACCGCATGTTTTTTTTATTTTTTTTCGATCCACTGCACCTTAGTAATCCTTTGTTACTGGCCACTTCCTGTATATGGATTCATCAGATAGTGTGCGGGTATTCCGTCACTTTAGCTATGCCGCAATGTCTCCAGGGAGCTTTTGTCATTGTTCCCACGAAGCAAGTTCTTTCTAAATCCCACAATAACTCGCGGCAGACCTCCGCAATATCTCCTGGGAACAATGACAAAAGCTCCCAGGAGACATTGCGGCATCGAAGAAGTGATGGAATACCCGCACACTACCCGATGAATCCATATACAGGAAGCGGCCAGTAACATAAATGATTACTAAGGGTCGCCTGCCCCTGACAGTGACTCGAGCTGGGCATCGCCTCTTAGTGAAGGATTGGCTTGGGCGGCTCGGCTGCTCTCGGCTGCTCTAGTCCTGCAAAGGGAACTGAGTTCCTGCTGTGAAAAAAGGGCAGGAACTCCGTTCCCACGCGTTCCCGCAGGACTTGAGCCCTGGTGACCAGCCATTAAAGATTGGAGATAGGGTATTTACAGGGATATTGATAGAACAAGGGGGCTGGCTGTAATTTTTCTTTACCTTTACAACCACTTTAAGTACCCTGCCTATGCCAGTGGCATAGAGACATCACCTTTGCCTAGGCACCAGAGGACTGGAGTGAGGTAGGTATATGCAGGTCCTTTGTATGTTACTGCAAGCACCACTTTAAGTACCCTTCCTATGCCAGTGTCTCCCAGTAAATCGTCAGTCACTGTTTCTATGACTTTGACAGGAACACACAAAATGGCCTCCTTCAGTTGGCGTTGGTGCGAGATGCACATTAATATCAGCTGAATAACAACAGGTTAGAGACATCACCTTTGCCTAGGCACCAGAGGACTGGAGTGAGGTAGGTATATGCAGGTACCTTGTATGTTACTGCAAGCACTGCTTTAGGTATACTTCCTATGCCAGTGTCTCCCAGTAAATCGTCAGTCACTGTTTCTATGACTTTGACAGGAACACACAAAATGGCCTCCTTCAATTTGCGTAGGTGGGAGACGCACATTAATATCAGCTGAATAATAACAGGTTAACTTAAAAGAAAATGTAGGCCAGGCTGAACGGCAGGGATTATTGAGCATCAATCTCGTTTGAAGCGTACAATGCACTTTGCTGTTAATAAGCACCTGAAGACAAATATTTCAAGTAAATTTTCTGCGAACAACAGAAAAGTACATAAGTAGTGACTGTGAGGGAAGTGATAATAAAATCAATTGAATAAAAGGAGTGTTTTGAAAAGAACTTCAATTCATACTTGACTGCATTAGCACACATATTTGGCGCCCTCCCGTTGCTCGACTTATGTGAGGTTTGATGCTCAGGGAATTTGTGGAGCAAGTATGATGCATGTGCTGATTCTTCCACAGCTAAAACTTACAGCAGTATTGAAAGCCCACTTAGTCCTGTATTATTGAACTTCACAAAGAACCCCCAAGGGAATGATTAATTCTGGTATGTTGCCTGTAATAATATTCTCCGTCTTAGCTGCAAGCATTTTAATTCTGCAACTTTAACTCTGTTACAGACAAGATTATCAGTGACCTAGCAGTTATTGTGAGTCTGTAGATTACCTGCAGAGACTAAATTCACCACTTTGTACCATTGCTATTTATTCAGTATATACACAATCATTATGAAGCTGGTCACAGACACTAGAGGGCGTTTGGACATTCAGCAACGATCCAACTGTGTTAAAAATAAAAAGTACAGTATATATATATATATATATATATATATATATATATATATATATATATACACGGTGTATGTTTATATATATATATATATATATATATATATATATACACACACACATACACACACAGTATCTCACAAAAGTGAGTACACCCCTCACATTTTTGAAAATATTTTATTATATCTTTTCATGTGACAACACTGAAGAAATTACACTTTGCTACAATATAAAGTAGTGAGTGTACAGCTTGCATAAAAGTGTAAATTTGCTGTCCCCTCAAAATAACTCAACACCCAGCCATTAGGCAACACTTTTTTTTTCCATTTTGGATAGAGTAAGGGATGGTTATAGTCCCTGTAAAAATGTTTGCCAAACGTTCATTGCTCTTTATTTCCTGCCCCATAGCCAAACAGAAAGTGAGAGGAAATCTCTGCAGATTAAGGGATTTACCCCCCCCCCCCCCCAAGGCCCTCGGAACTAGTATGCCCACTGGAAAATTTCAGGGCAGGTCTTAAGCAGGAAGGGGTGTGACCTTGACAGGAAGGGGTGGATCATATTTAAATTTGGGGTTGCATACGTTTAGTCAGGCCTAGGGCAGCACAAAACCTAAATACACCACTGGGTTAAGAGGTGCAAATTACTTGTCTTGCCCTGGGCGCTGACAACCCTCGCTACAACACTGCATACAAGTATGTATTCTTAACCCCTTTGTGCCTAAGGATAAAACAAAGCTAAATGCCTAAGCACAATTTTCAAACTTTGACATGTGTTAATAAAATTATACAACTACTTTGTGCATCCAGGTGGAATATACCGCATTTTTTTTTTATTCAGGGCAAATTAGGCTTTCTTTTGGTGGTAAATGGTAAGGTATATTTTCTGATTTTCTTTTTATTATCAAAGAAAAACTGGACCAAAATAGTGAAAAAAAAATTTTTTTTTGGGGTAAATCTGGCTTTCTGGATTTCTTGCTACTACCATAACCTCCCACCAAAGAACAACCCAAATAAAATTCTCCTGCCCCTGGCGATCGCAGTGATACCTTTTTTTGTATGTTGGTTCTTTTTACCCGTAGTACAACCTAAAAACAACAGTGCGCATTTTGCTTTTTTTATCCTACCTAAAACACATTGACACCAGTGGCGGCCCGCCCATATGGGCGCACGGGCGCCGCCCCCCCTCCCGCAGTCACAAAAAATAAAAAAAATAAAAAAAACGGGCCCTTTAAGAACTTTTATTCGGCTAAAATGTCATTTTGACATTTTAGCCGAAGTTCTGGCGGCCGTCTATAGAGGGCGCTGCAGCGCTGCAGCGCCACTCCCTCTCGCAAATAACACACGTCAATGCATTGAACGTGTGTTGTTGCCAGCTGCCTGGTCTATTCCTATAACCGGACATAGGGCGCCGGTTACCTGAATAGCGGCAGCTGGTTGGCTGAGGGGAACTGCCTATCAAAGCCAGTGGCTCTGATAGGCTTTTCCAGTACCGCCCTCCGGCTCCTGGAAGTCTATGGTCGGAGCGCAGGCAATCTGCGGTCCTTGCATTAGACTGACAGCCGTTTCAGCCAATCAGGTTCCCGGATTCTGGTTATCAGGAACCTTATTGGCTGAAGCTTCTCCACGACGGCAGAAGACATCGAGGGAGGACATGGAAGCGTCAGGTAAGTGTTTTTTTTAACAGCGAAAGGGGCAGCATGGGGCACAGTGGCAGCATGGGGCACAGTGGCAGCATGGGGCACAGTGGCAGCATGGGGCACAGTAGTGACAAAGGGCACAGAGGCGACAATGAGCATAGTGGCATGGGGCACAGTGGTGACACTTGATGACACAGTGACTCCATATGATGGCATGGCACAGTGGTGACAACTGATGGCACAGTGACTCCATATGATGGCATGGCACAGTGACTGCATTTGATGGCATGGCACAATGGTGACAATTGATGGCACAGTGACTGCATTTGATGGCATGGCACAGTGGTGGCAATTGATGGCACAGTGGTGGCGTTTGATGGCATGGCACAGTGGTGACAATTGATGGCACAGTGGTGGCGTTTGATGGCATGGCACAGTTGTGACAATTGATGGCACAGTGGTGGCGTTTGATGGCACAGTGGCTGCATTTGGTGGCATGGCACAGTGGTGACAATTGACGGCACAGTTGCTGTGTTGCATGGCACAGTGGTGACAATTGATGGCACAGTGGTGACAAATTATGGCACAGTGGCTGCATTTGGTGGCATGGCACAGTGGTGACAATTGATGGCACAGTGGTGGCGTTTGATGGCATGGCACAGTGGTGACAATTGATGGCACAGTGGTGGCGTTTGGCATGGCACAGTGGTGACAATTGATGGCACAGTGGTGGCGTTTGATGGCACAGTGGCTGCTTTTGGTGGCATGGCACAGTGGTGACAATTGATGGCACAGTTATGTGTTTGATGGCATGGCACAGTGGTGACAATTGATGGCACAGTGGCTGCATTTGGTGGCATGGCACAGTGGTGACAATTGATGGCACAGTTGCTGTGTTTGATGGCATGGCACAGTGGTGACAATTGATGGCACAGTTGCTGTGTTTAATGGCATGGCACAGTGGTGACAATTGATGGCACGGTGGCTGCATTTGGTGGCATGGCACAGTGGTGACAATTGATGGCACAGTGACTGCGTTAGATGTCATGGCACAGTGGTGACAATTGATGGCACAGTGGCTGTGTTTGATGGCATGGCACAGTGGTGACAATTGATGGCGCAGTGGTGGCGTTTGATGGCATGGCACAGTGGTGACAATTGATGGCACAGTGGTGGCGTTTAATGGCATGGCACAGTGGTGACAATTGATGGCACAGTGGCTGCATTTGGTGGCATGGCACAGTGGTGACAATTGATGGCACAGTTTCTGTGTTTGATGGCATGGCACAGTGGTGACAATTGATGGCACAGTGGCTGGATTTGGTGGCATGGCACAGTGGTGACAATTGATGGCACAGTGGTGGTGTTTGATGGCATGGCACAGTGGTGACAATTGATGGCACAGTGGCTGCATGTGATGGGCACAGTGAGGCTGCAATGTTTTTTTTTTTGTTTGCACCCCCCCAAAAATTTTGAGCACCAGCCGCCACTGATTGACACTTACACTGATTGACTAAAACCTTGACCCAAACACTAACCCTGGCACTGACCTAGATCAAGTCTTGATCTAGGTATTTTTTTTATTATTATTATTAATTTAGTTAAGCAAACTTTTTTTTTCTCTGCAAGGAGTAGCTCTCTCCTCCATTCACAGAGAAAGAAAACACAGGGGCAGACTTCACAGTAACTGATCACTGTGTTAACCAACCAGAGGCTGCCACAGCGATCAGGTGACCCAGAATCGGGAGTTCCGGGTCCCAATCGTTAGTATGGGGCCTTGAGCTCTTGGTGATGACCGTGCAGGGCACTCCTAGCACAAAAAGAGATACGCAAATATGCAGCCCTATGAAAAGAAAAAAAAGTCTAGTGCAGTGCGGCTCCATATTTTCGTACAGTCGGCATGAAGGGTTTAATCCAAATACGTTCAATTACTCTCCTCCTCTGAATTTCTTTGTTCTCCATGGTCCTACTGTAAGTAGGAACGTAGCCACCCTCTCTTTCTCACTCCTGAGATAGACTAGGGACTATGGGATAACCACAACTAATGTACACTGCTCATTCCAAACAAATAGAAGTGAGGGGAACAGGAGAGGTTCAGGAGATCACAGAGGATGTTACATGGAGGCAGAAAAAATCCAAGTAACAGTTTCATGAGGAAGCGATTACAGGGTCATGTAGTAGAAGTGTATGGATTGTTTGTGAAAAAAAGGATATCTTTTATCTAATTTTAGAGGTTAAAGTATAACTTCATCCAAAAGGGGAAGTTTTGCTTGTGTGCATCGCCCCCCTCCCTTCCTCCACTGCCACATTTAACACTTTTTGGGGTAGAGGGGGGAAGGGGGAGTGAGTACCTGATTTTGACAGATTACCGCCCCCCACTTCTGGTTAGATACACCGTGACGTTCTGAGCCGGAAGCTCAGCCACCATTTCTCTCCGTTCAGTTTTCTGTGACACACGCAGGTCCTAAAAGACTACGGGACCATTCACAAGGCACAGCAGGGCTCGCGCATGCACAGTAGGAAACTGGCTGTGACGCCGCAAGGTGTCACTGGCAGTTTCCCTTACATGAGATACAGGCGCCTGCACTCCAAGCCGATTGAAGAATCAGCTCAGGTGAGTTCATCGTAGGATCCCTGGAAAGGTAAGTTTCCTTATATTAAAAGTCAGAAGCTACAGTATTTGTAGCTACTGACTTTACATTTTTTGACGGAAGCCTAGAGCTGTCGTTTAAGTGTTAGGCCGCGTACACACGAGGAGACATGTCCGATGAAACAGGCTTGACGGACCGTTTTCATCGGACATGTCTGAAGGGATATTTTGGTACACATATTTTGTACACACCATCAGACCAAAATCCCCGCGGACAGAGAACGTGGTGACGTAGAAGACATTGACGTGCTCAAACAAGGAAGTTCAATGCTTCCACGCATGCGTCAAATCAATTTGACGCATGCGCGGGATTTCGGTTCGGTGGTTGGGCGTACTAAACATCGGACATGTCCGACGGACAGGTCTCCAGCGGACAAGTTTGTAAGCATGTTTAGAAACTTTTGTCCACTGAAAACCTGCCCGCTAGGCCGTACACACGATCGAACATGTCCGCGGAAACTGGTCTGCGGACATGTCTCCTCGTGTGTTTTTAGACGATTATTGTTCAATGTAAGCTGACATCTAGTGATGGTTAAGGGCCCTTACATCTTCTCATTGGTATCTACCTCTGCCCTTCCCTTTCTGTTTTGTGCTAGTTAGTTCAGTCCCAGCAAGCCCCTCCCTGTTTCTCCCATGGTCTCTCAGCCAATGTTAGTTCTGTGAAGAGATGGGTCTTTGGGAAATAATTGACTGGAAAACATCCTGCACTTCATTGAAGTAAGATTGCATTGGATTCAACTTCCGGGTCTTACTAAAGAGTAAACCTGCTAAAGGAAGGTGCCAAGTCCACAGGTGGCAGACAGACACTGTTCTGCCTCCAGCAGGATACTAATTAAAGTGTATGTAAACCCAATTCATGAAATTTGAGCTGGGCACATATATCTGCAGTGTTTTGTTATCTCTCTTCAAAGAGCTAAGTCCCGTAGCTCTCTCCTGAACCGTTCCTCTGTTATCAGCCTAATAACTCATGACAAATTCTCGGACACATCACATAAAAGCAGCCTGAAATTTCTGTCAGGGGAGGTTGCTAAAATAGATTAGCAGGGAGCTGGCCCTTTTACAAAACACCTCTGAAAGTCTCTGCCTATGATGAGAGGGGGTGTGTGCCTTTCCTCCAATCGGCAATTTGAGCTATCTTGGCTGTATGCCCAGACATCACACTCTGTGTTAACCAGGAAGAGAAAATCTCCTAACAGGATCTCAACTTTCTAAACAGTATATTAATGTGAAGACAGCATATATACATATAAAACCTATGTAAGGAGATTTGGTTCACCCCTGTGTAATATCTGAGGCTGTTCACTTCACTGAGTGTATGGAGGGTTTTACATCCACTTTAAGTTGTTTTGCCTGCAATATTGATTTTACCACAAGATGGAGCCAATAGTAAATTTACTTGTTTTGCAGAAACTAGAAACTGTTCACCTTTAACAAAAGTTCCCATCATTCTTATGTCTAAGGACAGGTGCATTCTGGGAACTTAGGGACTCCATCTTGGAGACTGAAAGACAGAACCAGCTATCAGAGCACATGTTGGAGTAAAACTTACATCCCCCTAAAAGCAGCATCACTGGTAAGAATTACTTATCTCCATTTACAGCCAAGCTTATTCATTGTATTTCTGTATATTTCATATACTGATTATCTGTATTTGTTTTTTTCTTAATAGTTTCACCCTACCCTGTTTTGTTAATAAAGCATAATGACAATCAGTCTGGCTTATTGCAGAAAAGGAGGGTTTAGCTGCACGTCAAGCTGCTATACACAGGGAAACGTGGGGAAAAAACAGACATGGAGGTATGTCAGTGCATAAAATGGCATATGAAACAGAACATTTATGTACGCTTTTTGCCCTAAAAGCCTAATGTCAAAAATGATTATCACCGGTCTCCCAAAGTCCTGAGGTTACTGTGATTCCAGTAGCCATTTCCTTCTAGATACAATAATTGATCTTCCGTATGCAGATCACCCAACAGTTACTGAAAAATACAGCAGTGACAGAACAGCATAGCGAAATGGAGAAGTAGGAAATATTTTACACGTATACCAGTGAACAGGTGATTATGGACATTAAATATTTTCTTCCATATAGCCATGAGCTCTGGTATTAAATGCCACAAAAAATGAGGCCCTCAAATGGAAGCTATATTACTTTTATTCCCTAATATATGCATTGTATGTAAATGTGATCAGCTTACTGTCAGTACCAGTATCAATGCATGTTGATGTTTTATTAATTTTTTTGTTTATTGTTTTTAAATATTTATGGGCATGGATATTTTATCAGAAAGTTAGGCTTTCTGCTCATTGGTGCTGCGCAGTAATTGCACTTTTTCTCTCCTATTGCAAGTATACTGGATAACTCTCCAGAAGAAAGCAGGTGATGCAATCTAAGGTGGATTATATTGTTGCAGATGTTCTATAAGGTTCACGTTAAAGAACTTACTCTCACATAGTGCTGTGACTGGCGTTTTATGCACTAGATCAGGGGTGTCAAACTCAATTTCAATGTGGGCAGCATCATCATAATGATTGCCCTCAAAGGGGCCAGTTGTATCTGTAAGATTAGATGTCCAGTGCATACCCTCCCCTTACATTAGATGTCAAGAGCCACCCCACCATCAGAAGCCAAGTCCCCCACTCTCCCTTACATCACAGTGCACCCCCCTTTTCTTATGCTGCTGCTGCTGGTAAGAAGCTGGATGCATTGCTTGAAAGCAGAAAGTAAGGGTCTGGAGGAGGACCAAAGGAGAGCTGGAGCTCTCCTACAGCTGCAGGAGAGGTGCGAGGGCCACATGAAATTGCCTTGTGATTGACACCTGTGCACTAGATGAACACCAGTCACTGCTAGGGGTTATAAAAAATAACTGTTTTCTATGTCCCCCGTTTGCAGGGTGATAAAGTCCAGAGGTTTGGCACAGTGAGCTGCGATGAGATGCAGACATGTTGCAATTTATCACAGCGCACATGTAGGCACCGCATGTCACCACACATGCAATCACTGTCCAAATCTTGCTGCCTCAATCTCTGCAACATCTCCAAAAAATGCATCTTTCTAACCAATGACACCACAGAGCTCTAAATTTCCTCTACCCTTCTCATTGGCTTACCTTTAAATAGGCTACCCCGCCCCCCATCATGAATGCTGCTGCCAGACTCATCCACCTTGCCAACCACTCTGTGTCTGCTACCCCTCTCTATTAATCACTCCATTTGGCTTCCACTCACCCAACAAATTAAATTCAAAATACTAACAACAGCTTACAATTCCATCCTCAACTCGGCCCCCAGCCACATCAAAGCCTATGAAACAAGAAAAGCTGCTCCACGTGAGTAAGTCTCTAGTTAATACCCACACACACTAGTCAGGTGCTAGCCCAGCTCGCATGCTGTTTAATGTAAAAAAATAATTCCGGGCGGCAGCACCTCCAAAAATCCTTTTATTGAAGCTTCATATGACAAGTGGTTGACAGATGGAGCAGGGGACAAAGAGGTAGACGGGTTTCACGCAAATATTAGCGCTTAGTCATTACCTTACATTACATTACATCAAAGCCTAGTTTCAAAATACCAAATGAATTGTTCTCTTCATTCCTCCTAAGACCTCCTGCTCTCTAGCTCCCTTGTCACCTCATCCCATGCTCGTCTCAAGGGCTTTTACAGAGCCTCTCCCATCCTATGGAACTCCCTACCTGTAAATTTTGTTGAAGCAATGATGAGTCATCAGATGAATCTTGTGAAGAACTTGTTTATTTCTAGCCAGCAGTCAGCCACATGTAAACCTGTTTTCCTAGTTTCACATCATAACGTCCTACTTGCTGTTCCCACCCCCAGGTCCTCGCACATCTATGCGAGTATGCAACAAATACATATTCTACATCTTTTCCTTTTTAACCACTTGCTTACTGGGCACATAAACCCCCTTCGTGCCCAGGCGAAATTTCAGCTTCCGGCACTGCGTCACTTTAACTGACAATTGCGCGGTCGTGCGATGTGGCTCCCAAACAAAATTGGCGTACTTTTTTCCCCACAAATAGAGCTTTATTTTGGTGGTATTTGATCACCCGTGCGGTTTTTATTTTTTGCGTTATAAACAAAAAAAGAGCGACAATTTAAAAATATATATATATTTTTTACTTGTTGCTATAATAAATATCCCAATTTTTTTTTAAAAAAACGTTTTTTTTCTCAGTTAAGGCTGATACATATTCTTCTACGTATTTTTGTAAAAAAAAAAAAAAAATCGCATTAAGCGACTGCTTTGCGTAAAAGTTATAGCGCCTACAAAATAGGGGACAGAATTATGATTTTTTTTTAATATTTTTTTTTTACTAGTAATGGCGGCGATCTGCAATTTTTATTGGGACTGCGACATTACGGCGGACACATCGGACACTTTTGACACATTTTTGACGCCATTCACATTTATACAGCGACCAGTGCTATACATATGCACTAATTACTGTATAAATGTGACTGGCATTGAAGGGGTTAACACTAGGGGATGAGGAAGGGGTTAAATGTGTATCCTGCATAGTGTTCTAACTGTGTGGGGGGAGGGGGGTGACTGGGGGAGGTGACCGATTATGTCCCTATGTACAAGGGACACGGATCGCTCTCCTCTCTCCCTGACAGGACATGGAGCTCTGTGTTTACACACAGAGCTCCACGTCCCTGCTCTGTCACCGCCGATCGCGTGTACCTGACGGACACCGCGGCCGCCGGGTACACGCATCGAATCCTCGGCGATGCGACGGCACTGTTTTTCCCCGCTGCGCGCCACCCAGTGGCGCGCGCGGGGAATTACAAAACATTGACCTCCAAAGACGTGACCCCGCCGCCTCAGGTCCGCGCTGTTGCCGTATTTCGACAATGACGCGGACCTGAAGTGGTTAAAGAAGAGATATGCATGTATAAATGAATAGGATAATAGAACCAACAAGGACTGCAGCATAGGAAGGAACAATAACAGACGACAATATAAAACGCAAACTGCTGAGTAAGAGTAAGTGTGTGATAAAGTCTTGGAACTTTGGATTGGGTTTACACACTTCCAGATTAATGACTTGTGGGGCTTGCGAGTCTAAAATCACTTGCCTGTCACCATCATAAATGTGTTGTGTGTTACATCTGTTGTTGGAAGCGTTAATTGGCACAGTAGCAGATGGCTGTGTTTGGGGTCCTGAAGTGAACATAGGCACATGTGCAGCGGCAGTAGAGTATGAGTCAGGTACCTATAGGAGGTGACGGCAGTTCCTTACATAGGTCCTACCATCAGAGTAGACAACATAACTGTTTTGGTTTGCCGGCCTTTCCATGAACCGTGGCCAGTTTGTCAAACCCACAGGTTGTCTGCATCCTTACCAACTGCCCAGGCTCCAGAGGAGAAGCGCATCTAGCCTCTTTGTCATGGCTTATCTTTCCTTTTTGCCTGGTGTTATAATAAATGTTGTGCCGGAGAAAGCATGCCATCCCTATGTGTGTTGCAGAGGTTGAGTAGGGCTGCATAACCAGCAGAACCAATACATGCACATTTCTCTAGGAGATGCTTGTCCGATCTACGCTCTGCAAGACCATTGGATCTAGGGTAATTGGGACTGCTAGTGACATGCTGAAAATCCCATTGGTGAGCAAAGTTCTTGAATTCTCTACTTTAAAATGATGTTGCATTGTTAGTCATAAATTGATAGGGAATTACATGTGTGGAGAATATCCGCTTTAATGTCCTTATCACTGTGTTACTGGAAGTGTTTGGGAGAACATCAAATTTCCACCAGCCAGTGTACAAATCTACCAAGACCAAGTACTCATTGTTTGACCACTCACACATAGAGCATTGCATAGGGCACAGCTGGAAACTTCTCTTTCAATGTCAGTGTATATAGTGGGCAAAAACATGGTTTCACATGCACTTCGCTTAGTGGAATGAGTGCCAGGATGACCTTGATGGAGCTGTGCCAAGTAGTATTTCTGGAAAGATGCTATTGCCATATTTGTCTGTGCTATGCCTTCAATAAACAGATGCTTGGCTTGGTTGATGTTTATGAACAGAGGTGGGAGGAGAGGAAAATGGTACTGCAGGTCTCACCTATAAGGCCCCTTGCACACGGGGCTGCTTAGCTGCAGTGTGTCGCTTCGGCATAGGGATAGGTGAAGGGTTTACCCTGTTATGGCAGCATGTCAAAGTTCATCATAGGCCGTAGCTGAATGATGTACCAAGTGGTATTAGAGTTTAGGGTCCTGTTCATTCAGGGACAAGGTTCGGGATGTAGAACTTACCGCCTTACTGACTACTTTTAAACAGGACTCACACCTGTCCATGTTGCATCCATCTTTTTTAATGCATGGTACCGCACATATGTGAGCTAGCAACATTTAAACAAAGGCTATCCTGTGTACATGTGTTGATGTATCTGTAAGGATACACATCAGGGCTACGTAAGAGAAGCTTTTTTTTCTTTAACCACTTCAATACCCAGCCATAGAAAATTGACGGCCTGGGATGGGATTTACCATCCTAAGTGGCCGTCAATTGACGGCCTGGGTATTGCAGGCGAATATCTGGATGATGCCTGCAGCCAGAGGCATCATCCAGATATCCCCTTCTTCAGCCGACGATTCTGCACAATGTAAGAACGATCATAGCGGCGGTTCCGCCGCTTGATCGTTCTTACAGGCCGCGGGAGGGGACATCCCCCCCCTCCCGCCGCCATCCGGTGCTTCTCCGGGCTTACCTATGCCTTCGGGGGCCCGGAGAACGAATCGTCGGCGGCGGTAGGAAGCATAGAGATGACTGGTGACCAGATGGTCACCAGTCATCTCTATGACCGTCGGAGGACCCGGGCGCGATGCGATGACGTCACACCCGGGTCCCCGTAAGCCCCCTGTAAGCCCCCATTCATGAGATCGGTGATTTTTTTTTTTCACCGATCTCATGGTTTCCAGCCTGGAGGAGAGATGTGAGGTCTTATTGACCCCACATCTCTCCATAAAGAGGACCTGTCACACACATTTCCTATTACAAGGGATGTTTACATTCCTTGTAATAGGAATAAAAGTGGAAAAAAAAATGAAAAAAAGTGTAAAAATAAATAAAAAATAAGTAAAAAAATAAATAAAATATAAAAAAAAATTAAAACGCCCCTGTCCCCGATAGCTCGCGTGCAGAAGCGAACGCACACGCAAGTCCCGCCGACATATGTAAACGCCGTTTAAACCACATAAGTGAGGTATCGCCGCGTGTGTTAGAGTGCCAGCAACGAATCTAGCACTAGATCTCCTCTGTAAATCTAAACTGTAACCTGTAAAAAATAAATAAAGCGTTGCCTATGGAGATTTTTAAGTACCGAAGTTTGGCGCCATTCCATGAGTGTGCGCATAATTAAAGCGTGACATGTTGGGTATCTGTTTACTCGGTGTAACATAATCTTTCACATAATACAAAAAAATTGGGCTAACTTTACTGTTTTGTTATTTTTTTAATTCATAAAACAATTTTTTTACAAAAAAAAGGCGTTTGAAAAATAATTGCGTAAATACCGTGCAAGATAAAACTTTGAAATGACCGCCATTTTATTCCCTAGGGTGTCTGCTAAAAAAAACATATATAATGTTTGGGGGTACTGTGTAATTTTCTAGCAAAAGAATGATGATTATTACATGTAGGAGAGAAGTGTCAGAATAGGCCCGGTATGGAGGTGGTATAAAAGCCTGGTATTGAAGCGGTTAAAAATAAAGCTTTGTTAGTTAAAGGAGACGTGCAGCCTAAGCTAATTTGGCTGTACTTCTGTGGATCACAGAAGTGCATTTCGTTCTGCACTCCTTTGACTCGTCACAGAGCCGACCCAGGCTTGGGACAAATTATGGTCGGGATCTGCCTACATGCCTAGACTGCCACTGGCTCAGGCTCTCAGCAAGCCGCGCATGCTCAGAATCAAGTCAACGCATTCTTGGAAGCATTGAACTTTGTTTTTCAGCACGTCGTTGTGTTCTACGTCACCATGTTCTGACCCGATCGGATTTTGGACTGATGGTGTGTACGCACATCAGACCATCAGGCCACTTCAGCGGTGAACCGATGAAAACGGTCCGTCGGACCGTTCTCATCGGTTTAAACCGATCGTGTGTACGCGGCCTTAGATTCAAAGCAAATTTGTCAAGCCTTGAGTGCATGGGTGTGTTGATGCACATTGTAGAAAAAAATTTGTGTCTATTTTTTTTTTTTGTCATTGTGGGGTAATTAAAGGTCAGTGGCTGCATATTAAAAAACATATTACATGCATTTAATTTGCCTTCGATGCATGGAAACGTACAAAAAAATGCAGATTAGGGAGGGACCTATCTACATTTGTCCCTGAATCCATATGGTCCTAAACATGAGTAACAGTCGGTACAGTGTTCAGCCCTCTCCAGGATATTTAAGCCTGGCCTGCCATAGATTTTGACAAGGAGTGGGGCTTGGCACTGTATCTGTGCCCCCCAAGAACACTAAAACAATAGAATTGGAGGCACAGCTTCTAGACACCCCATACCCAACCAGCCTTAGGGCCCATTCTACTTTTTATACGTAGCACCCCCTGTCACTGCTAGAGTGCTAGAATTCATTGTCATTGTAGGTAAATTGAGGCTCGGTTGGCAGCCAAGCCTGTGTGTTTTTCTAGTCAGGGTTAAGTGACTCAGGGAGGCTGGTATAACTCACAGGCAGCATCTCCAATACCTCTCCCTACTTCTGGAAACTAGCAGAAGATTCAAGAAGGATGGAAGGGGAGGAGAAGCTGCCTGTAGTGTTCTAAGGGCTCTGACCAATCCCCAATACTCGGGGTCAGCCTAACTGGGGCAGTGTGGAGTTCAGGTGGAAGATGGAGTCTTAGGCTGGCCGAGGCCTTTAATCGTAACCCCCTGGTCTGCGGAGGTGACCTCAGGCCTGGGCTTGGGAACGAAAGGAACCCCTCTTCATGACACACAGGAGGATCCTGACCAGGTGGCATGGGAGCAAGGAGAGGACAGCTGGGAGATTGCTGTCTGTGATGCTTTTCTGTTTACTTTGCAGACTAGGCTGGCCTGTCATCCTGAATCATGCCATTTAGTCTACCCCTTCTGATGAACTTGAGTGAAGCCTAGATCCAGACACTTACTATACCCTTTGCCAATAGCCTGATAATCAAGGAGGGGCTCCTCTTAACAGAAAACCCTTTGTGATGTTTCTGCGAAAAGGGTTTTCTAACCCTCTTCTGACAGGATGAAAATATATTGTGTGCTTACGTGTTTATTTTTTTTCTGTCAGTGGGATCATAACCCCCTGCTGACAGAATCTATGTACAGTTAGTCAGGTGTTATTAGTAGGATTTTTATACATTGTGTTTCTCTGTTTTGCAGGTGCTGTTGTGGGCGGATGCTCACCCAGCCATTGTCTTACAATATGTTCCATCAGGCAGAGGGCTTCCCTTGAGCGGGAGATGCTCTGGCCTTTTTTATGTATATTTTTGTGTGGTACTGTGTATGTTAGCTGCAGGGACCTGCAGCCAGGATGTATATATGGTGTGGTGTATAGATATGTTTTTTTTTTTAAACACAAAATACCTGTATATTTTTCTACTACTACTTTCCCCCTCCAACACTGTATTTTTATGGGATGCCCTGGGTCCAGGAGCCTCTTTTTGTAAATTCTCAGCCATGGGGACAGTCTGGATGTTGGAGGGGGGTTTGTGTAGCACCCCCTAGCATTGCTAGAGTTCGTTTTTGTTGTCAGTGTACGTAAATTCAGGCTTGTCTGGCAGCCAAGCCTGTGTGTTTTTCTGGGTCAGGGTTGAGTGACTCAGGGAGGCTGGTATGACTCACAGGCAGCATCTCTGATACCTTCCCCTACTTCTGGAAACTAGCAGAAGATTCCAGAAGGATGGGTGTGGAGGAGAGGAGGAGCTGCCTGGATTATTCTGGGTTGGCAAGGGCAGGCTCTTTCAAATACTCAGTATCAGCCCAGCTTGGGCAGTGTGGAGTTTGGGTGGAAGATAGAGATAGAGTGTTAGGCTGTCAAAGGCCTTTGAGGGCAACCCCCTAGTCTGGGGGTGAACTCAGGCCTGGGCTTGGGTATACAAGGGACCCCTCTTAATGACAAATGGGGGGATCCAGACCAGGAGGCACGGGAACAAGGAGAGGACAGCAGGAGAACACTGCCGGGCTAATCTTCAGGGAGGAAGACAAACAGGAGGGCTGGTGAATGTTACAGTTAGAGGACTGAGAGTCATGCCCAAAGGGACTGTGTGAAGTCAGCCTGGCAGGACTGTGGAAAAGTAGCCAGGATGGCTAGTGAAAGGGGCAGCTGCAGCCAGGTGCGCTGGCAGTGCCTGAAAAGGTGGTAGTGGGATCTGTAGCCACAGGAATAGGACAGCTAAGCACCAAGACCTCTTTTTCTCAAATCGCCTTTCAGGACAACCTTGGAGAGAGCGCAGCCCCGCCTCTTTAATAGGAAACACACCCAGGCTTTAAAACCCCTCCTCTTTCACCATGGCTTCAGTTATTGTGTTTCCTCCGCCATGGTGGAAGCAACAGGTTGGAGCCAGGGAGCTGCCCTTCTCTCCAAGGCTGGAGGAGGTCAGGCTTTTCCCTCAATGATGGGAGGTGTGCTGCTGTTTGTTTATGGACCATCCCAGCCCCCGCTCGGTATGACTCTGGTGGTCGGGCAGGCTCCGCTGTAACCAGCGGTACGTCCCGCATGTCGGTTCCGGGTCCCGGCCAGCGGATGACGTCACGCCAGCGACGATTGTCTTCCTGTGGGGGTGCGGGGCTTGTGGCTCCATGCACCTGAAACGCAGAGACTAGGGGACGGGTTCTCTGACCGGCGCTTCCGTTTCCGGCCTCCGCTGATGACGCGGTGCCCGAGAAATTTGAAGCACTCAGCGTTCTCCCTGCTGTTCTATACCAGGATGGAGGAGAGTGCTGCAGCAATGACGGATACAGGCGTCGCTAGCACCGGTCAGGCCCAGGTAAGAGGGGTACATTGGTGCCTTTTTATTCTTAACCTTATGGGCTCTTCTGTGGTTTTATTCAGTCCTCCCTATGGGAGCCTGTGACTGCTTTGCGGAAGCTTTTGCTGGGTCGTCTCTGCAGTTTGTTCTGGTGGTTGCTGTATTCTGAAGGGACACTTTATTTTTGGTGTTTGCACAGGGGTGTTTGATAGTTGGATAGAACTCTAGATAAGTTATTTTAATATCTTGTTTCAGGGAAGTGTCCCTCCTGCAAAAATCCTCTCAGAGATTCTTGGCAAAAAGCAATGTGTAGATCATGTATTAAAGATCTGGTTGAAGATCCCCACAAATTTAAGACTTGTTTGCCTCAGTTCGTGAACTTTCAAATTCAGCCAGCTCAGTAAAATCTCTTTTGGCACAAAGTCCGGTTCAAGCTGAACCCCAGCAACCACTAGCAAGTCCAAGAGCCTCCACTTCTAAACCAGTAGAAGTGGATTTGGGGGACGAAGGGGCAAGTACTCTTGCATCTCTTAAAGATTCTGATGAAGAGGAGGAAGAGGATGTGGGCAGAACCTCCAGATATAAATTATCCCTGGAGGATGTGGATGAATTGTTGAGTGCAATTTACACCACCCTGGATATTCAAGGAAAAAGTACAGTTATCTGTTCATGACAAAATATACCAGGGCCTGGATGATTTCCAGTCCATAGGGTACTATCAGATACAATTAAAAAAGAATGGAAAGATCCGGAAAAAGGACTGTTTCTACCTAAATCTCTTAAGAGAAGGTTCCCCTTTGAAAACAAAGAATCGAAAAGTTTGGAATAAGAAACCTAGAGTTGATGCTGCATTCTCGCAGGTTTCTCGGCGGACGGATCTTGCCTTTGAAGACATGGGGGTCCTAAAAGATGCAATGGACAAAAGGGCAGATGTCCTCCTGAAAAAGGCATGGGACTCCGTGTCAGCCAGCCTCAAACCAGCTATGGCCTCCAGTGGTGGCAAGGAACCTAGAATGCTGGGTGGAGAAGCTAAAGGGCCACATTGAGGCAGGTACCCATAGAAAATATCTTCTTAGAGTCTTTTCCTCTAATACTTAATGCAATTAAGTATATGGCTGATGCATCAGCTTGTTAGAAGACAACAAAAAACGTTGGGTTCCCCAAAGGGGTAGGGGAAGGGGCGGAGTTCTCTTTAGATCTCCCCCAGACCAAACCCCTAAAGATAAGTGTCAATCTTACTCAAGTGGGAGGAAGATTGTCCGCCTTTCTCCCTCAGTGGATTCAAATACCCACAAGTCCCATTTGTAAGAAACATCATTTCACAAGGTTATAGACTGGAATTCTCGGAATGCCCGCCAAGCAGATTTTATGTTACAACCCTCCCAAGAGATCAGGAAAAATCTTCAGCTATGAACCTGTTACAGGATCTGATACAACAAGAAGTAATTGTCCAGGTCCCGAAACAACAGGAGGGCCAGGGATTTTATCCTCATATTTTCCTGGTGAAAAAACCTTCAGGCAAGTACCGTCTGATTCTGAATCTGAAGATCCTAAACAGATCAATACGGTACAAACTTTTTCGCTTGGACACGATTCATTCCATAACAAAGCTGTTATCTCCAGACTGTTTCATGGCATCTCTGGATCTAAGAGACGCCTATCTGCATGTACCGATAGCGCCGGCTTCCCAACGGTTTCTTCGCCTGGCCATCAATCTGGGAACTTCAGTCTGGCATCTCCAGTTCAGGGTCCTGCCGTTTGGCCTCTCATCTTCCCCAGAATTTTTATGAAAGTTATGACTGAAGCCCTGGAACCTCTGAAACTGAGGGGGATCTCGGTCGTTCCATATATGGACGACCTATTGTTCTTTGCGGATTCCTGAGATCAGGCTGTGACAAACGTCACAGACTCATCTCAAGAGCCTAGCTTGGAAGTCGAATCTAGATCCTACACAGGAGATGAGGTTTCTGGGCTACACCCTAAATTCTGTAGTACAAAAAGTGTTCCTGCCTCAGGAAAAGATAGAGAAGATCTTTTTCAGCGGTGGGTCAGATCCAGACGAACCTTTCAGTTTCAATCAGATCAGCCATGTCAGTATTGGGCCTTCTCACGGCTACAATTCCAGCAGTCCAGTGGGCAAGATTACACTCCAGACCTCCTCCAGAGGAACATTCTACAGGTTTAGTGGCACCAGAAGATGCTAGAAAGCGCTTCAAACCATCTTCAAAGGTGAAACAAGCACTCTGGTGGTGGAGGGACTCTCCCAATCTGACAAAGGGTCTCCCATGGATCTTTTCCCTGTACAGACGTCTAACAGACGCGAGTTCCTGGGGTTGGGGAGCCCACCTGGAGAGTCAAACCGCACAAGGCACTTGGTCCAAGGTAGAGGCAAGAAAATCGTCAAACTGGCGAGGACTGAAAGCCATTTTTCTGGGTCTTCTCGCCTTCCAAGAGGTCAATGAACATCATGTACAGATTCTGTTGGACAACACGACAGCAGTAGTCTATGTGCTCAAACAAGGGGGAACCAGGAGCAAAGGTCTCATGGAATTAGCCAGTCAACTTTTGTCCTGGGCAGAACTAAATGTGTCCTCCTTATCAGCAGTCCATCTGAAGGGATCACAAAATCTGCTAGCAGATCTTCTAAGCAGAAGAAGAGTGGTGGAAGCAGAATGGAGTCTGAACCAGGAGGTTTTCACCATGATCTCGGAGGAGTGGGGACATCCTCAAGTGGACCTGTTTGCCAGTCCGCAAAATACAAAGGTTCAGGAATTCTTTTCCCTTCACAGAGGGGATCAGGCAGTAGGCATAGACGCCCTAGCACACCCATGGAATTACCAGCTGTGTTACGCTTCCCCCCCCTTCCCACTAATTCCTCTGATCCTAAGGAAGTTCAGGGAGAAAAAACACCAACTTACTCCTGATCACTCCCTTTTGGCCAAAGAGGCCTTGGTTTGCAACACTTCTGAACCTGGCCACAAAACCTCCCTGGAAATTACCATACAGAAAGGATCAATTGACACAGGGCTCTGTGTGCCATCTGGAAGCAAGCAGGTTACACCTAAGTGCTTGGTTTCTGAAGAAGATCTTCTAAAAGCTAAAGGACTTTCCGATAATGTGGTTAAGACCCTACTCTCGAGTAGAAAAGAGGTAACTAGGTCCATCTACCTCAAAGTATGGAAGAAGTTTAACTCTTGGTGTTCTTCCAAAAATCTTGAAGTCAGTACTATTTCAGTTCTGGAATTTCTCCATGAAGGAGTGGAGAAATGTCTAGCAGCCAGCACCCTAAAAACACAGGTAGCGGCTCTTTCAGTTTATCTTGAAAAACCTCTGTCCAGAGAAACTTTAATTTCTAGATTTTTTAGGGCTCTTGCTTGAAACAGGCCTATAGCCCTCAAAGTTTTTCCTAGCTGGGACTTAACTATTGTTTTGTAGGGTCTCACGGGAGTTCCGTTTGAACCATTACAGAGTAAAACATTAAAAAAATTAGTTCTCAAGACAATTTTTTTAGTCGCCATCACGTCAGCAAGGCAAGTCAGTGAGCGCCAAGCTCTAGCAATTACAGAACCTTTTCTTAGAGTTCTTTCAGACCGGGTGATCCTTCAAACGGATCCAGCCTTCATACCGAAAGTGGCCTCAAGTTTCCATCGGTCGCAAGAAATAGTTTTGCCCACCTTTTCCTCAGTTCCTACTAATGCAGGAGAAGAAGCTTTCCATACACTGGATGTGAGGAGATGTTTGTTACAGTTTCTTTCCGTCACCACGGAGTTCAGGAAATCAAACGCTCTTTTTGTGGTGTTCTCGGGCCCCCACAAAGGGGAAAAAGCTTCTAAGAGTACGCTCGGCAGATGGCTTAGACAAGTAATTTCAGAAGCCTATCAAGCAAAAGGAGAAATACCTCCCTCAGGTATCGCTGCTCACTCAACAAGGTCAATGGCAGTTTCCTGGGCCGAGAGGGCCGGTTCTACGCCTGATCAGATCTGTAAGGCTGCCACGTGGTCCAATTTTTCAACCTTTATCACACAGGTTGGACTTACTGTCTGCCGCAGATCAAGCCTTCAGCAGGTAAGTACTGCAGGCAGTGGTCCCACCCTAGGGTAAGTTACTTGGTTATCCTCTCCAATATTGTCCTGAAAGGCGATTTGAGAAAAACTTAGTTAGACTTACCGGTGACGGTATTTCTAAGAGCCTTTCAGGACAACCGCTATTTCCCTCCCTAATATATCTTAAAGTAATTGTAATGTGTCTATCATGGTGTTGTGGTTCTTCTGTGCTTTGTTTTCCAGTGTCGGAGGCCACAATAATTAGACATGTGTATTCATTTTCGTTAGAATGCATTTTCGTCCGAAAATCAGGTATTTTCGCTATCGTTTTAACAAACGATAACGAAAGCGCAGAAAACGAAAACCGAAAGATCCAACATAAAAAATGCTTTATTTTCGTTTTCGTTGCGATAACAATTCGATATAGAGAGATTTGACATGACGCTGACTGAATACAGTGAATAGCAATCTGTCTATCGAACCTGATATACACACACATATGGTACTTTTCGACATTATAGAGAAAAGATTCGACGCTATAGGGAAAAGATTCGACGCTATAGGGAAAAGATTTGCCGCTATAGGGAAAAGATTTGCCGCTATAGGGAAAAGATTTGCCGCTATAGGGAAAAGATTTGCCGCTATAGGGAAAAGATTTGCCGCTATAGGGAAAAGATTTGCCGCTATAGGGAAAAGATTTGCCGCTATAGGGAAAAGATTTGCCGCTATAGGGAAAAGATTCGCCGCTATAGGGAAAAGATTCGCCGCTATAGGGAAAAGATTTGCCGCTATAGGGAAAAGATTTGCCGCTATAGGGAAAAGATTTGCCGCTATAGGGAAAAGATTTGCCGCTATAGGGAAAAGATTTGCCGCTATAGGGAAAAGATTTGCCGCTATAGGGAAAAGATTTGCCGCTATAGGGAAAAGATTTGCCGCTATAGGGAAAAGATTTGCCGCTATAGGGAAAAGATTTGATGCTATAGAAATAATAGATTCGACATTACAGAGAATAGATTTCTATTTATGAGAAAATAGATTTGACATTATAGAGAATAGATTCGACATTATAGAGAGAGAATAGATTCGACATCCACATTATAGAGAGGTTATAGATTCTTACTAGTCATACAGCATTAGAATTCTTGTAGGCGGAATATTCGACCGGAAATGTACGATTCGGCGTAAAGTTTCGATGTTCCGTCAAATATTCTTTGACAATTCAACACCATTCGACAGAAACCAAGTATAATATCTGGATTTTCGGACAAAAGCTATTCCCCAACGAAAAACGAAATAAATCAAAACGATTTTCAGGAGTAACTAAATAAATTTATTTTCCGGACGAAAACTAAAAAACAAAACGAAATATTCCAGTCTGCACATGTCTAACAATAACTGAAGCCATGGTGGAAGAGAAGGGGTTTTAAAGCCTGGGTGTGTTTCCTATTGAAGAGGCGGAGCTGCGCTCTCTCCAAGGTTGTCCTGAAAGGCTCTTAGAAATACCGTCACCGGTAAGTCTACTGTAACTAAGTTTCTCTGCTACACTACCAATGGGACCTGTGGTCCCTGCCTGCAAAGGGCATTTGCTCTGGGTCTGACTGAGACTGTGTTGGATCAATTTGTCAGTGCTAGCTGGTCCAGGAAGATGAAGTTGTACAAGTAAGATTGTGCTGGAAGTAAAAGAGGAGAAGTGTGTATATATACTGGATGTATATAGTTGCGTACCTGAAGAATTCCTTGTTAAGCAAGTGGGCATCCTATTTTAACCCTATGCTCATCCAAGTTCAATCCCTCTAATAAAACCCCCAAAAAACAAAGCTGCGAGGACTGATTTCTGACTCCAGTGTGTGTAGAAAATTTGTGTGCCTGGTTGTGCAGGGTGGGAGATACCCACATTCACCAGCAGCTCCTACGGGGGTAGAGCTACATATAGGTAGGTGAATAAGGGCCCATTAACGTTTGTGCACAACATGAGCTGCAACGTGCTTACGTAGGTTCACTGAACAGTACCAGCAGGTGGAAACTTGTACTCGGGCGTTGTGCTGGGAATAATGGAAAGCGTCAGAGTAGAAACATTTTGTACCCAGATGTTTTCTACTCAGAAAAGCAGCCAATGCGCAGTGTACACCTCGGGAAAAATTCAGGCCGTATCAGAGACGACGGTTCCCTTTGTCTAGAGATCTCATTTTTAACCAGTGACAGGTGTTTCTAATGGATCTTAATGCTTCCACATTGTGCTTTCCTGCATACAGCAGACATTCGGAGTGGGGAGTGCACACGCCGAGGCTATTATTCTGTCAGAAAAATAGCAATAAATGATAGGGTTATTTTGCTGGATTTTTTATCTGTCCTGAAATCTTTTTGTAGTTTCCAACACCTGGTACTGAATGAATGTATAGAATGAGAGTGAAATGGAAATGCATTTTGTCTGAGTGTCTCTGGTTATATAATTGCCTGTCTGACCACAACTGAGATACATACTTGTATTCAGACAACAAATAAAAACACAGAGACACAGGACAAGTACTGTACTGGTCACACAATTCTGAGGTGACAGCTAGTTTTTATAGTTATTTAAATATGTATTTTTTTGTATTATATGTATAGGCAAAACATTTTGTTTTAGTTTTGGAAGGAGTATGGAATGGTTAGAACCCTTGGAAGGTCCCCAATCGTCACACATATGCATGTTTTGTCATGCTTCACATGTAGGGCATACATTCATTCTAATGACCTTCCCTACATGTGTAAAACAGCATAGAAGCCCATGCGCTCTTTTGAGCTTTCAGCTTGTGTTTTTTAACCACTTGACCTCCGGAAGATTCCCCCCCCCCCCCGATGACTAGGTTATTTTTTGCAATACAGTACTGCGTTACTTTAACTGACAATTGCACATCGTGCGACACTGTACCCAAATAAAATGTATTCCTTTTTTACCACAAATATAGCTTTCTTTTGGTGGTATTTGATCACCTCTGCGTTTTTTTATTTTTAGCGTTTTAACACCTTCAATACAGGGCTTTTATACCCACCTCCATACCGGGCCTATTCTGTCACTTTTCTCTCCCACATGTACAAATCAACATTCTTTTGCTAGAAAATTACTCAGAACCCCCAAACATTATATATGTTTTTTTTAGCAGACACCCTAGGGAATTATCTTGCACGGTATTTGCGCAATCATTTTTCAAACACTTTTTTTAACAAAAATAACAAAACAGTAAAGTTAGCCCAATTTTTTTGTAAAATACTAAGGATGATGTTACGCCGAGTAAATAGATACCTAATGTCATGCTTTAAAATTGCGCACACTCATGGAATGGCGCCAAACTTCGTTACTTGAAAATTTCCATAGGCGATGCTTTGAAAAATTGTACAGGTTACCAGTTTGGAGATACAGAGGAGGTCTAGTGCTAGAATTGTTGAACATGCTCTAACGCGCGCGGCGATACCTCACATATGTCGTTTGAATGACGTTTACATACGTGGGCGGGACTTGCGTGTGTGTTCACTTCTAAGCGCGAGCTACCGGGGACAGGGGCGTTTTTAAATTGATTTATTTTTATTTATTAATTTATTTTTTACACTTTATTTTTTATATATTTTTTTTACATTTTTTTTTTTTTTGATCACTTTTATTCCTATTAAAAGGAATGTAAACATCCCTTGTAATAGAAATAGTGTGTGAGAGGTCCTCTTTAAGGAGAGATGCAGGGTCAATAAGTCCCCACATCTCTCTTCCAGGCTGAAAAGCATGAGACCGTGAAAAAAAAATTCACCGAACCGCCACTATGATTGCTCTTTTGGTGCGCAGGATCGCCGCCGGAACACAATGATATCTGAATGATGCCTCTAGGTGCAGGCATCATTCAGATATCACCGCACAAAGTCCAGGACGTCATATGACATCCACCCAGGATGGGAGATCCCCTTTGTGGACGTCATATGACTATGTGCGGTATTGAAGTGGTTAAACAATAAAAAGACTGACAATTTTGGAAAAAAAAAAAATCTTTAACTTTCTGCTATAAGATATATCTAATAAAATTTTTTTTTTAAAATCAAATTTCTTCATCAATTTAGGTCAATATGTATTCTGCTTCATATTTGTGGTGAAAAAAATCCCAATAAGCGTGAATTGATTGGTTATAGCGTCTACAAACTATGAGATATTTTTATTTATATATATATATATATATATATATATATATATATATATAGATATATATATATATATATATTGCGTCTACAAACTATGAGATATTTTTATTTATATATATATATAATCTCAGGTAAACATAAGGCCTCTTTCACACTGGCGGACTCCGCCAGCAGATCCTCTTGCTCTGCGGGGGAGCTCTCTGCTGATCCCAGCAGAGCAGGCTGATGACAGGTCCATATCCGCACCACTGATGCATAGTAGACACGGACACCGCCAACTTTCTTCTATGGGCAGTCGGGTTTAAACGGATCGCCTGTCTGTTTACATCCTGAAGACGGATAGGGAATGGATCCCCCATCTGTTTGCTTTTAGCAGATAGGATCAGATCAGATGAGGGTTTAAATAGACACACATCCATCCACACATATGCTGCTCATTCAGGGCATCCCGGGCAATGGATGGTCCAATCGGGTCTGCCTACAAAACTGACAAGTTCGACCTGATCGCCAGGGGAATGAGGGGAAAGGGGGGATGAGGGGGCAAGGAATGTATTATGATAATACATGTTTAGGCTTTAAAAACACTTTAAGTCATTGTCTTGGAACAGTACACAGATCAAGATAGTCAGACATGGTTGGCATCATTATTAGGTATCAGGAATTCAGGAAATCAGAGAGTATTGAAAACCTAGGGGAAATCACAGAAATATCTATGCAGTCATAAAGACTTTGCAATTATGACCTCCTTTTTCTTAGTTTTACCTCCACTTTTTATAAATTTACAATAAATATAATATAACATTAAATATTTAGAAAAGTATATACAGATGAAACTCGAAAAAAATCTGAATATTGTGTAAAAGTTCATTTATTTCACTAATGCAACTTAAAAGGTGAAACTAATATATTAGACTCATTACATGCAAAGCAAGATAGTTCAAGCTGTGATTTGTCATAATTGTGGTGATTATGGCTTACAGCTCATGAAAACCCCAAATCCACAATCTCAGAAAATTAGAATATTACGTGCAATCAATAAAACAAGGATTGTACAATATCAGACCTCCTGAAAGGTATAAGCATGCATATGTACTCAGGACTTGGTTTGGGCCCCTTTTGCAACAATTATTGCCTCAATGCGGCGTCTAGGGATGAGCCGAACACCCCCGTGTTCGGTTCGCACCAGAACCTTCGAACGTTTGAATTCGAAAGTGTTCATTTTAAAGCCCAATATTCAAGTTATTGTTGGCAAATGTCTTTGAAAACCCGGGTCTTGCCCCAGGGAACATGTATCAATGGAAAAAAAAGTTTTAAAAACGGTAGTTTCTTCTGGAGCAGCGATATCGTACCTGCTGGGTGTCTATAATATGCCTGTGAGGTGGCACATGTTTAGAACTGTCCCTGCACAAAATGAGATTACTATAAGAAATAAGTAATTTAATACTGCTTGCGGCTTTAATGTAATGCTTGGTCCCTGCAATATGGATGAAAATCACTGAAAAAAATAGCATGGGTTTCCCTGCCACCACTCCCCCAGGTCATTACAAGACCCTTTGGCCGTATATACTTTGAACAGCAGTATACAGGCGGTGCAAACAAGACAAGGACTGTAGGTTTGTTAAGTAGAATCTGAACCATGTCATACTTTGCTGCTGCATATTGCACAATTTCCTAAAGAGACCCTCAACAAACTACATGACACTTGTGCCTGATGCCGCCATTGATGTTCCAGTGGCGGCCCATGAGCCTGGCCATACAGGCTTGGCCCCCCAAAGCACACGTGCTGTGCGGCAACAATATGTTGATTATTTTAGGGGTGGGGGGGGGGGCATTCCAATGCCAGATGTTGGCTGAATACAATTTTTTTTATGCACCACCAAGTGCACCAAGTGCACCACCAAGTGGGTTTAGTTGCAAAGTAATGAGCACACTTGCACTATGCACCACCAAGAGGGTTCAGTTACAAAGTAATGAGCACACTTGCACTATGCACCACCAAGTGGGTTCAGTTGCAAAGTAATGCGCACACTTGCACTATGCACCACCAAGTGGGTTTAGTTGCAAAGTAATGAGCACACTAGCACACTTGCACTATGCACCACCAAGTGGGTTCAGTTGCAAAGTAATGCACACACTTGCACTATGCACAACCAAGTGGGTTTAGTTGCAAAGTAATGCGCAAACTTGCAGTATACAGCAAGTTGGTTTAGGTGCACTGAGTACACCGGCAATACAACAGGTGAGAACACTGCAGCTAGCACAATCAACTGCCTGACAGATTAGGAAGAAGTAATATAACTAAACTATACAGTGTATAAATATATGTACAACTCCTGGGATGTATATATATCTTCTCTCTCTCTCTCTCTCTCTCTCTCTCTCTCTCTCTCTCTCTCTCTCTCTCTCCTCTGTAACCAGCGCTGGAACACACTACACGAGGCCACCCAGCAGGTGGCCTTTTATAGTGTGGGACGTGTACTAAAGCCCTAAGCCATAATTGGACAAAGCCACCCTGGCTTTGGCCAATTATGTCTCTCCGTTTTTTGCGCGCTGTGATTGGCCAAGCATGCGGGTCATAGTGCATGCTTGGCCAATCATCAGCGCGCAGTGAATTATGGGCCGTGACGCGTCACTCGAATTTGGTGCGAACGACCCGTTTTTTTCCGACGAACAATCGAACATCCAATGTTCGATTCGAACATGGGTTTGAGTCGAACAAGAAGCTCATCCCTACTCAGGAACCCTTTGCAGGTGTTATGGCTTCATTAGCTGGTTATAGTGGGACACTTTGAGCCTAGAATATTGCACCTTTTCACAATATTCTAATTTAATGAGATTGTGGTTTTGGGGTTTTCATGAGCTGTAAGCCATAATCCTCACAATTATGACAAATTACATTTCGAACTATCTTGCTTTGCATGTAATGGGTCTATCTCATATATTAGTTTCACCTTTTAAGTTGCATTAATGAAATAAATTAACTTTTGCACCATATTCTAATTTCTATTTTCACCTGTACAAGCAGAAAAGTTATTGTCTAACAGCAAGCTGGACAACAGAGGATTGGGTGTAACAAAAACAGGTTGCATAGCAAGCAGACAATGGCACTCACAGAACGTATCGCAAGTACAAAGTGACTAGGTTGTCATATATTGAGACTGATGTCTTAGTGGGGAATAATATTAAAAAATATGAAAACATTTATTTAGAAAACATAACATCAGGGTACTCACATTTTAGGTGCTTCCAGCACACCAAAGTATAAAAGCATTAAGCATAGGATTCCTCTCCAAACGACTTACAAACTTGTATGTGTAAGCAGCTAGTACAAACAAGCATGTATCTGAGCTCCTCCACCGTCTTCCTCAGGGGGATCTCTGTTATGTTTTCTAAATAAACGTTTAAACTAGCGATAATGCACTATCCAGCCTCTTTCTTGTTTTAAAATTGAGGACAACTTCTCTGGATTTTCCTGTGGGATCCTGCTGAGACAGTTTCACTTAGAGCCCAGTAGTGGTTCAACTGCTTATGTGGACCAAACTTAAAGGAGAAGTCCAGCCTGAGCTTTTTAGGTTGGACTTCTTCTTTAGGTCACAGGAGTGCAATTCGTTTTGCACTCCTGTGACCCGTTTTCAGCGGAGAGTGGTCTGAAGTCCGCTCTTCACTGACATCACTGCCCTCAGTCGGGTCATCACGACTTACCAAGTCGGGATCCGCCAGCTGCCCTGATTGATGGCTGTCTCAGCATATCAGCGAGCCACTGAGACTGAGACAGCCTCTCCCCACCCCTCCACTGCTGAGCTCTCCAATGAGCTTGGAGAAGCAGAGAGTAAAAAGGCTGACTAACAGTCAGCCTCTTTCCTCTCAGGATCTGTTCGTGGCTCGGCTCTCAGTGCACAGACGGCGGAGGACAGATGGAGCATCGGTCTGATACTCCATCCACCGAGGTAAGTATGAATAGCAAATAACCTGGAAACCCATACTTCTCTTTTAGGTGTGCAATCACACTGTTGGAGGTGAGCGCGTTTACATGGGGGGGGGGGGGGGCATGTGTGTGTAATGTCACTCTCTTCTGAACTGGATTATCATCACTAGAGTCACCTTTGTCTCTGTGGATTGATGAAATTTGGGAGAAATCTCTTTGGACACTTGAAATGAAAGGGGTTGTAAAGGTAAAAAAAAATTTCACCTTCATGCATTCTATGCATGAAGGTGAAAAAACTTCCGACAATACCGGCCTCCCCAGCCCCCCTGTTTACTTAGCTGACCCCTTGAAAGTCCCATGTGGTGAACACGCAGTCATCTTGGCCGGTTTCACGGCTCATTCATTGGTCCATTGAAGCAGCGCAGCCATTGGCTCGCGCTGCTGTCAATCACAACCAATGACGCGGTGCATCAGGGTGCGGGTCCGAGTGATACAGTGAGCGGCTATGGCCGCATAAATGTGTGGAGTTCTTGCAGGGAAGACCAGAGAAAGCCACAGAGGGACCCCAGAAGGATCGGGGGCCACTCTGTGCAAAACGAGCTGCACAGTGGAGGTAAGTATAACATGTTTGTTATTTTTTTTAAATAAAAAAAAATTCCTTTACAACCCCTTTCAGGAATAATACTACATTTATTTCACTGTGAGCTTGCTTTTTACGCAAACAAAATGTGTTTTATGTTCATAGTTACATTTTTTAGCAATATTGATTTTCATTGTTTAGGGCACTATCTATGCATTTGTAAGATTCAGTATCACACAGCACTGCATTTCTTTGTGTATTGGTTCAGGATTTAATTCAAGACGGCCTTGTTCGTGTGGTTTGATTGCTCTGTGTTCACTGTCTGCCTGTGCGTTGGCTGGCAGTTCTCTTTCTATGTGTTCTTCTGTCCTGTTTTGTATTACAGATGACGCTCCATGCCTCATGTGGATTTTAGGCCACTCGTTTGTTTTTTGGGGGCTAAGTGGGCATATGTGAGGCCTAATGGACGTCAGTTGGACATGCTTCAGGCGGCTGCTTTAATAAGGAGAATAGACGTTCTGGGAATACTTTGGTGCAGGTTTGTGTCTGAAGTACATTGTTTTGCTCATCTTTATGGGGCGCCTGATGTATTGGTGATTCATGCTGGTGGTAACAACCTGTGGGTTAGGTCTATGCGTCACCTGATATGGGACATCAAGTTTGATTTTCTTAGATTACGCTCATCTTTTCTGGGTCATGGGGATTATCGGCAGCACTTCATAGCGCTTTGCTTGGTCAGCTGACAAACTGAACAAAGGGTAATAAGGAGGTTGGGAGTTTTGTGGTGCGGAATGGTGGTTTTGTTGTCAGGCATCAAGAGTTAGAGGTGGATACTTGGCAGTTCTTGGGCCTCAAGGATAAGGTTCAGAGAGCTCTGCATTTTGGGAGATTATTGTTAATAAATGGCCACTGCGGCCAAATTTTCTCCATATTCGTGTTTATCTGATTATTGGGTAGATAGTGTAATGTGATGGGTAAATAAGGGTTAATTTGTAAGAAGTGAACATCTGGGTTACCTTAGTCATGACAATAGGCTTACCTCTGTAAACATTCTGTAGCCTTCTTTGGATGTTGGACAGCCTGCACCCTCCTTCTTCAAGGGCACCTTGCTTCTGCTTGGCATCCATTTTTGACCTGTAATGAAACAGAAGAAGAATAATTACTATAGTGGAAGAGTTACTCTACCAACATGTGAAATTTGAATAACCTAAGTAGGATATTAAATAAAGTAGGGCTGTGCAAATTAACTATTAATTAATCGATTCATCTTTAATTTTTTGGATCGATCAAAATCTTTTTGATCGATTTAACATTTTTTGGATTGGTACTCACCTCTCCGCCGCCTTCTGGGCCTTTAGGGAGTTCCGTCGGAGATCCGGTAACGTCACGGACACCAGCGGGGCTTGCCGTGTCCCTCTGAAGGGCTCCTTTGCTATACCTTCATATTTGCATGCCGGCGGGACCTCACTATCTGCCACACACAAGGGCTATTGCACTTCCCTCTATCAACCTGGGATTCTATAACCATCCACTGGGAGTTGTGATAGTTCCATTCATGGGACATCTACATGCCGACGGACTGATGTTAACCCCTCCTCATCTGGATTCAGCAGTGGTATCGTTGTACCCATTTTATTACCAGTATCATACTTAGCTACATGTTTTTATGACTGCTTTTGCTACCGTTTGGTATTACTCGCACCATTTTTACAGTTTATGTAGCTACATCGATTTTATCTCCAGTGCAATATTTATTTGGTTACCTACTTGAAGACTATAAAAGTTTTAATGCTATTCCCATCGAGTGCTGCCTTTGTGTGTGTTTTGTATCCTGCTATCGATTTTTCCAGTGGTTGGTAGCTGCACTGGGAATCAACCTGCAAGGAGATCAGCTAAAAGTAGTTGGATCTGTATGTGCGTTTATAATTAATCGAAATTAGTCGATTAATCGATAAAAAAACAAAACGATTAATCGAACATAAAAATTTTGATCAGTAACAGCCCTAAATTAAAGTTATGCTAATTTTTTAATTACTTTTGATACAGCCCTTGAATATACTGTATGACTCATTCACATGTATTTGTTAAACAGAGGATAAAATAACAGTCAGCAGCTACAAATCCTGTTGACTTTTTATTTAACTACCTGTCCAGGGATCCAGCGCCATCTTCAACTGGGCTAGTTCTTCACTAGCCTTTTGGTTCCCGACGCTGGCAGCTTAAAGGGACACTAAAGTCAGGACACTAAAGTCAGAAAAATAAAAAAATAACAAACATGTTATACTTACCTCCACTGTGCAGTTCGTTTTGCACAGAGTGTCCCTGAACGCTGTCTTCTGGGGTCCCTCGGCGGCTGTCTGGGCTCCTCCTCGCAAAAGCTTTCCATCTTCATGCGAGGGCGCTTGCACGGTGGAAAGCTTTTGCGAGCGTGCTCCCGTGATACAGCGGCGGCCATAGCCGCCGACTGTATCACTCGGCCCCGCCCCCTGGCGCGCCGCGTCATCCGCTGTGATTGACAGCAGCGCCAGCCAATGGCTGCGCTGCTATCAATCCGCCCAGCCTAGCCAATCAACGGCCAGGCTGGGAACCAAAGAGGATGCCGTGGACGCGCCCGGGAGTTTCGAATGGTAAGGTAAGTAAAACGGCGGTAAGGTAAGTAAAACTAGCCGATTGTCGCACGTAGATGTACGTCGACACAATGGCACGGGAAGGCACATTGGCGTACCTGTATGTTCCTTTAAATTTGCTGGCGGGCGCGCGCTTGCCGTGTGCCTTGTGAGCGTGCTCGCGAGTCTCGGGAACTCTGTGTTCCCGGGCGGCCCGCGATTGCGGTCGGCAAAGACAGAACAGGGGGATGCCTTTGTAAATGGCACTGATGGACACTGAGGGGTGGCACTTGTTACTATTTTTCCAATCAGTGCCCATGTTGCCAGTCAGTGCTTCTCCTCCCGGCCAATCAGGACAGGAAGGGACCGGATTTGCCAGAAGGAAAAGCGACTGGATTGCCGGGAAGAGAAGCCGGGCAAGCTATCAAAGCTTCCAGAGACCTGGATGGGGTAAGTGCAGGGCTGGGGGGGGGGCTAACAAGTAAGTAACTCAACTCAATACTGTACAAAAAGCCGCGCTGCGAGGGGCCCAGAAAAACAAGGTTTTATTCAAATAATTCTTAATTCACATAACAAATCTGTTGACGGCTGGTGCTCAAAATTTTGGGGGGGGGGGCGCAAACGAAAAAAAAAAAAATTCAGCCTCACTGTGCCCATCACATGCAGCCACTGTGCAATCAAACACAGCCACTGTGCCATGCCACCAAATGCAGCCACTGTGCCATCAATTGTCACCACTGTGCAATGCCATCAAACACAGCAACTGTGCCATCAATTGTCACCACTGTGCCATGCAACACAGCAACTGTGCCATCAATTGTCACCACTGTGCCATGCCATCAAATGCAGTCACTGTGCCATCAATTGTCACCACTGTGCCATGCCATCAAACAACAACTGTGCCATCAATTGTCACCACTCTGCCATGCCATTAAACGTAGCCACTGTGCCATCAATTGTCACCACTGTGCCATGCAACACAGCAACTGTGCCATCAATTGTCACCACTGTGCCATGCCATCAAACGCAGCCACTGTGCCATCAATTGTCACCACTGTGCCATGCAACACAGCAACTGTGCCATCAATTGTCACCACTGTGCCATGCCATCAAACGCAGCCACTGTGCCATCAATTGTCACCACTGTGCCATGCAACACAGCAACTGTGCCATCAATTGTCACCACTGTGCCATGCCATCAAACGCAGCCACTGTGCCATCAATTGTCACCACTGTGCCATGCAACACAGCAACTGTGCCATCAATTGTCACCACTGTGCCATGCCATCAAACGCAGCCACTGTGCCATCAATTGTCACCACTGTGCCATGCAACACAGCAACTGTGCCATCAATTGTCACCACTGTGCCATGCCACCAAATGCAGCCACTGTGCCATCAATTGTCACCACTGTGCCATGCCATCAAACAGCAACTGTGCCATCAATTGTCACCACTGTGCCATGCCATCAAACACAGCCACTGTGCCATCAATTGTCACCACTGTGCCATGCCACCAAATGCAGCCACTGTGCCATCAATTGTCACCACTGTGCCATGCCATCAAACAGCAACTGTGCCATCAATTGTCACCACTGTGCCATGCCATCAAACGCAGCCACTGTGCCATCAATTGTCACCACTGTGCCATGCAACACAGCAACTGTGCCATCAATTGTCACCACTGTGCCATGCCATCAAACACAGCAACTGTGCCATCAATTGTCACCACTGTGCCATCAATTGTCACCACTGTGCCATGCCATCAAACGCAGTCACTGTGCCATGCCATCAAACACAGCCACTGTGCCCCTCAATTGTTGCCACTGTGCCCTTTAATTGTCACCACTGTGCCCATTGATGCCACTGTGCATGTCACTGTGCCCTTTAATTGTCACCACTGTGCCCCATGATGCCACTGTGCCCATTGTCACCACTGTGCCCCATGATGCCACTGACTGTGCCAATTGTCACCTCTGTGCCCTTTGTCATCACTGTGCCCCATGATGCCACTGTGCCCATTGTCGCCCCCTTTCCCTGTAAAAAGCACTTACCTGAAGCTTCCATGTCCTCCCTCGATGTCTTCTGCCGCCGTGGTGAAGCTTCAGCCAATCAGGTCCCTGATTACCAGAATCCGGGAACCTGATTGGCTGAAACGGCCGTTAGTCTAATGCAAGGAACACAGATTGCCTGCGCTCCGAGCATAGACTTCTGACAGCCGGAGGGAAAGCCTATCAGAGTCGCTGGCTTTGATAGGCAGTTCCCCTCAGCCAACCAGCTGCCGCTATTCGGGTAACTGGCGACCCATGTCCAGTTATAGGAATAGACCAGGCAGCTGGCAACCAACAATAACATACATTTGTGCAATTATGCACGAATGTATGTTATTTGCGAGAGGGGGTGGCGCTGCAGCGCCCTCTATAGACGGCCGCCAGAACTGCGGTTAAAATGTCAAAATGACATTTTAGCCAAATAAAAGTTCTTAAAGGGGCCGTTTTTTTTTGTGTGACTGGGGGAAGGGGGGCGGCGGCCGTGCGTCCCTATGGACGGGCCGCCACTGGCTGGTCTCCTTTCCCGACGGGCTGGTCGCCGAATCTGACGGCCGGCCGAGAACCTCGACGGGCGGAACGATGTGTTCCGCCCGTCGAGGTTCTCGGCCATGTGTACGGGGCCTTAAAAAGCAACTGCAGTCTGCTCACATCATTTGTAATAAAAACATCTTTGCCATTCTGAAGCTTCCCTCTGATCACTTTGCATA
This sequence comes from Rana kukunoris, assembly GCA_029574335.1. NCBI lineage: Eukaryota > Metazoa > Chordata > Amphibia > Anura > Ranidae > Rana > Rana kukunoris. Next base: position 652,974,688 of record CM056049.1, read on the forward strand.
TTACCGTATTTATCGGGGTATAGCGCGCCCCGGCGTATAGCGCGCACCCCTAATTTAGATTGTGAAAAAAAAAGTAGCTTAAGGGAAAAAAAAAATACATTTTGGATGCTCGTCCGGTGTCCATCCGCACCTTGCAGCGGTGTTTCGGATTTGACGCCTCGCTGTGCAGAACCGTTCGGCTCCTCTCTTCCTGTTTGTTCGGCTCCTCTCAGCCACGCTCGGCTTCTCTCGCGTGGCTGCGGTCGTGGCCGAGTGTGGCCGAGCCTAGCCGAGTGTGCAGTACACTCGGCTCGGCTCGGTCTCTGTCAGGCTTTGTTGGCGGTGCTCAGAAAAAGCGAGGATCGGCATATATAGCGCACCCACGATTTTCCCCCTGATTTTTAAGGGGAAAGAAGTGCACGGTATACGCCGATTAAATACGGTATTTTATATACAGTATACTGTGATTCTGTGCTTGCCAAATATGCTGCAGAAATCTCCCTCCGCTGAGTCTGGCTGCAACCACTTTAACTGTGGGCAGCTGAAGCTGCTGCCTGTTCACTTCCTGGATTTACACAGACAAACAGCCAGCTCTGCAGCCCTGCAGCTGTCATTGGCCCTCTTATGACTCATTCCCCCTCCTTTCCTGTCCAACTCTCAGGAGAGAGAGAGAGAGCTGTGCTTGTCATAAGGCTTTTTACCAGACAAGAAACAGGAAGTGGGCTGTATAATGTATTTACTGGCAGACTTTTTTATTTATTTTTTACCATCCAAGGTTAACACAACAAGGGCAGAAGATTTAATGCAGGGGTCCTCAAACTACGGCCCTCCAGTTGTTCAGGAACTGCAATTCCCATCATACCTAGTCATGTCTGTGAATGTCAGTGTGTTACAATGCCTCATGGGACTCAATAGCTGGAGGGCCGTAGTTTGAAGACCCCTGATTTAATAGATGGAAAGATGAAAAAATGACTGAAATTCCACTTTAAGATATATACACTCATCAGCCACTTTATTAGGTACACCTGTTCAATTGCTTGGTAACACAAATTGCTAATCAGCCAATCACATGGCAGCAACTCAATGCATTTAGGCACCTAGAAGTGGTGAAGACGACTTGCTGAAGTTCAAACCAAGCATTATAATGGGGAAGAAAGGGGATTCAAGTGATATTGAAGGTGGCATGGTTGTTGGTGCCAGAAGGGGTGGTCTAAGTATTTAAAAAACTGCTGATCTAGTGGGATTTTCACACACAACCATCTCCAAGGTTTACAGAAAATGGTCCAAAAAAGGAAAAATATCCAGTGAGCGGAAGTTGTGTGGAGGAAAATGCCTTGTTGATGTCAGAGGAGAATGGGCAGATTTGAGATTATAGAAAGGCAACAGTAACTCAAATAACCACTCGTTAAAGCAAGGTATGCAGAATACCATCTCTGAAAGTCACACAGGGGCGACTTGTCAGGCGACTTGGCCACCTGACAAGTCGTACTCCATTCTGTACTATGGAACCTTTCTAATAGGAGGGACTCAAGTCGCTCCGACTTAGAAAAAGGTTCTTGTACTACTTTGGGGACGACTTCAAGGCGACTTGCATTGACTTCAATACAGAAGTCATTTTGCAAGTCGCCTCTGAAGTCGTGTGCAGATCGTTTAGCCGAGTTGCGCAGCAAGTCGTGCTGCCCCTGTGTGAACGGGCAATATGGTAACAGTTAATGAAGGTACAACATTTAGCAACTTATTGCTACACTCAGGCCGCATACACATGATCAGTCCAAACCGATGAAAATGGACTTAAGTCCAGTTTCATCGGTCCAAACTGACCGCGTGTACGGCCCATCCTTCGGACCAAAGTTTGAAAACTTGCTTTAAAATCGGACTGATGGACGACTGACCATCAGTCCAAACTGATGGTTAGTATGCAAAAGCATCGGTCCAAAAACCCACGCATGCTCAGAATCAAGTCGACTCATACTCGGAAGCATTGAACTTCATTTTTTTCAGCACGTCGTCGTGTTTTACGTCACCGCGTACTGACACGATCGGTTTTTGAACTGATGGTGTGTACGCACATCAGACCATCAGTCTGTGAAATGATAAAAACGGTCCGTCGGACCATTCTCATTGGGTTGGACTGATCGTGTGTACGCGGCTTTAGAGGTGCCTCTCTTCTCTTTTATACCCTGTAAAAAAAAAATGCTTTGAGACACAAGTGCTTTGGATTACAAGCATGTTTCTGGAACGAATTATGCTTGCAAACCAAGGTTTCTATCTATCTATCTGTCTGTCTGTCTGTCTGTCTGTCTGTCTGTCTGTCTGTCTGTCTCATATAATCTATATTTTATCTATCGCTCTATCTAGTATGTAATCTGTACTTTATACTGTATATCTATTATACAGTATTATCTATCTATCTATCTATCTATCTATCTATCTATCTATCTATCTATCTATCTATCTATCTATCTATCTATCTATCTATCTATCTATCTATCTGCATATCTATCTCTCTCTGCTTGTCTGTCTCTTCTATCTATCTATCTATCTATCTATCTATCTATCTATCTATCTATCTATCTATCTATCTATCTATCTACTGTATATTTATAATTATATTTACTAAAGGCTAATCTATTTTGCACTGCAAGTGCACTTGAAAGTAAAGTCGTACATCCCAGGGGGACATGCAAGGAAAATAAAAAACAACATTTTAGCATTTTAGCATGCACGTGATTGGATGATAAAATCAGCAGAGCTTCCCCTCATTTCAGATCTACCCCATTTAGATCTACAGCGACTGCACTTGCAAGTAGTAGTGCAAAGTGGATTTGCCTTTAGTATTTACCCCTATTGCGTACTAGCATGCAATACCAACCAGGGCAATACGATTTAATGCCTCAATGACAAGAGGATTGCCATTGTTTTGCTATAAGGCTGCATTCACACCTAGGCGTATTTACGCCCGACGCTATTGCAGCTGGAGGGGTGATTTAACATTGTTGTCTATGGAGATGGTTCACATCTCCATGCCGAAAGCCGAAACGCCGTATGCCTAAAGCTCAAAACAAGTCCCGGACCCTTTTTTTCAGGCGGCTTCGGCGTTCGGCATAGACAACAATGTTTTGTAAAAAAAAAAAAAAAAAGGTTAAAACGACCCGCTTTGTCGCGGCAAATCGCGGTACAATACGCCGCGTTATAGTGTGAATGCAGCCTAATGCCGCGTACACACGATCACTTTTTGTGATGAAAAAAAAAACAACGTTTTCAAAAACGTCATTTAAAATGATCGTGGGTGGGCAAAACGTTGTTTTATGTCTTCAAAAAAACGACCAAAAAAATATTCGAACATGCTTGAATTTTTTGTTTCGTTTTTCAAAATGTCATTTTTTGTGTCATAAAAAATGATGGTGTGTGGACAAAACGACGTTGAAAACAACGTTTTTAAACCCGCGCATGCTCAGGAGCAAGTTATGAGACAGAGCTTTAATGGAACAGAGTGCCGTCGAACGTGGTGTACGTCACCACGCTTTGCTAGAGCATTTTGGAAAAACGATGGTGTGTAGGCAACGTCGTTTTGGAAAACCGTTGAAAAACTTTGTTTTGTTTCGTCACATAAAACATCGTTTTTTTTCATCACAAAAAGTGATCGTGTGTACGCGGCATTAGGGCACATATAAACAGTGCGCTCTGCATTGTGCTGCCGTGAATCAACGCATGTTTTTTGCCCTGTAGACTTTAATGGCAGGGCACAAAAAAATGCATGATAAACGGCATTAAAATGCAGATGCAAAAGTGTGAACCTAGCACAAAGTAGGGATGAAAAGTTTAGTGCAAGATCTTTAGCAGTTATATTGTACATTTATTTATACAGATCTCTACATCAGAACTAACTAGAGGGATAATAAAGGTGGAATGAGGGGCAGAGGGAATTGGTTTTGAGACAGGGACTGCCCCTACAAATGAGGGACAATTGGGAGCTCTGATTGATGTAACGGATGTGGACGTAGTTTCCAGTTGCTCTCAGTGTTGCACAGCGTCAGCTCATTGTTTGTCCCTAATTTGCGTGCCCTGGGAGGTGGCAGGTCCTGTAGTAGTGTGATACGGTGCCTCCTGTGTGTCCCTGTGTCACAGTCACACAGTCCTCCTCTCTGTCTCCAGCTCGCCCCTCCCTTGCTTCTCCTCTCTATTCCTCCCAACCAGCTCAGGCTGTGCTCCCATCGCTCCAGCGTTCAGCAGCCAGGCACTGGTAGAGGAGAGAGAACAAGCCAGGCAGCACCTAGTTTCAGGACGCCGGTTATAGAGACTCACTGCACCACCTGCACCCTCCCAGCCCTTCCTCCACTCCTGCACAGCTCTTTATCCCAGTAGGATGGCGAGCTGCGGGCTCCCAGAAGATGCTCTTCTAGCCTTCCTCTCCAATCACACCTCCTGCAGCCAGGTAGGTGATTCTGGAATGTGTACATCATAAAGGTCATTGAGAAGGTGACCAGCCAAGCAGCGCACATCGCATCCCACCTCCGCTTTCCACATGCACTCATCCCTGAGAGTCTGGCTCACATGGAGTTAAGGTCAACCTGGTGCACTTATACCGTTATCAAACTTTCAATGTCTTGATCACACTTTACATGGTTGGCCCCCCACATGTCATTTTTTGGTGGACTTTGGCGGTTTTCAGCACCGTTAAGGCTTGGGTTGTCATTGCAGCACTGATGTCTGTAATCAGCTTATATTTACTTCAAAATATTCAGTAATTTGGTCTCTCTACTTAACCCCCTTAAGCGCCAGGCTTAAGCTAAACTCTTTCATCCTGGTGCATTCCCTAAAAGCTGCATACAGTAACTACTTTTTAAAGAACTGCATACAGAGAGGTAGGGTGTAACCTTGGAAGTGACAGGGTTGAAGTCTGCACCAAGCTGGCCGTCTTCACCTCAGGGGGCATGAACTGCAGACAGACGCCGAACCTGTAGATTTTTTTTATTGCTGCAAATGTTTCACCTTAAATGCTGCATGCTGGTGTTGATGAATTGTGCTGGCATTTCAATGCGTCTTAAAAATAGCAAGGTTTAAATGCCTCGATTTTCAGGTGTCTTTTTAGGAGAAAAAGTAATCTCTCCATAGTAAGAGTAAGATCAGTTTCTTTAACTCATAAAAGGCATTTTATACTTAAAAAATGAAAAATATTGCTGTTTTCTCGATGTGTGATGTAGGTCTCTTGGGTATGAATAATGAAAGACCTATATGTAATGGGAATACATAAGGGTAGTATAGGGACTTGGATTGGTGGCATCTTGTGAGCTCATTAAGGTGCATCCACCTCGATGCCCATTTGCCCTGAAGCAGAACATCCAATGACATGTCACCTTTGTGAAACTGAGACATATACATGCAGTGCAGAAAGCAGCACTGAGAACAGAGTATACTGTCCTTGCTAAGCAGCAATCAGGGACAGTCACTCATCTTCCTCAAAGCCATGGTAATCAGCGTTCTCTGTGAATCACTGATGTAGAGCAGACTCTCCGAACATCATAAGAATCTGTGTAAGCCCAGACAGAGAAGCCATGTGTTTGATTTGGATGGACTAGTTAGCTCTGACTTCTGAACCTGGCTCACTTGAAATGAGATGAAGACAATTCTTTGCTGGGAAGTATATGGTCCACCTGCATCTCTCAATTTCTTCTGTGGTTGAAAGTTACGGCTTGTACCAGCAGGAAATGGGTTAATAAGGAAATTGTGTGACTGGTGACTTTCTGCCACGGGAACTTTTGCTGAGTGATCCAGATCACGGGTAACGGCAGATCTCATGAGACATGAGCCTGGCGTGGTGGAATTAATACTCTTGATGATGTCACGGAGTAGTGTAGCCTAGCACAGCCAAGTTGTTTTCCATAGCACAGTATTTCCAGTGTGGCCTGTGATGCGCTGCTAATAGAAACTAACCAGAGTTGTCTCATATATAACTGTTTCCTTACATGTACGTATAAGTCAAACACTAGGGGTATCCTAAAAATAATTAATTTCAAATAATTATGATAACGCAATGATACCCCACCTGAAATATGAATCAATATTTAAGCGGAGTTCCACCCAAATTTAAGCATTCCTCGCCCCCTTACATGTGCCACATTTGGCATGTCATTTTATTGGGGGGGAGTGGGGGCTTCAGTAGGAGTGGGACTTCCTGTCCCACTTCCTCCCTCCACCTACGGGCCGCCTAGGCAACTCTTCCTCTCCACCTAGGTGGACCCTCCCTCTAGGCCAGAGGTCTCAAACTCAATTTCATCATGAGCCGCATCAGCATTATGATTGCCCTCAAAAGGGCCAGTTGTATATGTAAGATTAGATGTCCCCTCCCCTTATATTAGATGTGAAGAGCCACCCCACCATCAGAAGTTGAGTCCCCCACTCTTACATCACAGTGAACCCCCCTTACATTATGCTGCTGCTGGGAAGAAGCTGGATGCATTGTTTGACAGCAGAAAGTAAGGGTCTGGAGGGGGACCAGAGGAGGGCTGGAGCTGCAGGAGAGGTGCGAGGGCCACATGAAATGGCCTGGTGGGCCGGATTCAGCCCACGGGCCTTGTGTTTGACACCCGTGCTCTAGGCGATCTCCTGGGACACATGACAGGTCCCAGAAGATCGCCTGTCCACTCTAATGCCGCGTACACACGGTCGTTTTTTGCGATGAAAAAAAATTACGTTTTCTGTGAAGTAAAAAACGACGTTTTTGAAACGTCACTTTTCAAAGACAATTTTGCATACACACCATCGTTTTTTCACAAAAAGCGAGGTTACGTTCACCACTCTTTTCCATTGAAGCTCGCTTCATAACTAGCTTCTGGGCATGCGCGGGTTGAAAAACGTCGTTTTAAAAGACGTTTTTGCTACACACGGTGACTTTTTGTGAAACAAAAAACGATGTTTTAAAAAACGACACAAAAAATTCAAGCATGTTGGAATTTTTTTTTGGTCGTTTTTTTGAAGACAAAAAACGACATTTTGCCCACACACGATCAATTTAAATGACGTTTTAAAAAACGTCGTTTTTTTTCATCGCAAAAAACGACCGTGTGTACGCGGCATAAGAGCGCAGCACGACTCGCACATGCACAGTGCGTGTCCGGACGTGAAGCCGAAAGTTGTCGCGCCCAGAGTTGCAATGGAGGCCCCAGCGGAGAGGAGGGGGAGAGGAGCGAAGCTCCGGGCGGCCGCATCACTGAACCGCGGAGCAGGTAAGTGTCTGTTTATTAAAAGCCAGCAGCTACACTTTTTGTAGCTGCTGACTTTTAATAAACATAAAACGCCTGGAATTCTGCTTTAATGTCCCATTATTATGTGCTTATGTCCCATCCCATTATTGGGACATTCATTTTGATTAACATGAATGTATAAACATACTTGTATATCTTAGATACCAGCCACAACTGATTTTTTTTCAGCTTTTAGTAGTAGCCAGTGGGTTGAAGGACTGATGAATAAATCTCCTCCTATTGTAGCAACAGGTAGGAGACTTCTTGGCTTGGCCAAGTAGAACAGAGAACTCTTGGGCAGATTTCAGTACTGATATAAGAAACAAAGTGTAAGCAGGCCATACATGGGTCGATTTCCGAACTATTTGTTGATCGAAAATTCCGATGATCCCTTCGACCATCCAAGCTTTCAAGTGATAATAAAGTTAGTTTTTTTTTTCTATAAAAATAACAAACAAGTTATACTCACCTCCTCTATGTACAGTCTTACACAGGGCATCCCAGATCCTCCTCTTCTCGGGTCCCTCTTCTGCACTCCTAGCCCCTCCCGCCTGTTGAGTGCCCCCACAGCAAGCAGCTTGCTATCGGGGCACCCGGGCCGAGCCACAGCTTTGTGTATCAATTCAGACATGGAGCCTTGGTTCAGCCTTGCTTCCTCTCTCTCCTCATTGGCTAACAGACGTTTATTGACGGCAGTGGGAGCCAATGGCGCTGCTGATGTGTTTCAGCGAATCAGGAGTGAGAGTCTCTAACGGCCGAGGTCCTTGTGGATATTGCCGGATAGAGATGGAACTCAGGTAAGTATTATGGGGGCTGACACACAGAAGTTTTTTTTTAACTTAATGCATGGAATGCATTAAGATAAAACAAAACTTCTGCCTTTACAACCACATTCACCTCATGTTGTCACTAAAAGATTTGTGACCAGGAATCTTCTTTTCTTTCCAGGTCACAGCTCATTAGCATTTATTTTTTGATCATATTTCTCACACGATTCTCTCATCATTGATTTGAAATTCATTTGTTTTAAAAAAAAAATCCAACATACCGGATTACTCAAATTCGATAGCCGTTGCTGCGGCCCCACTAATGGTTAAAAATCGAACAATTATTCAAAAGTGATATTTTCGAACAAAAAATTGTTCGGAATTCGACGCGTGTATGGCCGGCATAGGGTTAAACTATCCACTCATGACTTTTCAAGCGGAACAAAACATATTGATCTACTGTTTTCCAATGTAGTTACATTCAAAGCATGATGTGAAGGATAACGGTAACAGTTACTATAGTGTTAATGTTAGCTCTCATCCAAACTATCAGGCATTCAAATGGCTGGTGTCAGATCTGCAAATCAAACAGTGGCTGAGATGGCAGCTTCCTTGGCTGTAAAGCATAGAAGGGTTTAGTTTCACTTTAAAGTGGAACTCCAGGAAATGAGCTAACTACACAGCTAAAATACATACAGTATATACAGTTAGTATGGTCATTTCTGACAGTGGCTTTGTAATTCTTTTTCAGTCTTGATGCTTTTTTAGATGGGCAGTTATAAAAACTCACAGCTGAGCTGCAGATTTTCCAAACCCAGCCACCCACCCAAACTGTCCCAATAAAGCCGGACAGGGCTGTACAGATGCTGTGGCTGCAATGCTTTGCTTCAGTCACTGGTCATGAGTTAGCTCATGACCAGTGTAGGCGAAGAGTTTGACACTCAGTACCAACTGTCAAACTTGCCAACTGAGTTTACAGAGGATAACATACATTCATTATTGTAAAGAGGCTCTGAGAGAGGAGATACTGTCACCTTGCCAATTCAGGGCAAAGTGCCAGTGCCTTTGTAAAGTAAGGTGACCAGATTTTTAAAATGAATTCCGGGGACATATTTTTTCTTTACTAGAAATGGCAGCACTCAGCGGCTCTCTGCCCGTCGCCGCCCACCTCACAGCCTGTCAAGTCTTACACTTCGGGGCCCGGCTACTACTGGATGGGGAGCGGGGGAACATCACTCCACCAGGGAAGGCAAAGGGATAGGCAGGTGGCTGGCCAGGATTTGAGCCAAGGCAGAAGAACATGCGAGGGAAGCTGAATGGGCATGCGCCCGAAACTGAAGAAATATTCCTTCCTCTCCGACCAGCACATGATCATCAGAAAGGGGCACAGATAATGGGAAAAATATAACCTATGCAAGTAGGAACGGCGAGCAGGGGTGTGTAATTCAATTTTTTTTATTTTAATTTGGCACTGACTGTCTTTGAAATTGCTCCTGCCACTTATTAAATCCAATCTGGGGACTAAACCAGGGACAGACTTGGTCCGGGGACAGTGTCCGCAATCAGGGGACTGTCCCCTGAAACTGGGGATGTCTGGTCACCCTAATGTAAGGAGGGCCTCTGTGCGGACTCTGATGTAAGGGGGGCCTCTGTGCGGACTCTGATGTAAGGGGGGCCTCTGTGCGGGCTCTGATGTAAGGGGGGCCTCTGAGCGGACTCTGATGTAATGGGGGCCTCTGAGCGGACTCTGATGTAAGGGGGGCCTTTGATGTAAGGGGGGCCTCTGTGCGGACTCTTGTGATCATGAAAAATCTTAGACTGTTTTCATCGATCCATCACTTTTTCATGCTCTATGGGCTACTTGACTAGACTTGCCCCACAGGCCTAAGGTTGCCAGCCCTCCCCTGCTACTGCTATAGATTAATGGTAGACAGGTCAATCAAACATCCCTTGCCAAACCTCATCCTCAGTCTTCCTCCTTGCAGCATTGAGAAGGAAACAGTCTCTCTAATGCCGTGTACACATGATCGAAAATTCCGACAAGAAAAACATGGATTTTTTTCAGACAGAATTTTGGCTCAAACTTGTACACGGTGGCTGACATGAGGACGCTGTCTGACATAAGAAGTAGGAGGAGCAGAGGTGAGTCTTTTTTTTATGTGTTTTTATTCTTGGGTTGCCTCTACATGTCAGTGCAAGCAGCGTCCTCACGTCAACATGTAGTCCTGGGAACGTGCGCAATAGTATGGTTCCATAGGACCCTGCAAGTGAAAGGAGCCATCCTAAAACTAGAAAAAGGGGGACAGTAATAAGGGGATCAGATATAAGTGGAGGAAAGGCAAAGGTATGAAACATGAATAAGAGGTAAGTAATAAGAACTGGACAGCGCCTATGGATATGTGTACCTATAATAACGAATTTCAGCTGCAAAAATAAACTTGTTGAGTATTACTAAAGCAATAACATGTACAAGAAAACAAAAAATTGTGCTAGAAATAGTTGGATATAAGTAGTAGACAAATCAAAAACATATATTAATGAAAATGCATCATTAAAATAATGACATCAGATAATTCCATATGGTGCTCAGTGCTCAAAATATGTCTCCTACAGATTGGTGCTCGGACTGGGTGCCCCACATAGATGTACACTCACCACTGCATATGGACCACCTATCTCTAGTATGGTCTTATGTGCATGTGGGGATACCCCGAATGGTTAGGATGACTTCTTGGAAGTAAAGACGTGCCTCACAAGGATGAAAGGGGATGATAAGAGCAAAAAAAAAGAGCCTGATTGCACCATGCCGTATTAAAATTTATTGGTTCCACAAAAGTTAAAAAAGTTACACTTACAATGCTGAGTGCCTGATAGTCCTGGCACCCGTCGTATGTAGCAGGCGATTATATAAAGGGTAATCGGCCCTGAACAGATGAGCCCCTTGTTGGCGTCCTGGTGCACGATTCCCAGGGGTATTTTGGTTGGGCGGAAGTAACGCGATGATGCGATCTTGACGTTTCGGCTAACATAGATGCCATCATCAGGAAGTACTTTTGAGCACTGAGCACCATATGGGATTATCTGATGTCAGTATTTTAATGATGCATTTTCATTGATAGATTTTTTTGTTCGTCCATTGATTTTTCTACTACTTATATCTAACTATTTCTAGCGCAATTTTTGGTTTTCATATACAGTACATGTCTTCTAAACTGCAGAGTAGAAAAGGTTCTTCTTCAGAGCCTCACATTACAGCTTGAGTGATGTGGATGATTCTTATTAGCAGTCCTCTCAGGCCCCGTACACACGGCCGAGAACCTCGCTGGGAGCTGCATTCCAGCGAGAACCTCACTGGGAGCTGCATTCCAGCGAGAACCTCGGCCGTGTGTACGCTCTCTGCGAGCCCCGCCCGTCGGGAAACCCGTCGAGCAAATAGAGAACAGGGCTGGTTGTCATTCCCGACGGGCGGGTCGCAGATTCTGACGGCCGGCAGAGAACCTCGACGGGCGGAACGATGTGTTCTGCCCGTCGAGGTTCTCTGCCGTGTGTACGGAGCCTCAGACTGAAGTGGTGTGATGGCGAAAACCCCGGGGGTTGGGGGTTGTTACTGGATCAACAATCTCAGAAAAGAGGAGCTGGCAGTTTAGGTAAGCAAAAAATAGTTATAAAGTTTTATTTTAAACTATGAGGGAGGGATGGGTCCTAATTCTGCTTTTGCCTATTACAATTTCTAAATGTACAATCTTCGTACAATCATCTTTAGATTTGCCAAAACTCTGTAGACCTACATAAACTTTCCAAACAATGTGTATCCATGCAGGCCGGCCTTTGCACCACATCGTTGTTGGTTGGTCCAAAGAAAATACAATGTGATTGTGATGTGTGGCGAGCTTAGGGCAAGCTTCTAACAGTTTTTCTGTCAGTGGGGCTGATTGGAAATCTCCCCACTCATAGGAACACTTGGAGGTTTCCAGTATTTATAACTAATGATTGTACTGAATGTACGATATAAAGATGTTGTGATTTTCAAGAGATAAAAAGGGCAAAGATCACACACTAGTAGACTCCCTCCAGCTTCATAACATGAGATTTGATCTTTAAATTGCAAATAAATTACGCTGTCGGTGGTTATGACAGCTCTGCTAAGACTATTGATTTAGGGAAACAATGAATGGATTACGGTTAAACATTATGTTGGATATATATTTTTAATATGACTAGGATTTTAAACTGGATGCCAGGCAAACAATAATTAAAAGAAAACTTTTGGTGAAATGAAATGTATTTTGGGAAGGGCAGTGAAGGATTACTGTATTTGCTGGCGTATAAGACTACCTTTTACACTTAAAAAAACTGGCCAAAAAGCAGGGATCGCCTTATACGCCGACTCAGCTGCTTGGATGCCTGCTGGATGTGCAGTAATACTGTATGTAGCTTCGGCTACATACAGTTTACACTGCTTAGCCAATCCCAGGGAGTAGGGATGAGCCAAACACCCCCCTGTTCGGTTCGCACTAGAACTTGCGAACACACCAAATGTTCGTGTGAACTGTAGAACCCCGTTAAAGTCTATGGGACTCGAACATTTGCTCATTTTAAAGGCTAATATGCAAGTTATTTTCCTAAAAAGTGTTTGGGGACCTGGGTCCTGTCCCAGGGGACATGTATCAATGCAAAAAAACGTTTTTAAAAACAGCCGTTTTTTCGGGAGCAGTGAATTGAATAATGCTTAAAGTGAAACAATTAAAGTGAAATATTCCTTTAAATTTCGTACCTGGTGGGGGTGTAAAGTTAGCATGTGAAATATCGCATGTTTTCCCTACTTGGAACTGTCCCTGCACAAAGTGTAATTTCTAAAAGGAAAAAAAAGTCATTTAAAACTGGACTTGCGGCTATAATGAATTGTCGGCTCCTTCAGGTCTGGTGTGGATTTTAAGGGGAACTCCACCCCAATTTTTTTTTTTAAATGGCGTAGCGTTCCCCCAAAAATCCACACCAGACCCCTTATCCGAGCACGTAACCTGGCTGGCCGCAGAAAAGAGGGCGGCCCCCCCTCTCCTGAACCGTACCAGGCCACATGACCATAACCCTGACCGGTGTTTGTGGGGGTCTGCGGGTGGGGGGCTTATCAGAATCTGGAAGACCCCTTTAACAAAGGGGAGCCCCAGATCCTGGCCCCCCTCATGTGAATTGGTAATGGGGTACATTGTACCCCTGCTATTTCACGAAGGAAGTGTAAATAGTTGTAAAAAACACACACACACATCGTAGAAAAAAGTCCTTTATTAATAAAAATAAAAAAAATACAGCGCTGGTAATCCACTCGGTCCCGGCTCCCTGCTCCAACGTTGTCTGTATCCAGTAAAGGGTGATCGCCTCTCCGGTCCAGCGATGAGAAGATCATCCGGGATCCAGAGCGCCGCATCGCTGGCCTTCTCTCTCCGCCGGACACTGCCCGGCGAATGAGCGGCTGAAGCTGTGACATTTCTTTTATTGGAGAGGCGGGGTCACCGTTCACGTGACCCCCACCCCCCTCTGACGCACCCTCTGCTACGTCACTGGGGAAAACTGGCTTCCCCCTTGCGTCAGAGGGGACAGGGTCACGTGACAGGTGGCCCCGCCTCACCAATAAAAGAAATGTCACAGCTTCAGCCGCTCATTAGCTGAACGGTGTCTGGCGGAGAGAGAAGGCCGGCGATGCTGCGTTTTGGATCCCGGATGATCTCATCGCTGGACCGGAGAGGAGATCACCAGTCTAGGGGTCCCCTTTGTTAAAGGGGTCTTCCAGATTCTGATAAGCCCCCCGCCCGCAGACCCCCACAACCACTGGCCAGGGTTGTGGGGATGAGGACCTTGTCCCCATCAACATGGGGACATCCTCCCCATGTGGCCTGGTATGGTTTAGGAGAGGGGGGCGCACTCTGTCCCCCCTCTTTTCTGCGGCCAGCCAGGTTACGTGCTCGGATAAGGGGTCTGGTGTGGATTTTTGGGGGAACTACACGCCATTTTTTAAAACAATTTGAGGTGGAGTTCCCCTTTAAAATCCACACCAGACCTGAAGGGTCTGGAATGGATATTTGGGGGAACCCTTACGTTATTTTTTTTTTAAATTGACGGCGGGGTTTCCCTTAATATCCATATCGGAGCTGAAGGGCCTGGTAATTGAATTTAGGGGGACCCCCACTTTTTTTTTTTATATGAATGAATTCTCTCTGAATTGCCGGAGCCGACAATTTATTATAGCCGCAAGTCCGGTTTTAAATGACTTTTTTTCCTTTCAGAAATGACACGTTGTGCAGGGACAGTTCTAAGTAGGGGAAACATGCGATATTTTACATGCTAACTTTCCACCCCCCCTAGGTACGAAATATAAAGGAATATTTCACTTTTATTGTTTCACTTTTAGCATTATTAAATTCACTGCTCCCAAAAAAAAGTCAGTTTTTAAAACTTTTTTTGCATTGATACATGTCCCCTGGGGCAGGACCTAGGTCCCCAAACACTTTTTAGGACAATAACTTGCATATTAGCCTTTAAAATTAGCACTTTAGATTTCTCCCATAGACTTTAACAGGGTGTTCCGCGCCTTTTCGAATTTGCCACAAACACCCCAAATTGTTCGGTGTTTACCGAACAGGCAATGTTCGAGTCGAACATGAGTTTTACTCAAACTCGAAGCTCATCCCTACCTGGGAGCGATGTATTCAAATTATTACAGAGCCTTCTCGGATTGGAGTAACAACCTCTGCCAATCCGAGCAGGCTACATACAGCAGCCTGTTTGGATTGGCTTTGAGAGTCGGAGAGGTGTGGGCTAAGGATGTTACAGCCTCTGCCAATCTAAGCAGGCCTTGTATTCATTAATAGAATACATCGCTCCCCGTGATTGGCTCCAGCTCCAGCAAGAAGGAAGAAGAATATGGCTCCAAAAGGAGGAAATATGAAGCGTCAGAAGTCTTGGAAGGGGGTCGTCTTATACAGTGAGTACAGGCATAAAACCCTAACATTTTTTTTTAAATTATGGGGTCGTCTTATACGCCCGGTCGCCTTATACACCAGTAAAATACGGTAAATGCTGTCTGTGTCACCACTGGGTAATTTCCCCCACTTTCTGTTCTAGTGAAAAGAAGAAAGATCACTTCCTGCACTGCTGACCACATAGGAAGAGAGGTAAAATATCCCCAATAGAAAGACAGACAGAGGTTTACACCTCATAGTCAGGGGTTCTGTCCACTCCCCACTTCTAATCCAGAAACTAAAAAGTTGTTGACGGTAGACATGTGCATTCGCTTTTGTTAGAATGCATTTTCGTCTGAAAATCTGTTTTTTTCGTTATCGTAACAAAAGCGCAAGAAACGAAAACCGAAAGATCCGACATAAAAAATGCTTTATTTTCGTTTTCATTGCGGTAAAAATTCGATATAGAGAGATTCGACATTATAGGGAAAAGATTCGACATTATAGGGAAAAGATTTGACACTATAGAAATAATAGATTCGACATTACAGAGATTAGATTTAGATTTATGAGAAAATAGATTCGACATTATTACTAGTCATACAACATTAGAATTCTTGTAGGCGGAATATTCCAAAGGAAATGTACGATTGGACGTAAAGATTCGACATTCCGTCGAATATTCTTTTGACCATTCGACAGAAACCAAGTATTATTGGATTTTCGGACAAAAGCTATTCCCCAACAAAAAACGAAATAAATCAAAACGATTTTCGGGAGTAACGAAATACATTTATTTTCCAAACGAAAACGAAAAAACAAAACAAAATATTCCAGTCTACATGTCTAGTTGACGGTACTTTTTTTTTTTTTTAAACAAAGGTTTATTTGTAATCAAAATAACAGTTGTACAATCATACTAGCATTTATACATGAATTTTAGCATGGAAAATGTAACATTTAGTTTAGCTGGATTCAGTTTTTCCCCCTTTCCCTCTTTTTTCCCTCCCCCCCTTCTTTTTTCCCTTTCCCCTCCCATCCAACATTATTGTAACAAAAAGTGCACATACATCTAAAGTGTCAATTAGGGTTGTCCCGATACTGATACTAGTATCGGTATCGGGACCGATACCGAGTATTTGCGGGAGTACTTGTACTCGCGCAAATGCTCCCGATACCTAAATAGAATACTTTTTTTGTATTTATCAACATGTTCTGTGAAAATAATTTGAGTTTTTTACTACTGCGTGACAAGAAAATAAAACATTTTTATTCATTTTTACTCATTTTTATTCTTTTATAATGTCTTGAGTTAGAGTTCTTCATAATTCTAAAGAAAATATCCTTAGTCTGTATTGTGGTTTGAAAACTGTCACATGACATTTAAAAAAAGTATCGGTATTCGGTATCGGCGAGTACATGAAAAAAGTATCGGTACTTGTACTCGGTCCTAAAAAAGTGGTATCGGGACAACCCTAGTGTCAATGATAACATGAGGGTATACAGTGATCAAAATACCAAAAGTTCAAAACCGGTGTCATGGCCAACAAACAAATAATTTTTAATTAACCGAAGAAATAATAATAAAAAAAACAAAGAAGAGAAAGCAGTATCTGGTGCTGACCATACAGGTCTTCCAGACCCACAACAGAGTACTCAGCCAGATGAAGGCCACCCATCTGGCACCACGGACCCTCGGCGCCCTACGTATAAGTATCAGGGACTTGTAGCCAGCGGTCCCAAATTTTGTCATATTTGGTCGAGCATTCCCTGTTGATGTACATAATCTTTTTGTATGGTAGATTATTATTGACTTCCACCTTCCACTCCACAAACCTAGGGGGCATGGGTCGCATACAATTCCGGGCAATAACCTTCCGTACCTAGAACAGGGTCTCACGTAGGAACGTCTTCGTATATCTGTCTATGTTATCTGGAGAGTTGACGGTATTTTAATAATTTTTTTCTTGATATTGTAGTATAATATATATAGAGGGAGCCATTTCTGTGTCCCAGTTGCACTTTCACTTCACTACTGCTGTACGTTTATAAACGGCATTGGATGGCTCAGATCACAGATACAGAGGGGATTTAATAAAAAATAAAAAAATGATGAAACAAACTTTGTCTCAACTGGAAAGCAGCCAATTATCTTTAATGTTTAATGTTCCTAAGCTTTGTGAAAAAAATGAATGACAGAAGACAGTGTATGTGAATTTTGAAAAGGCATTTGATACAGTTCACCACAAACTATACAAGCTAGGGTCTGTGGGCATGGACTAAAAGGTGAGTACCTGGATTGAAAACTGACTACAAGGGCGAGGTCAGAGGTTAGTTATAAATGGGGAGTACTTGGAATGATCCATTGTGAAAAGTGGGGTCCCTCAGGGTTCTGTCCTGGGACCAATCCTATGAAATGTATTCATAAACGACCTGGAGGATGGGATAAACAGCTCAATCTCAGTATTTACAGATGATACTAAGTTAAGCAGGGCAATAGCTTCTCCGCAGGATGTGGAAACCTTGCAAGAAGAGCTGAACAAATGAATGGGGTGGGCAACTACATGACAAATCAAGTTTAATGTGGAAATATGTAAAACAATGCATTTAGGTTGCAAAAACATGCAATCTACTCACTAAGGGCGAACCTCTGGGGAATCTGGGATGAAAAAGGACCCGGGGGTCCTAGTAGATGATAGGCTCAGCAATGGCATGCAATGTCAAGCTGCTGCAAGCAAAGCCAATAGAATATTGGCATGTATTAAAAAGGGGATTAACTCAAGAGATAAAATGACAATTTTCCCACTCTACAAGACTTTGGTCCATCTGCACCTGGAGCATGCCATCCAGTTCTGGGCAGCAGTCCTCACTCCTCAGGAAGGATGTGCTGGAAATAGAAAGAGTTCAGAGAAGGGCAACAAAGCTAATAAAGGGACTGAAGGATCTTAGTTCTGAGGAAAGGTTATGAGCACTTAACTTATTCTCTCTGGAAAAGAGACGCATTAGAGGGCATATGATTTCAATGTACAAATACCGAACTGGTAACCCCACAATAGGGATTAAACTTTTCAGTGAAAGGGCATTTATAAAGACTTGCGGCCATTCACTTAAATTAGAGGAAAAGCGATTTAACTGGAAACTGTGTAGAGGGTTCTTTATGATAAGATTGGTAAGAATGTGGAATTCTCTTCCACAAGCAGTGGTTTCAGCAGGGAGCATAGATAATTAAAAAAAAACTATTAGATAGGCACCTAAACGACCACAACAACAACGTAGTATTGACATAAAGGTTGGGCTTGATGGTCTTTTTTCAACCTTACCAACTATATATCTCTATACTATATATGCTATGGGCATCAACACCAGTTGAGCTATAACTTGTCTTAGGCTCTCTTTAACTGCTTGCCAACTGCCCACCGCAGTTATACGGCGGGACGGTGGCACTGCTGGGCGAGAGCACGTAGCTCTACGTCCTACCTTTAGCGGCCGCTAGGGGTAAACACATAGCTCTCGTTCCTGTCAGCGGGGGAAACGCTGATCTTCTGTTCATACAATTTATGAACAGAATAGCAGTGATTTCCCCTAGTGAGTCCACCCCCCCATACAGTTAGAACACAAGCAGGAACACACTTAACCCCTTCCCTGCCCCCTAGTGTTAACCCCTTCACTGCCAATGGCATTTTTATAGTAATCCAATGCATTTTTATAGCATTGATCGCTATAAAAATGCCAATGGTCCCAAAAATGTGTCAAAAGTGTCCGATGTGTCCGCCATAATATCGCAGTACCGAAAAAAAACACTGATCGCCGCCGTTACTAGTAAAAAAAAATATTAATAAAAATGCCATAAAACTACCCCCTTTTTTGTAAACACTATAAATTTTGCGCAAACCAATCAATAAACGCTAATTGCGATTTTGTTTAACGAAAAATATGTAGAAGAATACGTATCGGCCTAAACTGAGGAAAAAAAATGTTTTTTTAATATCTTTTTTGGGGATATTTATTATAGCAAAATGTAAAAAATATTGAATTTTTTTCAAAATAGTCGCTCTATTTTTGTTTATAGCGCAAAAAATAAAAACCGCAGAGATGATCAAATACCACCAAAAGAAAGCTCTATTTGTGGGAAAAAAGGACGCCAATTTTGTTTGGGAGCCACATCGCACGACCGTGCAATTGTCAGTTAAAGCAACGCAGTGCCGAATCACAAAAAGTGCTAAGGTCTTTGACCAGCAATATGGTCCGGGGGTTAAGTGGTTAATATTCCTTTCACAAAATACAGAACTAATCCAAAGGGGCTCTGTACCTTGTGATTGCTGTGATGTCCAATCACAGTGATCACATACGTTAACACTTTATTGTTTACATCCTCCCTTCCTCCCACTCACTTCCATTCCTTCCTTCAATTAATTCATCCATCAATAAAGATTTGTGAATGGAGGTATCAGCAGCAGCAGCAGGTATCAGCAGCAGCAGCTTCTCCCCTTTTGTTACACTGAATCTCTATGATGTCTCTAGATGTACTGAATATTTACCTCTTCATCTTCATTCTCCAACGGTCTGTGGCCCATACCTCTTCTCTTCCTGCCCCCGCTGCTTATGAATTATACATTTTGGATGTGCAGTATCTAGTGCATCATTACCAAGATGATTAAACTTGATTAGACTCTCTTGATGTACTAAACACCAGATCAGAATCCTTGGTCTTTTCACCTGTCCAGCGTATCAACTCACTGCCAGTAACGCCAGGAGCCTCACTGTGTACCTAGTATGGACTGCATGCACTTGACTTAACTCTTCCTCTTCTGTACCTATGTACAGGATGGGGCCCCGGCCATGCAGATCTGCTCCCGTTGCTCTGGGAAACTATTTGCTGCAGAAGGAGTGCCGACAGCATCTCCCTCGCTGCAAGAGGCTGTTTTATCCGTCACATGTACACGCTTACAACAGGCTGCTAGAGAAACATATGTTACCCATGGTAACCATTGTATCTTCACAATATATTAACTCTGAAACCATTATCTTCATACCCTCAATGTGTGTAGTGACCCGAGCCATAGACTATAGGTGCCGGTTACTTGCATTACACCCCTTTAGTGACTTCAGGTCAGGCAAGGGCAATGTTTTAAAAGTTTTACTTAGTAAATTAACAATTACAGTAACAGTTCAACATAAAGTGCAATCCTTTCCCTAACTTCCCTAATCCTTAACTTCAGGCTTGTGGCTGCCCCAGGTCCATAGGAGTTTTTTTCAAGGAGAACTGCAAGTTCCAATTGTGGCAAGGCACTGGCGATCCTCCAATGGCGACAAGTGGCACATTCTCCTAGCTCCAGGCTTCAGGCTCTTCCCGGGGCTCGTGGATGCAGACCCCCTGTTCATTTTATATCACATGGAACCAGTAGGTGGGACCCAGCAAAGAACACAATTAACTATACCCTTCCTAACCGAGGCAGCATTAACCTCTACCTGCCCATATGCAGCTAGTATGTGTAGTAAACCCCCGAGGGAGCTGATTTTGTTTGTTCAGTCTGTTACTCTGCCTTTCAACCCCAATGAACTGTCCCAGCCCTTCTGGCACACCTAGTAATGTGATTAAGGGAATAACTCAGCAGAAATACACAACACAGTTCTTCTTGTAGTTTACTTGAAAAAAAGTAAAATTCAGGTTAACATTAGTCAGCCAGGACTTGGTTGAAACAGTTTAAAGAAAACAGTCAGGAACACTATGCTATAGGTAACAATATGTACAGATTAAATAGACTCCCCAATAACTTTTTGTATGTGTGGGATGTTGTGGCTAAAGGGAAACCCCAGGCCGGCCTACGATACCTCTAGTACACACCAAGTGAAATGATCTCAATAACCGTGGTGTGTCCCCTTTAAGAGCAACCACGGTAATGTCCTGGAGGCAAAGCTTTGCGTTTTATTATCTTCACCGGCAATGTAGAAGCTCTGTGGACAATATTTGGATGTAGTATCCTATAAAAACCATTAACTCGCTGGCTGCACGGGAGAAGAGGTAAGAATTTAGCACCCCCTGTTTCTCACTTTAATGTAAGATGTCATTTCCGATAGGAGAACACCCCCCTCCCCCGCGCTTCTCAACTTTAATGTAACATGACATTTTGCTTAGGGCCCCAGGGAGGTCAGGATCGGCATTGGCTGTCCCCTAATAGATTATATCCGTCTGGAGAATTACCTGCTACACATGTATACTTGAATGTGACTTGATTTCATCCCATTGTAAATCCTGGTACAGCAGCACTTTTACAGGAAGAGGGAGGTGCGGTACATAGGGCCAATCAGGTGTAGTGCATACAAATATGCTGACGCCTAAAAGGGGTATATCTCTTCTTTACTCTATCCAAATGAACAAATGGTTTTTACTTCAGTTCTAATTAAAATACCATCAAAAGCAAAACTCTGTCTCAAAAAATAACATTCATTGGGGTACGTGTTTCATGACTGAATAGTTGTCGGTCAAACTATCACAGCAATGAAACCATTAAATAGACAGGACAGCAAGAGGGTTTAATGCCCGGTACACACGATCCGATTATCGGACAAATGATCGTCCGTTTTTTTTTTGTATGCTAATCTCATGTCGAATCTGATGAGTTTACTAAAGTCACGAAAATTCTTGTACGTCAGAATAAAAAAATCGGAAGTGATGTCATGTGTTGTAATGCATTTCTATTGCATTTTTGAACGACAGCTGTACTGATTAAACGAAAATCGTACGATCTGGCATCGTACGAAAAAGTTTCCGTGCATGTCCGATAGAATAAAATCGGATGAACTGTCCTGATCGGCTCTCGGAAGCTCCCTACTAACAATCCGATTATCGTACGATCGTTTCGAAAGCGGCATTTTCCGTACAATTTTCGGATCGTGTGTACGAGGCTTAAGATGTTGGTCCTAATGTGAATTTTATTAATTTCCACACAATGTACAGAGTTCACCAGATTTAATCCAAGACACCAGCGTACTTCTGCTCCATCACCATCCAATCAGCAGGATGGGTGTGACTCAGGAAGCATTAGTTTAGGAGCCAATTTTCCAATAGTCACCCATCAGAGGAGTCAGTGCAGCTACCACAATACGGATGGGTATGGAATTGTACACACAGGATTTTTGCAGGTCAACCTGTAATGTAAGAAATACACAATATGTGGGACATAGCATTATTTAAACACAGGACCCCTTGGCATCTTATACATTCAGGGGCCAAAACATTAGTTTGAGAAAATTAGCATGCATTGGGGTCAATTCACAAAGACAAACGTTATTGGTTTTCTTCAGGTGTTAAATTAGCACTCCTTATTTAACGCTAGCAAACATGGTATTCACGAAAGCTATAATCGTTATTTAACATAGTCGTTATGGTTTTCAACTGACTCTTTATCCAAACGTTATTATTAACATTTGGGACGTTAAAATAACTCTTAAGATCGTTAAATAATGCTGGAGAGATGCATTCTGGGAGCAGAAGGGGAGGAGAACAGCTGCATGTGGAAAAGAGCAGATACAGAGACAGAGAGAGAGAGAGAGAGAGAGAGAGAGAGACAAGCAATACACATGGAGATTGAGCATGTGATGTGCAAAACTAGTGTGTGCTTTTCTAAAGCCATGTGTATTTCCTCATACAGAGGATAAATCATGGGAGATGATAATCGGAATTTAGCTATCACCTGGGTTTCAGAAAAGTCATCCAAAATAGTATGTGAACGAAATACACGTTTATAAAGCTGAACAACATTCTAACGTGTTCTTCTTCGCCTCTGGATAATTTTAAGTTCAAATAGAGCACGGTTCTAGCTTGCCCAACACTACTAAAAACGTCACTACACTACAAAAATCGCCAAAACCTTCCTCTAACAACAAAATATCGCCTGGGAAATGTCATAACGCCACCCTGAGGGAGGTGTTAATTTAACGATTGCTTAACGATTGATAACTGTCAAAAAAATCTTTGTGAATTGCACTTCTGTACATATTTAACGATTTGACTCTTTAAAAAAACGTTTTTAATCTTTAAAATAACGATTTGACTCTTTAATAAGGATCCACACCTTAAAATATCGGTTCTGTGTAGGGAAACGTTATTTGATGATTTTTCAAAGCGTTAAATCGTTTAGTGAATTGAACTAGCTTCAATAACGTGCAAAATCGTTAAAATAACACCCGCAATCTGAAAATAAAGCTTTGTGAATTGACCCCATTGGGGTCAATTCACAAAGAGAAACGTTATTGGTTTTCTTCAGGTGTTAAATTAGCACTCCTTATTTAACGCTAGCAAACATGGTATTCACGAAAGCTATAATCGTTATTTAACATAGTCGTTATGGTTTTCAACTGACTCTTTATCCAAACGTTATGCTAACTACTCAGACGTTATTATTAACATTTGGGACGTTAAAATAACTCTTAAGATCGTTAAATAATGCTGGAGAGATGCATTCTGGGAGCAGAAGGGGAGGAGAACAGCTGCATGTGGAAAAGAGCAGATACAGAGAGAGAGAGAGAGACACAAGCAATACACATGGAGATTGAGCATGTGATGTGCAAAACTGCTAGTGTGTGCTTTTCTAAAGCCATGTGTATTTCCTCATACAGAGAATAAATCATGGGAGATGATAATCGGAATTTAGCTATCACCTGGGTTTCAGAAAAGTCATCCAAAATAGTATGTGAACGGAATACACGTTTATAAATCTGAACAACATTCTAACATGTTCTTCTTCGCCTCTGGATAATTTTAAGTTCAAATAGAGCACAGTTCTATCTTGCCCAACACTACTAAAAACTTCACTACACTACAAAAATCGCCAAAAGCTTCCTCTAACAACAAAATATCGCCTGGGAAATGTCATAACGCCACCCTGAGGGAGGTGTTAATTTAACGATTGCTTAACGATTGATAACTGTCAATTTTTTTTTTGTGAATTGCACTTCTGTACATATTTAACGATTTGACTTATTTAAAATAACGTTTTGAATCTTTAAAATAACGATTTGACTCTTTAATAAGGATCCACACCTTAAAATATCGGTTCTGTGTAGTGAAACGTTATTTGATGATTTTTCAAAGCGTTAAATCGTTTAGTGAATTGAACTAGCTTCAATAACGTGCAAAATCGTTAAAATAACATTCGCAATCTGAAAAAAAAGCTTTGTGAATTGACCCCATTGTCTATTACTTTACTTTAGCAAATGTGAGACAGATGATATTTTGTTCTATTGCAATGGCCGTGATCATTGTCTTAAAATATCCTTTGTGGTATGTGGGCCGGAGTCCCTGAGGCCTGCTCTGGGCTATTCTGTATTATATGACTTTGAAAAAGGTATGCATTTACATCATCAAGTTCATTGAGCAATTTGTATTGTGGACGCCCTTTTTAAGTAATCTCACTTTTGTTGGTAAACACAACATTGTACTCACTGTGATATGCACTATATTCAGGAGTAAAACTGGGCCACTAGACTGCTTTTCTCAAGTATAAAGCGGCCGTTGAATGCAATGACAGATCTGTAAGTCTTTGTTTGCCCTAGTTTACCGTTCTAGATAATGATTTTGGTTTCTCTGTACAATGGAAACTGTGTGATATAATTATGAACATTATACCAATATATAATTTATCTAGAGGTGTTTGAGCATCACAGGATATGTAAAATAATTATAGTAGAAAGATGTATGTTAAAAATTCACTACGATGGAATTTTTTGCTTTCATGTACTCCACCTATAGTCAAGGCTTTATTTACTGGAAGTTAACTGCCTAGATATCACAGTAAAGGTGCATTCACATATTCGCGTAGCAGGAACTTGCATTCCTACTCTACTTTTTTTGCAAATTTTTCTCATGTGTTAGCACATGCTGCCCGTAGGGCATCCCATTCATTTGGGTTGTCCTACACACAAAAAATATCCCAAAGAGCTCCTGTACTTTGTTTTGGAGCAAAAAATGGCACATTTTATTACTGAGCTTTTTTGGTCTGTTTGCAGCATGTTTGTAGCACGAAAAAACACGAGGCAAATGCACGCCCGATACCTGTGCTTTGGGTGCCATTAAAGTGGATGTAAACCTGAATCTTTTTTTTTTTTTGTCACAATGTAGAGTACAAGATTTCCTATGATCCGTGCCCAGTCTTGCCACACATTTTTAATACAGCTCTGAGCAATCCTCTTTTATTGTTCAGTGAAATAAAACAGGCTTACAGAGAAAAATCTTAGTCCGTTCCACCCCCTTGCTGTGAATGACAGGTTACTTACATATCTCATGCACTAGTCTGGAGACAGGCATTATTTTTAAATTCCCACCCCCACTCCTTTTCTGAAGTCATGTGGTTACTTTTATAGATTTTGACTGGGTGTTAGTGATCATAGCAGAATTATAGTGTAAGGGGAGTGTAGAGGGTGGGCAGTCTACTGACATGACTCCACCCACAGAGCTCCAGACAACAGATCCACCCACAGAATCTGCAGTCTTTCAGTTCTTATAACAGACAGAGGGGAGACATTTGACAGGCAAGGATACATGCAGGAGGCATCTACTGTATATCCTTATAGATTAGCACTATAGCAGTAGTTTAGAAAGGATGATAGTGGGTTTACATCCACTTTAACATAAAGTGGCACTGCAAGCTCGATGACAATTTGCAGTGTGTTTTCAAAACACATGCTTTTCTGTGTGGTATGCCGTGTGATTGGAAATACGTAGATATGATCAGGGCCTTAGAGGGGGTAGCAATAAAGAAGCAGTTATAGTTTGTATTTTTTTTTCCTTCATTTTGGAATGAGATTTCAGAGATATAGCATGACAACTGAAGTGGTTGAGAGATCTCAGTGGAGATTATCAGCTCTCTCAGGTACTGAGAAGATTCCCACACCTTTCTATTGTAGCACATGCAGGGGTGGCTGGTGGTACATTTCTTTTGGGGGGGGGGGAATCCATCCGAACGCCACCCCCCTGGTTGGTCAGGCCTAACGCAGCCCCCCCAGTTGATAGGCCACCAGCCCCGCTCCTACCCCATCTAGGTTGCGGGCTTCCTCCGGGCGGTGGGCATCTCCTCCTTCAACAGCAGCCAAAAGGATCACTTCTCCTCTTGGCAAATGGGGTCTCATGACCTGCTTCCTGAGCTGGGATTGGCCAGCAGAAAGACAATGGTGAATATTATTTAGCTATTGTCACACAACTGGGTGGACTCACCCTTTTTTGAAGCCTCCGGCTCTAATCATGTGCTTCTAGAAAAAAAAAATTCCATTGAAAGCCATGCATCTGGCACCCTGCATGCATATTAGGGGCAGATCACCCTGTATAGATGGGCCGCCGCTAGGGTGACCACATTTCCAAACTACCATTCAGGGACACCCTCCCTTCTCAAAAATCAGCTTATGCTGTAACAAATCACAGCACAGTGATTGGACACAAGAGGTGGGATTTATGATTTCCCCAATCACAAGCAGGGGGCGGGATTGTGCTTCTCCAGGCATTCCCGGCCATGACAAGTACTGTCAGTAAGTAAGTAAAGCAGTCATGTGGCAGCCTTTTTTTGGGGCATCAGATTGGCCTGGGGGGTGGCTGTGTCAGTTTCATTCCGGGATACTGTATTGTCCTGGAATGAATATGCCCGGGACAGACCTGCAAAATGCGGGACTGTCCCGGGCAATCCGGGACAGGTGGTCACCCTAGCTAAGCACATGTGGCAATCAGTCCTGATTTGAACCTGTAGATGTGAACTGATGATCTCCATCTGCTCCTTCTTCACAGGCTTTATCAGTGAACTGTACTTGCATTATTTTTAAAGTCTCCAAATGTTCATTCTTGTTTTCATTTTCATTGTGATAATGTTCTAACTGGTTTGATTGTGAAATGGGTGGAAATCATAAGAAAGGGCAACATGATTATGGCCTAGTTCCATGTGGCGGCAGTCCTATCCATGCCTATTGTGATGAGAACACAAGAATAACACACAGGGGGGCAACAAACTATGTGCAGCATTAACTGTATTGAGAAATATTAGTAAATTAACAACTTGGTTTGTTTTGGGCAGCATGTTACCTCTATTCCTTCTCTGTCCAGAGTACTTGATGAGAGCTGAAAAATAATTCAATGTCCAACCGTTGCGCTTCGTTTTCTATGCTTTATTTACCAAATGTGGTAAAAGGATAAAAGTAGCAGTTGAAGAGGTGGAAGGGTAATAGGTAGCAGGTTCAGGTGTATAACTTTTGATCAGAAGCACTCCTGCTCCCAGCCATGCAGCCTTCATCGCTACTCTAGCCAGAGTGGGTATTGTGCACCTAGATAGGCCTTTCTCACTAACCTAGTAGCCAGAGTGTCACACGGAACTTGA
The DNA here is from genome assembly GCA_029574335.1 of Rana kukunoris. NCBI lineage: Eukaryota > Metazoa > Chordata > Amphibia > Anura > Ranidae > Rana > Rana kukunoris. The sequence goes on from CM056049.1 coordinate 653,001,990, forward strand.
TAAAGTCTCTGCCACAGACCTTCCCAAAAGTGGAGATATATTCGGTCCAGAATCGTCTTAGCATAGGATTAAGCACCCGGATCTCTTCTTGAAATAGGTTCTTGTGAACTCAGAACTGACAGACGACCTTCACTTGGCTTCTCAGTAATAGTACGTCCTTCAATGAAATTCAAGGCCTCTCCTGAGCATACCAGCCTTCTGCTCGGTGCTCTCCAGAACAGGTGCTTCATTAAGTGGCTTCCTCCCTCTAGGACGGACAGCACAGGACCACTCTGTAAGCGTAGACCCAGCCTAACTACCGGGCCTACTTGGTAGATCACAGCTCTGGACAAACGTGGTCCCGGAGCCAGGAAAACTTGAACACACACCCCGGCCAGGAGGGCCACACAAGGGGGGTGGTGGGACGACTGACCAGGAATGGACGATGACGACCCAGAACTAATGAGGTCTGTCCCTTAAGTACTCTCCCACAGCATGCACAGCAAGGTGATCAACTCCCACTGATTGGCTGCCGAGGAAGAACACCCAATACACCCTTTTTTAAGTGGATCTAGCCAAAAAATGCATAAAACACAGGGCGACTAACAGCTGTGAATGCAACTACTAAAGTGTACCAACGTCCCGATAATATGGAAGTGTAAATTAGTCTTGACTACTAGAATGGACTTTAAGGGTACAAGTATTGAATATAAATAATCCATAAATATTTATTCATAAAACAAAGGTATATAAAGAAAAATATACAGAATTTCGTGAAAACAGTACATTATTGGCATATTAACTCAGTACATTTTATAAAGACTGTTGCAAAAAAGCTTATACTTATGCAAATATATTTATGATATAAAACCATATAGCATAGAAGAGTATATATAAACTTTTAATCCTTGGGACTGGGTTTAATATGCGGCATTGTAAGTCTTGCTTTTACGACATGTTTCGCGTACAGGACGCTTCATCAGGAGCAAAGATGTAGGTTAAACAGGTCTCCGCACAGCTTTGTGGAATAGACCGTCCTTTAAAACACCGTTGTATATGACGGTAATAAACTTTGGCTGACGCATGTTTGGTTGAGAGGAGGTAGTGGAAGGCAGGTAACCGGTTATCCCATCCAAAGTCCCTAAACCGTGTCCCTGGAACTGGTATATATCCAAGTGTTGAATCAGTTGGACATGTTTTATGAATAAATATTTATAGATTTTTTTATATTCAATACTTTTACCCAGGGCCAATCCTAGGGTCTATGGCAGGGGTGCCCAACCTTTTGAAGAGTGAGGGCCACTTAAGCGACTTGGTAACCAATCGCGGGCCACAATGAGTGGAGCGGGTGGATGGCATGTCCATGTCTGCTCAGCATATGCAGAGCGGACACAGACATAGCCCACTATACTCCTTTTTTTTATTTTTTAGCGGATCAGATTGGAGGTAGGACACAAGTTGGTTTGTGTCTGCCACTACTTAAAATGGAGGGTCCAATTGGTCGGACTGACCGTGTGAAAGGGGCCCAAGGCTGTGGGCGTGGTAGAAGGTAATTTCATTTTGAAAATCCGGTGACCTTTATACTAAAAAGAACATCAGTGTGTTAGTCAGTGGCGACTGGCACTCAATATTTTGGTGGGGCACCCCCAATCCCCTCCGTGCAGGAGCAGGACAGGAAGGCGGCAATCTCCCCACCACGGGAGACAGACAGGAATGAAGCGATTGACACCTCCCTCAGAGGACACACAGGAAGGCGGCAATACCGAACACCCAACCCCACAGCGATCTGAGGCCTTATCTTAGGAGGCAGGGGGAAGGAAGAGCCGACCGTTGCTTCTCCTCCCAGCCCAACAGGAAGGTGACAAGGGAAGCATATTTACCCACAAACAATAATATGGCATAGCATTTCAAAACAAAAATGACATAGTGAACATTAGTACCTTCAGGAGTGGAAGCAATGTTTGGTGTATCTAAGTAGTGGTCTCAGAGAATGGTATAATAATATCAACGGAAAAGGCTACCTGTTTTAGAAAAAAAAAAATCTTGGGCTGCCAAAGAGCTTCATGAGGGTATGGCGGCTCTAGAATGGTAAGAAGATGGAGGGGTCAGACAAGTTGCACACTTTAGTTTACCTAGGGAATTGGAGGTCTTGTTTAAGATACCAATCTCTGAAGCGAAATGGATGCATGAGATCCTGCAGTTCCTTTTGGGTGAATGTGACCTCCATATATTTACGCCATCTTGCAAATAAGCGTGAAGTCGAGCCAAAGTTCTGTACGATTATGTTCAGCCTCTCAAGGTTGAAGAGTGATAGTATTGCCAGGAGGTTGGGTGGTACTGATTTAATGGAATAGGACATGATCGTCCTATGAGCAACTGGGAGACTTATGAGTCCATTGTGTAAAGTTGAGTGGTCCTGCTGTTGTTGATGGGGGATATGGTGGTTCACATCCGAATAGACACAATAGAGGATTTTTTGGTAGAGTCTTATTGATTTTGAAGATGAAAGCTAGCACAGAGTCCCAGTATAGAGTAATAGTTGGGCATTCCTAGAGATGGTGGAGCAGTGTAGGACATGATAGTGAACACCAGGGACATTGCTGTTGAGTAGGGTCTACCACATTAATGTGGAATGGGTAGTATGCCCTGTGGATGATTTTAAATTGCGTTTCACGATCTGTCTCTAAGATCGTGATATTGTGGATGTGTCAGTATCCCTCTAGGATCTTTTCCGGAAGTTGATTTTTGTTGAAGATCGTAGACCACTTTTGGAGTGGTGCAAGATGGTATTTATTAGATTGGTGTGTAATGAGGTGGGAGTGTAGGCTGGAAATGGAATAGTCATCTCTCTGCAGTACAAAAACGACTTTTGAAGGGGATCAGTCTGAGGTCCACAAAAAGACTGTAACTAGAATGAAAGTTCTCAAGAGAGGGTTTGGAAGGACTTAAACTCGCCAGGTTTGCCATGGTACATGGAGGTTATTTTAGTGAGGCCACGAGTGCACCATTGATCAAAGGCTTTGTGTAGTATAGATGGGAGGAACATAGTGTTGCCTTGACTTGGTCAATAGCAGGATATACTCAAGGGCAACCCCAGCAATATCCACACCTCTCTCCAAGCAAGAACCATGTCCTTGATAAGAACACTTGATTTAAGGCGGTGTGCTAAAATATCAGCCTTGTCTAGTCAGAAAACACTTTGCATTCATTTAAAGAATGTAGTGTTCTCTGAATGGTGCTTCTGCTGAGTTTGTTACCTCCTGTGTTCAGTTAGTAGTAGGCCAGCCGCTTGGCATGGGACCCAGAAATTTGTGAAGATCCCTGTAGTAGAGGTGCTATCGTGTTTCTTTAATATATAATAACACTTTTCGTAACTATCGAATTTACTTTTTTGAATATTATAACTTTATCAGTACTGTTTTTATGCATTTATTTTTATTTATTTATTTAGTTCTATAAACTGTTAAACAGCCAGTCATGATATGGTGGTCAGAGCATTAGTCTGAAATGTATATGTATGCTCATATCGTGTGCATGAGAAACGCTTGCAGTATTCAAATAGGAGGCTGTGACAACATGTAGCTGAAATATGTCTGTTAAAGAAATCATAAGTATATTAGTGCATTGTAATTGAAAAAAACACATTAAAAGTGTCTCAAAGTCATTGTTTAATCATTTCATTACCAGCCTCTATATATTTTTTATTATTTGGCCATTTTTCAGTGCTGCGATAACTTGACTGACAATTACTTGGTCATGCAACACTGTACCCAAATACATTTTATATCATTTTTAAAGACAGACTGTTTCTTTGTGGTGTTTAATTATTTTTTTACTATATAAAGAAATAAGAACCAAACATTTAAAAAAATTACACACGACCGTTTTTCATGTCATGGAAAAAAACAACGTTTTTCTCTTGACGTGATTCCTCTCAAGCCGGCCTTGCATACACACGATCGTGATTAAAAAATGCTAGAGCAAAGCGTGGTGACATACAACACCTACGACGGCACTATAAAGGGGAAGTTCTATTCGAATGGCGCCACCCTTTGGGCTTGATTAGGCAGACTTCCCTTTTCATAACTTGCTTCTGAGCATGCACGTTTTTTTCCACGTCGTTTAAAGCGTACACATGACAATTTTTCACGACGAGAAAAAAAGTTGACGTGAAAAACGTCAAAGAAAAAATAGAGCAGGTTCTACATTTTTAATGGCTCTGGAGCCAACACAGGGTGGTTTTTAACCACTTAAGGACCCCCGCACGCACATATACGGCCACAGAATGGCACGTACAGGCACAAGGGCGTAAATTTACGTCCCCGCCTAAGTGCGGTTCGGGGGTCCCATCGGGACCCCCTCCGCGGCGTGCGGGGGTCCCCCTGGCTCCGGGAGCGATCCGGGATGAGCGGGCGGATGTCAGCGTTTACCTGCCCCCCCGCGATCGCTCCCAGCCAATGCGCGCTCCCAGCTCCTGTCACTTCCTCCTCCTGTGTTTACACAGGAAGGAGGAAATGATGTAATCTCTCATCGCAGCGGTGTTTCCCACCGCTGCTTATGAGAGAAGACATCACAAGTAAGTGTGCACCAACACAACACTGACACACACTCACATAGGCACATTAACCCCTTGTGATCGCCCCCCCCCACCCCCCCTGTCACAGTGTCACTGAATGCAGTGATCTAATCACTGCATTTAGTGTCAGTGTGACAGGCAGTGTAAAAAACAGTTAGTGTTAGGTCCAGGGTAGCCCCCCCACCCCCCCTAATAAAGTTTTAACCCCCTGATCACCGCCCTAGTTAACCCTTTCACTCCCTATTGCCAGCATCACTAAGCGATCATTTTTCTGATCGCTGTATTAGTGTCGCTGTTCCCGCTAGGTAGCTATTTTTTTTTATTGCGATTTTTTTTTTTTACTAAAGACATGTGGCTAAATACATTTTGGCCTAAATGTTTGACTAAAATTTAGTTTATTTGATTTTTTTTTAACAAAAAGTAAAAAATAGTGTTTTTTTTTCAAAAATTTCGCTGTATTTTTGTATATAGCGCAAAAAATAAAAATCGCAGAGGTGATCAAATACCACCAAAAGAAAGCTCTATTTGTGGGAAGAAAAGGACGCAAATTTTGTTTGGGAGCCACGTCGCACGACCGCGCAATTGTCTGTTAAAGCGACGCAGTGCCGAATCGCAAAAACACCTTGGGTCATTTACCAGCGTATAGGTCCGGGTCTTAAGTGGTTAATGACCAATTTAAAAAATAGCATTTTCAATATAATATAAAAAATAAATGCCACAACAGTACAAACATCCCAAAAATGACCCCTCTTTGGAAAGTATACACTCCAAAGTAATGTCAATTTTCACAAGAAATCTTTGGAATTGAAGAAACTGGTATTGATGGTGTCAAAACTTGAGCTTTGTAATGGTGTAGTACTGGGGGGCGCCTCCTGAAATGTTTTTTGGGGGGATGCTGTTCTACTGCTGGGAATATAATTGAGGAAGTCTTGTTATGTCTTGTGTTATAATAAACACTGACACAATATAATTATAAATGCTTAAACAGAACACAAAGCCTTTTAACCACATTGAAGTGTACAGTGTTCATTGCTCGTAAGTATGTAACAGTATCGCTTCCCCCAATAACCCCCAAGAAGGGTCAGGGCAACAACCCCCAGCAAGTGTCGAGGGGCAAAAAGAACATTCCTCAGTATATATTTACATAGTTGGTAAGGTTGAATAAAGACCACAGTCCATCCAGTTCAACCTGTGTAGGTGTGTGCTATGTCAGGGTCAACAAGAATAACCCCACAGAAGATCAGGGCAGTAAATACAACCCCAGCATATATTGGGGCCCGCAAGGACAGTCCCCAGCCTGTGTCATTGCCTATCTCCAGTATGTATCAGGTCAGCAAGAACAACCCCCAGCATGCATCAGGGCATTGGTCGCAACCCCCAGCAAGTCCCAGAGTCAACAAGAACCCCCAGCGTGTGTCAGAAAGCAAAAACAGCCCCCCCGGAATGTATCAGGACATCAAGAGCAACCCCCAGGCCCAGGGGAGGACTGACAACTCATGGGGCCCCCGGGCAATAGAAGATTATGGGGCCCCTGGGCTTACAGATGGCCACCAAGCCAGGTGGCAGTACAGAGGCTGGGCAGCTAAAATCTCGGGATTTTTACATCAAAAGCATGTAGGTTTTGGACATATCAGGGACAGATGTAAAAAAAACACAGATTTTTACATACTGTCCCTGGTTTTAATGAGCCTGGCAACCCTGATGGGGCCCCCTAGTGGCATGGGGCCCTCGGGCAGTGCCCGAGTTCCTCAATGGTCAGTCCGCCCCAGCATGTGCCAGGGCACTGAGAGCAACCCCCAGTAAGCATTGGGGCCAAAAGGAAAAAACCCCAGCATGTGTCAGAACAGCAATAACACTCAGTATGTGTGGGGGTCAACAGGAACTTTGCCCAGCATGTGTCAGGGCCAACAGAAACAACCCTTGGAAGCATCAGGGCCAAAAAAACAACCCCCAGCAAATAAGGGCAGCAAGAACAATGTCCAGCATGTGTCAGGGCCAGGAAGAACAAACCCTAGCATGTGTAAGGGCCAATAAGAACAACCTCTAGCAAGTGTCAGGGCCAAAAAAGAATAACCCCCAACATGTGTCTGGCAAGCATTAACCCCCAGCATGTGTTGGGGCCAACAAGACAGGATGCATCAGGGCCAGCAGGAACATTCCACCGACATGTGGCAAGACCAACAAGAACAACCCCCCATATGTGTCATGCATATATATCATGGCCAACAAGAGCCCCCACTGCATGTGTCAGGTCAGCAGGAACAACACTCAGCACGTGTCAATGCATTAGGAAAACCCCCATCAAATATCGGGGTCAACAAGAACAACGACCAGTATATGTCAGGGTGTGTCACCACTCTCCTCTCTGCCCCTCCAGAGTTCATTGCAGCACCAGGGTGGACAGAGGGCAGGTGCAACTGGCTTTGGATCTTAGCCATGTGCTGAGAGGTGGAGCCAGCTGTCTATAAGGTAAATGGATGGATCCTTACAATATGGTCACAATCCTTCTAGAGCCTGGAGTGACTCTAAGAAAAAAAAAACCTTGGCTATAGTTTACAGTATACAGGAAGAAAGTGTGTAGCCTGGTTGAAAATTAGGATGACAGGGAAATGCCGATGCGATAAGCGATGGCGAGCTGAACTACAGCCAAATGCGCAGTTAAAATCCATACATTAGAATCTATGTCGTCTTGTTTCTTCTCCTGGCCAATCAGGAAGCGGGTCCTGAGACCGAATTGTCCAGGAGTTCGAAGACCCGATTGGCCAGGAGGAGAAGTGACGGCTGGAACACGGACAAGTCAAGGGGAGCCGCAGCTGTGACCTGCATGGGGTAAGTGCAGGGTTGACGGGGGGCCTGACGGGGCAGAGGGCGAATGAGTGAGTCGGCGACGAGGAAGGGGCAGTTGGGGGTGTGGGTATGGTGTATGGTGGCGGGCTCCAGCGATGGGGGGAGAGTTAGTGTGGGGTGGCGGGCTGGAGCAATCGAGTAGCACATCCTGGTCCTGGATCTGCCCCCGCTTTTGAGTAGACAACGGATGTGCAGCAAACTGATGAAGTCATAGCTCTGTTCTCTAGCTGTATCAGCAAATTATCAGGGTTAGATGGAGGGCACTGTGTAATACATTAGAGCAATCTTTCTCAACCAGGGTTCTGTAGAACCCTGGGGGTTCCTTTAGGCCGCGTACACACGATAGGTCCAACCCGATGAGAATGGTCAGATGGACCGTTTTCATTGGTTCTCAGACTGATGGTCTGATGTGCGTAAACACCATCAGTTCAAAAACCGATCGTGTCAGAACGCTGTGACGTAAAACACAACGAAGTGCTGAAAAAAAATGAAGTTCAATGCCTCCAAGCATGCGTCGACTTGATTCTGAGCATGCCCGGGTTTTTGGACCGATGCTTTTGAGTACTAACCATCGGTTTAAGCCGATGGTAAGGCGTCCATCGGTCCGATTTTAAAACAAGTTTTAAAACTTTGGTCCGACGGACCGATTGGCCGTACACACTGTCGTTTGGACCGATGAAACTGGACTTAAGTCCATTTTCATCGGTTTGGACCGATCGTGTGTACGTGGCCTAAGGGGTTTCTAGGGGCTCTGTCATAAGTGAGCAACTCCTGCCTCTCAGATAGGTAACTAATGACACCAGAGATCTTTTTAAACATCTGTAATGGGGGGTACTTCCTACTGACCCTAAATGTAAGGACTATTCTTCCTTTCTACCATCACACTAATGTAGAGTGAGCTCTATAACAGGGTTTTTTTCTTTTTATATCTGTCTGGAGTTTAGCCGTATGCATCGTACACACGATCGGTTTTCCAACGGGAAAACTGCCATGTTTGCTTTTGGTTTGGGAAAACCGTCCGGGTGTATGCTCCATGGCAGTTTTCCTGACTTGTTCTCTTTTTTTCCCGCTGCGATTCTCTGCGTTTTTTTGCTCAGCAGTTTTCCTATGGGAAACACTGCAGTGGAGCATACACACAGCCTGTTTTCCCGTCCAAAGCTGTCATGGCAGTTTTCCTGTCAAGAAAACCGGCTGTATGTACACAGGAAAGCAACGGAGCAGGTTCTCGGTTTTCCCGGGAGGCTTTTGACCGCCGGGAAAACCGATCGTGTGTACGAGGCATTAGTCATAACACCATAGTGCTATTGGCCTACATCTGACTTGCAAGCTATGTATTAGATAATATATTTGCAATTGAATCGAAGTTGTTCACTCATTTTGCTATGAGGATTGAATACTGAGTGATACACCTATATGCTGAATACACTAATCAATATTACCTAGACACTTTCCTCTTGTATCGCATCTTAGATTTTGTGACCTTATAGTGACACTACAGAACAACACATTCATCCTTGGCGATATTATTTACACAAAATAAATTATCTTTCACTTCTTCCCTTTTATTAATAAATCTCAAGAAATTCTCCACCAAATCTGCCACAACCCCAATGTATAAAAGTAATACTCATTCTGTGAATTTATATTATACTTCAAAATATATCATGTGGATAGACTTTAAAGTGGCTGTAAACCTCTTCAATGAAAAATTAACAAAGCATATCCTACTATAGTATGTACTAGCACCAATCCAAAACACCTTGTGTAGTTCCTAGCCAATCTCTCATTCGTCTGCATAAATCATTTCTGACAGTCTAAGTTGAAACCAAGCAATCCTGGGAGATGACCCCCCAGCACACAGCAGGTGATTAACAACCTCAGCTGTGCATCTTTCCCTATGAGACTGTGTAGAGGGGGTGTGTGTCCTTTCCCTTCACTCAGTTCTCAAATTACACTCAGCTCCCTGCTCTATGCTGTGCAATTTTGCCTATTGGATCTCAGAAATGTTGTGTAAAATGTGTGCTTTAGCTTTAGGAAGTTGTAGAGAAGAGAGGGCTGCAGATAAACAGGTGCAACTATTGTAAGAGGATTTGTTTAACCTCTGTGTATCACCTGAGGCCAGCTACATCAGTTGGAAAACCACTTTAAACAACCATGTATGTGCTATTTTTCAAACAACTAATATAATAACCAAGCAGTTTACATATGCTATTCAAGCCTCCTAATATACCAACTGATGATAGACCATCAATAGCTATGAATATAACATTGCAAAAACATCCAAAAATTATGTTTTCATATGGGGAGTACCGGCAAAACGTCTGCCTCAAGCGGCATCTGCCCCCTGCACAGCATTGGCCAAGAAATAGCATTTCACCCTTTGGAGAAAATCTATTTGTTACTTGCCCCCCTTGCCCCGCCCAAGGCAGGATGGGCCTGGGTGTTGGGTTTACACCCCTCAAATTTGCAGGAACGAGTGCTCTGGCTTATTCAAAACCATCTCATGTTTGGGGTGTCTCTCCTCTGACGCACAACGCTGAATACAGACAGAGACACACTGCCCATGGATGGGTTTTAAATAAGCATAATAGGAATTTGTTGAGCCATGACTCAGAATGTGGCACCACATCCAAATATAAATAGAGAAAGAAATAAACAAATAAAAACAAACGTGAATATGGACTTTAAATTGGTGACTACCAATTTAACCACTTAAGACTCGGACCAATACGCTGGCAAATGACCCAAGGGGTTTTTGCGATTCGGCACTGCGTCGCTTTAACAGACAATTGCGCGGTCGTGCGACGTGGCTCCCAAACAAAATTTGCGTCCTTTTTTTCCCACAAATAGAGCTTTCTTTTGGTGGTATTTGATCGCCTCTGCGATTTTTATTTTTTGCGCTATATACAAAAATAGAGCGACATTTTTGAAAAAAAATCAATATTTTTTACTTTTTGTTATAATAAAAAACCAATAAACTAAATTTTAGTCAAACATTTAGGCCAAAATTTATTTAGCCACATGTCTTTAGTAAAAAAAAAATCGCATTAAAAAAAAATTAGCTACCTAGCGGGAACAGCGACACTAATACAGCGATCAGAAAAATGATCGCTTAGTGACGCTGGCAATAGGGAGTGAAAGGGTTAACTAGGGCAGTGATCAAGGGGTTAAAACTTTATTGGGGGGGGTGGGGGGGGCTACCCTGACACTAACACTGACTGACTGTCACACTGTCTGTCACACTGACACTAAATACAGTAATCATACATGTATGATTACTGCATTCAGTGACACTGTGACAGGGGGGAGGGGGGGGGGGGCGATCGCGGGGGTTAAATGTGTTTGTGTCTGTGTGTAAGTGTGCTGTTGGTGCAGACTTACTTGGTGTGTTGTGATCTCTCCTCAGCGGCGCTTGAAACAAACGCCGAGGGAGAGATCACGTCGCTTCCTCCTTCCTGTGTTTACACAGGAGGAGGAAGTGACAGGGCGGGCGGGCGCGCGCATTGGCTGGGAGCGATCCGGAGGGGGCGGATGAAAACGGATAGCCGCCCCCACTTGTCGGATCGCTCCTGTAGCCGCGCGGACCACCGCATGTACGGGGGGGGGGGTCCGATCGGACCCCCGATCCCCCCCAAGGCACCAACGTATATATACGTTGATGTGCCTGTCGGTGCCATTCTGCCGACGTAAATGTACATGCGGCGGTCCTTAAGTGGTTAAAGTCCATATTCACCTTTTTTTTTTTTTCCTTTCTTTCTGGGTTTTAAATGAGCTAGAGGGCATTTTCCTGCAAGGGGCACATGCCTAACATCCATCCTGTCTTGCCATCTAGGTAGGCCAGAGGGTCACTTAGGAGTTTTTTAGACAGGCTTGGGAGAGGTTTTTTAACCACTTCAATACCGGACAGTTTTCTCTTTCAGTAGGTCTTTATTAAAAGATTTGGAAGATACATAGTATAACCTGTACAAGTGTTCAAATGTGATCAAAATTGTAAAAAAAAGGTTAGAGAGTGCGGCTGTGAGCCATAGAAAACAGTAACAGCTATGATAATACAGATCAATAAGTACAGAGTGATATGAGTTTACAGTAGCAATACACTTATTACAAGCTATACCACACACTTTTACCCTCTTCCTGCCCAGGCCACATTTCAGATTTCAGTGCTGTTACACTTTCAAGGACAACTTTGTGCCCAAATGAAATGTGTATCTTTTTTTTTTAGACAGATGGAGCTTTCTTTTGGTGGTATTTAATCACCACTGGGTTTACTTTTTGCTAAATAAAAGACAACATTAAAAAAAAAAAATGTTTTTTTTTGTTACTGTTATAAAATTTTGCAAATAAATAATCTTTCTTCATAAATGTAGGTTTATTCATTTCTGCTACATTTCTCTGGTTAAAATAACCCAAACCAGTGTATATTTAGTCTGTGTTAAAGTTATAGAATCCACAAACTTTGGTATATGTATTTGAAATTGTAACGGAACCCCAAATGGGACAGGGGTTAAAGCCGTTTAAGATATTCCATTCCCGAACCCAAGACAGCTACCGACACTCCACAGTCAGGCAGACAAACCCCAATAACAAGACACACAGCTCTGTTTGAGGTTCCACACGAATAGACCCTTTATTGAGAAAATCAGGCTCTTATATACAGTTAGGGTTATGCAGTCCAAATGAACAATGACCCAACTCCACCCACAACATTACACAATGAGCCCCAATACCCATCTTTTTGGTAGACATCATAAATCTGGCTCTGACCTACTTTACATGAGCTAATTAGCTACAGCTGATAATTCAGACATCTGACCTTTAGGCAGTCTGCTAACTCACAATACAAATTTATCATCAATAGACCTTCACACAATACAGGGCACAACACAATGAAAGGTCCTTAGATGCCATCTTAGAATCATTTACATCACAGTAGCATACGTAATTACCACAGCAAGCTTTATAGTACACAACAGCCAGGTAGCTGGAGGTGATGACATCTTTAAATCTTTCAATTAAACTCTGTCAATTAACCTGTTGAGTTCAGAATCAACAACCAGTAATAGTAATAATATCCTGGAATATATTGTGAATTACAGACCCATGTTAAAGCAATCCAAGATATATTCTGAATGTCCATTATTTCCTGGCTCATACTTTGTAAGAGCTTCTGAGTTCCACGGGCCCTCCCATTACAGAAATGTATTGGGGATGCTGAAACGCATGGGCAATTCTATTGTAAAGCGGACAGTTGTATACCCAGAAGCAATTACACCTACCAAAGCTTTTGTATTTCTGTCCATCTGGTCCTGAGATTTACACAGTCTTGACAGATATCGAAGCATAAGCACACTGATGTTATATCTTGTCTACTCACTCTGCTCACTCCTTGCTGTCTGCATGTACAGTACCATTTTGGCACATGTGCATACATCATGGCTGCTAGTGCTGTCACTCCCTTTTACAGTCTGATTGATGCTGTACAGGTATTACAGGTGGCCAGTATCAAGACAAATTTAAGTGCTTAAAGTGGAGCTCCACCCAAAAGGGGAAGCTCTGCATGTCTGCATCCCCCCTCTGGTGCCACATTTGGCACCTTGGGGGGGGGGGGGGTAAGGGGGAGCGGGTATCTGGTTTTAACAAGTACCCTCTCCCACTTTTTGCTGAGTTCGCCATGGCAAACTTAGCTGAAAGTTCGACCCTCAATGAAGCCGGCCCATTAAGAAAGCAAAGTGCGATTCACGCATGCGCAGTAGGAAACCGACTGTGAAGCCGCAAGGCCAGTTTCCCTTACCCAAGATGACGGCGCCAGCACCCGAGAGCCGATTCAACAATCGGCTTGGGCGAGGACACCGCAGGATCCCTAGACAGGTAAGTGCCGTAAAAGTAAAATTCGGCAGCTACAGTATTTATAGCTGCTCACTTATAATTTCCTGGTGGGGGAAGGGGGGTTGGGGGCTGGAGCTCCTCTTTAAAACATGTAGTATTTACAAATATTCTATTAAATAGATACTTGCATGATTTTTTTTTTAATATTTGGTATGGAGTTTTTTTTTATATTTGCACGGAGCAGGTTATGGTGAACTTTTTGTATATTTTCCATTCCATTCTTTGGTTCACTACATCTAGAAGCTATTGTAAAACAACAGTTAAAGGGGTTGTAAAGGAATTTTTTTTCCCCCCTAAATAGCTTCCTTTACCTTAGTGCAGTACTCCTTCACTTACCTCATCCTTCCATTTTGCTTTTAAATGTCCTTATTTCTTCTGAGAAATTCTCACTTCCTGTTCTTCTGTCTGTAACTCAACACTGTAATGCGAGGCTTTCTTCCTGGTGTGGAGAAAGCCTCTTGAGGGGGGTGAGCAGGAGTGTAAGGACGCCCACTAACACACAGCTCCTTTCGCTATCTGCAAAGTAAAGAGTGTCTTGACTCACCTGCTCGCCCCCTCAAGAGGTTTTCTCCACACCAGGGAGAACGCCTCGCATTACGGTGTTGAGTTACAGACAGAAGAACAGGAAGTGAGGATTTCTCAGAAGAAATAAGGACATTTAAAAGCAAAATGAAGGATGAGGTAAGTGAAGGAGGACTATTTAGGGAGGAAGCTATTTAGGGGAAACAAAATTCCATTACAACCCCTTTAATAGAACACATGGACACTGCAATTCTACATAAGTAATAAGCATTCACTGGATTCTCTTCTGTCAAATATTGTCAGAATTGTCCTGAGATTATCTGTTTCTTATTACCAAGGTACCCATACACATGGACCTTCATTGTCCAGTTTCAGCTTCAGCATAGGGGAATTGGCCAATGATTTACTGTGTCTTTGGGTGGTAGAAGACATCCCGGGCTGATCATTCTTGGTGGAAGAAGACTTTTCCTACAGTAACTCATAATAAGGCTGAGAGTGCCAGCACATTCTCTTTGACAACTCTATCATGCATACTCAAGTAATATACCATGAGCATGTTTATATAAGCAAAACAATTATTGCGAAAGATAATTCATCTGCTGAAATGTAATTCTCTTCTATATTACATCCCACATGTGTCAGGTGGTGAAGACTTTCATTTTAGCTCTAGGTAGGTGGTATCCTGTATTGCGTATACCATGAGACAATGGGATTTGGAATGACTGTGGCCAGGCTACACAATTTTGCAAGCTAGTGAAAGTTACACGTCACTGAGAATGATCAAGAAAGGACATGGTGACAGTGGAGTTAATACATAAACATGATAAATAGGAGGACTCCCGCAGGCAGGGAAATGCCTGACTGGTTCAAGAACCCTCAGACAAAAGCTTCCAGTGCACTTGTACAAGTGGTGTTTGCTTAGTATTTCCTAAGGATCTAGAATAAACAATGAACAGTATAGTCTGAAGAGAACAAACAAATATTTATCAGTTGAAGCTGGGCATGTACGTTCTTAATGCTAAACCATGATTTATGTCTTGGCTTCTCCATTATGCTCTTTCATTCTACTCTACAGATATTCCGGTTAAAAGGATTCATAATTCAAAGGAACGTTTAAGTTAAGATACCTGTTAGATTTGTTTCCAAAGCACTGCGGCACATAAGGCTTCTCTAGCGAAGGCTATCAGGAGGAGAATATGTGAGGACCGATGCCCTATGTCACCTGCACACCCATATCATTACACATTAGAGACCTTCTAGCCAGTAGTGAACTCAGAGGCTTAGCATGGGGGGGGGGGGGGGGGGGGCAGGGGGGGGGGCAGGGGGCCCGTGGCCCCGGGCACAACATTTTAGGGACCGCATTTCTGGCTCTGTCCCCAAACTTTTTATTTCCTGTGTCCCCGCAGCCTGCGCTCCAGCCGCCATGTTTAGTCTCTGGCTGCCCTGCTGACCCTGTGATTGGGCGAATAGGGTCATGTGCCTGTGCGGCTTTCCTCTTCCACCTACCGCTTGGCCGCACGCCAGGGCTTTTCTTGTCAAAACACCGGCCCCCACATCCTCCCGGCTCCCGCAGGTACCACACGCACACACCATTCACTAGGCACGGCCGCGTCTCTGCCCATAGTCTGGCTGCAGCCATCGGGTGCAAACCTTCAGACAGGGATTCCGTTTTCTCCCCAGCATTGTCACTGGTGCACTTCCATGTTACACCAGCGAACATTCTGGATGTTGCTGGTTACCTCCATGCCTGTAGGCTTCCAGTGGTCAGTGTAGTGTGTGTGGGTTGCAGTGGTCAGTGTAGTTTGTGTGGGTTGCAGTGGTCAGTGTAGTGTAGTCTGTGTTGCAGTGGTCAGTGTAGTGTAGTGTAGTGTGTGGGTTGCAGTGGTCAGTGTAGTGAATGAATGAATGAATGAATGAAAAAACTTATATAGCGCGGCACATGCGAACTGAATCGCCTCTGGGCGCTTGTTGTTCCTGTCTCCTTTGATATCAAAAGAGATGAGTCTTGATCTTTCTCCTGAATGCTAAGTGATCTTCCTCCAACCGAATGCTGGTTGGTAAAGCGTTCCATAGTCTGGGACCTTGGATCGCGCATCTTCTTTCTCCTTTGGACTTGTAGTGCAGTGTTTCTCAACTCCAGTCCTCAAGGCGCCCCAACAGGTCATGTTTTCAGGCTTTCCATTATTTTGCACAGGTGATTGGATCAGTTTCACTGCCTTAGTAATTACCACAGCCATTTCAGCTGAAAAAAATACTGAAAACATGACCTGTTGGGACGCCTTGAGGACTGGAGTTGAGAAACACTGGTGTAGTGTGTGGGTTGCAGTGGTCAGTGTAGTGTAGTCTGTGTTGCAGTGGTCAGTGTAGTGTAGTCTGTGTTGCAGTGGTCAGTGTAGTGTGTGTGGGTTGCAGTGGTCAGTGTAGTGTAGTCTGTGTTGCAGTGGTCAGTGTAGTGTGTGTTGTAGTGTGTATCGTAGTGGTCAGTGGGCAGTGTAGTGATCAGTTTAGTGTAGTGTGGATAGTTTAGTGTAGTGGACAGTGTAGTGTAATGTAATGGTCAATGTAGTGGACAGGTAGGTCAGTGTAGTGGTCAGTATAGGAATCTGGTAAGACAGTGTAGTGGTCAGCACTGGAATCGGGTATGTCAGTGCGGTGGACAGTTAGGTAAGTGTAGTGATCAGTCTAGGAATCATGTAGGTCAGTGTAGAGGTTAGTGTAGTGGTCATTGTAGGAATTTGGCTGGTCAGTACTATTGTAGGAAGGGAAGAGACTCAAGGAAGTGCTAAAAGTCCATATGTTAGGGGGGGCGCAAATGTCTTTCCTTCCCCCCGGGCGCTGACAACCCACGCTACGCCACTGAGTGTACCCATATGTACAGTATCTCACAAAAGTGTGTACACCCCTCACTTTCTTGTAAATGTTTTATTAAATCTTTTCACATGACACTTTGCTACAATGTAAAGTAGTGAGTGTACAGCTTGTATAACAGTGTAAATTTGCTGTCTCCTCAAAGTAACTCAACACACAGCCATTAATATCCAAAACGCATACAACGCAAAGTGAATACACCTCTAAGTGAAAATGTCCAATTTGAGCCCAATTAGCCATTTTCCCTCCCAGTGTCATGTGACTCGTTAGTGTTACAAGGTTTCAGGTGTGAATGGGGAGAAGGTGTGTTACATTTGGTGTTATGGCTCTCTCTCTCATATTGGTCACTGGAATTTCAACATGGCACCTCATGGCAAAGAACTCTCTGCGGATCTGAAAAAAATAATTGTTGCTCTACATATGGCCTAGCCTATAAGAAGATTGCCAACATTTTGAAACTGAGCTGATACACGGTGGCCAAGACCATACAGCAGTTTAACTAAGGATTTGAGAAGAATATAAACTTGGCTAGCATATTACTGTTACCATTACAGCGGACTCCATACCCTTTGATGAAGTCACGTGCTCAGTGACGCAACACGTCAGGGAGGAGCCTGGTGTCCCCACATTTGCTAAGCTGAATTGTGCTATCTTAAACCGTGAGCTACTACTTGTTTTATAAACACATTTTCTGAAATACTACACCGTGGAGCCCCCCCCCCCCTTCTTTCATTACATGTTATCTGTATTGCATGAGCTGGGGGATTGACTCTTAGGTTGGTGTAGCCTTGCCTTGGATTTGCTGGAAATCAATTGATTGCTGTGGAATTAGTACTCCATCTACAGAGAGGCTTGATTTGACCTGTATGAGGTGAGAGGCTGGGGCAAACCAATAGCACACATTGGATGGTGGAAATGTAATTGCATTTTTGCACCTGCACTTTATCTGATAAACTGTTTTTTCTTAATTTATGATTGGACACTATTTTTTTCACTTTTTTTATATCCCATTTTTGGCGCATTTTGCACTTTATTTTTTGAATCTTGCACATCTCTATGAAAAATTTGATATTGTTGATACCACTGTTATTTGCACTTTCTGCGAAGATTGGACATGATTCTGCAATATATTTTTAAACAGTAAAACCTTGGTTTGCGAGCATAATTCGTTCCAGAAACATGCTTGTAATCCAAAGCACTTGTATATCAAAGCATTTTTTTACAGGGTATAAAAGAGAAGAGAGGCACCTCTAAGTGTAGCAATAAGTTGCTAAATGTTGTACCTTCATTAAATGTAACCATATTGCTACAATCAGAGGCTCCTCCCTCCTTTTTTTACTCAGTTGTGAGATGACGCTACTCTTATATCAAGACATTGCTTGTATATCAAGGCAAAATGTATTAAAACATTTTGCTTGTCCTTCAAAACGTTCTCAAACCAAGGTTTTACTGAATATGTAATTTATACATTAGTCATGTAGTTTGATGAAATTGATATATTGTTTATGAAGAACACCTTATTGCATTTTATTAATATTACGCAGTAAGCGCCACATTACTCTTCTTTTTGATCTATTTAGGCTGGATTCACACCTAGGCGTTAGCGATTTTGGGCGTATTTGGGCGACAAAGTTTAGGCATTCTGTACCCGCGATTTGCTATGCGGAACGCCAAAGCCACCCAATACGCGTGTCGGAAAAGGGTCCGGGACTTTTTTCAAAATCGGCGTTCGACGTTCTATCGGCGTACGGCGTTCGGCGTTAGGAGATGTGAACGGTCTCCATAGACAATAATGCAAATTCGACGGTACGGCGTATTGTAGCGTCGCGCTTCAGGAGACAAAACGCCTAGGTGTGAATAGAGCCTTAGTGTGGGAACACCATTTATGTTGGCAGCTACTTATTAGCCTTCGTTTTTATTTTTATTATTTTGGTTTGCACGTTAGTACCCATATTTCATTACATTTACTTTGCCCCATAAGAACTGTGTAGCACTGCCCCTGAAGGAGCTGCTGGTTTGTTTTGGGTGGCATGTTACCTCTATTTCTTCGCCATCTAGGGTATCAAATGAGAGTTGAGAAAGACTTCAATGTCCACACTTTAGGCTTCTTTTTCCTTTGCTTTATTACCCAACGTGGTAAAAACACAAATAGTAGTTGAAGAGGTGGAAGGATAATAGGTTCAGGTGCATAACCTGCTTCCAGCAATGTAGATTTCATCGCGATTCTAGCCAGAGTGGGTACTGTGCACCTGGATAGGCCTCTCTCACTAACCATGCAGCCAGGATGTCACACGGAAACTTGGTAAAGTCTCTGCCACAGACCTTCCCAATGATGGAGATATATTCGGTCCAGAATCCTCTAAGCACAGGATTAAGCACCCGGATCTCTCTTGAATAAATTCTTGTGAACTCAGAACTGACAGGCGACCATCATTCAGCCTTTCAGTAATAGTGCGTCCTTTGATGAAGTTCAAGGCCTCTCCTGAGATACCAGCCTCTCGCTCGCTGCTCTCCAAGACAGGTTCTTCGAGTGGCTACCCCCCTCAGGACGGACAGCACAGGACCACTCTACAAACGTAGACCCAGTCTGACTACCAGGCCTACTTAGTAGATCACAACCCAGGAGCCAGGAACACTTGAACATGCACCCCCACCCAGGAGGGCCACACACAGGGGGTGGTGGGACGTCAGACCAGGATCGGCGATGACCCCAAACTAATGACGTCTGTCCCTTAAGTAGTCCTCCCCAGCATGCACAGTGGGACAATTAACTCCCTCTGATTGGCTGCTGAAGGGGAACACCCAAAGCACCTTGACCTGACTGCTGCCACCCTCGGCCTGGAGTGATAACGAAACCCCAAACAATAGTGGTCACTCACAGTACAGCCATGGCTTGAACAGAGGCCCAAATTTGGTAGAAAATCATACAGTCTGAGTCAACTAACTTTCAGACTACCCTCTAAATTTAGAGCAGCCCCGGCTAGAAAGTAGCAGGCCGCTACAACTGGAAAAAACTATTGATACATTTTCTTTAAGTACAATTAAATCGGTTCAATTACTTGCGATATCACGATTAATCCAGTCAAAGCGTCAAAGTTCTCATCTGTATAAGGAAAAAGCTTTTTTTTTACCTGTCCTTTTGTTATCATCACTGTGTTAAAGGGGTCCACTGACACAGTCTTTATTTGTAAGAATCTCCTGTATGTTCCATCATGTCTGTTCTACATTAATAAGCTCCCACTTTAGGGCACAGACGACTGCATCTGATAGTTGCAGCAAGATTAGGAATTTCCAAATAACAGGCCGTGGGCAGGAGGGGTTATTAGAAGAGACGATTTGTCAACACTGAAGTATTTTTTGATTGTGAGTCAAACTAATGCTTTCTATTTGTTGCGTTTGCATTTATAAATGAGGCTTTTGAATCTGTTATGTTGGCTGTCAGGAATTCTTTCATGTGCTTTAGTTGGAAAGGGCAGTCGTGCTGAACAGTAACACATTGAGTGGTGCAGTGTGGGTGATTGATGTCTTATGACAGTAAATATTCCTTAGAAAGTATTTTAAACTTTACTCAGAATGAGATTTTTCTATCAATGCTTTTTTTTGTGATGTTACGGTACACAGCGAGTGATCTGTCTTGTTTACTATGTCACTGTGTTCAGAGAAGTTGTAATGCTGTCTTTTTTATGTCACTGTTTATCAAGAATTGTAGCTTTTGGACAGAAGGATAGGGAGCAGCGATGGCATTCTTTGAACAAAAATACATGTCAACTAATCAAACGTATCCCCTTATTCTTTGTTATAGACCACCGTTGTCAGGTCAGATTGGCTACTTACTGTACTTTGAATCTTGCTGTTTATTTTGAGAATCCAGGATCCAATGTGCAATGCTGTACTGTATTCTTTGTGGCTGCACCCATAACTGTTGCCTATAGGGGACAATTAGATTTCAAATGTCAGGATCAAGAATAAAATACAGATTCTTTCTTTGTTCATCACCCCAAAGGGGTTGTAAAGGTTCAAGGTTTTTTTACCTTAAAGGAAAAGTCCAGCCTGAGCTTTTCAGAGGAGAGCGGTCTAAAGTCCACTCTCCTCTAACGTCACTGCCATCTGTTGGGGTAGCACCAGGGCTCGAGTCCTGCAGGAACGCATGGGAACGACGTCCCTGCACTTATTTTACAGCAGGAATGCCGTTACCTTTGCAGGACTCGAGCAGCCTCTGCAGTGGGTACTAACTAGGAGGCGGGGGCGATTTACCATGGGTGTCACACGCTGGGAGGAAGGGGTGTCGGGCGGCCGCGGCACCCCCCTCCTCCAAGTCCCCTGTATGCAGCAGTGACAGCGCGGTGTGTCTGTCGGGCGGCTGCGGCGTGTAAAAAAATGACAGTGCAGGGAGAGAGCTGTGACAGTGTGTGGGGGTGCCCGAGTCAGGTGCGGACTGTACCGCTACCCTGCCTGGTGACATATGGACTGGCTGCCGCGAGCAGGAGTAAAGGGGGGGGGGTACAGAGTTGGACATGGGAGGGGGGGTACAGAGGTGGACGGGGTAGAGGTGGCCATGAGGAGGTACAGAGGTGGACATGGGGGGGAACAGGGGTGGAGGGGTTACAGAGGTGGACGTGGGGGGGTACAGAGGTGGACGGGGGTAGAGGTGGACATGAGTGGGTACAGAGGTGAACACAGAGGTGGACGAAGGGTACAGAAGTGGACATGGGGGGTACAGAGGTGAGCACAGGTGGATGGAGGGAACAGAGGTGGAGGGGGTACAGAGGTGGACATGGGAGGGGGGTACAGAGGTGGACGGGGTAGAGGTGGCCATGAGGAGGTACAGAGGTGGACATGGGGGGGAACAGGGGTGGAGGGGTACAGAGGTGGACATGGGGGGGTACAGAGGTGAACAGGGGAAGAGGTGGACATTAGTGGGTACAGAGGTGGACATTGGGGGGGTACAGAGGTGGACGGGGTAGAGGTGGACATGAGGGGGTACAGAGGTAGACATGGGGGGAACAGGGGTTTACATGGGGGGTACAGAGGTGGACATGAGGGTGTACAGAGGTGGACATGGGGGGTACAGAAATGAACCCAGAGGCAGATATGGGGATGTATAGAGGTGGACATGGGGGGGTATAGCACCCTGAGACCAGCCAGGCCAGCACCCTGAGACCAGCCAGGCCAGTACAGAGTACCCCGAGGTATGTGTGATTATTCTGTTAGTTTGACAAGTTAACTTATTTTGTTTTTGTAAACTGGCACTTTAAATAAATCTTGCACTGTATTTTCTGTGAAATATATATGCATATGAGTGTATACTTTTTTTTTTTTTTGGTGGAGGAGTGGATCTTGGGTGGGAGTTCCCTTGCTTTTTTCCCCAGGACTTGAACCCTGGGCAGCACGTCATCAAGACTTCCAAGTCGGGATTCGCCAGCTGCCCTGATTGATGGCAGTCTCAGCATCTCAGCGAACCGATGAGAAAGCCTCTCCCCACCCCTCCAGTGCTTCAGTGAGCGTAGAGAGGCAGAGAGGAAAGACGCTGACTGACAGTCAGCAGCTTTCTTCTCAGAGATCTGTGAGAACCGAGCCATCGGCGATGTTTGGTGGCTCGGTTCTCAGTGCACAGGCGGCGGGGGACAGATGGAGCATCGGTATGATTCTCCATCCACAGAGGTAAGTAATAATAGCCCAACCCCCCCATACTTCTCTTTTAATGAATTCTATGCAAGGTAAAAAAAAATCTTTATGTAGCTGCTCACAGCCCCCCCCTAAGGCCACGTACACACGATCAGACCGGTCCGATGAGACTGGTCCGACGGACCGTTTTCATCGGACCACGCTGAAGTGGTCTGATGGCCTGATGTGCGTACACACCATCAGACCAAAATCCCATCGGACCAGAACGCGGTGATGTAGAACACAACAACGTGCTGAAAAAACAATGTCTGATGCTTTTGTGTACTAACCATCGAATCTGTCCGACGGACAGGTGTCCGTCGGACAGATTTTAAAGCAAGTTTTAAACTTTGGTCCGACGGACAATGGTCTGATGGGCCGTACACACCATCGAATTGGCCAGATGAAACTAGTCTTCATACCAGTTTCATCAGACCGGTCTGATCGTGTGTCCGTGGCAGAATAAATTCCTAAGCCCCATCTCAATCTAGGTTATGTGCACGATAGCAGAAGCTCTCCTGGGTCTCTCTCACCTAATTAGCAGAGACAGCAGTGAGAGCCATTGGCTCCTGCTACTGTCCATCACAGCCAGTGAGCCAGTGAGGATAGAACAGGGGCAGAGCCGAGCCACACTGCACATGTGAATGGACACACTGAGCCTGCTTGGGTGCCACCATTGCAAGCTGCTTGTCATGGGGGCACTCTCCAGGAGGGAGGGGCATGGGACCTGAGAAGAGGAGGATTGGGGCTGCCCTGTGCAAAACCAATGCACAGAGCAGGTAAGTAAACAAAAACAAATCTTCCTTTTAATATCACTTTAAGTCCCCATTCACACCTAAATTATTTGAAGTGCGTGTTCAGAAGCACTTCAATGCTTCTGAATGCAGTAAGGTAAACAAAAAACTTCTGCCTTTGCAACCACTTTAATCCTGATTCACAAGATATGGAAGCTATAATGGTTGGCACATACCTAAATATATACAGAGATATACAGATGTACAGAGAAAAGGGAAATATATCTACAAAGTTTTATTTTCAGGAGTGAACAAGTTTAAGAAAACTGAGAAATTCCAGTGCTATATTTCCAAAATCTCAGTGTTGAAGAGATGTATATGAAATGAATGCAGAACTTTACAACCTTATTGTGGCAGTTGTCAGTTTTTTACATGTCATTGTACTCAAAGATGATGTGTGATTTAGAAATGTTACTGGGGCAGATTTATTTTTCAAACTATAGAGATCAATTGCGCTCATGCAAGTGTCAGCCAATACGGATAATCCTCTCCCCAGACTCCTCCAAACACTGCGCCTCTCCAATGTGACCGGGCTGTTAAATGGAGGATCTCTCGTGTATATGGGTTGTCTCAGGTACATAGATAAATGGAAGGAAGAGGCTTCATGGTGTAGTACATCAAATGTATATTTATTAAAAAATATGCAGTTTTCCTTGACATCACCATTTATCAGCCTGTTGGCAAGGTCCACGGCTGTGATTTTCACAGTTTTTCTTGAATGTAAGTGCTACATATTTTTTAATAAATATACGTTTGAAGTACTACACTATGAAGCCTCTTCCTTCCATTACAACCCAGAGACAGATGATCCATATCCGCGAGAGATCCTCCATTTAACAGCCCGGTCACATTGGAGAGGAGCAGTGTTTGGAGGAGTCTGGGGAGAGGATTATCTGTGTTGGCTGACACTTGCATTGATCTCTATAATTTGAAATCCAACTGTTCTGGTAAGGGCACTAACCTTGTCCCCCAAAGCACCCACCCCCCATGTTGAGGACATGTATAGTTCAGGAGGGGGGCACTCGCCTTTCCTGACGTGCTGGGCTGCATGCTAGAGTAAGGGTCTGGCATGGATTTTGGGGAGGACCACACCTTATTTTCCCAAAATGTTGGCGTGGGGTGGGGGGCCCCCTCCGGATCTATACTAGACCTGAAGAGCCTGGTATGGATCTAAGGGGGTCCCTACAGTTTTTTTCACCAGCAATTTTTATTTTACATTCAGCTGACAGCTGATGACTCATTGGTTGTTAAGGATGCGGCGACCGGCTTCCTGGCCCCCTCCTTAGCTACCAGCTATAAACAGTGTGTTTAAAGAGGGGGGAAAGGGTTTAAAACTGTATTTCAGCGGATTGGATGTAAGTGGATGTTGTCCGATAACATCCGTTTTTTGTCCGTTCCGTTTTTTTGACATATGAAAAATAGCCCTATCATCTGTTAAAAAAAAACGATGTTGACTAAGGCCCCTTTCACATGATCGGACCGTTCAGGTCCTCTTGTCAGTTTTCATGGCAGACCTGAACGGGCGCTCCATGCAGTCCAATGGAGCTTTAGATGTCACCGGAGACATGCCTGCTGACATCCGATCCCCCAAAATCATGCTGTCCGTTTTCATCAGATCCCCCCATAGGAGACAGTCGCGCTGCACGAGCCACTCCCGGCTCAGCCGAGATCAGCGTAGAGATCTCCTGCTGAGCCGGCGGGAGCTGGCGGACTCCGTATCGATGGGGTCCGTCTGTGTGGAAGAGGGCTTAAGTGGATGAAAATGGATGCAATGGTCATCCGTTGTCATCTGTTTTTCCATAGGAATGCATTGATGCCTTGCCGTCAACAGATCGGTCCATATGTGTGAAAAGGGGCCGAACAGAATAGCATTATTTTTTTTTATAGCTGTGTGAGCCCAACAGTTATACAGTGGTATCAGAGCTTCACAATCACGTGACAGCACAAAACAAGAGTAAATAAAGCATTTACGATCATATTTTTTAAGCAACAGTGAGCAGCGTTTGTATAAACAGAGGGTAGGTGGGCTGAATCAGAAAGCTGTGATCACTCATTGGCTTCCAGTGTAGTATCCATTGTCTGTATTCCCACCCATGAGCCACAGCAGCCACTCACCATCACAGGATAGCTGGAGCTGTGCGATCACGTGACTGCACAAAGGGAGAGTAATGGCCTTTCACACCTAACGCAGTTGGATGCATTTTGAACTGCACTCCAACTGCATAGAGTGCCCAAAGTCAAGGTAATCATATGGGCATAGTTCACATGCATTTCAGCGCAGTTAAGCACACGGCAAATGCAGGCAACTCGCTACAAATGTGCACTGCGCCCCTTAAGGCTCCATTCACACTTGTACGCGGCGTATTGTACAGCAATTTGCCACGACAAATTGCAGCGTTTTGTGCCGCGACTTGCCGCTACAACTCGCGTTGTTTTTAGCCTGGTGAGGGGTGATTTTACATTGTCGGCTATTGCCGAACGCCGAAGACGCCTGAAAAAAAGGGTCCGGGACTTGTTTTGAGCTTCAGGGGTACGGCGTTTTGACGTTCGGCATAGAGATGTGAACCATCTCCATAGCGGACAATGTAAATTCGCCCCTCCAGCGTATTTCAGCCTGCTACAGCGTCGGGCGTAGGGCGACAAAACGCCTAGGTGTGAATGGAGCCTTAGACCAAGAAAGCCAAGCCCAAAAACACAGCAGAAAATGCATGCAAAGCACATTCAAGCGTGAATCAATCGTGCTTTAAATGCATGTAAACATGCGGAAAAAACATGCAGTTTTATGCAGTTTCTGGTTGAATGGGCCCTAAAAAGAAGGTACTTACAATGAGATTTGTTTACCAACAGTATGCATTAGACCCGGTTCACACTGGAGCGACTCGTCAGGCGGCTCAGTCGCGCCCCATTCAATGCTATGAAACCGTTCTAATAGGAGTAACGCAAGACGCTCCGACTTAGAAAGAGGTTCCTGTACGACTTCGGGGGCGGCTTGGGGCGACTTGCATTGACTTCTATACACAAGTTGTTTTGCTGGTCGCCTCTGAAGTCGTCCTCAGGACGACTTGCAAAGCCACCACCGGAGTCGTGCCGCAGGAGTGTGAACCGTCTCTTGCATAAATGGATTGGAGGTTTATTTATATATTTTATTAAGTTTGTTTTCTTATCCTACTACCTTAAAAGTAATTTTTGATCTGACTTGCTTTTCCATACATTTATTACTGTATTAAAATTAAAGGGGTTGTAAAGATTTGTTTTTTATTTTCTAAATAGTTTCCTTTAAGCTAGTGCATTGTTGGTTCACTTACCTTTTCCTTCGATTTCCCATCTAAAAAAAATTCTTTTGAATTTCTCACTTCCTGTTCCTCCTCAGTAAGCTTGCCCCTATCATCTGAGCTGTTCTGGCTGGGGGTCAGTGATCGTGCTCGCCCCCTTCCTTGGGACTACATCCCTGTGGTGTTGACAGCGTATCCCCGCAGGGATGTAGTCCCAAGGGAGGGGGCAAGCACGCTGACTAACCCCCAGCCAGAACGGCTCGGATGATGGGGGCAAGCTTACTGAGGAGGAACAGGAAGTGAAAAATTCAGACAAAGAAAAAAAACATTTAGAAGGTAAATCGAAGAAAAAGGTAAGTGAACCAACAATGCACTAGGTTAAAGGAACCTGTGTAGAAAATAAAAAAACGTACATTTACAACCACTTTAAAGGTTTGCAGATGAGCCACTAGACTAGAGCCTACTCAGAAATAAAGACAATATTATTGTATGTATGCTTGGTGCATATTGATATGTATAGTATGTGTGTGTTTCTTTTTATGTATCGCTTTGCTCATAATACATTCAGTGGTCCATTTTTGTAATGGATGAAGTATACTGAGAAAAGATCAAATCTTTTATATTTTGCTAATGTCTCCATCAAATGTTTATGTCTGTAAAGTCAGTGTACTTGGAACACATTGGAACATTCCGTTTTGTGACGTCCTTATGTTTGGGACGGGTTTATTTAGAGCCATTGTCAATGAGCTTTTGTTTTGTGCCAGAAATGCTTTTCTCACTATACAAGCATTATGGAAATGCAGCTCAATGAATTCTAAATGATCTTAGAAGCTTAATGCCGCATACACACAATCCTTTTTCAGCATGAAAAAAAAAGTTTTTCAGCATGTCCAAAAAACAACGTTTTTCCAACTTCATCATTAGCAATTTGATACAGATCACCTATCCAATCCTGGGACAGGTAATCTGTCTATCAAAGTCCCCGGACAAGGGGGAGGGGCTATACATGATGAGGCACGGCGGGGAACACACAGCTATTCAAATGAAAGCTGTTATGTTCCCGAGCGCTGATGAACTAGACGGGGGGGAAGGGCAGCTCTCCTCCATTAGTGGTATGTGGTGGCATGTTTTACAATACATACCGGAGGACTGCTCTGCTCTCCGCCCACTCAGTCAGCCCTCTGCCTGCTAGCCGCCCCCTCTCCGCCCACTCAGTCAGCTCTCCGCCTGCTAGCCGCCCCTTCTCCGCCCACTTAGTGGCTCTCTGCCTGCTAGCCACCCCCTCTCCGCCCCTTTTAGTCCACCCTCCGCCTGCTAGCCGGCCCCTCTCAGCCCGCTCTCCGCCCCTTGCAGTCCGCCCTCCGCCTGCTAGCCTCCCACACTTGGCCTGAGTGGGAAAAAAAAAAGTATCCGCCGAAGCATCGGGAGCATTTGAGCGAGTACAAGTATTCGCGCAAATGCTCAGTATTGGGACATCCCTAATATATAAATATATATTTTCAGGGCGCCTGCAAAGTGCCCTGAAAGAGCCTCTCCTTATACTCCAGTGTGAAAGCCAGAGAGCTTTCACAGTGGAGCGGTGCACTGGCGGGACGTTTAAAAAAGTATTGCGAGCTGCATCTTTGAGGCGCTGTAGGAGCGGTGAATTTTTAATTCCTGCAAGCAGCTGAAGAAAGGGTTAAAACTGTTGCGGCGCTGCCAAAGCGCTTTGCAGGCGCTTCGCCAGTGCTGCCCATTCATTCCAATGAGCATGTGGCGGTTTTTGAAGCGGTGTATACAGCACTACCAAACCACCCCAAAGATGCTGCTTGCAGGACCTTTTCTAACGTCCTGCAAGCTCACTGCCCCAGTGTAAAAGTACTCAGGCTTTCACTGAGGAGGCATTTTTCAGGCGTTTTATAGGCGCTAAAACGCCTGAAAAAATACCCCAGTGTAAAAGGGGTGTTAAGTTACTAGCTGTGGTCACACGCCAGCCTCCCCATCATACCATACTGGGTTAATGTCCCTCTATGGTATGTGATTATGTCATGGCTTTGGGGTGAAGGAAAAGAGATTAGAATCAGCTAAGTGAAAGAGGTCACACACCCCCCTCCCCCCACAAGGCTGGACATTTTTACTGTCCTGGAGTTGGGCTGTATTATTATGATAGCTTTTTGATGGTTTAGGAATTCCT
Organism: Rana kukunoris; assembly: GCA_029574335.1. Classification (NCBI taxonomy): domain Eukaryota; kingdom Metazoa; phylum Chordata; class Amphibia; order Anura; family Ranidae; genus Rana; species Rana kukunoris. The sequence continues at coordinate 653,030,571 of CM056049.1, forward strand.
GGGACTTCTGAGGTGCTCCATAGATGTATTCCATATCCACTTAAGACCCGGACCAAAATGCAGGTAAAGGACCTTGCCCCTTTTTGCGATTCGGCACTGCGTCGTTTTAACTAACAATTGCGCGATCGTGCGACGTGGCTCCCAAACAAAATTGGCGTCCTTTTTTCCCTACAAATAGAGCTTTCTTTTGGTGGTATTTGATCACCTCTGCGGTTTTTATTTTTTGCGCTATAAACAAAAATAGAGCGGAAATTTTAAAAAAAATTCAATATTTTTTTACTTTTTGCTATAATAAATATCCTCCCAAAATATATATAAACATTTTTTTTTTCCTCAGTTTAGGCCGATACGTATTCTTCTACCTATTTTTTGTAAAAAAAATTGCAATAAGTGTTTATCGGTTGGTTTTCGCAAAATGTATAGCGTTTACAAAATAAGGGATAGTTTTCTTGCATTTTTATTAATTATTATTTTTTTACTACTAATAGTGGCGATCAGCGATTTTTTTCGTGATTGCAACATTATGGCGGACACTTCGGACAATTTTGACACATTTTTGGGACAATTGTCATTTTCACAGCAAAAAATGCATTTAAATTGCATTGTTTACTGTGAAAATGACAGTTGCAGTTTGGGAGTTAACCACAAGGGGACGTTGCAGGATTTGTGTGTTCCCTGTGTGTGTTTACAACTGTAAGGGGGTGTGGCTGTAGGTGTGACATCATCGATCACGTCCCCCTATAACAGGGATGACGTGATCGATGCTGCGGCCACATTGAAGCACGGGAAGCCGTGTTTACACATGGCTCTCCCTGTTCTTCAGCTCCGGGGACCGATCGCCGCACTCCAGCGGCGATCGGGTCCGCGAGTCCCGCGGTCCCGGGGGTTCGGACCGGGTCATGGTAGAGTGCCGTGGGCGCGCGCCCGTGACCCATGGCTGGGTACTAGAACCAACCTATACAGGGAGTCCAGAATTATTAGGCAAATGAGTATTTTGACCACATCATCCTCTTTATGCATGTTGTCTTACTCCAAGCTGTATAGGCTCGAAAGCCTACTACCAATTAAGCATATTAGGTGATGTACATCTCTGTAATGAGAAGGTGTGTGGTCTAATGACATCAATACCCTATATCAGGTGTGCATAATTATTAGTCAACTTCCTTTCCTTTGGCAAAATGGTTCAAAAGAAGGACTTGACAGGCTCAGAAAAGTCAAAAATAGTGAGATATCTTGCAGAGGGATGCAGCACTCTTAAAATTGCAAAGCTTCTGAAGCGTGATCATCGAACAATCAAGCGTTTCATTCAAAATAGTCAACAGGGTCGCAAGAAGCATGTGGAAAAACCAAGGCGCAAAATAACTGGCCATGAACTGAGAAAAGTCAAGCGTGCAGCTGCCAAGATGCCACTTGCCACCAGTTTGGCCATATTTCAGAGCTGCAACATCCCTGGAGTGCCCAAAAGCACAAGGTGTGCAATACTCAGAGACATGGCCAAGGTAAGAAAGGCTGAAAGACGACCACCACTGAACAAGACACACAAGCTGAAACGTCAAGACTGGGCCAAGAAATATCTCAAGGTTTTATGGACTGATGAAATGAGAGTGAGTCTTGATGGGCCAGATGGATGGGCCCGTGGCTGGATTGGTAAAGGGCAGAGAGCTCCAGTCCGACTCAGACGCCAGCAAGGTGGAGGTGGAGTACTGGTTTGGGCTGGTATCATCAAAGATGAGCTTGTGGGGCCTTTTCGGGTTGAGGATGGAGTCAAGCTCAACTCCCAGTCCTACTGCCAGTTTCTGGAAGACACCTTCTTCAAGCAGTGGTACAGGAAGAAGTCTGCATCCTTCAAGAAAAACATGATTTTCATGCAGGACAATGCTCCATCACACGCGTCCAAGTAATCCACAGCGTGGCTGGCAAGAAAGGGTAAAAAAAAAAGAAAAACTAATGACATGACCTCCTTGTTCACCTGATCTGAACCCCATTGAGAACCTGTGGTCCATCATCAAATGTGAGATTTACAAGGAGGGAAAAGAGTACACCTCTCTGAACAGTGTCTGGGAGGCTGTGGTTGCTGCTGCACGCAATGTTGATGGTGAACAGATCAAAACACTGACAGAATCCATGGATGGCAGGCTGCATGAGTGTCCTTGCAAAGAAAGGTGGCTATATTGGTCACTGATTTGTTTTTGTTTTGTTTTTGAATGTCAGAAATGTATATTTGTGAATGTTGAGATGTTATATTGGTTTCACTGGTAAAAATTAATAATTGAAATGGGTATATATATTTTTTTTTTGTTAAGTTGCCTAATAATTATGCACAGTAATAGTCACCTGCACACACAGATATCCCCCTAAAATAGCTAAAACTAAAAACAAACTAAAAACTACTTCCAAAAATATTCAGCTTTGATATTAAAGCGGTATTTCACCCTAAACATAAGATCTCCCATGCGATCCAGCATACTGGCGTCAGCGCCAGTATGCTGTTTTTTTTTTTTTTTAATAGCACACTTACTGTATTATTGTAGAATTCCTTTTCTGTCCCCCGTGGTGGACGGCGCCAGTATAGCGCGTCACATCTTCCTAAAATACCCGATATGGACTCGGGTAATCTCGGCGAAAATGCGGCGCCTGCGCACAGACCTAGGAGCTGACTGCGCAGGCGCCGTATTTCTCCGAGTCCTACGGCTATGGCGCGTCACGCCCTCCGAAATAGGACTCGGAGAAATACGGCGCCTGCGCAGTCAGCTCCTAGGTCTGTGCGCAGGCGCCGCATTTTCGCCGAGATTACCCGAGTCCATATCGGGTATTTTAGGAAGATGTGACGCGCTATACTACAGCCGTCCACCGCGGGGGACAGAAAAGGAATTCTACAATAATACAGTAAGTGTGCTATTAAAAAAAAAAAAAAACAGCATACTGGCGCTGACGCCAGTATGCTGGATCGCATGGGAGATCTTATATTTAGGGTGAACCTCCGCTTTAATGAGTTTTTTGGGTTCATTGAGAACATGGTTGTTGTTCAATAATAAAATGAATACTCAAAAATACAACTTGCCTAATAATTCTGCACTACCTGTATATACGTTGATGTGCCCAGCCGTGTCATTCTGCTGACGTAAATGTATAGTAGGCGGTCCTTAACTGGATATATACACACACACTGTATGTTATTAAAAAATAATGATTTTAACAGCATATAATGTGTACATGGAATCCATGTATGAAATACCTCAGAAGTCCCAGGAATTCCTAACCTGTTGAAGAATTTTACTTTCTCTTTCTGTAACCCTGTTCTGCAAAGTACAAGGCACGTTTACAGCACAGAATTGTATAGTGGCAGAGTCAGTACTCACAAGTAAACAGCTGAGATCTTCAGTCACCCCCGGGAGAGCGGTGCTGGACAGGAGGAAAGTGATGACGGGTGCACTCTGTGTGTGATAATCTCTTCCTCTTCCTGCTCCTCCCACCTGTACTTCAGCTGTGAAAGCGCCGACTGACTCAGCCAGACAGGAACCAAGGAGAGACAGTTTTCCCCCAAATTCTGCATCAGAGAGGAGATGGCAAGCAGCTGTCTTCTGGCACACAGGGAGGGCATAGGATGGTGGGTAACTCCTGTGAGGACTGCAGCCACAGCTGTGAAGTAAGCAGTTTCCAATGCTCTCTGAAGTTTGCAGGCTACATCTCTGACAGTGGGCAGCGGAGTGATATGCAGGGATGCTGACTGTAGCCGGAACTACATAGTCCGCATCGGAAAATGCGGCTGACTGACTGATTACTCCGCAGCCAGGGGCTGCAGTTCCCACAGGAGTTGTACACATCCTCCATGACAAATAGTCCCACTTGCAGTTACCAGTGTCAATTAGAGAAAAAGAGAGTCCTCACACATTTTGGCAGCAAAAAAGCCCTGAGGTGTGCCTGGGCGCACGCCTATAATTGTGATGACAGTACATGATACAAATGTGAAGACACATTTTTTGAGACTGCACTACTTGCTAAATTTTGCATGGCTATTCACCCAGTAAATTTGCACGCACATCCAATCTCTGCGAATTGGCGTGAAAACAAATGTTTGTAAGGCTATTTTCTCTTCTGAACAAATGTTCTTTTATGATGGGTAAATAGTTATTTTGGTAATATAGGCAAATATAGTAAAATACTGCATTATGGACAATAATTGTAGCTGAGGAATATAGGAAATACATACATCATTGTAGCAAGATATACTGGGGTGGATTTACTAAGGGCAAATTGACTGTGAACTTTGCAAGTGCAGTTGCTCCAGGGCTTAGTAAATGAGATAAAGAATACTTAATCACAAGCAAGAAAATCAACAGCATTTTTGCTTGCGCATGATTGAATGTTGGAAGTCAGCAGAGCTTCCCATAATTTACTAAGCTCTGGAACAACTGCGCTTGCACAGTGCGCAGTCTGCAGTGGCGGCTAGTGTTTTTTTGTTTGGGAGGGCGACAAACAACCACTCGCCATGGCACCTCAACCTTTCCCCGTGCTGTCTGCCAGCCCACTGGCACTTACTCCATTGGCAGGCACATAGCACCAGGGATCGACTCCATTGGCAGGCACATAGCAACAGGGATCGACTCCATTGGCAGGCACATAGCACCAGGGATCGGCTGCGGCGGGCATCTGGCAGCGTCTCCTGTGTCCTCTTCTCTTCCTAGATCACAGCAGCTTCCGCCGTGAGTTTCCTCCACTCCTCCTAGGCGTCTAGTAGGATCTCCTGACCTTTCATACAATTGGGAAATGGGTATCAGACCCACACTTCCCGATTGGCGGAGAGGCGATTTAGAGTTAGAAAAGCGAATATTAATTTTCCTTTCTAACACACCTAAGTGGGCCCCTGCGCTCCATGTCCACCCTATTTTGAAGCCAATTAGAGCCTCTGGCTCTAATCAGGTGCTTCAAAAAACACCCCCGCGCTGTAATTCAGGCGTCTGGCATCCTGAAAGGGGCCAAAAGCATGAATAGGGGGTGGCCGCGGCAGCTGATTCAGGCTATTTATGAATTTATCTATTAACCATATAGGAGTTGGCGTGGATAGAGGGGGCTGCACCCGTGCGCCATTATTGACGGGCCGCCCCTGACAGTCTGCCTTTAGTAATTCCACCCCATAATGTAGAATGTTCTGAAAAATTTTAGGGTTCTATGCAGATTTTTATTTTAAATAGACTCCTCAAAGATTATGCAGTTTGTAGTTAAAGTGGAGTTCCACCCAAAAGTAGAACTTCCACTTTAACCACTTTAGCCCCGGACCATATTGCTGCCCAATGACTAGAGCACTTTTTGTGATTCGGCACTGCGTCGCTTTAACTGAAAATTTTGCTGTCGTGCGATGTGGCTCCCAAACAAAATTGGCGTCCTTTTTTTCCCACAAATAGAGCTTTCTTTTGGTGGTATTTGATCATCTCTGCGGTTTTTATTTTTTGCGCTATAAACAAAAAAAGAGCGACTATTTTGAAAAAAAATCAATATTTTTTACATTTTGCTATAATAAATATCCCCCAAAAATATATAAAAAAAAACATTTTTTTTCCTCAGTTTAGGCCGATACGTATTCTTCTACATATTTTTCGTAAAAAAAAAATGCAATTAGCGTATATTGATTGGTTTGCGCAAAATTTATAGCATTTACAAAAAAGGGGGTAGTTTTATAGCATTTTTATCAATATTTTTTTTTACTAGTAATGGCGGCGATCAGAGTTTTTTTTTCAGTACTGCGACATTATGGCGGACACATTGGACACTTGACACATTTTTGGGACCATTGGCATTTTTTTAGCGATCAATGCTATAAAAATGCATTGGATTACTATAAAAATGCCATTGGCAGTGAAGGGGTTAACACTAGGGGCGGGAAGGGGTTAAGTATGTTCCTGGGTGTGTTCTAACTGTATGGGGGGGTGGCCTCACTAGGGGAACTCACTGATCTTCTGTTCATATATTGTATGAACAGAAGATCAGCGTTTTCCCCGCTGACAGGCCTGGGAGCTTTGTGTTTACACACATAGCTCCCGGTCCCCGCTCTGTAACGAGCAATAGCGCGTGCCCGCCTAGTGGCCACAAAAAGAGCGGACGTATAGCTACGGGCTCTCGCCCAGGCTTGCCGACCTCCCGCCGTAATATGACGGTGGGCGGTCGGCAAGTGGTTGAGGACTCCTGGCTCCCTGAAATGCCACATTTGGCATGTTTTTTTTGGGGGGGGAGGGGAATAAGTACCGAGTTTTGATAGGTACCCAGCTCCTACTTTCGCTCATGATGCTACCGCGCTGAGCAGAAGTTCTCCCCTCCCCTCTCTCTCCCCGCAATCTTCTGGGACATGTCACAGGTCCCGGAAGATTGCCCAGCCATTCAGAACATGCAGCGCAACTCGCACATGAGCTATGTGAACCTGGCTGTGAAGACGCAAGCTGTCACAGCCGGGTACCCACACTTGCTGCCGGTGCTGCAGAGAGGAGATGGAGAGAAGCGAGGCTTCGGGCGGCCGCATCGCTGGACCTGCGATCGCCGGACCTATGAAAAGTCAGCAGCTACACTTTTTGTAGCTGCTGACTTTTAATAAACACAGAAATGGGTGGAACTTCAACACAGGTATGGCTACTCAAATCAAATTTATGTCACTACGCTTTGGACAGGTGTGATTATATAATTAATGACATCATTTACCTGAGGTTTCTATGTCTATGTACAGAAAGCCCATTGCTATGCAGTTTTTACATTTCACTGTATTTAAGAAATATGCAATTATGCAGTTTTTATGTTACCATTCTAAGGACAGATTTCATTTTAAAATTGTGTGATATCATTGTATTTCTGATTTATGTGGATATTCATTTTTATGTCACTGTTCCTGGGATAGATGTAAATGTGCAGATTTATTATACTGTATTTGGCTCATCTGAATATACTTTTGCATGATGTTACTCAACTGGAAGCCAGTATATTTAAAATAGATCTTTGGCTTGATTTGTTTTTCTGTGGGTACTCCCAATGTGTAATTTTTTTTTTTTTTAATAAAAATTGTACATACTCTTCCTACATTCTAGAGTTGTCCCTGATGTCCGGCCCTGGAGGTCCTACTCGGGGCAGAAAGACACATGCCGTTCTGCCTATTTCCTATGAGCCAAGCCTGTCATTTACATGCCTCCTAGGAGGTGCATATGTAGACTGGGCTAATAGTACTCCAGGACTGAGAGGCACTTGTACATTTAGACCCCTTTCACACTGAGGAGTTTTTCAGGTGGTATAGCGCTAAAAATAGCGCTGCTATACCGCCTGAAAAACTCCTGCCCAGCAACCTCAATGTGTAAGCCGGAGGGCTTTTTAAACTGAGACGATGCGCTGGCAGGAGAGAAAAAAATCTGCTAGCAGCATCTTTGGAGCGGTGAGAGGAGCGGTATGTATACCGCTCCTTCCCATTTAAAACAATGGAAAACCATGGTAATACCGCCCGCAATGCGCCTCTGCAGAGGCAGTATTAACCCTTTATCGACCGCGAGCAGGGGTTAATACCGTACTGCTAGCGGCCAAATCCGACGGTATAGCGCCGCTATTTTTACCGGCGCTATACCATCACCGCGGCTCCCGCCCCAGTGTGAAAGGGGCCTAAGACTTTTTTCAGTGCAATGCAGTAGTGTGAACTGACATCATAGGAAACAAGGCAGCATGTTGTTTCCTTTCTTTGCTTTGGAACTGGGCTGGACAGCATTGTCCAGGGCAAATGATGTGAATGGGCCCTCAAAGTGTATCTAAATCTAAAAACAAAAATGGAATATATTGCAGTTTTCCAGTCCTTAGATGTTGGCTGCACCATTTTATTTTTTCAGGATTTTTTTCTTTTGTTTTATCTGGTAATCCTGGGAATAAAACACTTCCTGTCCCAGGGTGGCTATGCTCACATCTTCACAGTATCTATGGATTCCATATTTAAGCATGGTGAGTAACTAGACAGTCACCATTTTTCAACGTTATATGTGTGTCACTATGGAGGTAATTTACTAAAAGTGGAGTGTGCAAAATGGTGCAGCTCTGCATAGAAACCAATCAGCTTGCAGATTTATTGGTAAAGCTTAATTAAACAAGCTGTAGTTAGAAGCTGATTGGCTACTATGCACAGCTGCACCAGATTTTGAGTGCACCAGTTTTATTAACCACTTAAGGACCCCTTCACGCCGATATACACCGGCAGAATGGCACGACTGGGCGCAATCATGTACGTGTCTCTTCAAGCCCGGCCATGGGGTCGCAAGCGCGACCCCATGTCAGTTAAAGCGACACAGTACCGAATCGCAAAAAGGGGCAAGGTCCTTAACCTGCATAATGCTTGGGGTCTTAGGTGGTTAAATCCCCCCCCCCCCCTATATGTAGTCAACTATTACTGAACTCCATGCTTTCCCCACCTCAATATCGGCATATTACTTTATTTCCCCAAAAAATTGGCAAAAAACTAAATCACTTTTCAAAAAAAGGGGGTTATTTTGTTTTGGGGTACTCATACTGTCCTGGCATGTATATGTTAACAAAAAGTAGGAAAACTGTGTTTTTTCTAAATGTTTGTTTTTTCTTTTATATAGTAAAACATTAAAGTGTTACTAAACCCGTGAGCCTACTTTTGCTATATTTGGTCTTCCACAGTACACAGAACATGGAAATGCAATTATTTTAGTAAATATAAACTTTTAAATACCTTTTCTCATCAGCAGTATATAGCAGTCTTATGACTTCTATGAGTGTCTGATTAAAGCTTTTGCTAGGAGTTTTCATTCTCCCCTGACTGTCCTATGAGGCTGCATGACCCCTGACTCTCTGTCTGGACAGAGCTGATTGGACAGTGCTGATTGGCCCCCTCCTGATTGAATTCACCCTCCCAAGAAAAAAAAACTCTCTAGCACAGGGATATGCAATTAGTGGACCTCCAGCTGTTGCAAAACTACAAGACCCACCATGCCTCTTGCTCTGAGTGTCATGCTTGTGGCTGTCAGAGTCTTGCTATGCCTCATGGGACTTGTAGTTCTGCAACAGCTGGAGGTCCGCTAATTGCATATCCATGCTCTAGCAATACACATCATACTAAGCATGTGCAGAGTGCCTCCAAAGCTCTGTTCTATCAGGAAATGGATTGGGGACAGTGGAAGAAGAGGGGGAGGGATCAGGAAAGACAGGATCAAACAGCCTTTTTACACAATGCAGAGGGTTAACCCCTTAAGTTCCACAGTGAGTATAACAAGCATGCTTTACTGCATATACAGATTTGACTGTTGTGGGTTTAGTAACTGTTTAAATGGTTATACAATAACAAGAAAAGAAAGCTCTATCTGTCTTGAAAAATAATACAAAATGGATTTGGGTACAGTGTTGCATGACTGGGTAATTGTCAAAGTATTTCAGCAATGAAATCTGCAAATGGCTTGCTAATGAGTGTGTATATACCCTTTGGTGCTCAAGTGGTTAAAGATGAAGTTTAAGAATGGTATACTTATCTATACAATTCACATCATATTATTATGTTCAACACCAAACAGGCCCTGATATGTCAAGATGTATAATTTATTAAAATAATTAATAGATATGTTAGCATATACCAGAGTGCTTATTTATACATTTGCTACAAAACTATAATTAATCATATGTAAGAAGCAACATTAATATCACATGGCTCATTGAAGCTAACAAATATTAATTACAGAAATTGTACAGAAACACAGCTGACAAGCCACTCTGATATCCTGCAGATTAAGAAACATTGACTCATGTCATTTTGTTAGCTCAAGTGAATAATATATTCGACATCCTGTAATGGTTGGGCACAAACTTTTCATTGAGTACAAACTAATGTTGTTTGAAAGTATATCAAAAGTCAAAACTTTGTTTTAGCGCTAAATATAATATATATTATATCCATTGTCATTGTTTCTTTTTCTTACTGTCAGTTTCTTATTGGGGAGATTTTCCTTCACTTCTTGTCTGGTATTTGCACCCACTTTCTGGCATAGACTCCCGTGGAAGCGAGTGCATTGTTGGTTCACTTACCTTTTCCTTCGATTTCCCTTCTAAATGTTTTTTTCTTTGTTTTCTTTGTCTGAATTTCTCACTTCCTGTTCCTCCTCAGTAAGGTGTTCAGTAAGCTGTTCTAAATGACTTTCCACCTCTCGGATGATGGTGGAAAGCTTACTGAGGGGAAACAGGAAGTGAGAAATAATAAAAATAAAACATTTAGAAGAGAAAATCTAAGGAAAAGGTAAGTGAACCAACAATGCACAAGCTTTAAAAGGGTTGTAAAGACAAAAATATTTTCCTCTTAAATTAAAGTCTGACAGTAGCTGATAAAGTAAAAAGTAATGTTTTGCATTATAACTAGTTTGATACCTGTCGAAATTGAGCTGTTTTATTCACCTCCATCACTCCTGAATCAAATATTCGTGATATTTTATAAAAAAAAAAAAATTTGCGAAATTTCGCTAATGCGAATGCGAAATTTCGCTAATGCGAATGCGAAATTGATTGCGAAATTCTCGTCAACACGCGAAAAAGGAGATCATTTCCTGGACTACTAAACTAATATGCACTAAACACTAACTCTACTTACACAAACTTATATGACTAAACTAAAGCAATTTTTTTTTTTTTTTTATACACAAAACACAGAAGGGCAGAATTCGCATTGCGAATTTTCGGCAACATAAAAGGATCGCCTCAGCTACTCGGCCCAGGGTCTCTAATCATACCAGCAATGCTTTTAGACGTCGATGGAGATCACTAGGATGTGATCTGTTTTAAAAATAAATTTGAAAAAATACGAATATTCGCAATAGCGAATATTCACCGCGATATTCGATTTATTCGCGAATACTCAAATATGCAATATTCGTAACGAATATTCGCAATGCGAATATTCGTGAGCAACACTAGTAAGTGATATATAAATGCTCTAGCTTACAGCAATCAATTGATCTAATAAAAAACAAACCTTTAGTGTTCCTTTAAGGAACCAATTTAGAGAATAAAAGATGAACCTTTACAACCACTTTAACAAAACAAAAAACAACAAATGAATCAGTTTCATTTGTATGAAAGCATGCAATAGTTTGGGCCTTTTGTAATGTTTAAAGCATCCAAAGTACTGTAACGAAATAACAAATGATCCAAATTGATTCTGACCATTCGTTTTTATTCTACTGTGCGTAGCGTGATATATAAAAAATGCACTACATAATACATATGAAATGAAAACATAAATAAATAGTTACAGTAAAGTATAAAACCGAAATAAGATGATTCCTACTTATTGTGGATGGAGGTGGATTCATCAGAATGTCCGAATCATAACATAATCCGAATCTTCTGAAATCCGAATCTTCTGAAATAAATTCTGAAAATTTAGATGGATGGCGGTCGATCAATTAGAATCTCCAATTTATAACATAATCGTAATCTTCTGAATTAACTTCCGAAAATAGGAAACGATTCGGAACAACGAATATACAAATCAAATCTGAATATACGACACTAATTCTGAAAACAAATCATTGTAACATAACGAATATGAGAAAACAAAATAATTACCTTAAGGGGTAAGTTCTCCTTTACAGAAAAAATCTGTAAGGTGAACTTACACTGGACTCCTCCCTGGTACCGCTGACCTGGAGTCCGGCAACCACATGCTTTGACATATCGGACTGCCACTTTACCAGTCCGAGGATTAGAAATCCCTTCAGCTTAATCTCCGAAACATACCTCATAAAAGAACGTATAGGAGGAATTCTAATTGGTTGACGCCGACCAATCAAAACAGGCCTAGCCCATCCTCTCAGCACTGGAGAAGAGAAATCTCTGGACTGGTAAAGCGGCTATCCGATGTGTCAGAACGGGTGATCGTAGGACTCCAGGTTCGGGTGCGATGGGGAGGGGGTCCAGTGTAAGTTCACCTTACAGATTTTCTGTAAAGTTGAACTTAGACTTTAAGGTTATGTACACACAATCAGACATGTCCGAGGAAACATGTCTGATGGACCGTTTTCATCGGACAAGGCTATATTGTCTGATGGTCTCATGTGTGTACACACCATTGGACCAAAATCCCCTCGGACCAGAACGCGGTGACGTAGAACACAACGACGTGATAAAAAAACGAAGTTCAATGCTTCCAAGCATGCGTCGACTTGATTCTGCACATGCAGGGATTTTGGTCCGGTGGTTTGTGTACTAACCATCGAACCTGTCCGACGGACAGGTTTCCAGTGGACATGTTTTCAAGCATGTTTGGAAATTTTTGTCCGCTGGAAAACGGTCCGATAGGACGTACACACGATCGAACATGTCCGCTGAAACTGGTCTGCGCACCAGTTTCAGCGGACATGTTCGATCGTGTGTACGCTGCCTAACAAATGAATCCGAAGTGAAATTAAACAAATATTTTTGTCGTGCACATCTCTTATGGCACAGGAGGGGGGTTGTAATATTTCCCTGTGCCTCCTTATTTAAGCAGTTTTTACCTTGTCTGGTTAGGGGTTGGGAAGGCAGAGAGGCAGAAGTGTTAAGTGCCCCCTTGTATCACTATGGGTTTGGGACCCGACTCTCAGAACAGCATTAGACCAAAACACCACTTGTTTTTTTCTGCACATTACCTCATGGGCTAGGCCTTTTAGCTAAGACCAGGGTAATTTTTGTTACCAGACTGCAATGTCCCTAACCTTGTACTCAGTGGTCAGCTTTGGGTGATCACAAGGTGAGGGTGCTGCTGGGCCTGCACCTTTGTCACCAAAAACAAAACAGAGGGGACAATTTTCCCAAGAAGAGTCTTATGAAGTTCTACACCCTCCGTACTCTTCAAAACTAAAGTTGCGCTTGTAAGTGGTCAAATATAACCAGTTAGGTGCTGCTCTGGATGGAAAGGTAAGACCTAATGCTTTCCCGGTTCTTTGGTCTTTTAGAGGGTTTTTCTCTGGGTCTAACCCACTAATTCTGTGTCATAGGAGAGGAAGTGGTAAGGGGCGAGAATTCCCCCTAGGAGAGGACTAGGGAACCCCAAAGAGAAGGTTTCCCCTACAGAAAAGAGAGATCCAGTGCCTGTAAGGGAGTGAGATGGAGAAGAACAACCACAATAAGCAGAAGGATGTCGTTCTCTACTACCTAGATGTTAAGTCATCAGAACTTGTTTTTTCTCCGAAGATAACGGCTTCTGAAGAACGCATCTGAAGGATTCTCTAATTGCATGGGCACTACCTTATGCAGGTATGCCGGGGCAGCACATAAGCCTGTAGAAATATGTCTCTGAACACTGGAGTTTGTAATGCATTTTGCAAGTAAAGATTTGAAACCGTGGGCCAGATTCACGTACATCGGCGCATTTTTGGACCGGCGTAGTGCAACTCCTTTAAGTTAGACCGGCTTAATTTCGAGGCGCAAGTACCGTATCCTCGTAGTATTTTCGGCCAAATTTGCACCGGTGCAATGTAAATTCCGAGGCGTAAGGCGGTGTAATTCAAAGTGGGAAGGACGTGGGCGTGTTCCATTGAAATGAGCCGTGACCCCATGCAAATGAAGGGCCGGCCAGACTGGGCATGTGCACATGAAGCAGACTATGGTCAGCACCTCTCTGAGCATGCTCAGAACTCGGCACGGCGCAATCAGTTAGATAGGAACTAGGCCCGTCAGACTTAGTGAGCTATGCACAGTGTTTAAACAGACCAAGAGAAATGCCCTTCCATTGCAAAAGTACATCCAATTTTTTTCCCTTCCTGAAGCAAGGTGCTTTTATTCCATTGTCTGTTGCTGTTTGGAGGTTTGTGTCGTGTCGGTGTGTATATGTGTATATATATATATATATATATATATATATATATATATATATATATATATATATATATATATATATATATATATATAATATTAAATAAGACAATTATAATAATATTAAAATTAGTACATTTATATAAGTTAAAAAAATAAAAATATATATTTATTATATTAATTATTATAAAATCTATACTAAACAGAAACAAATGTATATAAAATATATATTTACCCATTAGGGTGAAAAGAGCCACTGGCAAGGAAATGGAGTGTTGCCAGTACCTTGCCCAGTGGCGGTCGGCAGATCCTCTCCCGTGTAAGAACAGGGGTGTCCGCCCTATGGTGCATAAAGTAGCTGTTGCCTCCCAGTAGGATCCCTACGTGGGGAGCTAATATAAGTTAGAAGGCCGAGCAGCGGCCTGTGTTTATGGGAGGAGCCCGGCAGGCTATATAAACCCCTCGCCTGCTTCCGGGCCCCGTCGGTTTCCTGCTTCCTACACAGGCTTCCGGTGCACTTGCGATTGCGTCACCCATCGCGACCGCACCATCCGCGCTTTTCAAAGCATCCAGCCTCCTCCGCAGACACCGAGACGTCCCTCGGTTTTCATCCGCCCGTCCGCTGCAAGGTAGGCTCTACTGTCCCAGCACCCGATTCCCTTCCGTCTCGCCAGCCATTTCAGCCCCCACCGCACCAACAACAGTCACTGCACTTTCACGGCAGCCAGTCATTTCAACTTCTTCCACCTCGTCCCGTGCACCCACTCCTTGTGCCAACTACTCCCGCTCCACACCCACGCCTGTTGCTTCACACGGCACTTCACCCACACTCTCCACTGTCACCTCTAGTCGCTTATCCAGTACTTAGCACCTGAAATCTGACAAGTGTCACCTCATTGCCACAATATAGTAGGTCACTATACACATGTACATCAATGTCATAGATGGGTCAATCCTGCATCTTGTGTAACCTGCCACTGTGCATTTTTTGTTCATAGGCACTTTAAATTGTCAATTTGTTTGTTGTTGTCGTTGTTGTTGTTGTTCTGTTTCTAACTTGCACTTCCGCATAGCAACCTACTGGTAGCTCCTCCCATTTCACCACAGGCACACCTGTGTTGCCTACCTTCAACCCTACATGCATACCGATGCACTCCTCCATCTCCATGTCGCGGGAACCCATGTGATCCTCACCCCTCGGGCAGCGCCACGGACCTTGCGGAGTACCACTGTACTGCGTAGGCAGCCCACGCAAATCCAGCCCTACCTCCCCTGCCACAGTATTCAGCACTGCACACCCCTTCGCAGCACGGCAATATGAGGCGCACACCTTGTTTTGTTGCGCGGCGCTCCATCCGCACTTCCAGCTCGCGCTCCACAGCCCAGCAGTCACCAAAGTTGTGACATACGCACTCTCACTCTTTTCTCGTGGGATGTTCCCCCCCCCCCCCTCTCACCCAGCTGCAGTACGTCACGGGCGCACACAAGCGCCTTCTCACCTGCAGCTTCACCCCATTCCACGCAGCCAAATCTACTGTAGCCCCGTTCCAGTACATGCTCCAGAGCCCGGTGGTCAGTCACAGTGCACCGGTTCATGTCTCTGTCACGGCTCATTTCAGCCACTTGCCCTACCACTAAACACACCCCAGCTAGCCTACACATGTCTCCACACACATTCCAGACCCAAACACCCCGCTCTGGTTTAGCCCCATTTCAGCACATGCTCCAGAGGTTCGTGTCTCTGTCATGGGAATTTCTGTCACTCATTTAGTCGACACAAGTCCAGATCCCCAGCACGTTCCCACTGGCAGGCTTGCCTCGAACGTTCCCCAAACAGTGTCACCCTCATTTCAGCACATGCTCCAGAGTCCCCGCGTTGTCGGCCTCACCCGCAACGCACCGCTGCAGGCCTCTGTCATGGGACATTTCGGCCAACAAGCTTTTACTGCCCCATCCCGTTCGTCGGTCGCTTACAACGTTCAAGCTTGGCTAGCCCCCGTCCTTATATACATTGTCATTTCTCCACAGGTCAGTCAAGCTCACCAGCTTCTCCCGCACGCCAGATTCAGTCATTTCTTCAGGTAAAAAAAAAAAAAAAAAAAAAAAAGGAACCCCCATCCCCCCCAGGATACAGAAGCAACCCATTTTTCTCACCCCTGCAGGTTCCTGCTCATCCCACCCAGACCTCCTTGACAAGACTCCCTACCCAGGGCACGATTTACCCTGAGTCATGTCTCAGGACGGCAGCGAGGACCTTTTTGCCCCTTCCTCACCACCCCCTGCTTCAGAGAGCGGCAGCATACGCTCCTTCAGGGGATGGACCATCCCCAAACTAACAGCAGAGTTGAGACGCAAGAATGTGCCCTTTCCAGCCACAGCCAGGAAGGCAGAACTTTTCAAACTCCTGTTCCCACCTCCAGCGTCAAATGATGTCCCGCCAGCCTCACCCGGACCCAGCACCCAGCAAGCCTCATTACACGCCATAGCCGCCACCATGACCCAACTCCACGCCATGGTTGCAACCCTCTCCACCACAATCACAAATGTACAGGCGAGAATAACTCTTCTCGAGGCTCGCCCGTCTACGGCCACTCACGATCCATCCACGCTCACCCCGGACCCGTCAACAGTTCAACCGCAATTACCTTCCCCGCTAACACCCGCAGGCAAGTGCTCAGTAGTCCTCCCAGCACACTTGGTCCCCGCCAACATCAGGAAGGACATCCTGGACGGCAAAGACGTCAACCTAGCCTCCCTCCTCATCTCGGTCCATGACCTAGCTGAGAACAAAGCCTATGCCTGGGGAGACGTCTCAGTGGTCCTCAAGGCTAAAGACCCAAGGCTCAACCGTAAGCTGTCGGTCCCGGAATTCGCCTTGGCCTTCGGCATGCTCAGGGACGTCCTATGCTCCGCCTCACCCGGTAGGAGGGAAGAGCTGGACCTCTATCTCCACACCTTAGTGGATCTGGGTTACAAATATGGAGGTTTTTCTTTTTATGATTACCACCGCTCCTTCTCAGCTAAAGCAGCGGCCAGGCTGCTACAATTCCAGACCGCGACTGATTGGAGTCTCATGGACACCGAGTTGTTCTGCCGTCATTTCGCCGGCCTGCGCTTACCCTTATGTGCAGTTTGCCAATCATCCACCCACACCGCCACGTGGTGCGCCAACACTGCCACCACTGCCAACACTCGCCCGTTCGAACTCCCCTCCACCTCAAGGGAAGCTTCGGGCCTACCGTCCACCCAGCAGACGACCCAGGCCGACAAGTTTGGGCGGCCAGTACAGACGCTAGGCGGCGCGGCCATCTGTAATAATTTCAACCACGGCTCCTGCAACTTCAGCCAATGCCGTCTGCTCCACGTCTGCCTTACGTGCCACAGAGCGCACCCCAGAACCCTTTGCCTAGTCAAGCAACAGAAGAAGACCTGACTAGCCCGCATAAACATCCCCTGGCTGGAACTCTACCTCACCTCCCATCCCACCCCCTCTCTCACCACCTTCCTCGTCCAAGGCTTCACAGAAGGGTTCCACACAGGCCTCATTTCACTGCCCCACATTTCGCACGAGTGTAGAAACCTGCGCTCAGCCGCCACAGACGAGCAGGCCATAGACCAGCTCTTACAGACAGAGCTAGAGCGAGGCTTCATCATAGGCCCCTTCACCAAGCCCCCTTTCAGCACCTGGAGAGTCAGCCCTATCGGGCTTGTTAAGAGCAAGTTCTCTAATAAAACACGTTTGGTTTACGACCTGTCTGCGCCTCATTTTTCCCCCACACCCAGCTTGAACTCCTTAATCCCATCGGAGGAGTTCTCCCTAAAATACGCGTCCGTAGACATGGCAATCCAAGCCATAATCAAAACCGGCACGGGCACCTGGCTCTCCAAGGCCGACATCTCAGACGCCTTCAAACTTCTGCCTATCCACCCATCCCTCTGGTGTTGGCACGGCATGAAGTGGAGAGACTCATTCTACTTCGCCACCAAGCTGACATTTGGCTCCAAGTCTAGTCCCTGGCTCTTCGACACCTTCGCACAGACTCTCAGGTGGATACTTGTGAACCAAGCCCAGTGCCAAGAAGTCATCCACTACTTGGACGACTTTTTGCTGATCGAACCACCCGACACGTCTCCAGGGGACCTCCAAAAGTTGAGAATCGTCTTCAAGAATCTCAATGTCCCCTTAGCAGAACACAAAGTGGATGGCCCAGCACACTCCATCACCTTCCTGGGAGTTAACCTGGATACCACCTCCATGCAAGCCAGCCTCCCCCTCGACAAACTGACCCGCATCAGGGCAGTCCTCCATACTTTCACTCAAACGCAGGGCTGCACCAGGAAGCAGCTGCAGTCCCTCCTCGGGATGCTCAACTTCGCGGTAAGGATCATCCCTCAGGGCCGGTCCTTCGTGTCACGTCTCCTGGTCTTCCTTTCCCAAGCACAGGACCCCGATCAGATCCTCAAATTGGATGCTGCAGCCTTAGCAGACCTCTCAATGTGGGAAGAATTTCTTACCAACTGGAATGGTATATCAATGTTTATACCATCAGTGTCGCCCCTTTCCCCACAAATAGTGACCGACGCCGCAGCCTCCACTGGTTTCGCGGCTATTTTTGGCCACCACTGGTTTGCAGGACCATGGCCGCCAGATATACTAGCCATCCCGGGCTTCACCCAGACGTCCTCCTTGTTCGAGTTGTACCCAGTCGTAGCAGCCGCCCAACTCTGGGGCCACAGCTGGGCCGGACAAACGGTTACCTTCACCACCGACAACCAGGCCACAGCCGACATTATCAACAAGGGCAGGTCCAGGTCCCTTGTTATAATGTCCTTCTTACGTCGGCTGGTGCAACTATCCTTACTACGCCAATTCAACGTACACTGTACTTTCCTGCCCGGCAAGTGTAATCTCGCCGCAGACGCCTTGTCCCGCTTTAATTATGCTTCTTTTTTTCAGCAGAAACCCGGAGCCGATCCATCTTCAGCCCCTATCCCACCTTGGTCTCAACTGACCCTGGACTGACACGGCACCTACAACAAGCTACCCAGCTGATTAACCAGTCCCTCTCCCGCAATACCCTCAAGTCCTATCGCATAGCATGGGACACCTTTAACAAGTTCCTGACGCTCCACTCGGCGAACACCAACCCGACTGTCAAGCACGTACTGGCCTTCATCTCCTACTGCCATACTTGCCAGTCCCTTTCATATAACACCATCCGCCTTTACCTGGCAGGCGTCCAGCACTTTCTGGCCTTACAAGACCCGGCGAAGCCTTCATTGTTTACGTCTCATGCGGTCAAAGCCGCCCTACGCGCAGTCCAGAAGCTACAACCACCCGTCAACGCCAAACGCCTGCCCATAACCAGCACCATATTCAGAAATCTATCCGCCATCCTTGCAACATCCCCGTTCGGCCTCCTACCTAGCTTGGTCATACAAGCAGCCATCTACCTAGCGTATTATGGCTTCCTCCGACCAAGCGAGTTTACCGTCAACAGCCCTACCGGCCAAGTCCTGTGCAGACGACACTTGGTCCGCCATCAAGACCGCTTCAAGCTCCACCTCACTACCTCCAAAACACAGCAATCAGGCCCAGGCTTAGATATCACCATTTACAAGACGGGTAACGCCTGGTGCCCAGTGACCGTGTTGGACCGCCTACTGTTACTTTTGCCAGCCCAATCAGACTCCGCTCCTCTACTCCCTTTTCCAGACAAACCCCTCAACACCAGTCAGTTCATTAGACACGTGAGGATCCTCTTACGGGGCCTGCACCTCAATCCTACCCAGTATTCGGGCCACTCCTTTCGTATCGGAGCAGCCTCAGCCGCCTCGCGACACGGGGTCCCCGACCATATCATTAGGAAGCTAGGTAGGTGGAAGTCTGCCTGCTTCGCCCGGTACATTCCTGACCCTCAGGCAGAGATGGCTCAAGCCTTCGCCAAACTGGCTCATTAATCTTCTGACTTAAATAAAACTGTTCCCTACCTGAATGTCTTTGCCCCCTTATTTTGGCGTACCGTCCATTAAGGCCAGCGCACACTTCAGGCCCATTATATGTTGTGAGTCCTAGTTAGTCTGTGTCCATGTCCGTATCGGCCGTAGGGCTCCAACCATAAGTTAGAAGGCCGAGCAGCGGCCTGTGTTTATGGGAGGAGCCCGGCAGGCTATATAAACCCCTCGCCTGCTTCCGGGCCCCGTCGGTTTCCTGCTTCCTACACAGGCTTCCGGCGCACTTCGCCCACCCCCCCATCCCATTTCACAGGAATGCCCAGCATCATTTCTCTCCAACATCCATCATTTAACAGGGTATGCCCCCTTATTTTGGCGTACCGTCCATTAAGGCCAGCGCACACTTCAGGCCCATTATATGTTGTGAGTCCTAGTTAGTCTGTGTCCATGTCCGTATCGGCCGTAGGGCTCCAACCATAAATATGAATAGTAGAAAGGGAAATGGCGCTGCTAAATTAATACCTGTGTCGGGTATATCCATGGGGTGAGCCCAATGGTAATAGGCCCCCCTTTTGGCTGGAAATAGGGTGAAATTGGAGAGATACCCTGTGTTAATAGGAGGGTAGATGTTGGTTCCTCAGCTTCAACTAATTTCAGGGAAATTGAGTAAAGGTGGATTAATTAGGTCAGGAGCCTGTGCAGGCCAGCAGGCCCAAAGATTGATAAAGTAAAATGATCCTATGCTGCTATAAGGATGCCAGTTGTGACCGATGCACCCTAAACCATATAAAACAAAGAAAAAAATGTGTCTCTAGAGTCTAATAGGTAGGAATCCCTACTAGTGTGGTTACTAGTGTAATTAACCACACTAGTAGGGATTCCCACCTATTAGACTCTAGAGACACATTTTTTTCTTTGTTTTATATGGTTTAGGGTACATCGGTCACAACTGGCATCCTTATAGCAGCATAGGATCATTTTACTTTAGCAATCTTTGGGCCTGCTGGCCTGCACAGGCTCCTGACCTAATTAATCCACCTTAACTCAATTTCACTGAAATTAGTGGAAGCTGAGGAACCAACATCTATCCTCCTATTAATACAGGGTATCTCTCCAATTGCACCCTAATTCCAGCCAAAAGGGGGGCCTATTACCATTGGGCTCACCCCACAGATATACCTGACAAAGATCCTCTCCCGTGCCCTCCTCCGTGCCCTCCTACTTCTGCGCTCATCTAAAGTCAGTAGTATAGCTACGAGCAAGGATGCCCCTGGCATGTTGGCATACAGATTAATGTCCTGCAAGTGTGGCTGCTCAGCTCGGCCCTAATGGTGTTGCTTTTGCTGACATGTAGACGGATTGTCTAATTTTAAGCCAGCTTTTATTTGGTCTAATTTTAGACCGGCCGTGCAGCTGATAAGCACATCGTGTAGACTGCACCGCACAAACTTACTTTTGTGGATTGGCGTATCTCCCTCATTTGCATATTTGCATAGCAAATCAATGGTGTGTCTAGTGCAGTTTTGCATGCACGCTGCGCCGGTCTATCCAAATTACATCGGTCTAAAAAATCTGGATTTCAGACGTATATCGTTTTGGGGATACGGTGCATAGATACGCGCGTGCATTTTTAGACTTACGCGTGCCTAACTCGTGATACTCCGGAGTAAGTGCTTTGTGAATCTGGCCCCTTGTTTCTACCTGGACTGAAGTTACAAAAGGGGTGTAATGCAAGTAACCATCACCATTCCAGATCAATAAATGACTTGGGGTATGAAGACATCAGCATGTAAATAATACAGTTTGAAAACACAAGTGGTTACCTAGGGTAAAAAAAGTTTAATAACCTGTCGGTAATGTGTGTCTGTTTATATGTGGAATGACCTCTAGAAGAGAGGAAGATGTTGTTGGCACTCCTTCTGCCATCGATCTGTTTCCCATAACAATGGGTGCAGATTCACACCACCGAGGTTCCCATCCTGTACACATGTATGAAAGTTCAAAATTTTAGTAAGTGCATGTGTGGAGCCCACGCAAGACGGGGGCCCTTTTTTCTACTGGGAAATGGTAGTGGAAAACATTGGCCAGCCAGATGTGGACAAGGCTCAGCGTGTCCCTCCAAAATGCAAGTTACGGAGAAGGTGTGCATTGTCACGGGAACCCGAGAGTTAACTGGAACACAGTTGCAGTGCTGGAACAAAGGATGTTTCTGGACAGCCACACTCTGAACAGTTGCAGTGCCAGTGTACACGGTGTATGTTCATCTCTAAGAGGCCTGCTTTAAGGTTGAGTATTCCCCCACGGCAGGGGCGGATCCAGAGACTAGGCTCGGAAGGGGCACTGCCAGAAAATGTTTTTTGGGGACAATTTATCTGGGAAATGGCTGGTGTTGGCGCTTCAATCATCACGGCACCATGGTTGTTATGGTGTCCCGCAAGACCATTTCATCTGCAGCTATGAAACCCTCCTCATCTCCACCCCCACCGTATCTCAGCAGTTGGCAGAAGAGAGGAGGACAGATCTCCTCCTTCAGATCCTGTGCCTCTCTCTGCAGCCACATCCCGCTTCTGTCTCCACCTCCCCTGTTCTCAGCATTCAGCAGACTCCTGCAGCTGAATCTAGCCCTCCTCTGCTCCTCCTCCAGACCCTGCACTTTCTGCTTCCCAGCTCCACCTCCAGCTTATTCCCAGCAGCAGCACAAGGTAAGGGGAGGTGCACTGCGATGTAGGGGAAAGTGGGGCACTCCTAAATACTGATGGTGGAGGGGGCTCTTTACATCTCATGAAAGGAGGGCTGGGGTACTGTGGACAGTCTTTGAGAGACAACTGGCCCTTTGAGTGCAATCATAAAGCTGATGTGCCCCACAGATAAATTGTGTTTGACACCCCTAGTCTAAGGCCTCGTACACACGACCATTTTCCTCGACAGAATCCATCAAGAAACTTGGTGACAGAGCTTTTTTGCTGAGGAAAACGGTCGTGTGTATGCTTTTCATCGAGATAACTGACGTGTAACTCGACGAGAAAAAAAGAACAAGTTCTCTTTTTCCTCGTCGGGAGTCTCAATTTCCTCATCGTGTTTCTCGTCGGGCTGGTTTTCGACGAGAAACACGTTTGTGTGTATGCTTAGAAACCCGCGCATGCTCAGGATAAAGTATGAGATGGGAGCGGACCTTCGGTAAAAGTAGCATTCGTAATGTAGATAGCACATTAGTCACGCTGTAACAGACTGAAAAGTGCAAATCGTCTCTCACCAAACTTTTACCTAACACGCAGTAACATGAGATTAGCAAAAGCAGCCCCAAGGGTTGTGTCAGTGGAATCGAACTTCCCCTGCCGTTGTGTGTGTTGTACGTCACCGCGTTTGAGAAAAAGGAGATTTGGTCTTGACAGTGTGTACGCAAAAAAAGCTTGTCAAGTTTCTCGACAAGCCTAACAAGGAACTGTTTCATTTACGACGAGTTCTTTGGCCGTGTGTACGAGGCCTAAGTAATGTATATTTCAGCACCATGGACAGGGTCGCTTACCTAAATAAAGGAACAAGAGAACCGACATCCTCCATTTACATCAGTCATGTCACAGCTATTGTTCACTATCTAAGAGGTTGGAGGAAGGTGCGTGAATGTGGTATGAATGCCCCAAGTACCAGGCTTCTGCAAAGGCAGGTTTATTATGTTAGTAATTATGATAATGTCACTCGCACGGTGACTATCTGACAAGAGCAGTAGTCTTATGTCTTTCTTTCCAATACAAGAATTACTGTGCACATCACATGTACTGAATAAGGCCTTGTGCACACAGACTTACGAATATAAGCATGATTTTTCTGCTCAAATTCGCCAGAAAATAAAAAAACACTCCTTTAATGTTAAAATATGTATGTATGTTAAAGCACGAATATATCGAAATATGTATAAATGCATTGTACTGACCAGAATATTTTTTTATTCTGGCCATTGATACACATTTATGTGTGTTTAGCCACGTTTACACACATTTATCTGAAAACACTCGCCTTTATGCGGCTTAAGTTGATGTGTTTTTTCAACGTGTTTTGCAGTGTGTTTTTGAACCTTAATTTTTTTATGCGTTTTTACTTGCAGTTTTAATGCATTTTGCTTTTATTCTCCATAACGAACTGTGAATAGTTAATTGTTAAAGAGGAGTTCCGCCTGGGGAATAACAATTAAAAGTCAGCAGATACAAACACTGTAGCTGCTGACTTTTAATATATGAACACTTACGCAATGTCGGCACCCCAGCCAATCTCCCCTAAGGGAAACCGGCAGTGAAGCCTTTCGGAGGTGGGGACAGGACCACTCAAAAACAGGTTCCTCCCCAAATGTGGCCCCGGAGGGGGGATGAATGAAAGAAGGTGGAACACTTTTTTGGTGGAACTCTGCTTAAAGGAGCAGCCCGGGAAGCAGGCCCCACTGACAGCTGAATATAAAAAAAGAGAAAAAAAAAAAAGAATTGCCAGCAATTAAAAAATCGGGAAGAAAAACTGCGTGCCTCAAAGCACCCCCCCTTCCCATGTTGGTCGATCATCCTCTCCCTTTCCTGACCCTACCGGGCTGCATGCTCAGATAAGGGCCTGGTATGGTTTGGGGGGCCCACACCATTTTGGTTGATAAGGACAGGGCAGCCGTCTTTCCTGCCCGCTTCTTAAAGCAGTGTTCCGGCAAAAAAATAAATAAAATTGAGGTCAGCAGCTACAAATACTGTAGCTGATGACTTTTAAAAGAAGGACACTTACCTGTCCAGGGCCCCTGCGATGTCCTCACCCCGAAGCCGATCCGTCCCCTTGACTCCTGGTGGAGGGGCCGGCATGGCTAGTAAAGGGAATCAGGAAGTGAAGACTTGCGGCTTCACAGCCTGTTTCCCTACTGTGCATGCGTGAGTCACACTGCGCATTCTGAGTGGTCCTGTGCATCTCCCAGAAGACAGTAGGGGTGGGGGACAGAGGAGGGGCTGACATGGCATAAATCGCTGTGGATCCTGGGGCGATCTTTCACCGGAAGTGGGAGCAAATACCTGTATTAGACAGATATCTGTTCCCCCCTCCCCCTTGAAAGGTGCCAAATGTGACACCTGGGGGGGGGGGGGAGTATTACAGACAGCGGAAGTTTAATTTTTTAGTGGAACTCTGCTTTAACAACCAGCTATTCACAGTTTCTTATGGATGCAAAATGCATGTAAAAAAGCATAAAAAAAGCAACAATTGCATTTTTGGTGTGGGTCTATTACAAGCAAAATGCAATCTGCTGCGGGAAAATAAGTTCTTGACCCTTTCCAAGAATGCACTGGCTCATAGATGTGAACGTGTACCATGTTAAATGGCCTGTAGTGCATTTCTGCAAAACACACTAAAAAACACATGGGGGGGGGGGGACCTAGAGTAAATGGCCACATAGGATAATATAGAGGTGCTTTTACAGGCATAAAAAACATAATAAAACTCTATGGCAAGACACAGCTAACACACACCAAAACCGCAGGGACACCACGCTGCTGCCAAAGCACGGCAGGGAAGTGTAAAGCCACCTTAAACCCTTGATGTTAAAGTGACACTAAGGCCTTGTACACACGGCTGAATATATCCGCTGTGAACGGTCCCCGGACCGTTTACAGCGTATATTTATGCCGGGGTGTTTTGAGCCGATGGCTGTACACACCATCGGATCAAATTCCCCGCCGACGGACAGCGCGGTGACGCGGCGGTGACGTTGACGCCGCCACGTCACCGCACCAGGAAGTAAACACTTCCGCGCGCATGCGTCGGATCCATTCACAGGATACGACGCATGTGCGGCAAGATATGTCCGCTGGTTTGCCGTACTAACCAGCGGACATATCTGACGGCCAGCTATCCGGCGGAATTATTTCAAAGCATGCTTTGAAATTTTTCCGCCGGATGAATCCGGCAAAAAGCGTCCGTTTGCCCCTACAGACGAGGGGATTTTTCGGCTGAAATGGTCCGTCGGACCATGTTCAGCGGAAATATCCCCTCGTGTGTACAAGGCCTAAAGGTTCACATTTTTTTTTTAAATAACAAACATTTCATATTTACCTCCACTGTGCACACAGAGTGGCCCCGACCTACCTGTTCTGGGGTCACACAGCGGCTCCACCCCGCATTAGATAACCCCCTCTGGGAAGCTCTCTCTCTCGAGGGAGTTACATTGCTGGCACGCTCCTGTGTCATACACTCGGCGTCTATAGATGCCGAGTGTAAGACTCGGCCCTGCCCTGCGCCGGGACTCCGTGGAGAGAAGGACGGTGGGGACGTAAGTAAAATGAGGGGGCTGGGGGGCCGGACACCGCAAGGTGTTTTTTCAACTTGATGTGGTGATTAAGGTGGAAATACATGTAGGGTTACAACCCCTTTAAGTTATCCTACTGTAAAACGCCTAATGCACAAAAGCCAAATATTGGTATTTGAGTGTCAATATTTCTTGTGCCAAAGCAGCTGTCAGATGCTTAGACATGCACATACTTGTCATGATTTTATATGGCAATCACATTCTTCTTTATTATGAATTGATGCTGCTCTAGGCATTTTCAGTGAATGCAACCTAAATTAGTTCCTGGGCACCCAGAAGAGTTTCTACTTTGTAAGAAAAAAAAAATCCTTGTTCAGGGTTAATTGAAAAGCCAGGACCAAAGGGAGAGCTGCTATTTTTATCCTTTGTATCCATTATTGCTTCTCATTTATATAGGGGCTAAGACATGCGTGTTTTAGGTAAACACCAGCACCATCTTATTTGACTTAAGAAATGTTACTAAATGTTACTAATCATGAGAAATGAATGTCCTGTGTGCAATAAATTGGCATTAAAGTTGGATTTCAAAAGAAACAGGAGATCCCATATTTGATTGCGTGCAGGGCCGTTTGAAGGATTTTGAGGGCCCCAAGCAAAATTGGGGCCCCCAATCAACTCCCTCTGCACGCAAAGCCTACGTTAGCGCTACACTAATTTTTTACACCCATGTTCTTACTCCTCCCCTCCCTAGTCCCTATGTTTTTCTATTCTCACCTCCCTTCTTCCCTCTAGGCTGCCGCTGTAGCGTGGCCGAGCTTCTCTTCCTCCTGTCAGTCTGGTGTTCCATTATTATGGGCCCCCAGTCCCCTATCAGATAGTGCCCGGGCCAGGCCGGGTACCGCACGGTACAGGAGATTCAGTTTCCTGTGTTCCTGGCCAGACTGACAGAAAGTGAGCACTCCTTCCTGTCAGTCCGGCCGGGAACAGGAAACTGAATCTCCCGAACCACGTGCGGTACCTGGCCGGACTGACAGGACTCCAGGAGGAAGGAAGAGGAGCTCGGCCACGCTATAGCCTGGAAAGGGGAAGTTGGGGGCCCCAGCTTAGCTTGGGGCCCCAAGCAATTGTTTGTTTTGCCTGTCCTGTAGCGACGGGCCTGATTGCGTGAGTATATCCACTTGCTTACTGGGCACATAAACCCCCTTCGTGCCCAGGCGAAATTTCAGCTTCCGGAACTGCGTCGCTTTAACTGACAATTGCGCGGTCGTACGACGTGGCACCCAAACAAAATTGGCGTCCTTTTTTTCCCCACAAATAGAGCTTTCTTTTGGTGGTATTTGATCGCCTGTGCGGTTTTTATTTTTTGCGTTATAATGAAAAAAAGAGCGACAATTTAAAAATATATAAATATTTTTTACTTGTTGCTATAATAAATATCCCATTTTTTTTTTTTTTTTTTTTTTTATATATTTTTTTCTCAGTTAAGGTCGATACGTATTCTTCTACGTATTTTTGTAAAAAAAAAAAAAAAAATCACAATAAGTGACTGCTTTGCGCAAAAGTTATAGCACCTACAAAATAGGGGACATAATTATGATTTTTTTTTTATATTTTTTTTTACTAGTAATGGCGGCGATCTGCGATTTTTATTGGGACTGCGATATTGCGACGGACACATCGGACACTTTTGACACATTTTTGGCACCATTCACATTTATACAGCGACCAGTGCTATAAAAATGCACTAATTACTGTATAAATGTGACTGGCATTGAAGGGGTTAACACTAGGGGGTGAGGAAGGGGTTAAATGTATTTCCTGGGTGTGTTCTAACTGTGTGGGGGGAGGGGGGTGACTGGGGGAGGTGACCGATGCTGTCTCCCTATGTACAAGAGAAACAGCATTAGTCGCCTTTCACTGACAGGACGTGAAGCTCTGTGTTTACACACAGAGCTCCACGTCCCTGCTCTCTCACCGATGATCGCGTGTACCTGACGGACATCGCGGCCGCCGGGTACACGTATCGGATCCTCGGTAATGCGTCGGGACTGTTTTTCCCCGCCGGGCGCCACCCTGTGGCGCGCGCGGGGAATTACAAGTAAATCACGTCCAAAGACGTGACCTCGGCGCCTCAGGTCCGCGCTGTTGACGTATTCTGTCAATAGCGCGGACCTGAAAAGGTTAAATTGCCAGTACACCATGGATCCTAAAGTAAAACTACACTGTATCTGAGCACCACAAACCAAAACCGCTCTTTAATTCATTTTTAATATTTAAAGCAACCCCCACCCATCCATGCTTTATTTTGCTGGGAAATCACTTTGAGAAACACCTCCTAGCGTTTCTGGCCATTGCCGTCTTGAGTAAGGGCAGATGATTTAAGTAACATTTACTTCCGGGAATCCATATGACTTTAGCTCAGGCAGGCACTTGTGAGGCTGCATTTAGGGCAATGGTGAGGCTGCATTTAGGCAATGGCGAGGCTGCATTGATGGGCAATGACCCTTATTTTTCTTCACAGTTCATTATTTAAAATTTTATTTTTTTCCTGAAACTTCCCTCTTAAAGTGAAGTGGGTATGTTATATGCCGATAAATAACACGCCCGAATCTTCACCACACACAGCCACAAAGGCAGGAGAATTCTCGTTGGGCAGTGTATTCGTTAATTTGCATTTAACCACTTGATAACTGGGCACTTAAACCCCTTAGTAACCAGACCAATTTTCAGCTTTCGGTGCTCTCACATTTTGAATGACAATTACTCAGTCATACAACATTGTACTCAAATTAAATTTTTGTCCTTTTATTCACACAAATAGAGCTTTCTTTTGGTGGTATTTAATCATCGTTGGGTTTTTAATTTTTTGCGCTATAGGAGAAAAAAAAACTGAAAATTCAGTAAAAAAAAAGAGTTTTTCTTGATTTCTGTTATAAAATTTAGCAAATTAGTCTTTTTTCTTTATACATTTTGGCCAAAATGTATACTGCTACATATCTTTGGTAAAAATAAGTACAAATTGGTATATATTATTTGGTCTTTGTGAATGGGACCACAGGCATTATGCATACACCCCGAAAACAAACATGCAAAGAGGAATAAACAAACGACAACGGAAATCATTCAAATATTTAATGAAGATTAAACACAACATTCCATATAATAAATTCATATATATACTTTGGAATTCATTTGGCCACGGCCTGATTCACTGGTTTTAATAAAAAGGTAATAATTCATAAAATCATATAACATACTCATAAATGTATATAAGTCCATCGATTAACTTTCCATCACCATCCACAGCCCAGCCACTGAGACTCGAGCCGTTTTAACATCACACTTGAAATTTATTTCCAACTCTCCCATCAAGCAGCTTGCCTGAAGGAGCCACCACGTGAATCCGGCTGCGACGAGGGGGGGGCGGGGGTAGGGTGGGGAGCTCCTCCGGCTGGATCCTGTGATAAAAAAGGCAGCCGGTCCAAACAGAACCAGGCCCCTATATAGGCCCAAAACTGGGTTCCAGAACCTTCCCTGAACCACCTGACTACTGCTAGCCAACCACTGACCTAGTCTACCCTAACCTCCAGAACCCACTGATCCAGCTGATCTCACTTATTAATCATCATTAACCCCTAACTTCCTTCACCCATTTAAACTGACTGACTTTCTGACCTGAAGCCTGACCCCTCAATGACCCTTACTTTTAACTAAATAAAACCTGCTGCCCATGCCGTGGACCCATAAGGAAAGGAGAGCCTAAATGGCTACTCTCTTTCCTTTTCCCATGGGACCACAGGCATTATGCATACACCCCGAAAACAAACATGCAAAGAGGAATAAACAAACTACAACGGAAATCATTCAAATATTTAATGAAGATTAAACATAACATTCCATATATTAAATTCATATATATACTTTGGAATTCATTTGGCCACGGCCTGATTCACTGGTTTTAATAAAAAGGTAATAATTGGCCATCCACAGCCCAGCCACTGAGACTCGAGCAGTTTTAACATCACACTTGAAACTTATTTCCAACTCTCCCAAACGACAGAAGGGGAGGGGCATTCAGCCCCCCCTTCTGTCCCCAACACCCCAGACCGCGGCCGTCTCTATGCATGTTTGAAGATTCATATGAAAAATATCAAGGCCAAAATCTGACAGATGTACCCCATCTGTCGTATAAAGGCCCTGACAACCGCCCTCCAATTCAAAATGCCTAAGGGAAAAAACCCAACCCGGAGGCCAAGAACTTCTCAATAGCTTTATTAATTTGCTTACTCACTTTCTCTAAAGGTCTGAAACTGCAGATTCCAACCAACACAAACGTAGAATTATCTCGGAAAAAATCAAAACTGTATTCGAGGAAACCAATTTCAAAAACTTAAAGGCATCCTTCATATTGTTAATTAGATCAAACGTTCTCAACCATCCAATATCATTACCCCCAATGTAAAGAACCAGTATGTCTGGAGGAGGAAAATGTGCGTATAACCTGTCCAACTCAAAAAACAAATCATCCCATACCATTCCTCTGCGACCATACCAATTGATTCTGAAAGTAGAAGGGTCCAAACCCAGGTTTTCAGAGTATGTCCTGCTTGCTGCTCACAAACAGACCATTGTAAACCTGAAATAAGTTAACACATTAATAAGAATGAATGTAAAGCTTAAAAGCATCCGATTTCCACCTCCCAATTTTCTTAATGGCACTCTCTTCAAGACCAATCCTAGCGGCCTCAGTAGCCGCTCCAATTCAAAACAAATGAGATGTAGTCTTGACCTCACAAAGATGACCACATAAAATACACTTTTTTAAGACCGATGAGAATTGATAAACAGATACCGGGGAACCGTCCCTGTGAATGATCAATAAAACATTATTTGGCGGGCGGACCCACAAATACTCCTGTAGCCTAAGTATTGGGCAAATCTCCACCATTACATACATCATCAACGTAATCAATGCTCCTACTCCCAATGAATCTGTTTTGCTATACCTTACAAACAACCTTAAATTAACCTCCATAAAGGATACCCCGGACAATAAGATTCCCGAGGAGTCATTCTTGGATGACGGAAGTAATCCGGAAATTCTAAAGGCACAAAAAACGTGATAACAAAAATAGCACTGAACAAAATTGCTTCATACTCTGAAAAACAAACCGCTAAAGCAGCCGTGCAAAGCTGTGATAAAATAGCTGGGGTAACTGGTGACCTTGCATCCTTCCTAAAAGAACCCTTCCTATACCCCTTCAAAACCTGCCTGATTGAGAAAAAACTATGGCAAGGAGGAGATGGAAAAGATGCAAGAAAAAGGAAACTCCGGAGAGTGTCTTACTAATGTGGGACCACGAGAGGCGCCTCTGAATCAGAGAAACCCAGGAATGATGATATTAAAACTGACACAGAAAGCTGTAAAGAAGTTAAAAATTGAGAAAAAACTATTGTAAAGAAATTAAAAAGGCTGACCATAAAAACCAAGATGAAACATAGCTTTCCCATGCAGAGAGAGCCACAGAGTTTTTAAAGCACTGCAATATTAAATTAGAGCCCATAGATGGGGAGGACAACCCAAACCCACTGGATCTGCCCCTGGGAGCAACTCGAAAAACCGGTCCATCTGTAGGCGAGAAAGAGCATCAGTAGTGTTATTAGTCTTGCCAGGAATGTATTTAGCTTTCAACCAGATGTTCCATTTCAAACAAAGAAACACCAAATAACCCAAGTAAGAAACTACCGGCGGAGATTTAGATGATAATGTGTTCACTGCGAACAAAACTCCTTTGTTGTCTGTACTCACCAATATTTTTCTATTCGAGAAAGATTTCCCCCATACTTCTAGTGCTACGATCACCGAAAATAATTCTAACAGAACAATGTTTTCGGAGAAACCCTGCGTAACCCACCTGTCGGGCCAAGATTCTGCGCACCAGTGGTTCCCCCAAGCTGCCCCGAATCCAACCGAACGTGCTGCATCAGTTTCCAAGAACTTCAACCATACTGAAAGGTCTTGTTTGATGTCAGTTGTAAGCCTAATGTGTGCCGTTGGGTTCTTTAGACCTGACATGGCTGCGTAAAGCCCATTAGCAAACATTCTACCCATGGGTAAGACTCTGGAAGCAAAGGCTAACTGACCTAGAAGGGATTGCAGCTCTTTTAGCGTCGCTTTCCTCTTCCTCAGAAATAAATTCAGCAGCTGTGATAACTTATAGATTTTGTCATCTGGCAACCTGAATTCCATGTTGGCAGAATCTATAGTTATTCCTAAAAATGTATGCCTGTTGTGGGGAGAACAGTCTTATCCTGGGCCAGAGGGACCCCGGAATAGCTGCTTACCTGTATAAATGCTGCCAGCAGGGTTGAGCAATCCGCTGAACCCCCTGGACCCAAGAATAAAAAGTAATCTAAACAAAAACAAAAATGAATCAACTGATCGGAACCTGCTACCGTGCCGACCACCCAATCCAAAAAAGTTGAGAATGCTTCAAAATAAAAACAGGAAATTGAACATCCCATATGTAATGCTTTCGAAATAAATTATTTTCTTCAAAATAAATACCCAAGGAAATAAAAACCCTCTGGGTGCAACGGGAGTAAACGAAATGCTGAATGTATGTCCGCTTTGGACATCAATGCTTCTTCCAAAGCTTGCCGATCGCCAGGTCGAATGAAGAATATGACACGGATATGTCATCCCAATCAATTTGATCATTGAGGGAACTGCCTGTAGTTTCCGAAAACATTTTGAAATTGGGTGATTCCTTGTACAAAAAGCGCATTCATGTTTGTATTTGTATGCATTTAACCATTCACAATGGGAGTCATTGAAGGCGTAGCATAGGCCTTTCTTATATGCACTATTGGAGCTGCGGCTGCACCTGGCCGGGAGAAAAAACTTTTTCTGAGGCAAAAATAAATTAAGCCAGAGACCAAGAGCCTTAGATCCCCATTGTAATGACGGTTGGACTGCCCGCTTTTGCCTGAAAGCCTCATCATATGTTAACCATGCTAAACCACTGAAGCTCCTATAAGGTTCTAAGATTATGTCAATGTGCTGGAATAATAGGGGGCTTTTCTCAGGATACCTCTCACATGAAATGCTGGCATAGATGACAAAAGCCTGTAAGCAAACACAGAATGATTTAACCACTGGTTTCTGCCCACCAACTTCTCCTCCCTCCCATCAAACCTTGGATCATCCCTGGAAGCAGGAGAAAGAATTGCACACATCAATAAATTCCCCCTTCCAGATTTTTCCTCATGCTTAAATTTAAATGGAAACCCCAGAGGTGACAGGAGACAAAGCATGCATTCTTTTACACTGCCTTCTGTCATGCTCTTAGCTGTACAATCCTTAGGCATCACACAGACAGGCTGAGACACAGGAAAGCGGTCAGCTGACCAGACTCCAGCTTCCTTAACCTCTGAGGTAAACTTTGCTCTCATAACAGTTAATAATTGCTCAATTGATGCAGAAAGATTACACCATGGGTCCTCAAACCATGGCCCTCCAGCTGCCCAGAAACCACAACTCCCATCATGCCTAGCCATGTCTGTGAATGTCAGAGTTTTACAATGCCTCATGGGATGTGTAGTTCTGCAACAGCTGGAGGGCCGCAGCCCGAAGATCCCCGGATTAGACAATTGGGATACTGTAAAGCACTCACCTCCTGCTCCCTGAGCAGGACGAACTTCAGGGGCTGCTGGCACCTCACACCACACAGGTATACTGTCGGCTTGCTGCTCCTTGCGCTGTGCAGGCAGGTTTGTCACACTGCGACCACCTCTGCCGCCTCTGTGGGCTGTTTGGCTGCTCCCAGATGTCCCAGGCTGCGGTGACATCTCCCTGGCTGGCGTTGCCGCGCTCCTGCCTTTCCGTCCGCGCCCCAACGGGGCACTGCTGGGCTCTGGCTCTGTTCCCTGTAAGAAAAAAGAAAACCCATCCAGGCTACCATTGCTGGGCCTGGGTGGAGCGGGACTCGTGCTTCTCCTAAGGGACCGCCTCCGTTTGCTGGATCTCGTTTTTGCGCCGTCCTCTTCATAGACGTCATCCGACCTCGCGATTTCAGGAAAGGCAACCGCTGAGCACGCTGACATGGCTGCTGCTGGGGTGAGACCGCTCTGCTGGGACCCGCTGCCGACTCCGAAACCGGATTGCTGATGATGGTTTGCTGGGGATCCATAGGTAGGGACAAACAGTGGCGTATCCACTCTTCTCCCCCCGCATGTTCTGCTCTGGTCAACAGTTGGTGTAGCAGGGCTTCCATTGTGATGATGTAGGCGGGGAGCTCCTCCGGCTGGATCCTGTGATAAAAAAGGCAGCCGGTCCAAACGGAACCAGGCCCCTATATAGGCCCAAAACTGGGTTCCAGAACCTTCCCTGAACCACCTGACTACTGCTAGCCAACCACTGACCTAGTCTACCCTAACCTCCAGAACCCACTGATCCAGCTGATCTCACTTATTAATCATCATTAACCCCTAACTTCCTTCACCCATTTAAACTGACTGACTTTCTGACCTGAAGCCTGACCCCTCAATGACCCTTACTTTTAACTAAATAAAACCTGCTGCCCATGCCGTGGACCCATAAGGAAAGGAGAGCCTAAATGGCTACTCTCTTTCCTTTCCCATGTTATAGAGTCCACAAACTATGGTGCCAATATCTAAAAATGTATCACACCTGAAGTACTGATGGCCGATCTCATTTGCTGAGACCCTAACATGCCAGAAAAGTACAAATACCCCCCAAATGACCCCTTTTTGGAAAGAAGACATTCCAAGGTATTTAGAAAGAGGCATGAGGAGTTTTTTTTTTTTTTTTAACAAAATGTTCATATTAGCAGTTTTTTTCTCACACACAGCATATGCATAGCACAAATTACACCCCAAAACACATTCTGCTATTACTCCCGATACCACATGTGTGAGACTTTTACACAGCGTGGCCACATACAGAGGCACAACATCAGGGAGCACCATCAGGCGTTCTGGAACACCCAGACCAATTCTGACATTCTTCTCCTACATGTAAAAATCATCATTTATTCGCTAGAACCCCAAAACATATATTTATTTTTAGCAAAGACCCTAGAGAATACAATGGCGGTTGTTGCAACTTTTTATCTCAAACAGTATTTGTGCAGCAATTTTTCTAACATGTCTTTTACAAAAAAAAAAAAAATGTTGTGCTTAATAAAAAAAAAAAGTTAAGTTAGCCCAATGTTTTTGCATAATATGAAAGATGAAGTTACGCCGAGTAAATAGATACCTAACATATCACCCTTCAAAAT
This sequence comes from Rana kukunoris, assembly GCA_029574335.1. Lineage (NCBI taxonomy): Eukaryota > Metazoa > Chordata > Amphibia > Anura > Ranidae > Rana > Rana kukunoris. The sequence goes on from CM056049.1 coordinate 653,065,899, forward strand.
TGCACATGCTCATGGAATGGTGCCAAACTTAGCTACTTAAAAATCCCCAAAGACGACGCTTTAAATATTTTTACTGGTTACATGTTTTTAGTTACAGAGGAGGTCTAGTGCCAAAATGTTTGCTCTCGCTCTAACGATCACAGAGATACCTCACATGTGTGATTTGAACACCGTTTTTATATGTGGGCGGGACAGGGGCGCTCACAGGGACAGGGGCGCTTTAATATATATATATATATATATATATATATATATTATTGTTCATTTTACTTTATTTTAGTTTGACACGTTTTTCCGCAAACAATAAAAAAAATTTTGATCACTTTTATTCCTATTACAAGGAATGTAAACATCCCTTGTAATAGGAATATGGCAAGACATGTCCTCTTTACAGTGAGATGTGGGATCAGTAAGATCTCACATGTCACCTCTAGGCTGGAAAGCCTGAAATAAAAATAAATAAAAAAAACAATCCTGGTTTTGATCGTAGCGTTGTCGGTAGAAGCAGGAGGGGGAGTATTGTGGAGTATGCCCAGAGTATTGCGAAGTATGCCCAGAGTATTGCAGAGTATGCCTACAGTATGCACAGAGCATTGCAGAGCATGAGTATGGGGCAGAGATATCTGAGCATGCAGGGAGGGATGGATGGGTGGATCTGTGACTGCATTTGTCATAGATCCAGCCCACAGCACTGCCACTGACATCCGCTCCCTCCCCTGTCCTCTCACACTGTACCGGTCGGTACAGAGAGAGGAGGGAGGAACCGGCCTCATCACATGACGCCGGTTTGTTTACAAATGATCGCTCCGTCATTGGACGGAGCGATCACGTGGTAAACCGGCGCTATCAGCGCCGATTTACTGTGATCCGTGATGCGCCAGGACACGGTCACGGACACTCCCGTCGTTCTCAAACGCGGTGACGGACAACACGTACAACGGCACTATAAAGGGGAAGTTTGATTCCACTGGCGCCACCCTTGGGGCTGCTTTTACTAATCTCATGTTACTGCGTGTTAAGTAAAAATTTGGTGAGAGACGATTCACATTTTTCAGTCTGTTACAGCGTGACGAATGTGCCATCTCCATTACAAATGCTACTTTTACCGAAGGCACGCTCCCATCTTATATTTTATTCTGAGCATGCGCGCGTTTCTAAGCATACACACGAACATGTTCTCTTTTTTTACTCGTTGAGATCCACAACAGTTTTCTCGATGAAAAACATAGGCCCCGTACACACGACCGAGCTTCTCGGCAGAATCCAGCGAGAAGCTCGCTGGGAGACATATTCTGCCGAGTAAGGCTGGGTTCACACTACGATTTTCCCGTCCGTCAGCCGCATACGATTTCAGTTTTGAAAACGTACGGGCCCGTACGGGAAAACGCATACATAGACAATGCATTGCAAATCGTATGCACTCAGATGCATCCGGGTGCGTACGATTTGCTGGCAAAACGTTTTTTAACAGTACACAAAACCGCGTTCGACCACGGTTTTGAGTCAGTTTTTGAAACCGTATGGCAAACGCATACGTTTTTTTTAACATTAAAGTCAATGGAAAACGCACATATGTGCGGTTCCATACGTATAAACCGTATGCGTTTTTCGTCTGCGCATGCGCATTTTCAAAACGAAAAAATCTTTTTTTATTAAATGACACTAATTCCAAAAACGTATGCGTTTTTTTAATCAAAACCGGATGGAACCGTACGCACTTTTTGAAACCGTATACGTTTTATAAACGCATACGTTTACGTACGGTTCAATCCGTTTCAGCCGCATACGTTTTTTCATATAAATCGTATGCGGCTGACGGATGGGAAAATCGTAGTGTGAACCCAGCCTTACTCGGTCGTGTGTACACTTCCGACGAGCGTCCCGTCGGGATGCTCGTTGAGCCAAAAAAGAGAGCACGCTCTCTTTTTCCTCGTTGTTCAATTGAGGACTTTGGCTCGACAAGCTTTTCCGACCGCTCATCGGAAACCTCGTCGGGTGGAACTATGAGTTTAGCCCGACGAGGTTCTCGGACGTGTGTACGCGGCCATACACATGACCATTTTCCTTGGCAAAAGAGCTCTGCCAGCATTTTTCTTGATGGATTTTGTTAAGGAAAACGGTAGTACGAGGCCGTTCTCTTTTTTTCTCGTCGGGAGTCTCAATTTCCTCGTCGTGTTTCTCGTCGGGCTGGTTTAAGACGAGAAACACGTTTATGTGTATGCTTAGAAACCTGCGCATGCTCAGAATAAAGTATGAGATGGGAGCATGCCTTTGGTAAAAGTAGGGTTTGTAATGGAGATAGCACATTCGTCACGCTGTAACAGACTGAAAAGCGCGAATCGTCTCTCACCAAACTTTTACTAAACACGCAGTAACATGAGATTAGTAAAAGCAGCCCCAAGGGTGGCGCCAGTGAAATCAAACTTCCCCTTTATAGTGCTGTTGTACGTGTTGTACGTCACCACGTTTGAGAACGACGAGATTTTGTCTTGACAGTGTGTATGCAAAGAAAGCTTGACAAGATTCTCGACAAGCCTGACAAGAAACTCGTCGAGGAAAACAACGTTTCATTTACGACGAGATTATCGGTCATGTGTACGAGGCCTCAAGCATGTTCACTTCATCAAATCTGGCCCGCTTTGAAAAAAGTTTGGACACCTCTGATCTAGGCAGTAGAAGGGGTGATCTGAATTCCCAGGTAGGGGATGCTTTTCTCTACCCAAGAGTAAGGGAATAGTCGTATCAGTGAAACCCTAGGGCGGGTTACGCCAAGATTCCAAAGAAGGGATTTACTGAAATTCACTTTACAGTAGTAGATCTGTCAGAAGGTATGAGCCTGACGAAGTGATGTCTCTGGGTTGGTTAGCATTAGTATAATATCACGTGTAATTAATTATTTGTATTTAGAAATTGCCAAGATTATCTCTGAGATTTAAGCAAAACCTCTGTGGAATAGAATCTTATATGTTAAAGGGATTTTCTGCCTCAGTTTTAAAGTAAACACAAAATCCAATCAGCAAGGAATAGGACTTGGCAAAGAGGGCCCCTACAGATTGTAAGCCATAAAAGGCTGCAGGTCAATTAGAACTGGTTGTCTTTTCCTTGTACCTTTGCTTCAGAGATAAATGTGAAATCAGTAAAGGATATTATGCTGAATGAAAGACAAATCAATTGATGTAGAAGCAGTAGCTACCTTGCCTTTATTGTAAGCTGAAAAAAAAGCGCATATGGTTTAATGTGTTTCTGTAGCCTCTGACCACGTTCTAGAAAAATGAGTGACAGCAGCTGGAATTGGTGGAGTCTTCACTTCTGGGCAGTATATATCCATTGAAGGATATAGCCAACGAATCTGTAGCAACAATCATAAACAATGTGAATTGGAATACTATGTATTACTGTAAGGCCTCGTACACACGACCGAGGAACTCGTCTGTAAAGACAAATCGTTTTCCTCTAAGAGTTCCTTGTCAGGCTTGTCGAGAATCTTGACAAGCTGTCTTTGCATACACACTGTCAAGACCAAATCTCCTCGTTCTCAAACGCGGTGACGTACAACACATAGACGGCAGGGGAAGTTCCATTCCACTGGCACAACCCTTGGGGCTGCTTTTGCTAATCTCATGTTAGTTACTGCGTGTTAGGTAAAAGTTTGGTGAGAGACGATTTGCACTTTTCAGTCTGTTACATCGTGACAAATGTGCTATTTTCATTACAAACGCTAGTTTTAACTTGTTCTCTTTTTTCCTCGTCTCATTCCATGTCAGTTTTCTCGATGAAAAGCATACACGACTGTTTTCCTCTGCAAAAAAGCTCTGCCACCAAGTTTCTTGATGGATTCTGTTGAGGAAAACGGTCGTGTGTACGAGGCCTTAGTACTATGTACTGCTCTAGTTAACTCCCTACTTTATGATAAAATGCAGCAGGATATTTATTAGTTTGGTATTTGGGGAGCAGTTTATAAACCGTAGGAATTATGCAATAATTAAAACATTTCACAAATCATACATTGTTTTAAGTGGTTGTACACCCTGTAAAAATAAATTTGCATTGTCTATAGCCTGCCTTACTCCCTGTCACATTATTACCAGACTTGTAAAATACTTACATGGGCAGTTGGTTGGCACTCAGTTCCTACTGATATAGGCATTCTCTCTGCAACTACATCTCCCAAGAGCTTTTCCCTACATGCAGTGTGTGCAGAGGTTCTTGGGAGTCAAGACAGCAGCATTGTTTTGCTGGGAAAGAAACGGATGTATGCATGTGGAGAGGGGCAAACATTTACAAGGTATATGTAGTTCAGCAGGCAGGGGGTGACAATGTTGGTTAAGATTTTAGCGCAGAAAAGGCACTATGTTGTCAGCCAAAACAGGAGGTTAGGAGCTCACTGGATTTCTGGCAGATTAAATAGACAAACACGGGGGAAATGTCCATGTATTACAGAGACGGTGTTTCCCCGAAAATAAGACCGGGTCTTATATTAATTTTAGTCACAAAAAACACACTAGGGCTTATTTTCAGGGTAGGGCTTATTTTTTTACGGTATAAACAACAAAACAAGTTTGTCGCCAAAGACTGTAAAAGTAATTATACAATAAAAAATCGAGAAAATAAATCGATGGTTGGCTGCAATAATTAGAAGATTCTGCCAGGCATTGATCAGCAGCTAAATGGTGTGGCACATCAGGAGTCATGTGAAAATGGTGAGCAGAACAAAAAAACATGTATCAAGCGCTAAATCAATATACCATTTTTGTCCATGCAATAGTGAAAACAAAGTAATATTTATTGCCATGAACACTTAAAAATTCCAGCAATCCTCTGTGTTGTAAACAATGTAACTGACAAGCAGGATCAGTGTAGTGATGGAATTTACACGGTCAATCAGTCAGTCTACCTTGCAGTTTACAGCACCTGCCACCCACAGGCACAGCTCCACTGGCAGAGGGAGGGGGCGTATGGAGCCCAGAGGCAGCACGTCTGTGCTATGACTGTCTTACCCGATCCACGGATGGCCAAGCGGTAACGGTGGGAAGGGGGAACCGAAGCGGTGGAGGGCTCGGCGGTGTGACTGTGGTATCTCCGCTGTGTAGTTCCTCCACTCACGTGTGCGCCGTTAACTTCCTGGTCAGGACGTCTCGCCGAATCAGGAGAGCAGAGCAGGAACGAGGTTTGGAGAGGGCGGAGGGGATTGGTGGTAGCTCTCCCATTAGCCGAGATCCCTGGCTGACGCACACACAGGAGGAAGCAGCAGCAGACATCAGCCGGGAGGAGAGAAGAGGACCTCTGGCGTGGCAGCGGTGGGTGCAAACAAGTTTAATTTATTTATAGCAGCAAAAGGGAAACAATATCAAGCATTTAAAACGTTTAGGTCTTATTTTCGGGGTAGGGCTTATATTGCAGCCCACCCCGATAATCCAGCTAGGGCTTATTTTCAGGGTAGGGTGTATTTTCGGGGGAAACACGGTATGTGCTAATGATGTCTCTTTTTTTTTTTGTTGTCCTGACATAAAGGTTAAAACAGAAATGTAGGCACATACATTTAGGTATTAAACACTACCCCTAGACCACTTACATTTTAATTCAGACATTATTACATTTTAAACACTGATAGTGCAACAAACCAAAATCTTTCTTTATATCGAGTTCTTACAATGGCATGCAAACTGGAAACCATGTTGAGATTTGTAGTATGTAAACTGTGATCCAGCTGGGCTGTGTTACATTGCACATTGCTATCATGTTTCAGGCACTGGGAGCTTTCAGGAGGAACTCATTTTGATGGTGCTTATTTATAATCCAGTCAGCTGGCTTCAGAGCTGCAGTCTCTGAGCAGCGATGTCACCTTTGGGCATATGATTTGGCAGGGGTGTGTATGTCAGAAGAGTAGATGTACAGAATTACAAATGGTTTGATATGGTTCATACAATTGTAGTTTAGGTATGTATTTTGTTGTTTTGAATCTATTTTCATTGGGAAAAAAAAAAAACACATTTATTTTAACCATATTTAACCATAAATTTCTGTTTGCTCGTTCATTGCATTAATATCAGAGACCATTTGATGGGATTGGTAAAATAACAAGGGCACCACTACACTTTCATAGCAGAGATACCCATACTACTACATTGGCTCATACAACCTTTGAAGGGTCTTTCTTTCTTGCCAAATGCAGACAATCCCTTTAATCTCCAGCTGGATTTAAGCGCTTATATTTTGATCCACCTGATCCCCAAGGTTTTGTGCTTTTCTAATTGTGTTTGTTTAAATGAATCCTCTTATGCTTATTACTTGACTTTTGTCTGCTCCAAGGGTTTGTTTTTCATGATATCATATGTACAACATTTAACCTAAGGTGACCAGATTTTTTTAATGAAATCCGGGGACATATTGTTTTTTACTAGTAATGGCGGCAATCAGTGACTCTCTGCCCGTCACCGCCCCCGCCTCACAGCCTGTCAAGTCTCACTCTCCGGGCCCTGACTACTACTGGGTGGGGTGCGGAGGAAGATCCCTCCACCAGGGAAGGCAAGGAGATAAACAGGCCGGCTGCTGGCCGGGACTTGAGCCAAGGCAGAAGAACATGCAAGTGGAGCTGGATGGGCACCCGAAACTGAAGAAATATTCCCTCCGCTCTGACCAGCACATGATCATCAGAAAGGGGCACAGATAATGGAAACAAAATACACCCCCCCCCAAGCTAGTAGGAGCGGCGGAGTGGAGGTGTGTAATTCAGATTTTTCAAATCAAATCCGGGGACAAAACCAGGGACAGACTTGGTCCGGGGACAGTGTGCTCAATCCGGGGACTGTCCCCTGAAACCAGGGATGTCTGGTCACCCTAATTTAACCTCAACCTTTCCATGAGGAAGCCTGCTCCACTTACACGTTGTACATACATGGACGTCTGCTGAACTTTTTTCAGGGGGGGCATCATTTTAAGGTCATCCATGCTCGGTCCCTTTTTGACAATGTCATGAAGGGGAGGGGCTTAGTCATTATCACATAAAGCGCATCAAGCAACTAGCAACTTTGAATAACAATATCATAAAAAATGGAGGATCCCCCCCCCAAGGAAATTACAACCCCCAGGATCAGTGCCAGTTTCTGCAAAAACAATCTCCAGCTTTGCTGTAGATTTCCGCAATAAAAATCGCCAGCATTGGTGTCAGTAGCAACAACAATAACCCCCCACATCAGTGCAGATTTCTAGAATAAAAACTTCAGCACCTGTACCAATGTACATAATAATGACCCTCAGCACTAGTGTCAGTTTCCGGACTAAAAACTCCCAGCATTTGGTGTCATTTTCTGCAATAATTTCCCCCAGCATAGATGGGAGGATATCCGGTTAGACACTTCCTAATGGCTCAGTCCCTGGGAACAGTAATGGATAATGGCCAACAGGCCCTCTTACCAGACCTGGTGAAACCGCAACAGTGTCCCTCTGGCTGGATGTTCGCTCACTCTGGGTTGCCTGGGGTGACTCTAGTCAGTAGTGAAGCATGCCTGTACCCTAGCGGCTCTGTCTTTCTCCCTCTCTGGTCGTGCGGGTAGAGTGGGGCTCCCTCTCTGGTAGTGTGGGTACAGCTGGACTCTCTCTCTGGTGGTGCGGGTACAACGTGACTCCCTCTCTGGTATGTGCGGGTACAGCGTGGCTCTCTGGTTGGTGTGGGTACAGCCTTTCTCTCTGGTATGTGCGGGTACAGCGTGGCTCTCTGGTTGGTGTGGGTACAGCCTTTCTCTCTGGTTGGTGCGGGTACAGCATGGCTCTCTGGTTGGTGCGGGTACAGCGTGGCTCTCTGGTGCGGGTACAGCGTGGTTCTCTGGTTGGTGCGGGTACAGCTTTGCTCTCTGGTTGTGCGGGCACGCCGTGGCTCTCTCCCTAGCTTCCCCCAGCATGAGCACAGTATTCTTTTTTTTTCCTCTTGTAACCCCTCCCCAGCAGAGTGCTTGCATGCTGTGGGATTTAGCATGGTGTCTGTGGACACGCCGGGGCCGTCACTCTTAAAGGACTACGTTTCCCATGATGCCCCCAGTCCCCAAAATCTTCTGATTGGCCCTCTGCTGTGGCCAATCATGGTGAGGAAAGCAGGAAGCAAGGCGCCGACACGGCGAATCCAATTAGAGCCCCACTCTCTCTCTCTTCTAGCTCCAGCTGACAGAGAGGAGGAGGGGGGCGATCAGGGGAGATATACAGTACAGCCAGCCCGCGGCTCTCCTCTCCCTGTCACAGCGCCGCTGCCGAGTTCTCTGGTAAATGGAGCAGCCACCACCTCCTCCTCTCTGTCAGTTGGAGCTAGAAGAGAGAGAGTGGCTCTAATTGGATTCGCCGTGCCGCCGCCTTGCTTCTTGCTCGCTGTTTTTCTCCCCGAGGATCATGGCACTGGTTTCTAGGGGGGCAAGCGCCCTCCCTTGCCCTATGGAGCGGACACCCATGTGTACATACTGTATACTGTAAGTATCCCCCAAAACTCATGCAGCGGTGTGATTGTAATACGGTACCTATCTCAGTATGTGAGTCAGTACTTTTACAGCACGAAAATTGCTTAAAAACAAACTGCGTGATTTGATCACCTTTATTTGTTTAGGCCACTAAACAACAAAGTATATGTTTTTGGTGCATACTGCATTAATTGCAGCATTAATGAGGACAGATTGAATGAGTTACATTAATGGTTAGTTGGATACTTTGAGTACTAGCCACACTTTATATATATATATATTGAGTATATTATATATATATATATATTGAGTATTTTAATTTAGGCTGCCACAAGTAAAAATTGAGCCTCACCCTCTTACAGCGCTAAGATCCATCCATTATCAATCAATTTTTTAAAAGCAAGAGCATCTACTGCCCCCTGAAGTTCTAGAGTTTGACAGCTAAATGACAGGGGTGAGGCCTAGTAGCAAGAAGGATGGGACTGAATTTTGACTTGGGCAGAGAAGTGGGATGGATGTTCAACCAGGTCTTAGGATTCAAGGGGGCTCCACAGGGACCTCTCGTGTGACCTTTGTGGTCACATTAGAATTGTTTAAGGCAAGCTCTTGTTCATTTTAGGACAATTAAAAAAAAAAATTGATACACCCAGTCATGATACTTCTCCTCAAAAAGACATAGAGGTTGATTTACCAAAAAAAGAGACAATATGTGTATGGGGCGCAGAGGTGACATGTGGAGGGGCAGAGAGACAATCTGTGAATGGGGTGCAGAGCTGACATGTTGACAGAGGGTGAGCTGTGGACAGGGAGGAAAGGGTGAGCTGTGGACAGGGAGAAGAGGGTGAGCTGTGGACAGGGAGGAGAGGGTGAGCTGTGGACAGGGAGGAGAGGGTGAGCTGTGGACAGGGAGGAGAGGGTGAGCTGTGGACAGGGAGGAGAGGGTGAGCTGTGGACAGGGAGGAGAGGGTGAGCTGTGGACAGGGAGGAGAGGGTGAGCTGTGGACAGGGAGGAGAGGGTGAGCTGTGGACAGGGAGGGGAGGGTGAGCTGAGGAAAGGGTGAGCTGTGGACAGGGAGGAGAGGGTGAGCTGTGGACAGGGAGGAGAGGGTGAGCTGTGGACAGGGAGGAGAGGGTGAGCTGTGGACAGGGAGGAGAGGGTGAGCTGTGGACAGGGAGGAGAGGGTGAGCTGTGGACAGGGAGAGCTGTGGACAGGGAGGAGAGGTTGAGCTGTGGACAGGGAGGGGAGGGTGAGCTGTGGACAGGGAGGGGAGGGTGAGCTGTGGACAGGGAGGGGAGGGTGAGCTGTGGACAGGGAGGGGAGGGTGAGCTGTGGACAGGGAGGAGAGGGTGAGCTGTGGACAGGGAGAGCTGTGGACAGGGAGGAGTGGGTGAGCTGTGGACAGGGAGGGGAGGGTGAGCTGTGGACAGGGAGGGGAGGGTGAGCTGTGGACCGGGAGGAGAGGGTGAGCTGTGGAAGGGGAGGAGAGAAGGTGAGCTGAGGATGGGAATGCTAATTTTTTTTCTGCACAATGTGTGATACACACTCCTCAGCACTGCACAATACGTACTCCTGTGCACTCTGTGTGTTACACCGTCCTGAACCTTGAATTGTATGTGAAACTCCGTTCTGAGCCTTGACCACACCCTTTATTTGGCATGACTTCTCTTCCCCAAGGAATGGCGAGATAGGGGGCGGAAGGGGGTTGGGTTTAGGGGCAGGGTTGAGGTCGGAAAGGGGGTGGGGTCGGAGGCGGATAGTTGACTGGGGAGGATGGGTTCTTGCACCTATTCTCTGAGTAAAAAAAAAGCCCTGCTGAGAATAAATTACACACAGGTGGACTGTACTAACGAAATAGGTGACTTCTGAAGGCAATTGGTTCCACTAAATTTTAGTTAGGGGTATCAGAGTAAAGGGTGGCTGAATACAAATGCACACCACACTTTTTAGATACTCAATTGTAGAAAAAAAAATTAAAACCATTTATCATTTCCAGAACTATGTGCCACTTTGTGTTGGTCTATCACATAAAGGGCCAGATTCAGGTAGATGAGAGCATCTTTGCTCTGGAGTAACGCTTCTCATTTACGTTACTCTGCCGAAATTTTAGGAGCAAGTGCTGTTATTCATGTTATTCGGCAGCGCATCGCAAATGAGCCGGCGGAATTCAAATTGGGCGGGTACGGGGCGTGTAATATTTAAACTATGCGCGATCCCGCGGCGAACGTACTGCGCATGCGTCGAGTGTCAATGCATCCCAGTGCGCATGCTCCAAATTCTGTCAGTGAACGTCAATGACGTCACATCCCCATTCATGAACGTTTTACGCAAGCGACGCGATTATTTTTTTTTCCGACGCGATGACGACGCCTATACTTAACATAGGATACTCCACTAGGGGGCTGCTTTATCTTTACGTCGCGTATCGCTTCCGGAAACGTCGTAAAGTCACTGCGTCGCGCCCGAAAAAGATTGTGAATTTCCGACTCCCGCCGATTAACATATTTTTTCAGCGTTAATCAGCGGGAACGCCCCCGGCGCCATTTTTAAGTTGAAGTAACGATGCGATGGCGAAATTCAATTGCGCCGATCGCATCGGAACTCCAACCCGGCGTTTCTTGTTTTCTGGTTACAGAAAACAAAAACGCCGGCTTAAAGTGACAGTAAGGCGGCGTACACACGAGGGGATATGTCCGCTGAAAACGGTCCGATGGACCGTTTCAGCAGACATCTCCGCTCGTGTGTATGGGCTAGCGGACAGATTTCTCCACCCGACAGATTTCAAAGCAAGCTTTGAAATCTATCCGGTGGAATCTGTCCGCCCGACATGTCTGCTGGTTAGTACACTTACCAGCAGACATGTGGCCCCCACCGCCGCCGCGCCGCTGCCGAATGGATTCGGCGCATGCGCGGAAGTGTTTTACTTCCTGGTGCGGTGACGTGGCGGTGACGCGGCGGCGTCAACGTCACCGCCGCGTCACCGCGCCGTCCGGCGGCGGGGAATTTGATCCGATGGTGTGTACACGCCATCGGATCAAACTCCCGATCGGACATATCCGATGGAAATGGTCCGCGGACCGTTTTCATCGGATATGTCCGATCGTCTGTACGCCGCCTTAGGCTGGCGGATCAATGGATACTCCAGCCTAACTCTACCTGAATCTGGCCCAAAATCTCAATAAAATACATTTATGTTTTTGGTTGTAACATGACAAAATGTGAAAAATTTCAAGCGGTATGAATACTTTTTCAACGCACTGAATGTATCACAATAGCTACCTAAACAATTTAATTTATGTTCAGTCAGGTACTACATAGCTGTTGCAAAGTTTAAATTAGATTGTATAGTCAGATTGTAACGTGCCAGTTTAGGCCTGCAGTCACTAATCATTGCATAGCGCTTGGCTGCACAGTGGTTGCTATCAAATATACACATCTCTCTCGTTCCTCCAACGTAAAAGATTTACAGTATATATAAGTTTAGTGAGGAAGTTAAGATGATTGTATTGCAGTTTAACATATCATATCACATCATGAGTGTGTTTTAAGAAAATAATGCTAGAAGCAATGGGCCAAGTCATTTTTTGGACTGAAAGGATTATAGTAATTGCTTTTACAGGCAATGTAAAATACCGATACTTAGCAAAAAGGAAAACAAACACATTATCTAGTAGAGCGGGCACACATTAAAAATACTTCTATTCATGCTTTCATACCTGGGCCCCTGCCAAAAAATGACTGAAAATGTACTTTTGCTACCGCTGCTTTGCTGCCCAAATCTAATTTGGACCATTTGCATCAGTTTTTGGTTAAACTATTGATAGAACATAAAAAGGCTTCAGAAATGGATGCTGCAGAATGAGACATTTGGCTCTGGAATCAATAGTGTGTATGCTTAAGTTCTCCACCACCAAAAGCAGATCCTCCTTTATTATTAATTAGACTATGGGAAACAGCTTCCTCTGCAAACAGCAACTTTGTAAAAACATTCTTTATGCTACACTTTATTTTTTTTACACATTTCGCTTCATTGTATTGTGCAACACCCTACAAAATACCCAGAGCAAAGCACATTCCTATATTAAACCCCAATTAACTCTTAAAGTGTTTGTTAACCCAAACAAAAACAAAATTCCGATCCTGGTCCCTTAAAGCGTATTAAACAGCATAGTGCTTTTGACGTGTAATCTGCCCCCCTCTAATCTGCAAAAAACCTGGCTGATCCTGCCACTTCCTCTACCTCTGCACTGACCATGATAATCAGGACTGCTGAGCCCTGACCACCACAATCAGCTTATGTCCCTCCGTCATCCACAGCTGTCCTCTCTGTTCTCCTCTCTCCCTCTCACCTCTCCTCCCTTCCTGTCTGCTCCGTGTCTGTGTCTATGTCTCTGCCACGCCCTGCCCCCCCACTATTATTAAAAGTGGCATACCACACTGTGTAATTTTTTTCTGAAAACGTGGATTGTAAATACCTATTTAGGGCTATCTTCAGGCCAGTCATGTGACTCGCTGCCGCTTTACATCTCCAAGACAGGGCTTCTTCAGGAGGGCCTGAGCAGCCATGTGACCTCCCCAGCTGATGTCAGATGGAGATCTCGGCCCCTCCTGCTGTATCCATTTATCGGAGCTGTAAAGCGGCCACGAGTCACGTGACTGGCCTGAAGATCAGCAATACCATTTTTTATAAAAGACTTACACAGTGTGGTATGCCTGCCTATAATAGAGGGGCTGGCAGTGAGTTATAATTTTGAGTAAACAAACACTTTAAGCATGAGCATAGTCAGGTGATTAACCGGGTCCCGTCCGACCCACGCATATATACTGTGGCAGAATGGCTCTCCTAAGCTAAATCCTGTATATATACGGCTTTGCCCAGAGAGCCACCGGAGCTGCGCACGAGAGCCAGCATGGGGATTTGTGTGTGTAAACACACAAATCCCTATGCTGTCAGAGCAATGGAGCCAGATCGTGTGATCCTACAAAGTAGGAACAACGATCTGTCATCTCTCCTAGTTAATCCCATCCCCACACAGTGAGGGAAAACACAGTTAACCCCTTGATCACCCCAGAGTGTTAACCCCTTCCCTGCCAGTGACATTTATACAGTAATCAGGGCATATTTATAGCACTGATCGCTCTATAAATGTCAATGGTCCCAAAAATGTGTCAAAAGTGTCCGATCTGTCAGCTGCAATGAAGCAATACCGCTAAAAATTGCATATACCCGCCATTACTACTAAGAAATAATAATAATAAAAACACCATAAATCGTTCCCATAGTTTGTAGACACTATAACAAAATTGTCGCTATTTTTTTGTTTATAGCGCAAAAAATAAAAACTGCAGAGGTGATCAAATACCACCAAAAGAAAGCTCTATCTATGGGAAAAACAGGAGGTGAATTTTGTTTGGGTACAGCACTGCATGACCGCGCAATTGTCAGTTAAAGCGACACAGTGCCAAATTGTAAAGCGTGCTCTGGTCAGGAAGAGGGTAAAATCTGGTGGTTTGAGACTTTTTGGGTTTGTATGACTATTTTTACATGCAACTTATGGGGATTCAGAACACTTCAGACACACAGATCGCTTTTAAAAAAAAATAAGTCAGTTTATTTATAATTATTATTATAATACAGGATTTATATATTACCAACAGTTTGCACAGCAGTTTTTCCAAATGATCTTCTCAGCAATGCACAACATAGAAATGGTACTCAACATAAAAATAGCTGTTCTTTTCTTTAGCATAAGTGACGATGCAAATATAACATATTCTTTTCAGCACAGTCTTTCACAGTCTCACATGACTCTCCGACAGTCTCACTTTTCTTTAGCTCACACATAGCTATCAGTAGAGGGTACCAGAGTTTCATACATAGCTTTCACTAGAGGGTTCCAGAGCTTCATACATAGCTATCAGTAGAGGGTTCCAGAGCTTCATACATAGCTTTCACTAGAGGGTTCCAGAGCTTCATACATAGATATCAGTAGAGGGTTCCAGAGTTTCATACATAGCTTTCACTAGAGGGTTCCAGAGCTTCATACATAGCTTTCACTAGAGGGTTCCAGAGCTTCATACATAGATATCAGTAGAGGGTACCAGAGTTTCATACATAGCTTTCACTAGAGGGTTCCAGAGCTTCATACATAGCTATCAGTAGAGGGTTCCAGAGCTTCATACATAGCTTTCACTAGAGGGTTCCAGAGCTTCACACATAGCTATCAGTAGAGGGTTCCAGAGCTTCATACATAGCTATCAGTAGAGGGTACCAAAGTTTCATACATAGCTTTCACTAGAGGGTTCCAGAGCTTCATACATAGCTATCAGTAGAGGGTTCCAGAGCTTCATACATAGCTTTCACTAGAGGGTTCCAGAGCTTCATACATAGATATCAGTAGAGGGTTCCAGAGCTTCATACATAGCTTTCACTAGAGGGTTCCAGAGCTTCATACATAGATATCAGTAGAGGGTTCCAGAGCTTCATACATAACTTTCACTAGAGGGTTCCAGAGCTTCATACATAGCTATGTATGAAGCTCTGGAACCCTCTACTGATATCTATGTATGAAGCTCTGGAACCCTCTACTGATATCTATGTATGAAGCTCTGGAACCCTCTACTGATATCTATGTATGAAGCTCTGGAACCCTCTACTGATATCTATGTATGAAGCTCTGGAACCCTCTACTGATATCTATGTATGAAGCTCTGGAACCCTCTACTGATATCTATCAGTAGAGGGTACCAGAGTTTCATACATAGCTTTCACTAGAGGGTTCAGAGCTTCGCACATAGCTAGTAGAGGGTTCCAGAGTGCTCTCATTAAGAGGGTTTTAAAGCTTCATACATGGCTCTCATTAGAGGGTTCCAGATCTTCACACATACTGTAGTTATTGGTAGACCGTTTAAAAGTTTCACACATAGCTCTTGCAAAGAGGTTACCAGAGCTTTACACGTAGCTCCCACTAGAATGTTCTAAAGTTTCACACGCTCCAACTCCAGAACTAGTTCTTTCAGGGACGGTTCACACCAGAAATGGCTAAGGAATGCACTGTGCGTTCCTGTACACTTCACATGCAGGCCTATGCTTTGCGGAAAAACAGGAGGTGAATTTCGTTTGGGTACAGCACTGCATGACCGCGCAATTGTCAGTTAAAGCGACACAGTGCCAAATTGTAAAGCGTGCTCTGGTCAGGAAGAGGGTAAAATCTGGTGGTTTCAGACTTTTTGGGTTTGTATTTACTATTTTTACATGCAACTTATGGGGATTCAGAACACTTCAGACACACAGATCGCTTTTAAAAAAAAAATAAGTCAATTTATTTATAATTATTATTATAATACAGGATTTATATAGTACCAACAGTTTGCACAGCAGTTTTTCCAAATGAACTTCTCAGCAATGCACAACATAGAAATGGTACTCAACATAAAAATAGCTGTTCTTTTCTTTAGCATAAGTGACGATGCAAATATAACATATTCTTTTCAGCACAGTCTTTCACAGTCTCACATGACTCTCAGACAGTCTCACTTTTCTTTAGCTCACACATAGCTATCAGTAGAGGGTTCCAGAGCTTCATACATAGCTTTCACTAGAGGGTTCCAGAGCTTCATACATAGCTATCAGTAGAGGGTACCAGAGTTTCATACATAGCTTTCACTAGAGGGTTCCAGAGCTTCATACATAGCTATCAGTAGAGGGTTCCCAAGCTTCATACATAGCTTTCACTAGAGGGTTTTAGAGCTTCATACATAGATATCAGTAGAGGGTTCCAGAGCTTCATACATAACTTTCACTAGAGGGTTTCAGAGCTTCACACATAGCTATCAGTAGAGGGTTCCAGAGCTTCATACATAGCTTTCACTAGAGGGTTTCAGAGCTTCACACATAGCTATCAGTAGAGGGTTCCAGAGCTTCATACATAGCTATCAGTAGAGGGTACCAGAGTTTCATACATAGCTTTCACTAGAGGGTTCCAGAGCTTCATACATAGCTATCAGTAGAGGGTTCCAGAGTTTCATACATAGCTTTCACTAGAGGGTTCCAGAGCTTCATACATAGCTTTCACTAGAGGGTTCCAGAGCTTCATACATAGATATCAGTAGAGGGTTCCAGAGCTTCATACATAGCTTTCACTAGAGGGTTCCAGAGCTTCATACATAGCTTTCACTAGAGGGTTCCAGAGCTTCATACATAGCTATGTATGAAGCTCTGGAACCCTCTACTGATATCTATGTATGAAGCTCTGGAACCCCCTACTGATATCTATGCATGAAGCTCTGGAACCCTCTACTGATATCTATGTATGAAGCTCTGGAACCTTCTACTGATATCTATGTATGAAGCTCTGGAACCCTCTACTGATATCTATGTATGAAGCTCTGGAACCCTCTACTGATATCTATGTATGAAGCTCTGGAACCCTCTACTGATATCTATGTATGAAGCTCTGGAACCCTCTACTGATATCTATGTATGAAGCTCTGGAACCCTCTACTGATATCTATGTATGAAGCTCTGGAACCCTCTACTGATATCTATGTATGAAGCTCTGGAACCCTCTACTGATATCTATGTATGAAGCTCTGGAACCCTCTACTGATATCTATGTATGAAGCTCTGGAACCCTCTACTGATATCTATCAGTAGAGGGTTCCAGAGCTTCATACATAGCTTTCACTAGAGGGTTCCAGAGCTTCATACATAGATATCAGTAGAGGGTTCCAGAGTTTCATATATAGCTTTCACTAGAGGGTTCCAGAGCTTCATACATAGATTTCACTAGAGGGTTCCAGAGCTTCATACATAGATATCAGTAGAGGGTACCAGAGTTTCATACATAGCTTTCACTAGAGGGTTCCAGAGCTTCATACATAGCTATCAGTAGAGGGTTCCAGAGCTTCATACATAGCTTTCACTAGAGGGTTCCAGAGCTTCACACATAGCTATCAGTAGAGGGTTCCAGAGCTTCATACATAGCTATCAGTAGAGGGTACCAGAGTTTCATACATAGCTTTCACTAGAGGGTTCCAGAGCTTCATACATAGCTATCAGTAGAGGGTTCCAGAGCTTCATACATAGCTTTCACTAGAGGGTTCCAGAGCTTCATACATAGATATCAGTAGAGGGTTCCAGAGCTTCATACATAGCTTTCACTAGAGGGTTCCAGAGCTTCATACATAGATATCAGTAGAGGGTTCCAGAGCTTCATACATAACTTTCACTAGAGGGTTCCAGAGCTTCATACATAGCTATGTATGAAGCTCTGGAACCCTCTACTGATATCTATGTATGAAGCTCTGGAACCCTCTACTGATATCTATGTATGAAGCTCTGGAACCCTCTACTGATATCTATGTATGAAGCTCTGGAACCCTCTACTGATATCTATGTATGAAGCTCTGGAACCCTCTACTGATATCTATGTATGAAGCTCTGGAACCCTCTACTGATATCTCTCAGTAGAGGGTACCAGAGTTTCATACATAGCTTTCACTAGAGGGTTCAGAGCTTCGCACATAGCTAGTAGAGGGTTCCAAAGTGCTCTCATTAAGAGGGTTTCAAAGCTTCATACATGGCTCTCATTAGAGGGTTCCAGATCTTCACACATACTGTAGTTATTGGTAGACCGTTTAAAAGTTTCACACATAGCTCTTGCAAAGAGGTTACCAGAGCTTTACACGTAGCTCCCACTAGAAGGTTCTAAAGTTTCACACGCTCCAACTCCAGAACTAGTTCTTTCAGGGACGGTTCACACCAGAAATGGCTAAGGAATGCACTGTGCGTTCCTGTACACTTCACATGCAGGCCTATGCTTTGCGATTTCAGCCCATTAATTTTGAATGGGCTGAAATTGCACCGCACTGCACTAGGAAACTGTGTGGGAAACTGTGTGGGAAACTTGCATTGAACCTGGGTTTTCCTCACCGCATTCTGTTGTGAACTGGCCCTATGTGTCTTTTACATTGCTTGTAATGAGAGCTCCAGTGCTCTTAAACACAGGAAATTATTGTTTCTGAATGAGCTTACAGAGGAATATTCCTACCCCCTAGCCTTATACACACCGGGATCAATTTAAATAAAGGTATACATTGTTGTTGACACTTTTGTTGCTGCATGTACAATACATGTTGCTCTGATAGGATATTCAATCAGGGCTCTTTAAGAGCAATTCCAGGCAGTAATTAAAATCAGTTAATGAACTGCTACCACATAAACACAATTTAGCGCAAGGGTCAGCAACCTTTTCCACATGAGATACAAAATCAATGTTAGCCTAAGGCAGGGGTGTCCAAACTTTTTTCAAAGAGGACCAGATTTGATGAAGTGAACATATGTGAGTGCCGACCATTTTGCCTGGGGGGTGGCTGTGTCAGTTTAACTGCTTGCCGACCGCCCGCCGTCATATTACGGCGGGACGGCGGCACTCCTGGGCGAGAGCCCGTAGCTATACGTCCGCTTTAAAGCGGCCGCTAGGGGGTACGATCGCCGCCGGGCACCCGCGATTGCTCGTTACAGCGCGGGGAACGGGAGCTTTGTGTGTAAACACAAAGCTCTCGTTCCTGTCAGCGGGGGAAACGCTGATCTCCTGTTCATACAATGTATGAACAGAAGATCAGTGATTTCCCCTAGTGAGGCCACCCCCCCATACAGTTAGAACACACCAGGAACACACTTAACCCCTTCCCTGCCCCCTAGTGTTAACCCCTTCCCTGCCAATGGCATTTTTATAGTAATACAATGCATTTTTATAGCATTAATCGCTATTAAAAATGCCAATGGCCCCAAAAATGTGTCAAAAGTGTCCGAAGTGCCCGCCATAATGTCGCAGTACTGAAAAAAAATGCTGATCGCCGCCATTACTAGTAAAAAAAAAATATTAATAAAAATGCCATAAAATGACCCCCTATTTTGTAAACGCTAGAACTTTTGCGCAAACCAATCAATAAATGCTTATTGCGATTTTTTTTAAACAAAAAATATGTAGAAGAATATGTATCGGCCTAAACTGAGGAAAAATAATGTTTTTTTTAATATATTTTTTGGGGGATATTTATTATAGCAAAAAGTAAAAAATATTGCATTTTTTTCAAAATTGTCGCTCTATTTTTGTTTATAGCGCAAAAAATAAAAACCGCAGAGATGATCAAATACCACCAAAAGAAAGCTCTATTTGTGGGAAAAAAAGGACGCCAATTTTGTTTGGGAGCCACGTCGCACGACCGCGCAATTGTCAGTTAAAGCGACGCAGTGCCGAATCACAAAAAGTGCTCTGGTCATTGGACAGCAATATGGTCCGGGGCTAAAGTGGGTAATTCCGGGACACTGTATTTTCCTGGAATGAATGTGGCCAGGACAGACCTGCAAAATGCACGACTATCCGTGGCAATCCGGGACACATGGTCACCCTAAACCCAACGCATGGTAGACACATGGAGATTAAAAACAAATGACCATTGCCCTCACCTATAACTGGCCTTTGCAGCAATGAGCACATGGAAGGGCAATGCATGCATGCAAAACAAAACCAGAGAAAATCCCAGTTCAACTTACCGACCAGCCTGCAAAAAAACACATTTTCCTTTCTAACAGTATGCGTTAAAAACAGGGGTTTGGTCTGCACACATTTGCTAATAAATGCACCACTCCTTAAAGGCACAAGGGTGCACTGGAGTGGTGGACTCCAGACTCACCTGCCTTCTGCCTATCCATTATAATGCATGTGCTTCCCCTGTGGAGGCTCTCAGAATTTAGAGTTAGGACTACAGAAAATACGGGGTGCCTTGACGGGGCTCTGTAGCTTATGCTTATACATGTATTTGAAAATATGTGCAGACTAAACCCCTGTCTTTAATGCATACTGTTAGACAGGAAAATTCAGTTGTTTGCAGGCTGGTCGGTATATTGAGCAGGGTATTTCTCTGGTTTTGTCTTTTTTAGAGACATTGGGCCAGATTCTCAGCGGCGCTACGACGGAGTATTTCAGATACCCCGTCGTATCGCCGTTTTTGTTGACTCGAACTCATGCGAGTGATTCCTAGAATCACTTTGGCATAGATACGCCTGAAGATCCGACAAGTGTAATACCATTACACTTGCGGATCGTAGTTGTAATGACAACTCCGGCCACTAGGTGGCCTTTACGTTGTTTTCTCATTTGCCTATGCAAATGAGGCTACTACGCCGATTCCCGATCGCTTTTACGCCGCCCCGTCGTCGCGTACATCGTTTACGAACTCGAAAGGTTACCCCTGCTTCTATGAGGAGTAGCCTTACGAAGTACCGTCGGATGCCGTCAGGTCCCGTCGGATGCCATGTTAAGTATGGCATCGGGTCAGTGTCGGCTTTTTCCGTCGCTTACGTCGTTTTACTAACTCGTTCGCGAATAGGCCATTGCGTAGTGACAATCACGTCGTTTTGATGTCGGTTTCAACGGCGCTTTCCGACGTGAGCTGGAGCATGCGCACTGGGCTTTTTTCCGCGGCCGGCGCATGCGCGGGGGCACGCTTAATTTAAATACAAGCCGCCCCATTTGAATTACGCGGGCTTACGCTGGGCCATTTTCGCTACGCCAATGCAAACTATGGAGCAAATGCTTAGGGAATACGGCACTTGCTCTAGTATGATGCAGCGGCATAGTGTAAATGGCTTACGCTACGCCGGCGAATTTCTTAAAGAATCTGGCCCATAGAGGTTAACTGAGTTAAAGCGGGGGTTCCGTGTAAATTGTTTTTTTTCTTTTACATGCTTCTGGCGCTGTTACCTTACTTAATTTGGTAGTCACATGTCCTAATATTATAGCTGCCAGCATTGTCATTCTGCCGCAAAAGATGATTTATAAAAATCTTAGATGGACGCTTCCATCTTGCTTGTGGGCACCCTGAAGCTCACAAGCAAATCCTTCTGGGATACGGTGAATGCTGATGTCCCAGCATTCACCTCTCTATCCCGCGCATGTGCAGTGTTGACGACGAGCGGTGCCGTCAACACTACGCAGATGCATGTGTTCCCTTACTTAAAATGGCGAATTAGTATCCGCCCTCGTCACATGACCCGCTTGCCGAGTCACGTGACCTGCGAGATAATGGTAAAGATCGTCTCCTTTGAGTCTCGACACATCACTCCCAAGAGACATTGCACACAGCCGGGGAAATCTAACGACACGCCCACTCCCACGGGGAAAGAAACCCGGAAGACACATTAAATGCTTCAGAATAAAGGTAAACAATGACATACGAGAAAAAAAAAAATACGGATTGTACATATATTAAGGCCGCTGCTATGAGTCAGACGAAGTTCATATTTAGGGTGAACGTCCACTTTAAGGAGTTGGGAATCTTCACTCAATATCTTTAGTGAAGTTTCATGTCAATTATTTAATCACAGTGAAAGCAACATCCTACAGTACTTATTTTTTTCATGTGCCCATAATTGAGTATTCAAAGTGAACGCAGCTGCTATATATTTATAATGATTTACAAAAGTATGTTCAATTTGCAAAGTAAACTTTCACTCAGCTTAGTGAATGAGGTTACTTCAGTCAACGTATCACGTGCAAGCACAAATCCTGTAATTTTTCTTGCATATGATTTGATATTTTTGGCAAAGTGAATTTAAACTTAGCTCCACCTCATTCACTACAGTAAGTAAAAAATTCACTCAGCAAAGTGAACATGTTAAATTGTTATAGTACATCAACTTTACAGAGTGAAGATTTTCCTTTAATCCATTATACCTATATAACTTGAAAATTAGAGAATGTATCCACCAGGGTGTGAAGGGTGTGTGTGCTGGGGACTTGGCAATGTTGCAGTAGGGATCAGATGTGAGAGGTGACAAATTAGCTCTCATGATACATTCGTTCCTAATGGCAGAATGCTCCAGCAATGCCAATTACCATCTCTCTTTATACAACACTGTTGTAAAGAATGAAACTCATAGGTCATGTAGGCAGCTATTCCAAGTTAAGTCTTCTTCTGTGTTTGGCATGTCCAGTCAACTTGATTGGCTGGACTGGGATGAAGTAATTCCCATACTTACACACAGAAGATAATTCATCCCGACACCAAGACATAGGCACATGGGCACCTCAGTGTACATTCGAAAATGGTTTTCAAGCAGGCAGGTAAGAACCTTTAATTTGCAGATGTTTTGTCTTTTCTGCAATACAAATTGTCTACTAGTAATTTTCTTTTTACATAAAATTTCATTTGAATATATACTAAAAAAAAAGATACCAGACAAGAAGCAAACATCCAAGTAGCTCAAAAACTTTAGTTTGCATAATGTGTTCATGTTACGGTTATCTGCTTATGTTCATATCGTCAAAGCAAAAAAAGAGAAAACAAGGGCATTTTCAATCTCAAACCCGCAATCACAATTTCTGTACAGAGCAATTGGAAAAGGGAAAAAATCTACAAACTATGTCTCTGTGTGATTACCTAATTATAAGATTGCTGATAGAACTCTAGCTTCAAAGAAACAAGGAGGGTTACTGCTGAACTACAAAAACTCCAGTCTACAGACGGTCCCCTACTTACAAACATCCGACTTACAAACGGAGGGAGACAACAGGAAGTCAGAGGAAATCTATCCCAGGGAAGGGAAATTCTCTCCTGTGAGGCCCCGTACACACGACCGAGAAACTCGTCGGGCTAAACTCATCGTTCCGCCCGTCGAGGTTCCCGTTCAGCTGTCGAAAAGCTCGTCGAGCCAAATTTCCCCATAGAACAACGAGGAAATAGAGAGCATGCTCTCTTTTTGGCTCGATGAGCTTCCCGACGGCAGTGTTTTCCTGACAAGATTCTGGGACAAGATTAAGGCCCCGAACACACGACCGAGTTTCTTGGCAGAATCCAGCAAGAACCTCGATGGCAGACGTATTCTGTCGAGAAAACCGGTCGTGTGTACCTCTATTTTTCTCGTCAAGATTCTGGGCAGTTTTCTTGACCTCAAAGCCTCGTACACACGCACGGTATACTCGGCAAGAAAGCTCTCCCAGCAGCTTTCTAGCCAAGAAAACCGTGTGTGTGTGTACGAGGCTTAACCACTTCCATACTGGGCATTTTCACTCCCTTCCTGCCCAGACCAATTTTTAGTTTTCAGCACTGTCGCACTTTGAATGCCAATTGCGCGGTCGTGCGATGTGGCTCCCAAACAAAATTGGCGTCCTTTTTTTTCTCACAACTAGAGCTTTCTTTTGGTGGTATTTGATTACCTCTGCGGTTTTTATTTTTTGCGCTATAAACAAAAGAACACAATATTTTTTACTTTTTGATTTAATAAATATCATCTTTTTTTTTTATAATTTTTTCCCTTAGTTTAGACCGATACATATTTTTCTACATATTTTTGGTAAAAAAAATCACAATAAGCGTATTTGATCGGTTTGCGCAAAAGTTCTAGCGTCTACAAAATAGGAAATATAATTATGGATTTTTTTTTCTTTTACTAGTAATGGGGGCGATCTGCGTTTTTTTTTATTTTTATTGTGACCGTGACATTGCGGCGGACACATCGAACACTTTTGACACATTTTTGGGGCCATTCACATTTACACAGCGATTAGTGCTATAAAACTGCACTGATTACTGTGTAAATGTGACTGGCAGGGAAGAGGTTAACACTAGGGGGCACTGAAAGGTGTTCAATATGTTCCCTAAAGTGAGTTCTAACTGTTAGGGGAAGGGGGATTTACAAGGGGAGGAGATCGATGTGTGTTTCTCTGTACTGGGAACACACATCAGTCTCCTCACCGCTGACATGACATGGATCTGTGTGTTTACACACGCGCACCGGGTCCCAAGGAATGCGGCCTAGCGGCCGGAAAAACAAGGATGTCATATGACGTCCAGTCTGAAGGAGGAAAGGTCCCCACCGACGTCATTTTACTATGGCTCGGTGGGGAAGGGGTTAAAGTGGATGTAAACCCAATTTTTTTTTGATATCACAATGTAGAGAATATGACTTCCTATCATCTGTGCCCAGTCTTGCCACACAGTTAATCCAGCGCTGAGCAATCCTCTTTTTATTGTTCAGTGAAATAAAACAGACTTCCCTATAAAGACCAAAGTCCTCGCTTTAATGACAAGTTATTTACATATCTCGTGTACTAGCTTGCAGACATGCACAGCTTCTTGTCTATGTATATTCTGATGGCTGTTCACACTGAACTGTGGATTGAAAACATTTATTCAAAACACAGGAAAGACAGCCAATCCTGCGAGAGCCGGAGGGGAGAGGAGAGGAGGAGAGGGGAGGGGGATGTGAATTGTGCACTTTACAGAAGCTGTGCATGTATGCAAGCTAGTGCACAAGATATGTAAATAACCTGTCACTCAAGCAAGGACTTAGTTAGTTGGACTGGGAGAGTTACATTGCTCCCAGTCAAGATTTACCTAAATTGTGACCTCTGTCATTCCAGAAAGGTCCACTGGGTCAGTCTGCATTCTAGGGATGTGGTATCGTCTCTGGTCGGCAGTTGGCGCCAGAGGGGTTTCTGGCAGATTAAGTCTGCCCCAGCAGCCAATTGGAGGAGTTTTTCCCTTGCGGGGCACGCTGGGGAGGGGTATATCTGTGACAGGTGTCATGTGTTCCAAAATCTTCGCAGGGTCTCGGTTCCAGGTGCAGCATCCACCTTTAGGGTGCGCGCATCCATGGACCCCGCCGGCTTGGCCCACCTGGCCAAGCTTGCAGGCTTCACCGAGCCTCAACCGGAGGGTAAAGGGGACCCCAGTGACTTGCTGGGTTCCCAGTCCTATTGAATGGATCCCAGGCTGGGTGCCATGCAATTGGGGGATCGGCTCAAGGGGAACCCAGAGGCAGGTTTTCCACAGGGGAACAGTGGGGTTATTTCCGAGCCAATTGAGTGTTCCTCAAAAGTTGAGGAATAAAGTGCTAGATAATACAAAAAATTGTATAATTAATCAGCTGCTCCTCGGTGGTACAGTGGTGTGCTGCAGTGGATAAGAAAAAGAATGATTGAGGGCGCTATTTAATGTTTGAGCCCAAAGGTGGATAGGCTAAGTATGTATGAACCTTGGATGATATTGGTATTATGCCCAATGATAGTGTGATATAAAAGTGAAAAACAGGTGGGTGCCTTGGTATGCAACAAATATATAAAACCTTAGTATGCAACAAATATATCAAAAACAATATATGGTGATAAATACTATTGATTATTAAGTGCACAGCAAATCACACGTTGTGCCAGTGAAATAAGTCTGGTGACCATCCACTATTGATAAGGATAGTTCGTAGGATAGAGTGCAATAAAAGGTTAATAGACCAGTCTATAGAGTGTAAAGTCCAATGTAGCCGAGAACCAATTTTCAAAAAAGAAATGCTGGACGTCGGGTCTCAGATGTGCTTAGTTAGCCTTCACCATATAGATTAGGACTTCACCCAAAGTGCTGTAGAGCTATTTATGCGCTTACCACAAGGAGAGACCTCTTAATTAAAAGTAGGTCATATGTGCTGGACAGGATAAGTTAACAACAAGAACCTGGGGAATGCCCAGGGAATAACCAAGCCTACTTACCGACCAGCTAGCAGAACAACCAATTAACCTGTCTAACAATGTGCGTTAAAAACAGGGGTTTTGTCCGCACGCATTTGCAAACGCATGCGTGATATGTGCTGGACAGGATAAGTGCCTGTTTCACTAGGGGCATGTACTGGATCCAGGTGGAACAATTGAAGATGACCGTGGAACTCACAATGAAAAAGAGAAAAGTTGGGGGAAACCCATAGTGCGTTACCTTTATTAAAATAGTAAAATCACATAACAGCCAGATGGCCTCTTACTTTTAGGTGTGCCTGGCACTGGGACTGCAGCATATGGGATTGTCTCTGCTAGGAGGGACCCGCTAGGTGCACACAGTGCAGCCAGATGATTGCTGTGTCAGACTGGGTGCCGTGGAAATGCGAGGCGCTGGATGTTCGGCTGTGGAGGAGAGCCAGATCTCGCCGCCGACATACGTTTCGTATCTAGTACGTCATCAGGGGGGCGCGCCTGTGAGTTCATTTGTTCCAGAGCTTAGTACATGCTTCACTTTGCAAAGAATACCCAGTGACATATGAGCAATTAAAAAAAAAGAAGCATTTTGCACATGATTGGATGATAAAAGTCAGCAGAGCTTCCCCTCATTGACTAAGCTCTGGAGAGATTGCACGTTCAATTTGCCTTTAGTAAGCACACCCCAGTATATGTGCAGTCTTGTCTGTCTAGCCGTCCATCCATCTGTGCTATTGTCTTCTGAAAGCCCCCCCCCCCAGCAGAACACACTGATCAGCGCTCACAGTCATTGGCTGCCAGCGATGATTGGGATGCCAATTTTCCAGCATGCCCATTCGACAAAAGCCGGTTGAAGGACTCTGGGTACATTTTCCATACCAAAAGCGATAACCTCGAGCCACACTCGGGATCGTATGACAGGATCCAGGCAAAGTTACTTGCCTTGTACCCAGGACCCTGCGATGTCTCCCCGATGTCTCCCCGCTGTGTGTGTGTGAGCCGTGTCCTCTGTTCGATTCATCAGTGCCGGGCTCCGTTCCCTGCGAGCGCCGCGCCGCACGGGGATTGAGCCTGGCGCCAAATGCAAAAAGTTGAAAACACACAATACATACATGAATGTGCATTTTTTTATGTGTTCATAGGTGTATTTGCATGTGTTTTAACACACATTACTACATAATTTCCCACATCAAGTTTATACCAGATGCTTTTCAGTGCATTTTTAAACCACACCCAGACTGCTTGCACATTGTTTGCCATGGGTCACAATGGCCCTAGGTAACACCAATGAGGCCAGTTCCAGTGCTTTTATCAAAAGTACAACCTGCTGCATTTTTTTTTACCTGAATCCATTAAAAGCTGTGTAACAACAGTATAATGCACATTTTCCTAATGAGAAAATAAATATATATATATATATATATATATATATATATATATATAATTTATTTTTGTTACTAGTAATGGTGGCAATCTGCAACTTATAGTGTGACTGGTGTAGTGCGGTGGACAAATCGGAGACCTAACTGACACTTTTTGGGAACCAGTGACACTATTACAGTGATCAGTGCTATAAAAATGTGCACAGTTACTGTACTAATGATTCTGGCAGGGAAGAGGTTTATCATTAGGGGCGGTCAAAGCATTAAATGTGTTCCCTAGGAGTGATTGGTAACTGTGGGGGATGCTCTGACTGCTTAGCAGGAACACAGAATCAGCACATTCCCCTCCCAACGAACGACGATCTGCCTTGTTTTCTCCTAAAAGATCAGCGGGCCCCAGCAGACATCGTGTTTGTCTGAGCCGCTGATTGACTCTCGCTGTGTCCAATCGCAGCTGGAGTGGTTTGCCGAGGGCATGCCCGTGCGTCTCAGACCCGGAACTGTCAGATCACTTACCAGGTATGTGATCTAACACAGAGCGACCGCCCTGCCGCAGTAAATCTATGGTGGGCGTTCGCTAAGCCGATGATTGGCTCCCGCTGTGTCCAATCACAGCAGGAGCAGGTCCCGTTGGGGGCGCTGTGCACATACCCCAGTGCACAAAATTACGTACAGGTATGTGAGTGAGGGCTGCCCGCCAGTAAATCTGTGTGGGGTGATCCAGAAGTGGTTAATACATGCCACAGAAAATTATAGGTATGGCCACACTGCACTGAAAGTAGGAAGGGCTGAAAGGTGTTTTGTTAATAGGAACCTGAGCCAACTTGTCCCTTATGCAGCACACATGTGCCACAGTCCTTGTAACCACAAAATATGCTTTAATTACTGTGCCATAACATAAGTCTCACAAACCTTAGCACTAGAGATGAGCTTACGTGTTCTCCAAACTCATTTGTAATCTGAACAAAGAAATGGGGGTTCAGAGTTTAGTTTAGAAGTCAGTTTGAGGGTGCTGAAGCTCATCTCCACTCAGCATGAGACTATAGGTCTGACAACTTGTTTGATCATACCTCAACCGCTTCAATAATCTGCCACTTTTACCGCTTTCCTGCCCAGGCCAATTTTTAGCTTTCAGCCCTGTTGCACTTTGAATGACAATTGTGCAGACATGGAACACTTTACCCATATGAGATTTTTTCACACAAATAGAGTTTTGTTTTGGTGCTACTTAATCACCACAGTTTTTTTTTTTTTGCTAAAACAATGAAAAAATACCAAAAAAAAAAAAAAAATTAAATAAATTACAGTTTCTCATTTTCTGACATTTTTTTTGTTAATGAGTAATTTTTCTTCTTCACTGATGTGCGCTGATGAGATGCACTGATAAGACAGCACTGAAGGGCACTGATGAGGCGGAACCGATGAGGAGGCACTGCTAGGTGGCACTGATGGGCACTAATTGGCCTCACTTTTTGGCAAAAATAGGGGCTACGGATAGGTGGCACTGAAAGGCAGCAATGACTGGCATCAGATTTACATCACTGATGGGCACAAATTGGCATCACTGCTGGGCACTGTTGGGACTGCCCTTATTATTATCTGAACAGGTTTTCTCTGTGAGGAGATGCTGCTGACCAGCTTTCCTCTCCTCACACTCTGTCAGTTTGAGGCGAGGAGAGCCAAAGACCAGCATTTCGTTGTTTACATGTGGTCAGCTGTGATTGGACACAGCTGATCACATGGGTAAAGAGCCGTGCCATCTGGTGAGACTGGCAGCAACGTCATATGACAGAACAAGAGAGCACCCTGCCCACCATGATTTGTTTATATGGCAGGCCGGAGGTAGTTGAAGTGGAACACTAGTTAAAAAATTAAGTCCTGCTAGATCACTTCAGGCTGGTTCCTTCTGCAGGTATAGCTATGTAAAATAATAAAAATAAGTGTCTATACTGTTTAAAATCCAGTAATACAGTGTCTCACCCTGCTCTGCACATGCTCAGTCACTCTCTATTTTACGTACTGTGCCGAATTTGTAGAGGCCGATCTGTTGACAGCCTAACAATTTACTGCTGTTCAGGGGCTCTGAACTTCAGCAAAATGGCAGCCTCCAGCAAGAAGAAACTGGAACAATGCTGGAGTGAATTTACAGCACACAATCATTTTGGTAGCATAATAAATGTGGAATGTATGTTCCTTGCTAAAGAACATTATTTTTATCAAGTTGTTATGGGTAAAGTTCCACTTTAAGAAAACATTTAAAACGAACGTTTAGCACTGTAATTAGCAACTGCTGAGACAACGAACACCTTGGTAGGGGTTGTGAAATTATATGTCTCCGCTGCAATAAAAAGCCTGCCTAATGACAATTTTTTATATATATTTAGTTCCACTTTAAATTGATGGGTTTAGTTTTAAGCAACTTCACCTTTTTCCACAATAATCCTATTACCAAAAATGGCTTTATTCACCAGGAGGGAGGATTTAGCACTGAAAAGGTTGCCTGGTAGGAGTGGAATTTCAGTACTTCCTATGGTGACCGAATCTTGAAATATATGTATTCATATATGGTGTATTTACAGAAGGATTTAGGTAATTTGGTCTTACAAAGCATTGATCCACGTACCAAAGAGATTAAGATTTATGGTGGAGAAATTAGTTTTCCTTGACAGCTGCCACCTGTCTCATTAAACTTGCACAGGTCACTAAGTGTCCTCTAACTTGGCATTGTTCGAGACAGTGGTAAATCTTGGCCCTTCCTTTATAGAGGACTTGGCAACAGAAAGCGCAGTGTATGTTAATGCAGATGTTGGACAGTGAAGGTTAAAGTTCTTTATGCTGAGCAGATTCTTTAACACAGTATTTTTACACTGCGTTCTACATAGGAAATATTACCAGTATAAAATGTTATCAATAGGTATTTGAAGACATGTATGACTGAGTGTGGGCAGGGGTTAGGCTCTTGCCTGGGTGACAAGTTGAACTGTACTCACTAAAGAAAGCCCCATAGTAAGGGGAACCCAGGCGTAGGGGCCACATGACTGGGGGAACACTGTGCGGTGCACACACAGGATAGGGAAGTGAGGTCTTAGGGGTGGGGTTACCTAGCACGAGGAGGGTTAGTTAAAAGGAGTGGGTGGGCGGGGCTGGTCATTTGGGCACCATCCATGGCAGAGGTAACACACAGAGTGTTTTTTCCCTCTCTCCCTCTCTCCCTGTGGAAGTGTCTGGTATGGGTATTTGTTTTTCATGTTATTTTTGTGTTTGAGGTGGACGTTGGCATTGGTCTGGGGTTCCTGAGGATTGGGTGGTGGTTGGTATATATATATGGGATGTATATACCTGAGATGGTTGGTAGGAGTTGGGGCCTGTCATGGGATGGGCACCTTCCCTATCTGGTTAGGTGGGGGCTATTGGTCAATCGTGCTGAAGAGTGAAATGAAGGAGGAAGTCATTGTCTCGTGAGCTGATTGGAGCACGGCTAGAGGCCAGGATGCTTCCTGACTGAGTACAGCTGATTACCTAGCACTTTTTCTTTTCCTTCTCTCAGGAACCCCTCGTTTACAGCAGTTTTGTATAATTGTTGTGTTTGGGTTAATTTATTCTATTTTGGTAAATATATATATGAAGTTTTATAAAGATACATATATTTATAAATGGTATTTTATTAACCACTTAAGACCCAGACCAAAATGCAGGTAAAGGACCAGGCCCCTTTTTGCGATTCGGCACTGCGTCGCTTTAACTGACAATTGCGTGGTCGTGCGACGTGGTTTACCAAACAAAATTTGCGTCCTTTTCTTCCCATAAATAGAGCTTTCTTTTGGTGGTATTTGATCGCCTCTGCGATTTTTATTTTTTGCGCTATATACAAAAATAGAGTGACATTTTTGAAAAAAAAAACAATATTTTTTACTTTCTGTAACTAAATTTTAGTCAAACATTTAGGCCAAAATGTATTTAGCCACATGTCTTTAGTAAAAAAAAATCGCAATAAAAATAAATAAATAGCTACCTAGCGGGAACAGCGACACTAATACAGCGATCAGAAAAATGATCGCTTAGTGACGCTGGCAATAGGGAGTAAAAGGGTTAACTAGGACAGTGATCAAGGGGTTAAACATTTATTAGGGGGGGTACGGGGGCTACCCTGGACCTAACACTAACTGCCTGTCACACTGACACTAAATACAGTAATCATGTATTCAGTGACACTGTGACAGGGTGGAGGGGGGGGGGGGGGTGATCGCAAGGGGTTACGTCTGCCTGCGTGTACTGGTGTCAGTGTAGTGTTGTGCAGACTTACTGTGAGATGTGATCTCTCCTCAGCGGCGGTTGAAAATACCGCCGAGGGGAGAGATCACATCACTTCCCTCTTCCTGTGTTTACACAGGAGGAGGAAGTGCAGGGCGGGGGAGCGCGCGCATTGGCTGGGAGCTATCCGGAGGAGGCTGACAAAAACGAATAGCCGCCCCCTCATCCCGGATCGCTCGGCCAGCCACGGGGACCACCGCATGTACTGGGGGGTCCCGATCCACGGCAAGGCAGGCACGTATATATACATTGATGTGCCTGCCTGTGCCATTCTGCTGACGTAAATGTACATGCGGCGGTCCGCAAGCAGTTAAAGTTATTTTAATATTTACCTTTTGGTATTAAATAAAGGGGCCTTTAGTGGCCATTTAATCCAGAAGATGTTGCGTGGTTTATATAGGGGTTTAAGAGGTTTTGGGGTTTGTTATTGGTTTAAGTAGCAAAGACACTAGTAGTACACCAGTCATGCTTGGACTTAGAAGCGAGTGACAATGACATTGTTAACTCCTTGCTCTCTGTGCTGGCTCCTTTACACTGATGACGCTTGTACACTTCAGACACTCTCATGCATAAAGGACACCACTTCCAGGTGTGCAGCATTTTGAAGCTGGTACTGCTCAGCCTGTATCAGGATCCACCAAATCAGGAATGAAAATGCAGCTCTCTCTCCTTCGCCAACCTCTGTGCTTGCTCTCTTCTCCCAGGGCCCCTATACAGCTCTCTGTGACTCCAGGCTGGCCCCCCGAGTACTCTGTGCTGTGGGTCTGGTCCCAATGGGTGGTGAACTGTTCGCTAGTGGAGGTGCCAAGCATTTAACCCCCTCTTCTACCAGAGGAACCGTCACCCCTGTCAGTCACCCATCTCATGGCTGATTGGCTACCTTGCATGTGATACAAACACTGTAGTTCTTAGCAACAACACATTAAAGTGGGGTTCCAACCACAATTTGCATTTTTTCAAAGTATGTCCTTTCATCAATCATTGTTATGCTAGACATACGGTCACTTACTAGTTAAAAAAACGCTGTTGTTCCGCTCACTTTATAATCCGGTGTGCAGATCGGTGTCATTTTGCTTGTGGGCATTGTGAAGCCCACAAGCAATTACTTCCTGGATTCCGCTGGTGACGATTGCTAAAGGGTCACCCGTTCCGCCCCATTCTCGCGCAAGAACGCAGCAGCGCCGCGCCGTCAACCTCTCGGGTTGCCATCACAACGAGTGGCGGCGGAAGCGCACGCCGTTGTGATGGCAGTCCATAAACAATAACTAGCCGGGAGATTCAAATATCGACAAAATCTTCAATGAATCGCAGTAGGGGAAGCGCACGGCATCCTGGGAAATGATAACACACATTTACCAGAAGCATTAGCATTCTGGGGAGCTGAGGGAGCTGACTTCAGGATCCTAGGTGAATCCAAAGGCAGATTTCATGGGACCGCATAGCAACAGGCATTTCAGGGTGAGTAAAACATTTTCTTATTTTTTTTTTATTTTTTAGGTCTAATGTGCACTATAAAGGAAACATTTTTTTGATGGAAACTCCACTTTAACTTTTAATGGACAGTATTCTGCATGTGCTATGCATGAATCTATCCATTGCATAAAGAGGGGTGGTGTGGAAAGAGAGGGCGGCGCCTGGCACCCCTAATAGACGGGCCTCCACTGGCAGTAGCTATTGTGTTTCAAAATAGCATTTTCAGTCTATTGAGCACAGAGCGAATCTTTTTGCTGCAATCACAGACAGCTTTAAGGTAATCCCTCCCGCTGAGCAATTGTATTCTTCCGGTGGAGGGGTGGAGAAGGCTGTCTCCGCCGGGAATTAAGGACAAAAAAAGTTGCGCTTAGAGGCACAATGTGATATTGTGAAAGAAATTAATTATATCTATATATATAAGTGAGAAACAAACATATTCAATATAATCATAAATATGGATATATATTAGTATCAAGGTGAATATATAAAGTCCATGAGGGCTAAAACATAAATATTCTCTAGTAGTCCTTCTAACAGGGTAATGAGAACAAAAAAATGGCAGCTTTCCGAGTTGAATAACAATGGTAATAGCTGTAGGTTGTAGAGGTCCTGTGTAAATACACCACCAGTTACACAATATTACTTCCAATATGGTAAGGTAAATAAGGGTGTACTCTTACCAGATATAAGGGGGATTCAGGCATATCACTCCCAATACGTCTGGAGTAGGACACTTCGGGATCTTCCACACTGGATTAATGCGATCTCCACTGGACCAGCAAAATATTCAGCAACTGCAGCAAGCTCAGCATCCCATTCGGATCAAAGAAAGAAGAAAAAACCGAGGACTCGCCATAGTGAAATATTTCCAGGGAGTTTAATTCAAATTTAACACAAATAAATTTAAAATTGCCGGCTAAAACATGCAGGATAAAAAAAGAAATACAACGTGCACCCGTGCTTCCGGGGTCACGTGACAAACGCGGTGACGTAGTGCGTGGCTCCGCCCTGACCGGTTTCGTCAGAGAATGACGTTGTCAAAGGGCACGGGAGAAGACACTGATTATTGCTAATAGTTATACTAGCCGCTAGCAATAATCACATGCAAAATTAGTCAGGCTGGTCCTACCCAAGTTGATCAATCAATTTGGTACATTCAGCCTGCCCATACATGGTTCAAATATTGGCCGATTCCTGCTGAACCGGCCGAGAATCAAACCGTCTATGGCCGGCTTTAGCCCTTAGATCATGGGTGCTCAACCTGTGGCCCTTCAGCTGTTTCAGAACTACAGGTCCCATCATGCTGAAAAAGGGGTTAAAAATGCCTGAAAACTGCCTCAGTGTGAAAGGGGTCTTAGGGCTTTTTTAGCCCACTTTTTTTAAAAGAGTGTTCAATAAATCACATGGTTTTCCCTCACAGGGACCATACAGAATTTTTCAGCCACAAAACCAACAATAGCCTCCTGGCTTACACATGTAGCACTGCTGCTTTAGGCCTGCTTGGGCCTTTCTCTGTATCCTCCAGACAACCTCAGTGTACTGTGTACTCAGAGTAGTAGCTAAAATGCCATTGTAGTTTTATCTGTGCTATATCCATCCGACCCAGTAGGAGTCGGTCTGAAGCGTGTCAGGTAGGGCAGGCAATGGTTATGGAGATAGTTAGGAATGCCTTATAACCACTTGATTTCTGAAATGAAACCGATTCAAAACTGACAGTCTCTGTCAAGTAGGGCATAAATGGACATGTCAAATGAGATTGCGGCCGGTAACCGAACACCTGCTCTCTAAGAACCGTATATAGAGACTACTTCTCAGTCACTGGGTGGGGAGGGGGCAGTGCAAAGGTGAATCATAGTGCAGAATACAACACCATACGGGGAGGTCTCGCCACCTCCGCTGTACCCCCACTTCGCACTCAATTGTGCAATTAAGCATAGTGAGCCAGGGTGCTCAGGCTCATCTGTCCCTCTCTATGTGTCGGGCATCTGTTTAGGTTCGGGTTGACTCCAGCTCACTTCTCATTTGTTGCCACTATTATCAATAGGTATTTGAGGACATGCGATCCTGGGAGGCGTCATGTGCGTGATGATGTAATGCTGACGTGTTTCGTTAACCAATCAGCGATAACATCCTCAGAGTGAGGAGGGATTTGCTGACCGTGGTTTAAATAATACTGAAATAGTGTAAAACTTTTTCCTCACCACTAGATGTCATGCATTCTCACACTCCTCATTTTTTGTTCATCAGCCTGGGAATAACTTATTTTAAAAAACCATTGAGTATGTTACATTTTAGGTACTGTATCACTGTCGACTGCATTTCATCAAACTCGGGAAACATGACAGTAAACCATATTGTATTGCGAGATCATGCCTCCAGAAAGGGTTGTAAATTAAACTCGTTGTTCAAACCTTTGGGATTAAGAGTACCTAAACTGTATATCCACATTTTCTCCTTTTGAAGGAGAATGGTATAAAAATCTCCTCTTCTGATAGATTAAGTACATAAATACCCTTCATTTTTAGATCTTTTGGCTCTCCTTGGTGAAATTCTCTAAAATACACAACCAGGGGACACTCGTCATCTTTGTTCCGAATGCTTGCGATGTGTTTGTTTATTCTGACGCAGAGTTTTCTCTTTGTTTTCCCCACATAAATCTTAGTACATGGGCAGCTTATCATATATATTACTCTAGTTGTTGAGCAATTAATTAACTGCTTGATTTGAAACTTTTTTGTCCCATCAGAATTTGCGAACACAGTGTCCACAAGCATGCATTCCATTCATGGGAGTAGGATCTGTCAACCAGTTCATAGTCAGGGTCCTCTGGTATTATGATTGAACTAACATGTACTTAAAGGTTCACTAAAGGAAACATTTTTTTTTTTTTTTTGCTGAAATGACGGTTTACAGGGTATAGAGACATAATAGTTAACTGATTCATTTTAAAAATGATTAAAAATAAACATCAATCATATAATGTGCCTGCAGTTTAGTTTCATTTTTAAACTGGTTTCATGTTTCTGTGAAGTAAAGAGACACACAGAACAACAACAAACAAATACAGGGCAGTGTTTTGTTTTTAAAATGAATCTGATTGGTTCTGAGGAGTTTTAGACACACAGTAATGACAGCTTGGACCACAGTGAAAAGCTGCCATGAGATTTTTCATAAGGAGCCAGACAAGCAGGAAGTGTGGAGATCAGAGCAGAATTACAACAACTTCAAAGCAAAAACGAACAATGAGGATATAAAACCAGGACTGCAGTAAGGTAAAGGAAGCTATTTAGCTAAAAAAAATATTTCCTTTAGTGATCCTTTAAGATTACGGGTTCTCCTGGCTGTCATTACAGGCTGTGGGCCTACTATTTCCAAGGTAAGGGGGGACAAGGCTAGATCATCTCAGTGTTTTTCCACAATGTTTTTAAATTTGATGACACTGAGACCCATATCTAGTTATGATCCTTGGATATTTGTTGTTTTAATTATTTTTATTGGAGTTAGTTTCTTTGCCAATATTTACAAGTGATGTCTCTTGTTTACTTTCACCTACCCTTTTACTCACCTTACGTATAGATTTATGGGAGTATCCTCTCTCCTGGTCCCTAGGGCAGTTCCTCCTAATGCATAGGTATTGTCCTATAGGTACTCTGAGTGAGTGAGTGAGTGAGTGAGTGAGTGAGTGAGTGAGTGAGAAACTTATATAGCGCAGCACATGCAAACTAAATCGCCTCTGAAGTCTTGGTAATTAGTTTGGTTCCCTTAATGGAAATTTGGAGAGCAAATAAAAGTAGTTTTCTCATGGTGGGAGTAGGTCAGTTTGATATTTGTATAATTTAGATAACTAATGCAAGCTGCCAGGCTCATACCTACCGGCAAAGCAAAGTCCATTCAGCAAAAGTCCAGTCATGATAGATTCCTAGTCCAGGGAGGATTGCAGCAGGGTGACCCAGGAGGGGGCCACGTGCTTCAGTAGGACTATATGGTGCCGCTGCCGCATAAAGTCCTAAATCCCATGTGGAATAGAGAGAGTGCTTTAAGCCCTCCCCTGGTATTTATGAGGCTTGCAGCAGGGGGCAGGACTCAAAAAGCCCAGGAAAGAGCACAAACACAGTTAACCCCTTCCCATCCTGAACAGCCTGTAACTGTATGTATAACTACACAGTGCAATGAATACAACAGCAGAAATCCATTCACAGACACCCCACAATCACCTGCTTTCAGTACAAAGACATTTTGTACACCATGGCAGGGCACAGTACTGTCACACAATATAGAAAACATACATTCCATAACTATTACATCCTTACATCTTCAAAAGTACAGTTAATATAGGTGAAAAACAGACAGCGCTGAGAAATAGGAGCATGTAAGATCATTACGGAGACTAATGGAGTCTGTGAAATGTTTACATAAAGGACATCCATCACAAAATATGTCATCTAATTAGCTAGCCTATACTGAACAGTGGCAGCATTACAGGGAATTTCTCATATGTGCTATCTAATAATATTGTGCAAAAGGGCTTGTTTCAGCATTCTTCTTTTGCCTGCCTTGGCAGTAGTAATAAGGGTGTTGAGGATTTTTCCATTCCATGAGGGAGTGATTGATTTCACCTTCTTGGTTTGCCTGCTATTTACACCTTCCTTCCATTTTGTGTACACATCCACATAGGTTTCCAGTATCATGGGACATTTTTTTTTGGTCGGCAAAAATGTATTTGCGATGAAGCAGAAAACTCACAGTTCGAGCAGGCACTTTGGAGTTGATAGACCCCCAAATTCCTAAAAGCAAAAGTATGTGTATTTCTGAGAGCGCATAATATGATTTACTAATAATTTACATAATGTGGGGGTCACGGGATCACTTCCAGGAACACTTCTGAGGGAGGACTCCACAGAGTGCTAAGGGTTGGATAGACTGGCTACTCACTCGGAGCTACTACTCCTTCTAGAGGCCAATAGAAGGTGCAGTAGCTCCGAGCACGTAGCCAGTCTATCCAACCCTTAGCACTCTGTGGAGTCCTCCCTCAGAAGCAGGGCTTTTTTTCAGGGGGAACTTGGGGGAACTTAGTTCCACCACCTCTGGCTCAGACCCTTTGGTGCCTTCTCACCACAATCACTTGTAAACACAGAAGTCTGCTTTCTATGTTTACAAGTGACAGCTCTGCACTCTGTGTGTAATCCCTTGAACTCTACACTCTGTATGTAATGCAATCCTGGTATTTAATGCTCCTTTAAGACCCTTCTACTGTTTGTGAAATTTGAATGGGGTCGTGGTTGAGTTCCTGCACCTATTTTTTTGAGAAAAAAAGCTCTGCTCAGAAGTGTTCCCGGAAGTGATCTCGGAAGTTATACTGTGACTCCACGCCGGCCCCAGCTTCTTCCTGATGGCAACAGGATCTGCTCCAGGCCGAGCAGCAACAACTGCAGCTTCCCATCTCTGCATAGAAAAACAGATCCGGATCTGAGGCTTCCATGCAAACCACTGAAACATAGATGAGCCCTTGTAATTCCTGTTTGCTGTAAGTGTGATTTTATCTGTGCTATTAAAGCTGTCTTAAATACTACACTCAGGTGGCGCTTCCTTCTCTACCACCTTCAAAACCATTGCACAGAGCAGGTAAGTGTGACATGTTTGTTACTAAAAAAAAAGAAAAGAAAAAAAGCTGAACTTTTACAAATGCTTTAAGCTTAAAAACATTTTGCCTGGGTGTGAGACGGGTCTCATCTCACACCCAACACCCAGCACTGTATGCTGTATGTAGCTGAACATGGGTGGTGTCAGCACCAGGGGCATTAGGCAAGAGATGCAGAGCATGTACCCTGAGTATCTGACACCAGTGGTGCTGGGTCACAATCTACCCATTAGTTTGTCACAATCAACATGTATTATAAAAGTTGACCATTCTGCATAAAAGCTGACCATTGTAACCGCTCATGTCAGTATTATTTGGTTTACCCCAACCTTTCTAACAACCACGTTTGCTGAACAGCTTGGCCTGTAAAAGTAAGTGGAAAAATAATCGATCCACTGGCAGGATCCCTGGGTAAAAACATTATGTTATGTGGGAACTTAGAAAAACAAAAACTACTGTGTAATGCTACTGACAGATTTGCATCATATATGCCATTTTCAAAGTTACCTATAGTTCCTATAGTCGCCCAATCTATATACTTATACTTTTATTTCTTGACTGACGTTCAACTGTAAGAATTAACTTTGTCTAAGTAAACACACACTGCCTCAAACCAATTATACTTAGGCCCCTTTTACACTGGGGCGGGAGGTGCGCTCTCGGTATAGCGCCACTATTTTTAGCGCCGCTATACCGTCGGAATTGCGACGGTATTCGACCGATAGCGGTGCGGTTTTAACCCCTGCTAGCGGCCAAAAAAGGGTTAATATCGCCCACAATGTGCCTCTGCAGAGGCACATTGCGGACGGTATTACCGCGGTGTCCCATTTTTTCAATGGGAAGGAGCGGTGAAGGAGGGATAAACACACCGCTCCAAAGATGCTACTGGCAGGACTTTTGGAGCGGTCCCGCCAGCGCATCACCTCAGTTTTCACATTGGGAGCGGAAGGGCAGAAGATTTTCAGGCGGTATTTAGGTGCTATTTTTAGCGCTAAACCACCTGAAAAACTCCTCAGTGTGAAAGGGGTCTAACTGCAGTCTAGCAAGTTAGATACCCCATAATACTTTTTCTTATCTGGAATGTGTGTTTATTTGCACCCAAAGCCCCCCTCTCTCCCCTCAGTCTGTCAAACATGGGAAAACAGTGACTTTGTATTTATTTGGAGCATTTTTCTGGTCCCAGGATTTTACCACCCCAACTCTAAAAAAGTTGGGATGCTGTGATTTGAAAATCTAATAAACCCATATTTTTGTTCACAATAGAAAAAGTATCAAACTAAGAAAATGTACCATTTTGAAGAAAAAAAGCAAAACAAAAGAATAAGGTAATTTTAAAATTTATGGCAGCAACACGTCTCAAATAACTTGGGATAGGACAACAAAAAGCTGGCAAAGTAAGTGGTACGAACAAGGAAGAGCTGGAGGAACATTTTGCAACTAATTGTGTTAATAGGCAGCAGACCTATAACATGGATGGGTATAAAAAGAGCATCTTAGAAAGTCAGAGTTTTTTTAGAAGAGGGATAGAGTTTCACCAATCTGTGAAAAGCTGCGTCTAAAAATTGTTGAACAATTTTAAAATAATGATCCTCAACATAAAATTGTAAAGGAAATAAGGGGGTAGGTGGATTTGGCGCTGCTAGAGATAAATGCAGCTACTGATGATGTCTTTGTGATGAAACATGTAAGGTGGAGCTACAGCGTCACTGTGCTACATCCAAGCCTCCGCTTATCTACACAAATGCCTGATATTATCTGAATTCATGTAAGTGCACAATTTATTTGCACAATAAAGTATTGTTATACAAAGTTACGCTATGGAAACAACTATTGTCTTTCTATGGCGGCGTACACACGAGGGGATATGTCCGCTGAAACCGGTCGGATGGACCGTTTCAGCAGACATCTCCGCTCGTGTGTACGGGCTAGCGGACAGATTTCTCCACCCGACAGATTTCAAAGCAAGCTTTGAAATCTGTCCGCTGCAAACCTGTCCGTCGGATATGTCCGCTGGTTAGTACACCAAACCATCGGACCAAAATCGCGCGCATGCTCAGACAAAAGTAGGGGACGGGAGCGCTCGTTCAGGTAAACCTCGTGTTTGTTTGTGAGTTGGCACATTCGTCATTGTAACTATCTATATTGTATCGTTTATTGCCTTTCTTCGTTCTCTTGCTATAATCAAGCTGTTCTATTGCTGATGCCATTTATATAGACTGAGTTGTCCCAATCTCGCAAAGTTGATTGTAGTATATCGCGTTGTCTTTTTGTAATTATTTTTTTGCTGCATCTCCTAATTGTTTTCAGCTTTCCTCCACATGACTATAATTTGTTTTTTGGATCTATTTTTTAAATGCATTTTTTAGGTTTTTTTGTACCTTTTTTTTCAATGTTTTTTTTTTTTTTTTTAGAACATTTTTTTCAATGCATTTTTTTGGATGTTTTGTACCTTTTTTTCAATGCATTTTTATTTTATTTTGTTTGATCATTTTTTTCAATGCATTTTTTTGGATGTTTTGTACCTTTTTTTCAATGCATTTTTATTTTATTTTGTTTGATCATTTTTTTCAATGCATTTTTTTGGATGTTTTGTACCTTTTTTTCAATGCATTTTTATTTTATTTTGTTTGATCATTTTTTTCAATGCATTTTTTTGGATGTTTTGTACCTTTTTTTCAATGCATTTTTATTTTATTTTGTTTGATCATTTTTTTCAATGCATTTTTTTGGATGTTTTGTACCTTTTTTTTAATGCATTTTTATTTTATTTTGTTTGATCATTTTTTTCAATGCATTTTTTTGGATTTTTTGTACCTTTTTTTCAATGCATTATTTTTTTTTTTTTTAGATCTTTTTTTTCAATGCATTTTTTTTTTTTTTGATCTTTTTTTTCAATGCAATTTTTTTTTTTTTTTTGATCTTTTTTTTCAATGCATTTTTTTGTTTTTTTTTTTTTTTCCTTTTTTTCAATGCATTTTTTTGTTGTTTTTGTTGCTTTTTTTTCCATGGGTTACCAAGTTGTCACTCCAAACCTACCCCCCCACCCAGGAGTTTGTGTCCTTCCAAAATTCCACCTTGTAGTTTTAGTAGGTTTGGGGCATAATCACCACAGTAGAAAACACAATAGACAAGGTTTTAACGTAAATTCAAAAAGCCATTTATTTTGGCAAGAAAAAAAATTAAAATAAACATGATCTGCACCACTTGATCAGATAGCAACCTACATGCAGACTTGTGCATTCCACAAAACATGATGAAGGATAAAATGAACAATCTCAGGAGACACAAAACAAATCAAATCTGAATCAGCAGCAAATGAGCAAAGAAACCCAAGCTGTGGTACTCCAACAAGCTCACATTTTAGAATAATGAACTGGAAGGCAGGTAATCACCTTCTCTTCTTACTTCCAGCCTTCCTTCCTGGCTGCCTTGCAGCGAAACGTCCACGGGCCCATCCATGGCCCCTTGCAGGTGCTGATGATGTGGCAGCAGGAGGCAAAAGATGGGGAGCAGGCTGGGCTGGGTCACTGAGGTCTGTGTCCCGGGTCAGCATGCCCCTGTGCATCCAAAAGATGACCTTATTTATTAAGTCCTTAGCCAGGTCCCTTTGATCCTCCTCCGCTCGGCTCAGTTCATGAGCCACAGAGGCACTGAAGGCTTCTGTGGGGTTGAGGGGAGCCCGCATTATTTCAGCAGCCTCCCTCATCATTTTGAGGCTCTCCTCCTCCATCTCCCTCATCCGCCTCTTTTGGCCTGGTCGCCTCATCTGGAGGGGAGGGACCTGGCTTATGGTGCTGAGCCTGGGGACATGCTGACTTCCACTCGGCCCAGCCTCCTCCTGGCTGCCACTCACCCCTTCCCCCTGGCTGACATGGTCCTGAGGAGCTGCCACCTCCTGACTGGCCTCTTCCTGTATCAAAAAAAGGGACATGTTGTAATATTTAGCTCAATCAAGCACACACACACATTATTTGGCTCTAGACTCTTTTTGTTTTCTTAATTTAAATAGACCTGCCTGTCCTTCAGACCCCTCAGTTGGCATCCCTGAGATCCCTAGTTTTTTGCACACGCCTTTTTTTGTTGGTCCAAACGTTAGAATTTTAACAATACTAACTCAAGAATCAAACCCAAATTAGAAGCAAATAAATATTTAGGAAACTACTATACCTCACTGAAGATCGCCAGATCTGGGTCCATGTCAGCCAGGCCCTCCTCTGGCTCTGCAGGGGCGTGGGGATCCTGGGAAGTTCCGCTGCAAGGAAGCGTGGGAGGAAGGCTGGAAGGAAGATTGGAAAGTGATGGCCGGCCCTCCAGTTCATCATCCAAAAATGCAAGCTCGCGGAAGTACCACAGCTTGGGCTCCTTTTGCGCATCTGCTGCTGATCCAGATCGTTTGGTTTTAACCTCTTTATATACCTTACGATAGGTGCTCCTGAGATTGCTCATTTTATCCTTCACCATGTTTGCTGTGCAGGATGGAACCCACGTCTGCATGTAGGTTGCTATCTCTTGTAGAGTGTCTGCTCGGAGATTTTTGTTTGGGTAGCCTGGGTGCCTGGTATCCC
This sequence comes from Rana kukunoris, assembly GCA_029574335.1. Classification (NCBI taxonomy): domain Eukaryota; kingdom Metazoa; phylum Chordata; class Amphibia; order Anura; family Ranidae; genus Rana; species Rana kukunoris. Next base: position 653,109,233 of record CM056049.1, read on the forward strand.
ATAGATTAGGCTTTTCGCGATAACATTCGATTAATTTAAGAGTGTTGTCTTGGATAGCCAACTGGTCCATCTCTCTTTTTTTTTATATGTTCAGATTAATGCTCTAGAATATACAAATAAAAATTAATTAAAACCCACAAGAAAAATGGCTCAGCTTTATCATTTTCTGAATATGTATGTGTACAATCATTGTGGAACTAGTATACAAACACATTGGGGGTTATTTACTAAAGAAAAAATCACTTTAGCACTGCAAAAGCACTTGAAAGTACACTGCCTGAAAGTGCACTTGGAAATGCAATCGCTGTAGCCCCGAAGGGGACATGCAAGAAAAAATATATATTCAATTTTAGCCTCCACCTGATTGGTTGATAAAATAAGCAGAGCTTCCCTTCATTTCAGATCTTCCCCTCCACATCTATGGAGAATGCCCTTCCAAGTGCACTTGCAGTGCAAACTGGATTTCCCTTTAGTAAATAACCCCCAATGTGTCCTGCTGATACAATGCTGGCCAGCTCCACTCCATTGTTGTGCAATTCATTTTTGGAACATGCAGACCCTTTGGTAACATGAAAATAAATACATGCCATCTCTTTAATCATCCACAATTTTTTTCTTTTTCCAAAAATGAAGCCACTAGTTATTGTGTAGATATCATGCACCTCACACAGCATTGAGGAGCTAATACACAACCTAATTACCTCTGTCAAAACACTACAGAACAATACATGCATGATGTGAATCCACAAGACAAAAATAAAGAGGTAGAGCATTGTCATATATATATGTAGTGATGTGTTCAATCATTTTTGTCCAAAACTTGCATTGGTGGCCCCAAGCTACCTAAATAGCGCAAACGCTCCTAACAACATTCCAAACCCCCACCCCCACATGGGGTTTAAAAGTTGAGACGCCTCTGCTGATCCCATGTTGTAATTTACCTTCGTGTCTGTAGCTCCTCGCGTACGCTCGAGTAATCTCCGCGTAACCGACGTAATCACGTCGATCTCCTTATATAGGCCGCGCAAAGCTATACCGCCGCCCTCTTCGTTCGCAATGTCTCCGCCCGTTTTTAACCCCCCCATTTCAACATCCAGGGCCTCATATTGCAAGTTACCGGCATATGTGTATGTCATCGTTTTAACGCGCGCGTAAGCTCCGCGTAAACACGATGTATTCATCCGCGCATGCGTGAAACGCCGCCTTCGTCCACGCCCATGACGGAACTTTTCCTCTTTTCCACGCCCCTTATCAGTGTGAAACGAAAAGATGGCCATGTCCCACGAGCGAGCATTACCCGCTCATGAGGATCAGGAAGGGACACAACCAGGAACGTCACGCTCAAGGAGCAAACGGTACAAGGCCACAAATATGAGTTTGGAGGAGATGGTGGAGATGGTACACATCCTGCGCAGGAAGGATTATGATGGGGATTATGGCCCATACAGCACCCCGAACCGCCGTAAGGCCAAAATTATGGACAAGGTGGCGAAGAGGCTTACTGAGATCTTTGGGGTGAGCAGGTCCAAAGAGCAGCTACGCAAGCGCTGGTCCGATTTGAAGTTGCGTGAGCCACACCAGTTTCGGAAGATAAAGAAAATCCTGGATAAAAGTAGGTATTATTTTTGTGGGGGGGGGGGGGTGGTTTGCAATTGTGTGATATCATTGTTTGATATGTATATTTATGCATGTGCCTTGTTGGAATGGTTGTACTTTGGAAGAATTATTTTTGGATATTTCCTGTAATATGAAAAAAAACACACACACACCAAATAAGAAGTTATGCACGATCGTTCTTTAGAAACATCGTTCAATCACCTCGTTTCATCCACATACTATGTCCTAAGGAACAGCACACCAGGACATGGCTATTTGGCATTTATAGAGAAAAGTTATTACACATTTTGGATAAAATTATGTAGATTTCCTAACTGATTTGAATGTGAAAAAACAAACAGGATTCATTCACATTCACACAGTGATAATAAGCAGCTGGATTCACATCTGGACTCAAGAGCACCTGTGTCTCCCCCATAATGAGATTCATTTTTAACAGTCTGTGACACCTAATTTTTAGGGAGGGGCATCCATGCAGGGGCAGACTGACCACTGAGGAAATCGGACACTGGCCGAGGGCCCCATGCCCCTAGGGGGCCCCATCAGAGATGCCAGGCTCTTTTCAACCAGGGACAGTATGTAAAAATCTGCTAATTTAGCTCATCTGTCCCTGATATGTCCAAAGCCTACATGCTTTTGATGTGAAACTACTGACTGAGATTGTAGCTGCCCCGCCTCTATACTGCCACCTGGCTTAGTGGGCATTTGTAAGCCTGGGGGCCCCTAATATTCTATTGCCCGGGGGACCCATGAGTTGTCAGTCCGGCCCTGCTTCCATGTGTGTCCCTTCAATAAAAAGGGTCATTATCACAGCTTGGGAGAAGTCATTAGAAAAACAAAGGTTAATGTTTGGTGGCGGAAGACAATAATCCAAAGTTTATAACACACTTTGACACAATGATTATGATTTATTAATGCCCTCCTCAAATATCTGTGTGCTGATAAGTATACCTTTTGTTTTCGGATATTTCTAGGGGAAAGAACAGGACAGAAATTGGAGGACGCAAGGAGGCCCAAACTCTCTCATAAGAAAAAATCTAGCCATGTGGAGGAGGAGGACCAGGTAGAAGAAGGAGTGGTGGAAGGGAGAGATGAGGAAGACGCAAATGTGGAAGGAGTATTTAGTGAAGAAGAAGGAGTTGGTGAAGAAGAAGGAGTTGGTGAAGAAGAAGGAGTTGGTGAAGAAGAAGGAGTTGGTGAAGAAGGAGTTGGTGAAGAAGAAGGAGTTGGTGAAGAAGAAGGAGTAGTTATTGAAGGAGTTGTTGTAGAAGAAGGAGGAGTTATTGAAGAAGGAGTTGTTGTAGAAGAAGGAGGAGTTATTGAAGAAGGAGGAGTTATTGAAGAAGGAGGAGTTATTGAAGAAGGAGGAGTTATTGAAGAAGGATTGATTGTGGAAGAAGGCGAAGTTGTGGATGATGGAGAGGTGGAGATTAGTAGCACAACAGGTCAGTGTCACCGCAGCTTCACACAGGGAGAAAGAGATGTAGATAGGCCTGCACATTACTAATGTATTTTTATTTTATTTTGTTATAGGGGATGAAGATGCTGCAAGCACATCCAGTAGTCCACCTTTTTCACGTGCAAGTGCACAAATTGTCATCCAACAAATTATGGAGTGTAGCACAGAGATGGATAATATGAGGCAAACAATGGTTGTAATTGAACAAAATTACAAAAATATTATTGATATGATGGGCCGTATCAAAGACTAAATCCCCCTGCCCGGCCCCCCCCCCCATCACCCATCCGTCTTGCAAACAAAAAAAAATGTTTTAGAAAAATATAAAGATGCACACACAGTGTGTCCACATGTGCTATCTGCCATCACAGGTTATGGATTGTCTTTGCTTTGTGGGTACACCCCCTTCCTCCCTTCTCAAGCAGGTAAGAGGGAAGGGTTTGCACCCACAAAACACATGCATTGATCACCCATGATGCCAGATAGCACATGTGGACATTTGATATAATCCTCATTTTTGGGCCCTCTCACTCACACACAAGAATGTGTGCATCTTCCAAGTTTGTTGTGTTCCGGGGTGACATTGGGAGACTGTTGTAGTAATGACCTTGTTGTACTTAGTATTTTTATTGGTTTTGAAAAATCTTTTATATTTTTTCTAAAAAAAATGTTTGGTATAATCCATATTTTTTCATTAAAAAACAAAAAAAAAAAATGTTTTTACTCCAAAAATGTTACATGGTGGCAAACCCAAAAATTTATGATAAAAAATTTTGTACGCTAACATGAGTGGCTTGTTGTTTATATATGCTCAATACCCAGTTTGTAGATGAGTGACTTGTAACTACAGCCATAAACCCGGTTTTAAGTACACACTAGCGTTTAGTTCTTACCGCTGCAAATCACAATATCAGCCTCACTTCTGCGTAAACAAAAATTATTCTTCCAACACCAGCTTGTTCAGTTAAGCCAGATTTTATAAATGCTGGTATCTCATTGGTTTGTGTGCAGAAGTGACCCTTCTATTGTGGACTTAAAAGTGGGGTATGCCTGTAATGTCCAATTGTGGTTATTTACTAAAACATGACAACTACATTTGGCACTAGAAGTGCACTAGTTTCAGAACCAAGAAGACAGAGATAAATAGAAAAAGCAATAATGACAAACAACTGTATATAGAGTCCAATGGTCAAATTATTTATTATATTTTGTAATATTTCTTTCTTTTGGGGGCCGAATTAGAAAGAAATATGATCTGGCATAGCTATGGCCCCCCGGCCCATGAAGTACTCAACATATTTGTCGCGTACCTCACGAGCAGATTGGGTGGCCGAGCCAGCGCGACCAGTGTCCAGCCCAGGAAGGGTATCTGAGGGTAGTCCTGCCTCAGCACCGATGTTGGGTAGGTACGTCTGGGAATGCCTGCGTAAAAAATTATGCAATATGCAACAGGCAAAAACAATATGGTTCAATTTATATTCCGCCATATTTATCGCTGTCAGGAACAGGCGGAACCGGCTGGCGAGTATCCCAAAGGCATTCTCGACTACCCTCCGGGCCCTGGCTAGCCTAAAATTGAACACCCTCCTCTCCGGGGTAAGAGTCCTCTGGGGAAAAGGCCGCATGAGGTGAGGTCCAAGCCCGAAAGCTTCGTCCGCTAAAAAAACAAACGGAAGTCCTTCCACATTGTCTTCATCCGGTGGCAGTTCAAGACCACCAGTTTGTAGACGGTTGTAAAATTCAGTCCGCGCGAACACTCCCCCATCAGACAGCCGGCCGTTCTTCCCCACGTCCACATACAAAAATTCGTACTGTGCCGACACCACCGCCATCAACACGATACTATGAAAACCTTTGTAGTTAAAATAGTAGGACCCCGAACGGGGTGGTGGCACTATGCGGACGTGTTTCCCATCTATTGCTCCTCCGCAGTTCGGAAAATCACAACGCAGGGCAAATTGGGAAGCCACAGTCTGCCATTCCTGTGGCGTGGAGGGAAACTGTGGGGACAAAAAAAATAAACATAAATAGTACTTAGGCACATAAACATTGCAAACACAATACAAAAACCATACTTGTGCACCATCACACAGTATTAACAATTTTATCTTATTATTGGGGTGGAGTTGTGGCCACTAAAAAATCCCACTTATTATCACACTCCCCACCCCTCTGATGGGGCAACATTTTAGGGGGGGTTGGGGTTGAACTACAATGCAGCAAAGACAAATATGCCACACACACCAAAAAAAAAAAGGCTAGGTGTGTTTGTCCCTAGGATAGCATGCTGGACAGGTTAATAGTCATGCAAGGAAAAAATATGTAGGTAGGCCAACAAAAAGAACATGGAAAGCTTAACAACATGCATGCATGGGGAGAAAAGGCAACATTCAACACTCAGCATGGAAAAAGCATGGTCATTATAGGGAACAAATGCCAAACCAAAAAAAAAAAAAACCATTTATAAAGACAGAGAATGTGAGCTTCAGAAAAGAGGAAACTTACCTTCAGATACTCCTCCTGCATGACTTGTATGACAGCAGAACACGTCTCCGGTATGATGATCCCAAGCGCCTGGGGAGAGATGCCTGTTGAGAACTTGAGGTCCTGCAGGCTCCTCCCAGTCGCCAGGTACCGCAACGTGGCAATAAGCCTCTGCTCGGCCGTGATCGCTTGGCGCATCACAGTGTCCTGCCTCGTGATATAGGGGGACAGAAGATCCAGCAGACGGTTGAAAACGGGGTCCGTCATACGGAGAAAGTTCCTGAAGTCATCAGGATTATTCTCCTGGATTTCCCTAAGCAGAGGCATATGAGAGAATCGGTCACGCTGGCGCAACCAATTCTTGGCCCAGGAACTCCTCCTCCCCCTGTTCCTGGCCAAAGGTCTGGAATAATTATAACATCCAGAAGCAAGCCCATATCCAGCACGAACTCTAGCAAAGTTACGCTGCTGCTCCATAATGGCTTCAAACCGGCCGGCTGGTCAGTCAAGAACACACTCACAGAAAGCACCCCCTAATCCAGCAAGACCTGCAAAATACGCTCGACAAACAGATACCCGCGGACAGAACGCCACTGCAAAGCAGAAACGACCTGACAGCCAGCACTGACTGCCAAATACGCACCCACAAGCACACACTGAACCCGAGAATACGACCTGTAAAGCGCGGAGACCGAAAAGCGCGAATCGGCTCTAACCAAACCTTTGCTAACACGTTACTAGCAAAAGAGGAACAGAGGGCGCCGCCGTAAGCTTTGGTCTTCCCCTTTATAGTGACGTCGTACGTGGTTTACGTGCACGCGTTCTGGTCCGGGGAGATTTCTATCCGCTCGTGTGTACGCACAGCAGACCAACAGACAGATTTGCTGCGTCGGCTGGAAACGGTCGGGCCGACACATTTGAACAAATCTGTCCCCTCGTGTGTACGCGGCCTATGAGATCACTGGGGCAGAGAAAACCAAGAAGGTACTGTATGCGTTTGGATAAGAATTTTACTTACAGTCAGTGGTACTGTGAATGCTGGTTACCCCGTAGTGGGGAGATTTATCCGGTGAGTGCAGCAAGAAAGGAGTTCACGAATGAGACACAGATGCACAGCTCGATTGCATGTACTTTGGCAGCACCGTCTTCACCTTATATTGTTTTTGATTTTCTTTCATGAACTTGATTTTTACACCTGTCTTTTTTGAATCACATATGAACTGTAAACAAGATCACTAATGGATTTATTTACCAAAGCACTTTTTTTTTAATATTGTAGCACTTTAGCATCATTAATTATTTGCATGCTAGCACTTTGTTCAATTATAGCTGCTACAGATGTTCATTAATTAGAATAATAATTTAATTTGAAGCACCTATTACATGCACCTAGAACTTTGCCACATTGGGCCAGATTCAGGTAGATGGGAGCATCTTTAATCTGGAGTAACGTTTCTCATTTACGTTACTCTGGCGAAATTTTAGGAGCAAGTGCTGTTATTCATGAAGCACTTGCTCCTAAAGTTGCGGCAGCGTATCGAAAATGAGCCGGCGGAATTCAAATTGGGCGGGTACGGGGCGCGTATTATTTAAACTAAGCGCGATCCCGCGGCGAACGTACTGCGCATGCGTCGACTGTCAATGCATCCCAGTGCGCATGCTCCAAATTCTGTCAGTGAACGTCAATGACGTCAAATCCCCATTCATGGACGTTTTACGCAAGCGACGCAAATTTTTTTTTTTCGACGCGATGTCGACGGCTATACTTAACATAGGATACTCCACCTAGGGGGCATGTATTTATTTACGCCGCGTATCTCTTACGGAAACGTCGGAAAGTCACTGCGTCGCGCCCGAATACGATCGTGAATTGCCGATTCCCGCTGATTAACATATTTTTTCGGCGTTAATCAGCGGGAACGCCCCCAGCGCCATTTTTAAATTAAAGTTGCGATGCGATGGCGAAATTCTGATTACAGAAAACAGAAACGCCGGCTTAAAGTGACAGTTAGGCTGGAGTATCACTGATACTCCAGCCTAACTCTACCTGAATCTGGCCCATTGTTGTTTTTCTTCATGATATATATTGTGACATATTTTAGCACATTTATCACTAGCAGCGCCAAGTCTACCTACCCTCTTATTTCCCATATCTTGACATCTACTTTGGTAATTGTTCTAAGTGGAGACAGCAGCTACAAGTAATACATTCAAGTCCATAGCGCGGAACCATTTTTTTTTTTTATAAAAATGCAAAGACTTTAATTATAAAATCATCTACAGTACATATTATCATCAAAAGTTTCCAAGAATTTAGAGCAATCTCTATGTGCAAGGGACTAAGTCGAAACCCAACATTAGATGCCAATGATCTTCGGGCCCTCAGACGGCACTGCATTAAAAACAGGCATGATTCAGTGATGGATATCATTGCATGGGCTCAGGAATGGCCCAAATATCACTGTCTGTGAAAGATTTATCAGGCAAAGAAGAACCCATATCTCATGGGTGTCAAACTCAATTTCATCGCGGGCCGCATCAGCATTATGATTGTTCTTAAAAGGGCCATTTGTATCTGTAAGATTAGATGTTTAGCACATCCCCTCCCCTTACATTAGATGTCAAGAGCCAACCCGCCATCAGAAGTTGAGTTTCCCACTTTCCCAAGCATCACAGTGCACCCCCTTTCCTTATGCTGCTGCTGGGAAGAAGCTGGATGCATTGCTTGAAAGCAGAAAGTAGGGGTCTGGAAGAGCACCAGAGGAGGGCTGGAGCTCTCCTGCAGCTTCAGAAGAGGTGCAAGGGCCACAAGAAATGGCCTGGAGGGCCAGATTTGGCCTGCAGGCCTTGTGTTTGACACCTGTGCCATATCTGAACAGAATCACTGTCATCTTCTCTGGGCCAAAGCTCATTTAAAATGGTCTGTTGCAAAGGGGAAAATGTCCTGTGGTCAGACGAATTGAATTTTGACATTATTTTTTGGCAACCATGGGTGCTGTATCCTCCGGACACAGCGTCCATGGTTGCCAAAGAGGAGAAGGACCTTGCAGCTTGTTATCAGTGCTCACTTCAAAAGCCTGCATCTCTGATGGTATGGGAGTGCATTAGTGCACATAGAAGGGCACCTTGCACTTCTGGAAAGGCATAATCAATGCTGAAAGATACAGTATATCCAGGTTTTGGAGCAGCATATGCTCTGATCCAAATGTTGTCTTTTTCAATTATTATTTTAACAGGACAAGGTTTGCAGTAGAAGAGTCCAGGTGCTTAAAGTGATTGTAAAGGTTTTAAAAATAAATAAAATAACAAACATGTCCTACTTAGCTGCTCCATGTAAGGGTTTTTGCATAGAGCGGCCCCAACCCTCCTTTTCTGGGGTTCCCCAGCAGCACTCCTGACTCCTCCTCTTCATTGGGTGCAGCCACGGAGAGCCGCTTTCCATGGGGGCATGCTCCCGAGTCCTGCTGCATCCATTGACAAAGTCAGCAGGACTTTGCCCTACCCCCCCATTCCAGTGTTACTGGATTCGATTGACAGCAGCAGGTGACAATGTCTCCTGCTGCTATCAATCTACCCAACGAGGACCCCAAACAGCGGCTGGAGCTGCTGGGCTCATTCTCGTTGCTAGAACGATCAGGTTCAGGTAAGAAAAAAGGGGGCTAAGGGGGTCAGCTGTAGCTCAGAAGGTTTTTCACCTTAATGCAATTAATGCATTAAGGTGAAAAACCTTGAGCGTTTACAAATCCTTTATCTGCCTGCAGTCCAGAGCTTTCACCAATTGAAAACATTTTGAAACCAAAACTAAGACAAAGAAGACTATTGAGTAGTTAGAACCCTGTATCAGGCAAGAAAAGGATAACATCCCTCTCCCAAAACTCGAGCAGCTGGTCTCCTCGGTTCCCAGACATTTACAGTTGTTAAAAGAAGAGGGGATGCTAAACCACGGTAAACATGGATTTGTCCCAATTTTTTGTTGCTGCAATCAATTTCGAAATTACATTACATTCTCTCAGTTTAAACATTTGCTATGCTTTCTGTTTTCCATTGTGCATAAAATATGAGTTCATGAGATTTTCAAATCATTGGATTCATTTTTTTAAATATGTTTTACAGTGTCCTAACTTTTTTGGAATTTGGGTTGTACAATGCATCTATATATTGACGCATGCATTACACCTTCGGATCCAGAGATGGCTCCAAGTTCGAGCATAGTTGAAAATGACATGTAAGGCTTTTGGGCACGACCACCAAACGTAAAGCCCTATAATTTTGGTCGGAAATTTTTCAAATTATCTCCATTATCGCGGGGAAAACAATCCCCTTAGATCCTAAAACAGCGTTATTAAATCTAAAACCTGATAATCTCCCACACAAGCAGTTCAAACTAATCATACAACTTCTTACTGCCGCAAAATAAACCCTTGCGAGAGCATGAAAAACCCATAATTCATCACTAAATGAAGTCACAAATAGAATGAACACAGCAATGTCCCACGCCAAGATGGTGGCTATTGACATGGACACGACCGCCGGATTTGAGAGTTTATGGAAACCCTGGATAACATATGCTTTTCCGAACGCATTTAATAATGACGTTGTATTGCCATGGTAGTCCAGCCAAACTGGCACCCCCCCGCTCAAGCCTCTCTCCGGCGGCGGAGATCAGGTCGCTCCTGCGGATTCCCCTCCCCTACCCCTTCTTCCCTTTCTCTCCCCCTTCTTTGAACTCTTGTTCTCAAATTAACAATTCCTATTTTCATGTTTGTAGATACAAAGTTGTATATTGTTGAAATTTCTTGAACCTAAATAGCAGAACCCTAGAACAGGACATAACCCTGGATTTAGCCCAGATCAGACTGGTTACATGGTTTATCCCTTAAGCGATCCAGGGTCGATAGTTAGTTAGTCACATAGCTAGTCAGCTAGTCATTTAGTTAGTCAGTTACTATATTTGCTTATTCACTTTGCCACTAATGACTTTGTATGCATTGTTTAATTACCTGTAAATTGTCTCTCTTGTAACCAAAGATATTTAGGTTTACAAGTCAAGAAGTTTCTCTTATGATGTATACCCTCTATTGTACCCTTTTTTCTTCTCTCATTGTTGTTATGCACTTGTACATTCTTTATCACATAAATAAAGATATTTTGACAAGGAAAATGACATGTAAGTTTGGGGCTCACCGAGTGCTGTACACATATAAAGCCACATATAAATGCCTTGAAATAATTTCTTGTCTAATAGGAAGTGGAATGCATGTTGTTTTCTATTCTTGCACCAGAGAGCTATGCTGGCATAGCTGAGTGAGTAACAGCCACAACCCTCATCAAAGGTGTCCATACACAGACTTGTATTGTAGAGGAAGAGAGGAGTTATTTCTACAGTGTATTGCGTCTAACTTTCGCGCCTGTAGGACTGCATAGTCATATTTAGACCCATTACATAATTGCTGTAATAGGAAGATGGTGGCAAGACAAGGAAAATTAGGGTTGTTAGTAAAAAAAACATCTGTCTGAATATTTATATGACTTAAAGCGAAGCTCCACCCAAAAGGTGTTTGCACCCTCCCCCACCCTCCATTGCCACATTTGGCACTATTTGGGGGGGAGCAGGTACCTGGTTTTGACAGGTACCTGCTCCTACCTCCGGCTCGAAATTGTTGCACCCCCTCCCATACTCTGCAGTTTTCTGGAACACATTACAGGTCCCAGAAGCCTATGGGACCATTCACAAGGTGCAGCGTGATTCACACATTGCACAGTGGTGTCCCTTACTCGAGATGCTGGCGCGTGATTCAGAAGCCGATTGAAGAATCAGTTAGGATGAGGACATTACAGGATCCCTGGACAGGTAAATGTCCCTATATTAAACAGTATTTGTAGCTGCTCACTTTTTTTGGGGGACTCTGGATTTCCTCTTTTTTGGCTAGTCATACTTACCTCGGTGGATGCAGCATCAGACTGATGCTGCATCTATCCCCCGGCATCTCTGAACTGAGAACCGAGCTACGAACACCACTGATGGCTCAGGTCTCACTCCTCCCCGAGCAGAGTGATGTCAGTCAGCAGCGCTTCTGCTCTACATCTTAGCACTCATTAGAGCGCTGAGCAGTGGAGGGGCGGCTTGCTGAGACTGCCATCAATCAGGGCAGCTAGCGGATGCAGATTTGGAAGTCGGGATGACGCACTGCCCCGACTGATGGCAGTGATGTCAGCGGAGAGCGGACTTCAGACCACTCTCCCTAAAAACGGGTTATAGCAGTGCAAAACGAATTGCACTCCTGTGACCCATAGGAGAAGCCCAGCCTAAAAAGCTCAGGCTGGACTTCACCTTTAAGTTGTACTTTAAAGATCAATGTAGGCAGCTTGCAGGGCTTTGCTAAGTTGCTGATTGTGGAACAGTTTTAATATGTTCAATTTAAAACCCTAAAACATTTTTATTGACCTTGTTCCTGGTATTATACATACCATTGTTTGCAGTTAAAAACTAAGTTTACTTTTTGAGCATTACTGCGACATGGGTACGGGAGAGCGCACTTTTGGACCAGGGAGAACGCTCACTCCTGTGATGCTGAGAGCAAGCATCCAATATATGTAGTCACCTCAGGATCACCCGTTGTGTTATAAAACACCCTTCACTGTGAGGCCATGCATCAATCTGAATATAGATGAATGGATATTTTATATTGCACACTTATTGGTCATTTTTTATCACTTTATTGGACTTTTTGTATTTTTTCTTTTCACATATTATTTTTTCTATTAATATTTTTAATTATTTTGTTCTATTCATTTTTGGTGGACGTTACTCATGTGATATGGACCACCATCCACTTGTATAAATATTGTTGATTTCTTGTTTTGACACTTATGGTATAATGGTAGGTATCACTTGCACCATTAACATTCAAGTTTAATATTTATAGTCTTTTTTATTAGTTGAAGGATTTGGTTGCACTTTGTCAGATCCTGAGGTTATTTATAGGTATCTGTCACATTGTCAGTAATTAACACGATCACTGCCCAACTGCACCTAATTAGGGATCCTTTATACACCCTGAGTCACGTTCAATATATTCCTAATAGGATATATAGCTCATACTTACTGTATATCCTCAATTAGCCCCATGTAGATTACTCTATAGGGTTAGGCAGCACCACCACCCCCAATTTGCTTATTTATTTACCTAGTATCTCCTTTCTGGGGATTCTTTTTTGTTGTTAACGATCCTAAGCGCAGGATTACCTATATTTGTTAATATATGGAGCACACTAGCAATAATGCAGGACCAGTGGCGTTGCGTTCATAGAGGGCGCCGGAGCGCCACCCCCTCTGGCTCCCGCACCGCTACTGATACAATATGTAGATTCATGCATCGCATGAATTTATGTATTGCCGCTGCCGCCGACTATTCAGATGGCCGGCCCCCTGGCGAGTGCCGGCCATCTGAATAACGGCAGCTGGTTGGCTGTGGAAGTGCCTTTCAGAGCCAGTGGCTTTGATAGGCTTTCCGATTACAGCCCTCAGGCTGTAATAGGCTTCCAAATACTTATCCAGGGACGCACTTGGGGGTGCGTTTCTTGGATAAGACTGACAGGCGTCTCAGCCAATCAAGTTCACTGGTTCTGGTTACCGGTAACCTGATTGGCTGAAGCGTCATCGAGAGCAGGAGAAGACATCGAGGGATGGTAGAAGCAGGATGGCCGACCCCAAAATGGTAAGTGCCAGGCGGCGTTAATGGCATGGCATAGTGGCAACAATTGCTGGGCACAGTGGCGACAATTGCTGGGCACAGTGGCGACAATTGCGTTTGATGGCATGGCACAGTGGCTGCGTTTGATGGCACAGTGGCTGCGTTTGGCATGGCACAGTGGTGACAATTGATGGCACAGTGGCGACAATTGATGCCACAGTGGCTGCGTTTAATGGCATGGCACAGTGGTGACAATTGATGGGCACAGTGGTGATAAATGATGGCACAGTGGCTGCGTTTTATGGCATGGCACAGTGGCTGAATTTGATGGCATGGCACAGTGGCGACAATTGATGGCACAGTGGCGACAATTGATGGGCACAGATGCTGCATTTGATGGGCACAGTGGCTGCCTTTGATGGGCACAGTGGTTGCAATTGATGGGCACAGTGGTTGCAATTGATGGGCACAGTAGCTGCGTTTTATGGGTACAGTGAGGCTGCAGATGTTTTTTTTTTTTTTGCGCCCGACAAAAAATTTGAGCACCAGCCGCCACTGTGCAGGACAAAGGAATGATAACTACATGGGAGATTTTCATCCAGGTTTTGGGGATACCAGAAAAGACCTACAAATATGGCATTTACGTTCATTTATTTTAATAAGCCGCTTAGTTTTTTAATCTACCAAGGACTTTTGTCTGCATGGACACTTTCATGCAAAATGTGACCTTAGCCTTAAAACAAAGCTTACATTTGTATCACTGTACCTTCCTAACATGAACCTCATAATTGCTGGTACTAGCTTTACAATAAACAGTATAATTCAAAGCCTACATGTTTTCTCCTTCATAACACAGTGTGGCATAAGTGAAATTAAATGTTGATCTCAGCTGATGTCCCCATAGAGGGCTCTAACATTGAAAAGCTATCACGCAGGATGCTGGAGGTAGAGGAAAGGTCAGCATTGTCACTGGGACAAAATTACTGTAAACACACATTTTCCAGACTGTGTAGAATGAATTCATTTTGGGTCAAGTGCCCTGTGTTGTGTTTACGAGTGCCGCTTAAAAATCACTTTGAGCTTTTGTTTTGCTTTATATGTCTGAAAATGTTCTAAATAATAGAATTTAATCAACAAAATAATTTTCCAAGTCAAAATTCACTATTTTAATACTCACTCTTCACTGTCAATGCATTTGTTTTTCACAGGAAAGGGCAGCATACCAATCAGCAACTGGTATCAGCTAGCACAAATCCATAGTGATTTGCAGCTTCAGTATTTAAAAACACACTAGATGGTTTTGATCTCTGGTGGTAAACCTGCTAAAAACCATGCAGCCCTTTGGTACCCATTGCTCAGCCCTTGGGCCCTTGCAACCAGTGTTTAGTATGTATAGGTGCTTACTTGTGTAGCGCCTGGCTATTTTCAGAGCCGTTGCTATGTTAAATTTAGGGGAAAGTTCAGAGTAATAGTTAGCTCTGAACTGGTTTGATTGTTTAAATTTGGGTTTCTGCTCTAGCTTGGTTGTGCTGTGGGCGATTATCCTTTTGTCCGGGGACTCCCGTCACCCCCCGACGGCAGGTGGCAGCAGTGGGGTCAAGTGCCTGAGTATTACTCCTTATAGCAGCCTGGCTGGGGTGGGCCACCTCACTGTGCATGCTGAGGAGTGGTATAAAGGGGGCAGACGCCATTCGCTCGAGGTTCTTCCCATTCACTTCCATTCATTTTCTCGACTGCGTGACTTGGGGCGTCTTGAAGTCGGATCCCAGGTCGCCCCAGTGTGAACTGGCTCTGGCAGGACAGACCTCTGAATTGTTTACATACACAGAGCTCTGTCCTGTCATCCCTTTTGCCGATCAGCGAATATATATATTCACACATACACTGTATATACAGTATATGCAAAAGTCAGAAAAAATAGGAATTCCACCTAATACTAGTGTGTGGTACTCACCCTATGTATAAAGGGGGAGGGGGGAATAATCAAAATATAGTAGACATGAATAAACAAAAAACAAAGGATTCTACACACCCTACAGAGTTAACTCTATAGGGTGTGTAGAATCCTTTATTTTTTGATTTTTATTCTTGTCTACTGTATACACGGTATCTCACAAAAGTAAGTACACCCCTCACATTTTTGTAAATATTTTATTATACCTTTTCATGTGACAACACTGAAGAAATTACCCTTTGCTACAATGTAACGTAGTGAGTGTACAGCTTGTATAACAGTGTACATTTTCTGTCTCCTCAACACACAGCCATTAATGTCTAAACCACTGGCAACAAAAGTGAGCACACCCCAAGGCAGCGTACACACGACCGAGAAATTCGTCGGGCGAAACACATCGTTTTCCCCGTCGAATTCCTTGTTCAGCAGTCAAAAAAACTCGTCGAGCCAAATTTTCCCATTGCCCATCGAGGAAATAGAGAACATGCTCTCTTTTTGGCTCGACGAGTTCCTCGACGGGTTTCTCGGCGAAAAGTGTACACACGACCAGTTTCCTCGCCAGAATACGTCTCCCATCGAGTTTCTTGCTGAATTCTGCTTAGGAAACCGGTCGTGTGTATGCCGCCTAAGTGAAAACATCCAGATTGGGCCCAATTAGCCAATTTTACCATACTGGTTTCATCTGATTCTTTAGAGTTACAGGGTCTCACTCTCAGGTGTGTTACATTTGGTGGTATCATTCTCTCTCTCTCTCTCTCTCTCTCTCTCATACTGGTCACTGGAAGTTCAACATGGCACCTCAGGTCAAAGAACCTTGAGGATTTGAATAAAAGTATTGTTGCTCTACATAAAGATGGCCTATTAATACGCAAGCTCGCAGGGAGGGGGGCGCTTTAAAAATGTTTTCTTATTTTATTTGTTTTTATAATATTAAATTTGCACTTTAATAATATTTATAATATTAAATTTGCACTTCAAAGTATTCAGATCACCGAAAATGGAGATTCTGAATACTGTGTACTTTTTTAAATCCGGTGCCATTGGCAGCCGAGAAACCCAGAAGTGACGTCATGATGTCGCTTCCGTGTTTATATTGCAGGGACAGAACTAAAGCCGTTTAAGGCCCGGTCAGAGCGGCGAGAGGCGGCTCGAGGGGATTTGCCCTCACGCTCCTCCGGCATAACAACCGAGCGGCTCTAAACGGCATTACCGGAATGATGCCTGCAGCTGCAGGCATCATCCAGGTATAACCCCTGAAAGCCGAGGACGCATATATGCGTACACTCGGCGTGAAAGGGTTATCCTTTGTGGTGATTCATACCTGACCGTGGTTCCTGATATAGATGCAAAGCAAGATGGTCCACAAAAAAATCTATTTACAGACTTGTTATCTTTTTGCAAATTTGCCTTATAGATCGCTAATTTCCTATGGCTCCCTCTGCACTGGCATAACAAACTCACCAGCCCCTTTCACATTGAGGAGTTTTTCAGGTGATTTAGCGCTATAAATAGCGCCTAAATACCACCTGAAAAACTCCTGCCCAGCAATCTCAATGTGAAAGCCTGAGGGCTTTCACACTGAGGCGAAGCGCTGGCGGGAGAGAAAAAAATATCCTGCAAGCAACATCTTTGGAGAAGTGAGAGGAGCGGTGTGTATATACTGCTCCTTCCCATTTAAAACAATGGGAAACGGTGGTAATACCGCAGAGGAGCATTGCAGGCAATATTAACCCTTTTTCGTCTGCTAGTGGGGGTTAATACCGCACCGCTAGCAGCCGAATCCCGCGGCAATTCTGACGGTATATTGACGCTATTTTTAGCGCGCTATACGGCCACTGCATATCACGCCCAAGTGTGAAAGGGGCCTAACTGAAAACTATTTACTGTCGCCTTATCTACCACTTGTATCGTTCCCCCCATATGTTCACCCCAGGTTACACCAATTTGCAAACATTCAAATCATGGCAATAAATCAATAAGTCTCACTGGCCCAACTTAAATAGTACCTTTTGTTACCCTTAGAGAAATATTTATCATACCTTTTAAAATACATTTTTCAATAACTTCAACTTAAAGGCTTCTGCCCTGTACACACAAGCGGAATTTCCGACAGAAAAAAGTTGGATGTTTTTTCCGACGGGAATTCCGCTCAAGCTTGTTTTGCATACACATGATCACACAAAAGTTCTCTGAACTTTCGAGCGCTAAGAATTTTTTTGGGGGGTTGGGGGCCAGCTGGTGGCCTCCCAAGCAGAAAAAATATCACAAAATAAAAAAACAACTATAATACGCATTCTGAAAATGTTATGAAAACTGAAACAGATAAACCGTAATTATGGATCCAACAAAAAAAGGGTGTAACCATAAGAATACACAATAAAAAGACAGAGAAAGGAGAAAAGAGGAAAAGAAGACAAGGAAAGTGAGGTAATAAGGTAAAAAATCCATTACATCTGAAAACTCCCCATCGACTACATATCCAGCTGCCGTTAAACATCCAGTACTTGTAAATAAGAAATCCAGGGCTTTCATATGTTATTAAAACGTGCTTTTTTATCGTGTAGGATGCTCACAATTTTTTAATTAAGCATTATCCAAGTCAACTTGCGCTTCAACAGGGTCAAGTCGAGTACAGGGCTCTGCCGAGCTGTAGCATTCAGAAATGCCCATGTGATTGGTGCCCTAAAGTCTGCACCACTTACCTGCAACTGCAGACATTGCACACAGTTGCCGGGCAGATTCAGTACGACCCCATTCACTGCAGCAAGTATACAACCTGGTCTGGCTGCATTTGCAGCTCAAGGGAGAGGCACGTTTGGAGGGGGGGGGGAGGTTGTGTGGTAAAAAATTGATTCAACTGCCTGTTTTTACTGCACCCCAATAGCAAGTGTGAACTTGTATCGAGTATGCAGGTGGAACTGGTCTTATTTCATTAGATATGTAGGATCTGGTGCTCTTTCTGTTCTTGATGCTTGTGCACCCCTCAGAAAGACATTTGTGGATGCCTGTGAAAAGAAGGAAAGTAATCTACAAGTTGCATAGGTTTATAACTACTGCTAATTTGTTCAGTACCGTCCAACCAAGCAAAGTCAAACTAATAGCTCACTGTTTGATGCCAAAAGAAATCTCAAAGAACCCCAAAAATATATACAGTATATTGATATTTTTGTTGAATACATAGTGCCTTGAAAAAGTATTCATACCCTCTGACATTTTCCAAATGTTGTCATGTTACAACCAAAAACGCAAATGTTTTTTATTGGGATTTTATGTGAGAGACAAACACAAAGTGGCACATAATTGTGAAGTGGAAGAAAAATGATAAACAGTTTTCAATTTTTTTTATAAATAAATATGTGAAAGTGTTGTGTGCATTTGTATTCAGCCCCCCTAAGAATCAATACTTTGTAGAACCACCTTTTACTGCAATTACAGCTGCAAGTCTTTTTGGGGATGTCTCTATCGGCTTTGCACATCTAAAGTGAAACTTTTGCCCATTTTTCTTTAAAGGGCTTGTAAAGGTTCATGTTTTTTCACCTTAATACATCCTATGCATTAAGGTGAAAAAACATCTGACAGTTACGGTCCCCCCAGCCCCCCGTTTTACTTACCTGAGCTTGTTCACCTGCTGAGCTCGCCC
Organism: Rana kukunoris; assembly: GCA_029574335.1. Taxonomy (NCBI): domain Eukaryota; kingdom Metazoa; phylum Chordata; class Amphibia; order Anura; family Ranidae; genus Rana; species Rana kukunoris. Next base: position 653,128,081 of record CM056049.1, read on the forward strand.
CTGACATCCTCTTCTCCGCTCAGTCTGGCCGTTGTTTGGCTAGAGTGGATGGATTGATAGCAGCGCAGCCATTGGCTCGCGCTGCTGTCAATCACATCCAACGACGTGGAGCGCCAGGGGACGGGCCAAGTGATACAGTGAGCGGCTATGGCCAGCGGTTGTATCACGGGAGCGCGCTCGCAATACCTAACCCCCATGGGAGAGAGACAGCCACGAGAGACCCCAGAAGACCAGGTTGGGGGCCACTCTGTGCAAAACGAGCTGCACAGTAGAGGTAAGTAAAAAAAAACATCCTTCAAAACCCCTTTAAGAAATAGCTTAAGCTATTTTCAAGCCAGTCTCAAGTTTTTTGCAGACACTAACAAATTTTCTTCTAAGAGTGCCCTGTCTTTGGCTCCATCCATCTTTCCATCAAATCTGATTAGCTTCCCTGTCCCTGCTGAAGAAAATCATCCCCACAACATGATGCTGCCACCATCATGTTTCTCACGGTGAGGGTGGCTTGTTCTGGGTGATGCGCAGTGTTTTTTCTTTTGAGTTTGAGTTTTGGTCTTATTTGATCAAAGAAGCTTCTTCCACATGTTTTCTGTGTCCCCCTACATGGCTTTTTCCAACTGTTATTGCTTTTTTTCAACAATGGCTTTCTTCTTGCCACTCTTCCATAAAGACCAGATTTGTGGAGTGCACAACTAAAAGTTGTGGTGTGGACAGATTCTCCCACCTGAGTTGTGGATCTCTGCAGCTCCTCCATAGTTACCATGGGCCTCTTGTCTGCTTTTCTGATTAATGCTCTGCTTGCCTGTCAGTTTAGTTGGATGGTCATGTCTTGGTAGGTTTGCAGTTGTGCCATACTCTTTCCATTTTCGGATGATGGATTGAACAGTGCTCCGTGAGCTTGGGATATTTTTTTGTAACCTAACCCTGCTTTAAACTTCTTCACAACTTTATCCCTGACTTGTCCGATGTGTTCCTTGGCCTTCATGATGCTGTTTGTTCACTAAGGTTCTCTAACAAACCTCTGAGGGCTTTACAGCAAAGCTGTATTTATACTGAGATTAAATTAGAAACTGGTGACCTCTATTTATTAGGTGATTTCTGAAAACAATTGGTTCAACTAGATTTTAGTTAGGGGTACCAGAGTAAAGGGGGCTGAATACAAATGCATGCCACACTTTTCAGATATTTGTTTGTAAAAAGTTTTAAAAAAACATTTATAATTTTCCTTCTACTTCACAATTAGGTGTCACTTTGTGTTGGTCTATCACATCAAATCTCAATAAAATAATCAATTTATGTTTTTTGGCTGTAACATGTCAAAATTTGGAAAATTACAAGGGGTATGAATACTTTTTAAAGGCAATGTAATTGAAACTGCAGTAAGGCTGTGCTGTACTGGCAGAAATTTTTTTTTCTTGGGGGGGGGGGGGGGGGGGGGGGGGATTTTGATAAGCACAAGACCTCTGTAGAGAAGGAAAGAGTTTGCACAGAACCATACCCCTTTCATTCACCTGTACAGAAGATGATGTATTTTTAGAAGTACATTAGCATTACTTCCTACTGTGCAGAAGTTGGGGGTTAATGAGAAGGACCTAACAGTCTTTTAATTAAGACTAATTTAACCCTTATTTTAAGAGGTCATTCACATTCTTTGCATTATCTTGTCATGGGTGATTAGTATTGTGATCGGAATCTAGATTCCAAAGACAAAAAAAAATGTGTATAATGCTTTCTTCTTAGGAGTGGCCAGTGCAACTTTTGTTTTTATACATGTAAAAAACAGGTATTGAAGGGCAAAAAGACCAGATTTGATTCTTATGAACGTTCTGTTGGTGTCTACATATTCCATTGCATTTATAAGATTTTAACCTTTTAATTAAATGTTAAAATAGAATGAGACTCATTCACTAAAATCTCATATATGCTTCAACAAGTTAACATAATTTAAAAATGTAATTTTTAGTATTTTCTTATATGCACCTTCCATGATAAGAATACTAGTGGTCTTGTTATGGGCAGTTTTGGCTCCATATTTTATTTTTGCATTATCACCATGTCACACATTTCCTTTGTGGAGAATTCAAGTGACCTTGCCAACACATACTGCACAAGCATGATCCCGACCTGTGTTTACTTTATTGTCCATAACCTGCAGGCAGCAAACTTCCCCAACCCATCTCTAAAACCTGGTTGTTTAATAATGTCACCCATGTCTCCCTATAGGTCATTGAAGCTGTGTACAACAAGGATATAGCTCAGTGTTTCTCAAACCTTTTTTTTGTCTTGCGGCACACCTAAAAGATCAAAAAAAAATGTGCGCCACATCTGAAAAGATTTGCAATGCAGCCTCACCAGTGTCTGTAAATGCAGCCTCACCAGTGTCTATCCAATGCAGCCTGATCAATGGGGCAGGGCAAATGGGGTGTATGGGAGGGATAGGATGTGGGGGTCAGCTGGAGGTGTCAGAGTCTATCATCTGGCAGCTCAGCTTAGGAGGTCCTCGCACTCCACGGCCTCCCAGGGGGGTGATGCTCCTGGTCCTGGGGTAAAGTTTGTTTCTGCCGGCCCCGCAGCCCGAGCGAATCACTTGTCCTGACTCCCTTGCTTGCCCTGCCTCCATGACTCTGCGCTTAAGTGTGGACTATGGGGAAATTATGCATTGCATACTAGCTCAACATTAAATACTTACTGTAACGGTCAGGGGTTAACGCCATTTAGGATATTCCATTCCACCAACCCACAACAGCTTCTCGACACTCCACAATCCAGCAGACAGGACCCATAAGAATTCCCCAGACAAACGAGACACACAGCTCTGTTCTCTGGTTCCAAATGGATAGATCTTTTAATGGTAAAACTCAGGCTTTTATACAGTTAGCAACCAAATATCATACAATGGATACTAACGAGCCTCCAATACACATTATCTTGGGTAGACTTTCTGGCACCAAATCTACAGGAGTTATTTACTATACTGACAAGTCAGGCGTTATGACTCCAGCCTATCGCACCTGCTATTCAATACACATTCCTTTAGTAAACATAAGTCAGACATCTGACCTTAGAGTGTGCTAATTCCCATTCCACATCTATCATCAATAGAACTTCCACACAATACAGTGTTAATTAGCATCACACAATGAACAGGTCTTTAGAAGCCAAACTAAGGTTAATTTACATGACAGTAGCAGACTTAATTACCTGTTCCACATTGAATGAATCACTGTCCTATTGACCTGTTGGGTTCAGAATTAACCATCTGTAATATTTCAAGGTATACTGCAATACATTTTGAATTATCATTACTGTCCCATCTTATGTAATTCAAGATATCATTTCTCAGTCATCCTATGCCCCTAGTGGACATAGGATGACCCTAGACACAAGAGTCATTGGTGAAGCTAAAACAGGAGTACCCTGCATCCTTTAAGAGCCTATGGGTCCCACGGGCCATAACGTTACACTAACCTTAGATCAAAGCTGTTGCAGCGGGAGCCGCCAGTCATGACACGTGTACTAAAGAAACGTCACGAGCGAGCTAAACAGTGCAAGTTTAGGAGCTATTCACGGTACCTACAGGTAAGCCTTATTATAGGCTTACCTGTGTGTAAAAGTGGTAGTACAGGGTTTACAACCACTTTAGTAATCCAGGTCTGCTAAAGACCAATCTGTCCAGCTGAAATTTCTACTTGGGATTTACTATAAACCCAGAGCCTGCATCGTTTCAACCATCCTGTCTCCTCTATTTGTAACAAAGGCACCTTTTAACACATGGTGTGGGGCTGTCCTCAAATCCTGAATTATTGGCATCAAGTAGTAGGTAATCTAACAGTATTGGATCTACCCTTGGCATTGGATCCAAATTATGTCAACTTTTTATCTATGCATACCACTATGCTAGGCAAAAAATACTCCTTAAGTGGAAACTCCCAACCCCCTACTATAGGGAGTGGCATGCTACTATTCAAAACATGTTTCCCATATACAGTATTAACTGGCATACAGTAGAACAGAGTAGGGACTACCCTCCTAAGTATAAAACAGTGTTTATTCTTTCTTTCTTCTTACTTGTGTCCTTAAAGCATGTTACCTGTTTATTTAATTAGTGGGCAATCGCCATTTTTGTTTCCAATTAGTACCCTCTGTATCGAAGATGTGGTGCTTTTACTGTATGTTATTATTATCATAAACTTTAAATAATGAAGGCCCCTTGAACCTCCTTAGGGAACGGGAGCCTTGACTGCTGGAAGTAAGGCATCACAGTGGGCATTACCTAACACAGGGGTGTTAAGTGGCTCTGTTAGGATTAGCTGCAAAGACCTTAAGTGACTGGGTAGAGCCTGAACTCTAGAAAAGGGCTACACTGGATCATGTCCCACTGTTATGAGGAGATTCAGCCTTCACAAGATTTGACCACCCACACCCCTGTTTTGACGTTTTGTCACAGCTTTATTGGCGGCTTTGACCTTGCCAGTAATTGATGTTGCTTTACAGGCTATGCCTTCAAGTTAAATTCTGAAGTCTAATGCCTGTCTGGCACTGATGGTAAGGACAGGCCTCTTAGACTATGTGAGTTAATGTTTTATGGGTGCTCACAGTATAACTGTGACAGACATTGATTATTTGTTACATTTGGAAAGCTATTACATTTGGAAAGTTCAAAAAAGCTGTGGCCTTGCTCTATTTTCCAACTTAATCAGCCTCCATTACTTTTTGGGGGGCAAGGTATTGGTTTAACAATTGGTTATAAATGAGCCTATGCTTCTCAACAGTCAAGTTTTACTGTTAAGAATCCAAGTCTCTGCAACTACTGTGGTATTTATGAAATATGGCTTAGGTTTGGGCGGAGGGGGGTCAGAGGGCAGCTACTGACAAGACAAAGGTTGGAGCGCTTACTTAACCTCCCTGGTGGTATGATTCTTTCAGGTTTTAGGTGCTGAAAATGGTACCATTATTTTGCATGAAAATTTGGCGTTTTTATAGTTAAGGCCTGCAATTCTTAGGAATAACTCACTTAAATCTGACCAAACAAGAGTCTAGTAGACATCCTGGGTATGATAAAGTTTGAAACAAAACATCATAAATTATAATATAATAAATAACTATAAATAATTATACCAAATAATAATATAATTATAATAAAATTATTTAATAATGTAATCAAATCAAAAAACACTGAAATTTGCTCAGTTGCAAAATTGTTGCTGTCATTACTTTTATTGTTTGATGACAAATTTCCCCACAAATCGCTATCGCTCAATTATGCAAGTGATTCTAATTTATTATCACTGTTTTCTAGCTGCTCTAAAACCACTTTTGATGTAAAGAGACACTTTTTGGTTGCTATGGACAATCTACAGTTTCCAGACAGAAAGGACAGTATTTATAATATAAAAGTGCAAGTAGGATGCTGGGCAGACCACTAGGGACAAGGGGGATGTGTATTTCATACAGTACTGTAATCTGTAAGATTACAGTATACTGTATGTGTACTGTGTATTTACTCTTTTGAATTTGGCGCTGATCTCAGCCCCTGTGCGTCGTAATGTCGCAGGAAACGAAGCTCAGCGGCACTCAGCACTGTGTGAATCGAGCGAGGAGACAGCTCAATCGCACAGCGGGGAGACATCGCAGGATCCAGGGACAAGGTAAGTAAACTCTGCCTGTGGATACCGTGATGCGATCCCAAGTTTGGCTCGGGGTTACCACTATTGGTGCTGAAATCCTGCCCCAAGCCAGACTCGGGAATACCTCTCAGAAGGTTAAGCAATATGAGACATTTAAGGCCGCGTACACACGGAGGGACATGTCCGATGGAAACGGTCTGCGGACCGTTTTCATCGGACATGTCTCCTCTGGATTTTCGTCTGGCGGTGTGTACACACCATCGGATCAAAATCCCGCGGGCAGACAGCGCGGTGACGTGGCGGTGACGTTGACGCCGCCACGTCACCGCACCAGGAAGTAAAAAACGTCCACGCACGTGTCGCATCCATACGACGCTTGTGCGGGCAGATATGTCCGCTGGTTAGTGTACTAACCAGCGGACATATCCGACGGACATGTCGCCGGCGGACAAATTTTAAAGCATGCTTTAAAATTTGTCCGCCCGTCAGACATGTCCGCTAGCCCATACACACGATCGGATTTGTCCGCTGAACTGGTCCGTCGGACCAGTTTCAGCGGACAAATTTGATTGTGTGTACGCGGCCTAACAGTACTCTGGGAGCTCCCAACAAGTACCACGCAACAGAAAATGCATTCTTTACATTCCATGACTAAACTCTTCTCTAAGTATCCCACGCACCAAGTTCTGTGAATGAACAGGCCTCGGATTGACCATTCCTTTATCAATGACTCTTCAATCCAAGACATGGGGTTATCAGCATTTCTTTTATGCCTCTTAAGCTGTGGACAGCACCCATCTTACTCCTCTGGCTTCCTGAGGGAGGGAAGAAGTTTAAATTGCCTTTAAGTCCTCTTTTACACATGCGGACCGTATGTCCGTTTTTTCATCCATCCGTTAACGGATGAAAAAGGGACATACATGTATCCCTATGACATAGTGGGTGTCAGTGGATGAACATCCGCGGACACCCGATCTCATTGGTGTCCGCTATGCTCCGATTCTGCTGACGGAGTAAAATCCTATTTTCCCATCCATCTGCAGAGTGGATCGGGTGAACATGGACAGATGGTCCGTGTTTATCCGATCCCCCCGTAGGGGAGAGCCAAGATCTTACAGGGATCTTACAGGGTGGTCCCTGCACAATGTGCAGGGAGTGCCCTGTCATCTGCTGGCTCAGCAGGGATCAATGGAGCGATCCCTGCTGAGCAAGCAGATAAGAAAGGGATCCATACGTCTGAAAAGGGCCTAAAGGAAATCACTAGACCTTTACTCAAATTCTGTCTTTGCTTCAACTGCAACTTCAATACACTCTTGGTCTCTCTTGAGACTTGGTTAGCTCCTTCCCCTTGTAGTTGTCTGCATTACCTCAGAGAAGTGGTATTTTGTGATACATACGCCCTACAAAAAGGTTTCTTGCAAAACATTACCTTTTTCTGCATCATTTATTTTCTATGGAACCAACATGACCTTCTTTTAATCGCAGGGCACAGATCATCAAATTCTGCATGAAACTAAAACCCTACTTTTAGGAAAACTGACCCTTTAATAAAAGAAACTGAGGAATCCAGTGTAGGTATTACGGGACTGAAAAATGGCAACAAAAGTGGAGCTCTTGCCCATAGTGATTTAGCTTAATGTTTGACATGCTTCCTGAAATTGCAAGTTTGTGGATTGTGGCACTGCACTGAACCAAAGCGAGCACTAAAGGGTCGGCATAGTTCCCAATTGTCCCTCATTTAACCAGTTCCCTACCGCTGTATAGTGAAATGACGGCGGCAGGAACCCTCCCTTTCTCCGGCATTGTGCCGCGCGTGCGCAAACTCGCCGCATCACTGTTGTCCCGATGCACATGCCCGGCGGCCGCGATGGCTGCCGGGCACCCGTCATTGCTCTTCACAGAGCAGGGACGTGGCTCTGTGTGTTAGGATTTAAAAATAGTAAACACAGTTGATTGATAATAAATGGCTTCAGCCAAACACTAACCATAAGTGAAAGAAATGTTTTTTTGTTATCATTCGTATTCTCTGAAAAATGGCCAAGAAATCATTAATTCTGCCAGGGTATCTAAACTTATGAGCACAACTGTATTTGAGAGCAACCAACTTGTTTACTTAGAGGGAACATATTGCTCTTTGATTTTTTTTTTATCAATTTTGTATACAACAGAATTTTAACTATGTTCAAGTACTGTCCTTTTATATATAGATGGTATGTCTCATTTTATGCCTCTAAAGTCAACCATTTTTCGCACCAATCTCTTGACGGCTTTTTCTCTAGTCACAGTTATTTGGATGTGGCATTTCTAGAACCTTAATTTCTATTATTTAGTTCAGTAAAAACCTTTACATGGGCTCATATATGAATTTAAACTATTTTGTTGTTTACCTGTAAAAGTCTCCATTGTGTAGTCCACAAAAGCCCTGTTGCTGGGCACAACTATCTTTGATGGGATGTCTGCAGTCCCAGCTGATTTAGAGTTGTCACTCAAGTGACATTCTATAGTATTTCCCTTCACTCCTTTTGCAGCAGATACATAAATGTATATGAAAATGAAAGGAAGGACTTAGCCAGCACAGACAGTTATTAGAAATTCCTAGAAGTGGAGAGGGCTTTGCCATGCAAGGAGAGGGAGGGCACTACAGTCAGGGCCGGCGCTACCACTAGGCGGATTAGGCGACTGCCTAGAGCGCACTGTCGCCTAGGAGCGCCCGACCGCTATTACTCCTGCACTGTCCTCCACAAAATGCTGGCAGGCGGCAGCGTCCTCAGCCCTGACGTGTCAAGCAGCGCCGCTAGGCAGACCCCCCCCCGTGCGGGGCTCCAGTTCTCTGCTCTGAGTGAGTCTGACTGAAATCAACGTGTGTCACAAGTGGCATAGATAGGTCCCGCACTCGCCCCCCTCCCCCCAGCCTGCGCGCCCTCCGCTGTTTAATGTGATAAATACACACAGTACTGTGATCATCTCATCTCCTGTGTCAACAAAGGTCCGTCCGTGTCCAGCAATCAATGATCCTCCTTTTTAGCAGAAAGAGCCGACTCACATGAGGCAGCAGCAGCCCCTCCCTTCTCAGCTCTTTCTCTCTGTCCACAATGACTGACAGTCTGTGTGTGACAAGAGGATGTGTACCGTCCGCAGCACAGCCCCCCCCCCGGCACCCCCCCCCCTCTCCTGAGTCCTGTCAGTCACAGTGTGTGGAGCCTGATGCCGTGCGATGCATCATGGGATTATTAGTACTGTCAGTTCCCGGGCTTGGGGGGACAGGTGAGGTGGAGCATTGAAGTACAACAGCACTGTACAACAGCAGAGGTGTGAGGGAGGGCAGGCAGCCACCACAGGGTTCACCTTTCAAGTTGGTGTGGTGAGTAAAGTAAAAATTTTGTGATAACAATAAAAAATTTTTTTAAATGTATGTGTGTATATTAAAATATCTGTCCCCCCCCCCCCGAAGCTTGATTTGCATTAATTGACACTGTGAGTGTGGCTGTATTTGATGGACACAGGTGGGGGGGCTGTATTTGATGGACACAGGTGGGGGGGCTGTATTTGATGGATGCGAGTGTGGCTGTATTTGATGGACGCAGGGGGGGGGGGCTGTATTTGATGGACGCGAGTGTGGCTGTATTTGATGGACGCAGGTAGGGGGGCTGTATTTGATGGACGCAGGTGGGGGGGCTGTATTTGATGGACGCGAGTGTGGCTGTATTTGATGGACGCAGGGGGGGGGGCTGTATTTGGTGGAATTTGGACGTGGGTGAAGCTGTATTTGATGGGCACAATTGAGACTATTTGATGGGCACGGGTGAGACTGTATTTGATGGTCACAGGTGATATGGCATTTAATGGGCACAGGTAAGATGGAATTTGGGCGCTGGTGAGGCTATATTTGATGGGCATAAGTAAGGCTGTATTTGATGAGTGCTGGTGAGATGGCATTTGATGGGCATAGGTGAGATGAAATTTGATGGGAGCTGTATTTGGGTGTGGGTGAGGCTGTATTTGATGGGCATAGGTGAGACCGGGGTTTGACAAATTTGCTTGGAATCTAGGAGCTGGCTAAAAAAGTTAGGAGCCAGAAAACGCACCCCGTCCCGCCGAGTTTGCACGCAGAAGCGAACGCATAAGTGAGCAGCGCCTGCATATGTAAACGGTGTTCAAACCACACATGTGAGGTGTCGCTGCGATCGTTAGAGCGAGAGCAATAATTCTAGCCCTTGACCTCCTCTGTAGCTCAAAACATGCAACCTGTAGAATTTTTTTAAACGTCGCCTTTGGAGATTTTAAAGGGTAAAAGTTTGTCGCCATTCCACAAGCGGGCACAATTTTGAAGCGTGACATGTTGGGTATCAATTTATCATTATCTTTTACATTCTAAAAAAAAAAAAAAAAAAAAAAAAAAGGGCTAACTTTACTGTTTTGTTTTTTAATTAAAAAAAGTGTATTTTCCCAAAAAAAGTGCACTTTTCGCAAACACTGTGTGACAGAAAGTATTGCAACGATCGCCATTTTATTCTCTAGGGAGTTAGAATAAAATATATATAATGTTTGCGGCCTTCTGCAGGCCTAAGCTTCCTTCCCCGGGCGCCAGGTCGCTAATTCCAGTCGCAATTGCGACCGGGCGCCTGGATTTTGTTGAACCCTGGGTGAGACTATTTGATGAGCACTGGTGAGATGGAATTTCATGGGCATAGGTGAGAAGGCATTTGATGGGCGCTGGCGAGGCTGTATTTAATGGACAGAGCTGAGACTGTATTTGATGGGCAGAGATGAGGCTTCATTTGATGGGCACTGGTGAGATGGCATTTGATGGGCACTGGTGAGATGGCATTTGATGGGCACTGGTGAGATGGCATTTGATGGGCACTGGTGAGATGGCATTTGATGGGCATCCCTTACAGTCAAAGATGCCTGCTTACGCAAGTGAAAGTGCAATGTGTTAAATATGGGGGTAGTGAAAATCAAATAAATAATATGCAAAACAATAAAAGGTGCATACATATATAAGGGTGTATGGATATTAATATTATAAATGTAAACAATGATCCATATATCATACGGTGCTAGATTAAAAATAAATTGCTAAACCTTAATTAATAGTCCATAACTAAGTGCGGATATGTTGGCTGAAAACTGCATATATATGCCACAAATATATCATAGATGCAAACAATGATCTATATATCATACGGTGCTAGATTAAAAAATAATAAATGCTAAACCATAATTAATAGTCCATATTTAAGTGCGGATAGGTTGTGAATGCTTTGTACCCCAGGAGGGGGTCTCTGATCTGGTGAGTGCGGGATACACCAGAGTACGGAGGAAGAGGGCATCAGTGAATCACCAGTCAATTTCCCTAATCTTGGCACTTAGCACCTTGGCACGTTTTACCAGCACTTTATTGCATGCAGTTTACAGCCAACCTATCCGCACTTAAATATGGACTATTATGTTTTATCATTTATTATTTTTTAATCTAGCACCGCATGATATATGGATCATTGTTTGCATTTATGATATTAATATCCATACACCCTTATATATTTATGCACCTTTAATCGTTTTGCATTTATATCTTTAGCATATTATTTATTTGATTTTCACTACCCCCATATTTAACACATTGCACTTTCACTTGCGTAAGCAGGCATCGTTAACACTAGGAGGCGCCCACACCTATATACTTTTTTCCTTTCATATTTTTATTCTACCTAGGTAGGATATACATGTAGGGGCTGCCACCTTAAAGCGGAGGTTCACCCAAAAATCAACTTTCTGCCACTAGATCCAGCACACTGCTGACATCTGCAGTATGCTGGATTTTTTATTTATTTTTTGTACTTATCGTTTTATCGCTCTTTCTTCTCCGGCTCCGAGCAGGGATTTCTGCAGGGAGTAGGTGTTCCTAAAACAAGCCCAGTTGATTGACGGGCTTGGATAGCGCGTCACGCCTTCCAAAAATATCCTAAGTGACACTTGCCTGTTTACGGCACTATACGGCGCCTGCCTCTGCCGTGTAGAGCTGACTGCGCAGGCGCCGTAAATTGCCGAGTGTCACTTCGGAAGGCGTGACATGCTATCCAAGCCCGTCAATCAACTGCGCTTGATTTAGGAACGCCTATACCCAGAAGGATATGCCGCTCCGTCCCGGAGAAGAAAGACCGCTAAAACGATAAGTACATGGACAGGGCAAAGGGGGTGGGGTCAGGGGTGGAGCCAAGAGGGGCGGCAAAATTAGGTTTCGCCTAGGGTGTCAAAAATCCTTGCACCAGCCCTGACTACAGTATGCTAGGGAATTAAACCTGTCTAAAGTAGGTCGAATTTCTAGCAAGTTCAAAGGTGCACTGCAAGTGATTATAAAAACAAAAAAAAAAGGAGACATTATAACTACTTTATTTTAGTGTCATTCAACTGTGTTACCGGAAATGTTAAGATAAAGACATGGGGTTGATTTACTAAACCTGGAGAATGCAAAATCTGGTGCAGCTCTGCATAGAAACCAATCACCTTCCAGTTTTTTTTGTGAAAACTTAATCGAACAAGCTGAAGTTAGAAGCTGATTGGGTACCATGCACAGCTGCACCAGACTGTGCACTCTCCAGTTTTAGTAAATCAACCCCATGGGTTCTTAAACGGGTTGTAAACCCTTATGTTTTTTTCACCTTAACGCATCCTATGCATTAAGGTGAAAAAACATATTACGATTATCGCCCCCCCCCCAGCCCCCACGTTTTACTTACCTGAGCCCTAGAAAGTCCCGCGTTGAGAACATGCTCTTCCTTTGTACAGGCTTCTTGCCTCTTTATTGGATAGATTGATAGCAGCGCAGCCATTGGTTATCTGAAGCGGGAAAGAGCCGAGAGAGCTGCTGAGGGACCCCATAAAATGAGGATCGGGGCCACACTGTGCAAAATGAGCTGCACAGTGGAGGTACCGTATATACTCGAGTATAACATCCCAGGGTCCCGCAGACTAGACTAGAGTCCCGGAAAACAGGACCCCCGGGCGCAACATTTGGTGGGGCGACATTCCGCGCCTCCATGTTTGTTTTCGTTTCCCGCTGCCATGTTTGAATCCGGTGCCCTGTGATTGGGCGTATGGTGGTCATGTGCGGCGTGGGGCTGGCCTGTCAGCAATCGTCTAGAAGTCTCACCTCCGCACATGACCGCTACACGCCCAATCACAGTGCAACGGTACAGTGCAGGCATACACCATGGATCGGGCTGCAGCAGGCGGATGGAGCAGACAGGGAGTCGGGACAGAGCAGTATTTGCACAGGTCGGAGAACCCCCCCCTGAACAACTTTGATCCCTGCACTAGATTTTTTAAATGTTGGGAGGTATGGTATAATCCGATCTGACTATAAGCCAAGGCACCTAATTTTACCACAAAAAAAATGGGAAAACGTATTGACTCAAGTATAAGCCTAGGGTTTCCATCTGCATGCCTCACTGTGCCTCACTTTGCCTCACTGTGTCCATGTGCATGCCTCACTGTGTCCATGCCTCACTGTGCCCATGCCTCACTGTGCTCATGCCTCACTATGCCCATCCCTCACTCTGTCCATGACTAGTTTAACATGGGAGTCTATAAAAGGGGTTTCTAGATTTAAAAAAAACAGTGCACCCCAGACAACAAACTTTTCACACTTGTAGAGGAGAAATGGGGCTACGTGTGTGCAAAGTTCCAGGTCCAGGGGACCTACGACCGGCCGGTACCGGGTCCCCAAAATCACCGGAGAAATTACCATTTAACATAGGAGTCTATGAAAGGGGTTTTCGGGTTTGAAAAATCGGTGCTCCCTGCCCGTAGGTTCCCCGGACAACAAACTTTGCCCACTTGTACTGGGGCTACAGTGTGTGCCAAGTTTGGGGTTCAGGGGACCTACGGCCGGCCAGATTCGGGTCCCCAAATTTCAGGCGCAAAATGGTGACTCGTGTATAAGCTGAGGGGGGGCATTTTCAGCACAAAAAAATGTGCTGAAAAACTCGGCTTATACTCGAGTATATACGGTAAGTATGATATGTTTGTTATTAAAAAATAAATTAAAAAAAACCTTTAATATTGCTTTAAGCAGGACAAACATTACTGTTTTTTCTAGGGCTGTTACTGATCAAAATTTTTGTGTTTGATTAATCGTTAATTTTTTTAATCGATTAATCGACTAATTTCGATTAATTATAACGCACATACAGATCCAACTACTTTTAGCTGATCTCCTTGCAGGCCGATTCCCAGTGCAGCTACCAACCACTGGAAAAAATGGATAGCAGGATACAAAAAACACACAAAGGCAGCGCTCAATGGGAATAACATTAAACCTTTTATAGTCTTCAAGTAGGTAACAAAATACATATTACACTGGAGATAAAATCGATGTAGCTACATAAACTGTAAAAATGGTGCGAGTAATACCAAACGGTAGCAAAAGCAGTCATAAAAACATGTAGCTAAGTATGATACTGGTATAAAAATGTGTACAATGTTACCACTGCTGAATCCAGATGAGGAGAGGTTAACATCAGTTCGTTGGCATGTAGATGTCCCATGAAGGGAACTATCACAACTCCCAGTGGATGGCTGTAGAATCCCAGGTTGATAGAGGGAAGTGATAGAGGGAAGTGTAACAGCCCCTGCGTGTGGCAGATGGTAAGGTCCCGCCGGCATGCAGATATGAAGGCACAGCAAAGGAGCCCTTCAGATGGACACGGCAAGCCCCGCCGGTGTCCATGACGTCACCTGATCTCCGACGGAACTCCCTGAAGGCCCAGAGGCCGACAGGGAGGTGAGTACCAATCAAAAGAATTTTAATCGATCAAGAAAATTAAAGATTAATCGATTAATTAAAAGTTAATTTGCACAGCCCTAGTTTTTTCTGTGCCAGCTTTCCTTTTGGGTCACAAAACTGTAAAGGCCCGTACACAAGATCAGAAAATAAGAAAAAAATAAAATTTTCTACGTGGTTGTACGATAATCTGATGGTTAGTACACAGCTTTCGAGAGACAATCAAGACAGTTCATCTGATATCCGAAGGGACTTCATTTAATCAGTACAGTCTTCATTCGAAAATACAATACAAATACAATACATGACATCACTTCTGAAATGTTATTCTGTCGTACGAGAATTTTCGTAAAATTATTAACCTCTTCATTTTCAATATGGAGACTAGCATTCAATAATAACCCCCCAAAAAAACAGACGGTCATTCATCCAATAATTTTATTGTGTTTACGAGGCATTAGTCATTGTTCTTACCAACTGTTACCCTATTTTGGAGCATCTGCAAACTCAGAAAAAAAATTGCTATTATATTGAGTATCTTGTCTGTTTCAGACAGCTTCATCTTAGCATGTGACTGCATTACATGTATGTGACCACAAGAGTGCACCGTGGAGTGTTGCAAGGTGAAGACACCATAGCCTACTTTTTCCAACTGAAAATCTGGCGCAAGCAGGCAGGATTTCCTTCATCACAACTGTACTGTAAATAGGAATTCCCTGGTATAAATGATTTTTTTTTTTGTTTTTATTTCTGGGCTCATTATTACTGGCCAGAGTGTAAGCTTTCCTTTTAACCCAGCTGTATATCTAAAATAAAGAAAATGCGGACTGTATGCAGTGATTTTATTGTTCCCTTTTTTTGCCCTCCAGTAAAAAGTTCATTCACTGCTGTAAATTCAGAGTGGGCATGAAGTGCACGGGCGAAATAGCTAATGTGTAATTAGTTCTATTCCAGCACAGCGGAATTCACCCAGCAGAGGCACAGGTTACATTAATACCTCTGTGAGTCAAATGTACTTTAATTATTAACCTTTTGACTGCAACTGGTGTTCACAGTGAATGCTTACAAATGTCGGAAATTACTTTACACATAGGGAAGAGTTTGTGTTCAGAAAGCCATTGGAGGTAGGATTTCGCAAGACCGCTGTAGCTGGGCCATTTTAAAGTGATACTAAAGATTCATATTTTTTTTACCTAAAAGTTACCTAAGTTTTATACTTGCCTGCTCTGTGCAAGGATATTGCACAGAGCTGCCCCTTAGGTCCACTTCTGGGGTCCTCCGCTGGCACTGTCTGCCCTTGCTATGTGCTCCCATAGAAAGCTGTGTGCTATGGGGGGACACTTGTGGGTGCAATTCTTAGTCGTACTGTCTACCTCCATAGACACACACAGCACAGCTCCACCCTGCTCCCTCCGCACTGGATTTGATTGACAACCGCAGGGGCCAATAGTTCCTGTTGCTATCAGCCTGTCCTCTGAGAGCAGGGAGAGAGACCAGATTTTAGAACCACGTTAACTATACCTTTTTGTGACTAAAAATCATAATGGCTTAGGTTTCAGAATCTTATATAAAATGAGTAGGTGCGTAATTAGGTGGAACTATGTACAAATAAAAGAATACATATACAGGCAGTCCCTGGGTTACAAGCAAGATAGGGTATGCAGGTTTGTTGTTTGTTTTTTCACCTTAATGCATCCTATGGGACCCCAGAAGAGGATGTTCGGGGGCTACTCTGAGTGAGTGAGTGAGAAACTTATATAGCACGGCACATGCAAACTGAATCGCCTCTGGGTGCTTGTTGTTCCTGTCTCCTTTGATATCAAAAGAGATGAGTCTTGATCTTTCTCCTGAATGCTGAGTGGTTCTCCTCCAACCGAATACTGGTTGGTAGAGTGTTCCATAGTCTGGGACCTTGGACCGCGAATCTTCTTTCTCCTTTGGACTTGTAGTTGGCTTTCGGTATATGTAGTAGATTTTGATTGGTAGATCGCAGAACGCGATTGGGATTATGAGCTTTTATTTTTTCGCATAGATAATGGGGAGCATTCCCATGGATGCACTTATGCATTAGACAGAGTGCTTTAAAAGCAATTTTGTCTTTTACTGGCAACCAATGAATTGTTTTCAGCGAAGGTTTGATTCCCAGGGTTTTTTCCCAGTCACAAGTCTGGCGGCCGTATTTTGAACGACTTGCAGACGAGCGATTTGGTGTTTTGTGAGTCCGAGGTAAAGGGCATTTGCATAGTCCAATCTTGAGTTTACAATTGCTCCCACCACGACCGCTAAGTCTTCTTTGGGGATGAAAGGAGTAAGTCTGCGTAGTAGGCGCAGCAGATGGTGAGATCCGCTGACTACTGACCCTATTTGTGCATCCATTGTCATATAGGAGTCAAAGATGACCCCGAGACTTTTGAATTTGGCGCTAGGGGTGATGATTTTGCCCAGAATGGGCGGGGGTGTCCATGTTGTTGCAGGTTGTTTCATACGCTTGGCGTGAAACAGGAGAAGTTCTGTTTTCGCTCCGTTGAGTTTAAGATAACTCTTTGTCATCCAATTCTCTATCAAAGAGAGGCATGTCTCTAGATTGAGGTGGTGATCCTTTCTATTCTATCTAATGTGGAAATACAGTTGCGTATCGTCTGCATATGAGTGATAAAGCAGGTTTTGGCTGCTGATGATTTCAAAAAGAGGACGAAGATAGATGTTGAATAGTACCGGTGACAGAGGCGATCCTTGAGGGACTCCCCACGATACTGTGCGTTTCACAGAAGTGAAAGGTCCCAGCTTCACTATTTGCGCTCTGTTTTCCAAAAAAGTGGAGAACCAAGATAAATCGCCTTCTGCGACTCTGGCTACTTCAGCTAGCCGAGTCAGTAACAGTTTGTGGTCGACAGTGTCGAAAGCTGAGCTTAGGTCCAACAGAACCAGAAGATAAGATTCTCCTTCATCTGCGGCCTCGAGAGCGTCGTCCCATATTTTGAGCAATGCGGTTTCCGTTATGTTATGGGACGGTGGTGGAGTGGGTTCTTGGGGTCTAGGGTAGGTTTCTTCAAGATGGGTTGAATGATGCCCTTTTTTCAACTGGGAGGGCACTATGCCTTCCTTGAAAGACTGGTTTATAAGCTGCGTGATAGGAGGTGCCAGGATGTCGGCGCATTCCTTCAGCAGTTTAGTGGGGATGATATCATTTGGCACTGTGCTGTTACGCAAAGTACCAATGATATTTTTTGTGGCATAGATAGAGATGGGTTTCAGAGTGAACTCACCTGATTGTGGTGAATTACTGTGGGTGTTGTGTGAATAATTGTTGGGGGGGTTGAGGGGGGTACTGTTTTTTGCTGTATGCTTTCCCGGATTCCTTCGATTTTATTAATGAAGTAATCCGACAATTCATTGCAAAATTCTTGGGTATCCGAATTGGGGCCTTTAAGACATCCTGGATTCATGGTCTGAGTGACCAGCTTGAAGAGTTCACGGGGACGGTTTAGGGCATTGTTGATAGCCTCGGAAAAAAAAAATTTCTTGACTTTGAAGATTTCTTTGTAGTATTTTCTTGTTATTGCTTTGTAGATGGAGAGGTTCTCCTCTGAAGAGCTTATTTTCCAGGCGGCTTCCGCCCTTCTACGCTCTTGCTTCAGTAACGCCAGTTGGTTGTTGAACCAGCTGGCGGTATTTTTCCGGATGCAGGTTTTACGTTTCGGCGCTAGTAAGTCGGCTGACTGTAATAGGGCTGTTAATTGTTTTTATTTTTTTTCTTAACGTGGTTTTGAAGAGCTCCGAATGGAGCTTCTTCTGACATCTAGTCCAGTGTGTTATCACTGGTCTTGATGTTTTTGTTAAGGGGGGGATTTCGGAAATAATGAATTTAATTGCATGGTGATCTGTCAATGGCAACGGTTCATTTTCCAGAATTTTTATTTCCAGATTTTGTCTGAAAATAAGATCGAGTGTGTGACCTGAAGCATGTGTGGGCCCACATACTAGTTGCTGTAGCCCTAATCCTTCCAGGTGGTCAATACAGGCGTCGGCTATGGGGTCTTGTGAGTAGTTGGCCCAGAGGTTGAAGTCCCCGAGCAGCAAGAGGTGTTTGCTGTTGAGGGTATAAGTGGAGATAAACTCTGTCAGTGATGGTAGAAGCTGCGATTTTGGACCGGGTGGTCTATAGCAAAGTAGAATCCGGACGGTCTCCTGGGAGTTTGTTTGCAGTTGCAGAGTAAGGGTTTCCATGAATGGAAGAGGGTTTTGATGGACTGGTTTGGTGATTGCAAGATGAGTCTTGTGGATCACTGCCAGGCCTCCTCCTCTTTGCCCTATTCTGTTTTCAGTTATAATACGATAGTTTTCTGGCACCAATTCTCCTAGAATGGTGTTACAGTTGGCTGTGAGCCAGCTCTCTGTAATAAAGAGGCAGTCTAAATCGTATTGTAGAATGAAATCATGGATTTCTAGTCAGTGTTTTACTGCCGATCTTGTGTTGATCATAGCACACAATATGTGCTTGGGCTGGGGTAAACGCCTGCGATTTTTGATAGTCGATCGTTGATCGATTCTCAATAGTCAACTCTCGTCGCCACTCTAGCCAGAGTGGGTAATGTGCCCCTGGATAGGCCTCTCTCACTAGTCCTAACAGCCAGGGCATCACACAGAACTTTGGTACAGTCTCTGCCACTGACCTTCCTTAAGGTGGTGATATGTTCGGTCCAGAATCCTCTCACTTTCGGATTTCTCTTCTTAAAGTAATTACTTGTGAATTCAGGAAACTCACGGGTGACAACTTCTCAGCCTTTCAGTATTAGTGTGTCCTTCAATGAAGTTCAGGCCTCCCTGAGTATACCAGCCTTATGCTCTGTGCTCTCCAGAACAGGTACTTCATTCGGATAGCGCAGGACCACTTTCTTAATGCAGACCCAGGCTGGCTACTGGACCTACCCGGCAAATCACAACTCCAGGCCAACGTGGTCCCAGAGCCAGGAACTCTGAACACGTACCCCCTGCCATGAGGGCCAAACACAGGGGTGGTGGGACGACTGTCCAGGGTGGACAACGATGACCCTGGACCTGTGACGTCTGTCCCTTAACTCTCCCCCAGCATGCACAGCGAGGCAATCAACCCCCACTGATTGGCCGCTGAGAAAGAATATCCAACACACCTTGATCTGACTGCTGCCACCCTCGGCCTGGGGTGGATACCGACACCCCAGACAACAATAGTGGTCATCTGCAGTACAGCCAGGGCTGGAACAGAGGCCCAAATTTGAGAACAAACAGGTCAGAGGTAACTAATCCTCTGACTACCCTCTAAATTTAAAGCAGGGCAAGCAGAGGCCGCTACACAGCTAATGGAGGTAAGATACAGATAGAATGACTGGGGATGCAGCAAAGATAGGTGGAGTTGGGGGAGTTGGGGGAGTTGGGGGAAATATAGATAAGGATGGGGAGGGGGGAAAGGAATGGAATGAGACTTACATAGAGAAGGGAGCTTGCTCTATAAGGTGAGAGATGCGGATGGAGGTGAGCAAGGAGGCAATGATCAGTGGAGGACCAGAGTCAGTGGTGAGGGGGAGGCTGAATAAATAGGAGAGTGGCAGTTCTGAAGTAAGATGCAGCATTGCTAGTGGGACTAAAAGATAGAGCGGCATGTAATATGAATGAAAGGCAGTTATGTTCTGTTACAGTGAAGGATGGATGGATAAGGAGCAGGAGAGGCTCGCGGAGAAGCCAAGTGAGAAGGGAAACAGTGCAGGGGGTAGAGTGTAAACTGAAAGAGCGGCTGAATGTGCACAGTGAGACGGGGGAGGGGGGGGGCTGGTGGCTGTTATAGGGGGAATCCCAATGCGATTAGGTCTAAAAAATGTGTTTGGGTTTCAGGTGGACTGAAACCCGGACACATGATTCAAAACCCAAACTGTCTGGGTGAATCCCAGACAGGTGGCAACCCTAGTTGTGATTAATTTACTGCTGAGGCGCATTGCCGGCGGTATCAACCCTTACAGCTGCAATTCCGACGGTAAAGTGCCGCTAAAAATAACGGCACTTTTCCGCCACCGCACCTCCCGCCCCAGTGTGAAAGGGGTCCAAAGGTAGACAAACACTGTTTTAGAGAGTGATATGTCCCATGATTGTAGCCAACACTGTTGGCACATATGCTAGGGTTTTGTTTGGCTGACCATTCTACTTCTGCAGAAGTGAGTCTCTGCTTTAACAATAATGAGAAATGTACCTGTGATGTGGAGGGGTCACCAGACTATTATCTATATAACCAGAGAGGCACAAAGTTTAACGTGACTCAGAAAAATCAATGAAGAGCTTCTACCAGCTTTGAAAAAAAGGGTTCTGCAAAAAAAAAAAAGGTAGAGGGAGTTTTATTTCTATCAGGAGCAAAGGCAGCCATTTTCTATAAAGGCAGCTGCTATTGTAGTAATCTACTGTGACCTACTAGGTTTTAGCAGAAGACTTTGCAAAGCTTTCTAAGAGATATTAGTGTTATCTTTAGTTCTTCAGGGCACCGTCTTGGTTACTCTTTTTTAGAGGCTTTGCAAGGTAAAGAAAAATGTTTGTTTTAATATACCCCATCCCTAGCAACAAACATTAACTCCTGTAGGGGCAGCTGAGGGACTCTATGTGACACTGCTGAGCCAATCACCACACACCCTTGTGGTCACATGTGAGGAGTCTATAGCCCTGTGTAATCTAATGTCGCGTACACACGATCTTTTTTCGAAAAAAAATAAGTTTTTCGGCATGTAGGAAAAACAACGTTTTTCCAACTTCATCATTAAAACGACGTTGCCCACACACCATCGTTTTAAAAAAATGCTCTAGCAAAGCGCGGTGACGTACAACACGTACAACGGCACTATAAAGGGGAAGTTCCATGCGGATGACGCCACCCTTGGGGCTGCTTTAGCTGATTCTGTGTTAGTAAAAGACGATTCGCGCTTTTCTGTCTGTTACAGCGTGATGAATGTGCTTACTCCATTATGAACGGTAGTTTTAGCAGAACGAGCGCTCCCGTCTCATAACTTGCTTCTGAGCATGTGCTGGTTTTTAACGTTGTTTAAGCCCACACACGACCATTTTTTACAACCCGATAAACGACATTGTTTAAAACGTTGTTAAAAAATGCAGCATGTTTGAATTTTTTTTTTCGTTTTTCAGATCCTGAAAAATTATGTGAAGCCCACACACTATCATTTTAAATGACATTTTTCAAAAACAATTTTTTTTTCATGCCGAAAAATGATCGTGTGTACGTGGCATAAGATTTAAAGTGGATACTCTCTTGCAAGGTCCTTTACCGGCTCAGTCATTCTTTCCCTAGCTTCTTTCGGGTGTCTTCTTTGGTCATCTTGATTGGCCAGTGTGGGATGATGTCATTTTTCACAAATGCGCAATAATGCAGTCATCCTGGCACATAGGCACTGTGCCAGAATGTACACTGAGCTGCACATTTGCAGCTTAGTGTACATTCTACAGAAGACAGTGAGCAGACAGGTGAGTTTATTTTATTGCAGATAAAGAGACTTCACAGATTTTTATTATTAGACTTTATTTCCTCTTTAAGAAACCATTAGCTTACAAATGGAGGCTTCTGATGATGATGTGCTGCTGGTGAGTGGGTCCATGTTCAAAGCATAGGATAACTCTAGGGCTCATTTATATTGTAAAGTGCATAGATTAACACTGGCTCAATGCAAGGGCACACAGAAAATAACTGTTAACCTACTGACTCCTGTGATGGTGGAGGTGAGCGGTAATGACTAGGCTTCACTTAGCAACATCCTGGAAGTATTACAGTCAGGCTTCATGAGGTATATAATGGCCTACATCTATACCAAGGGCATTATTCGTCTTTAGTCTTATCTGCATAGACAGTTTTTTGCTAAAGGTAAACTCACCCTTTAACAAAACACCTTAATGCACTTTAATGTGCATGCATCAACGCAACACAACAGTGTAAATAGACCTTTATGCTGAAGCTTATTATAACAACATTTTAACCACTTTAGCCCCGGACCATATTGCTGTCCAAAGACCAGAGCACTTTTTGTGATTCGGCACTGCGTCGCTTTAACTGACAATTGCGCGGTCATGCGACGTGGCTCCCAAACAAAATTGGCGTCCTTTTTTTCCCACAAATAGAGCTTTCTTTTGGTGGTATTTGATCATCTCTGCGGTTTTTATTTTTTGCGCTATAAACAAAAATAGAGCGACTATTTTGAAAAAAATGCAATATTTTTTACATTTTGCTATAATAAATATCCCCAAAAAAGATATAAAAAAACATTTTTTTCCCTCAGTTTAGGCCGATACGTATTCTTCTACATATTTTTCGTAAAAAAAAAAATCGCAATTAGCGTTTATTGATTGGTTTGCGCAAAATTTATAGCGTTTACAAAAAAGGGGGTAGTTTTATGGCATTTTTATTAATATTTTTTTTTTTACTAGTAATGGCGGCGATCAGCGTTTTTTTTCGGTACTGCGATATTATGGCGGACACATCGGACACTTTTGACACATTTTTGGGACCATTGGCATTTTTATAGCGATCAATGCTATAAAAATGCATTGGATTACTATAAAAATGCCATTGGCAGTGAAGGGGTTAACACTAGGGGGCGGGGAAGGGGTTAAGTGTGTTCCTGGGTGTGTTCTTACTGTGTGGGGGGGGGGGGGGTGAACTCACTAGGGGGAATCATTGATCTTCCGTTCATACATTGTATGAACGGAAGATCAGCGTTTCCCCCGCTGACAGGAACGAGTGCTGTGTGTTTACACGCACAGCTCTCGTTCCCCGCTCTGTAACGAACGAGCGCGCGCGCCCGGCGGCGATCGCGCCCGCCGGGCGCGCACGCGGGACTCGGGGGCGAGCGGGGGGCGCGCGCGCGGGCCGCCGGCGGCGCGCACGCGCCCCCTAGTGGCCGCGAAAGTCCCGACGTAGGATGACGGGCTCTCGCGCAGGAGAGCCGACCTGCCGCCGTATAACTGCGGCGGCTGGTCGGCTAGTGGTTAATAAACCACTTTTTTTTTTTTTTTATGAATAAAAGTCTAGGGCTCCTTTGAACATGCATCATTCTGTGTGTGATGAGAGATCTGCATTGGATTGTTTTTTACAGAGAGGTACAGGCATGGCTTGAAGGCATTTTAGGAGGTGACACCATGGCTTCCTGAATGTCTGTCTTTTTTTTTTTTCTGAAAGCCCGCTGGTTGTTTTTTGTTTTTTTGAATCCTCTTATTGAGTATAATGCTGCGTACACACAATCATTTTTCGGCATTAAAAAAAACAAGGTGTTTCGGTATGTAGAAAATGTTTTTCCAACTTCATCATTAAAACGACGTTGCCCACACCCCATCATTTACAAAAAATGCTCTAGCAAAGCGCAGTGACGTACAACACGTACAACGGTACTATAAAGGGGAAGTTTCACCCTTGGGGCTCCTTTAGCTGATTCCGTGTTAGTAAAAGACCATTCGCGCCTTTCTGTCTGTTACAGCTTAATGAATGTGCTTACTCCATTATGAACGGTAGTTTTACCAGAACGAGCGCTCCCGTCTCATAACTTGCTTCTGAGCATACGCAGGTTTTTAACGTAGTTTTAGCCCACACACGATCATTTTTTACAACCCGAAAAACGACATTGTTTAAAACGTTCTTAAAAAAAGCAGCATGTTCGAAAAAAAAAAAAAAATTGTCGTTTTTCAGAAACCGAAAAATGAAGCCCACACACGATCATTTTAAATTACATTTTTTTTAAATTTCCCATGAGGTCCTCTCTCTCCGTGTGAGTTTCCATTCACACGTGGGTATATTGGAAATGCGTGCATAAATACGTGTTTCTGGGCATGTGTTTGAAACGCCCCAAAAATATGCATTTTGGTGCCATTAATTCTTGATGGCACCTCAAATGCGCTAAGAAAGCAAGTGTATCGAAAACATGCCAAAAAGTTACATGAGCTGCTTTGGCATGTTTTTGGAGAGCAGGGCAGCCAATTAAAGTGAATAGTGCAGCTCCAAAAATGGACAGAAAATTTTGAAAAGGTGACAAGGGATCATCGCTAAATGTAACTGGAGCCTAATTAATAACAGGCTGTCTATTGACTATGGGATCCACCCACTGCTGGCAATCACAAGGGTAGGGGACTTGATGCAAAAGTAGTGTCTTTGAATCCCTATCATGATTCTGCCCATCCAGGTTTAAAACTCTGTGGTCGCTGTTCTGTCTGTGTGAAAATGTCAAGCAGGTGCTCAGCTGTATGTATCTATATGGACGTATCCGTATCTGTATGGAGTCGGTGGTCTCATTGTTTCACTGCACGTGGTGCTTGCTTAACATTAATGAAGAAGAGAAATACGCAGAAGAGGAATATTGACCTTGGCAGTGGGCAGTGTGTTGAAACATCCCTTGTCTAGCTCTGGGCACTTCTACTATCTGACACTTCCCAGTGTGTCAGATAGCATGTACTGCTGATTTTACCTATGTCCCGTTCCCTGTTTTTTGCAATTTCAGCTCTTGTTTTATTCATCTATCTATGTACGTCTAAGCCCTCTCTGTTTGAGTGTTCATATTTATGGCACATATCCAGTCAGTGTGAATGATCCATTTCCATATAGCTCTATACAGCTTGGCCTGAGCTGAGACTTTTGGAAAATGGCTGCGGCTGCTATGGATGCTGCACATTCATATGCTGGAGCAGACTACAACAAAATGGCCGACAGACGTCCTATACAGGAGACATCCGTGCGGGCTATTTAAAGACTACTAACATAGACTAGTGCCATCCTCTGAAGAAGTCACATGACGATACGCGTCAGGAGCACTAGAGCGTGCACGTTTGATGGCTGGGAGACGAGTTTGCTGCTCGTATGGAGTTGTGCCCAGTTTTTACCTTACAAATGTGAGTTTTATTTTTTCCATTGATCCAATAAACCTTTTATACGGCGGTACTTTGCTATGTGCTTTCTCTGTTCTCTCTCCTCACACATCCATCTGCCACCTGCTTGAGATCCATCCATCTACCTATTGGCCACTTGGAGCTGGAGAAGGGACTGGGGGGACCCTGAGCATTGATACCGGACCTGTACGAACGTGGAGTTCGTGGGAGAAAGGCCCACTTTTCATGATCACAAAGTGAGTGCATGTCTGTGTGATTTATCATTATTTTTCTAGTGCCATCACAGGATTATGCTATGTTGTGTCTCTGATTTTTACATGCTCATCTGCCATTGAGATCATTTGTCGTCATCCCTTACTGCAGTGCGTTTTCTCTGCTGGAGTGGATTTTTTGGCTATCCGAAGCCTCCATCTGCATCATTTCAATGTTGGAAGTTTTCTTTCTGCTCTGGGCATTTCACTCACCAATTTTTTTTTTTGGACTTTGTACCACAGACTATTCATTATTCCACTCTTGTATTATTCACTCCATGAAATCATTTGATGTCTGGATGTCATAACGTTTTATGGTGCTATCCTTATTTGTGTGTTTCAGTATCAACTTTTCACATGTTGTTTACACTTGTTCATTATTTACCTAGTTCCTAGGACCCTACCCCTGGTCCGTGCACTATTGTGGCACATACCCCTAGTACACCGCAGACACCAATATTTTTTCACCATGTACTGCTGGATGCCATAATTCTTCCAACCAATCCCCACATCTTTACAAGACACAGTAGGGGTCAAAAAAGCCACAAAGCTAGCAAATGGAGAGTCTATCCAATATGAAATGTTGTATACCAATATCTCCTCAAACTTTGTAAAAGAACAAGTTTCAATACCCTGCCTACTGTAAAGGTAAGCATTCCTCTTCTCTTGCAGGACATTTTCTGATTTATTGAGTTGAGGGTCACTTTAAAAGTGGAAGTATTGGGCCCCCAACCCAACATTACCACCCTGAAATGCCCACATTGTAATCCATTATCACTGCACACTGCTCCCACACATAGCGCTGCAGGAAGGATGTTCAAACTGGTAAAACATTGTAATATTTCAATAAAATGATGTTCATTTTCCCATCTGTTTCCCTTATTGAATTCCTCTGATATTTTCCGTGAGCTTTAATTAGGGCAGCTGAAGACGGAGATAACATTGGCCGCTTAACTCCATATTGTGGGCATAACTCCTGTTTTCAGTTTATTAAAAATAATACAGAAGATCTTTTTATTGTATGGGGAAGAACTACCGGAAGGGAAAATAAGTGGATTTGACTGACAAACTTGTTTCAAGCTGTAATTGTAATTTTATTGCAAAGCTGTTATTAATGTGCTCTGATTAAATTGCGTAGCGTGCCACAATACCTTATTTTCTGAATTTGTAGCACACAGCTGCCTACAGTATCTGCCAAATTAACCTCTTATATCTGTACGCTGACTCTCTTGTGTCAAGGCAGATCTGAGTTGTATGAACTCAGAAGAGTTGGAGTCTGTTCAAATGGCTGTGGTTTATATACATTGCTTGGAATTTTGAAAATGTTTTTCATATCTCTCTGTGTTATGTAGATACTTGATTTGCCAAGTGCTGGAAACTCTGTGTTCTTGAAGGGCAGGCCAAAGAAGTCTATGCAGATGAGTGGCACAGTCACAGGATTCAACCAAAGAGAGATCTTATGTAGAGAAAGAGGATCTCTGCGGGTCTGCCAGAGGCTGGAATTCAAGCTCTCATCTGAAGGTCCTTCTTGTTTTCTCTTTCAAAACTAGGTGGTGCGGAAAGAGTTGGAGCCTTAAAGTGACACTTCTCCAAAAATGTATCTATGCACATTCTTTACCTAAAGAGGATCTTTTTAACCACCTGATCAGATCCACTTGTATTCCATCATCCCTAGGTTCTGCACCGCCATGTTGATTGTGGCATCATCAGGATGCCCCCTGGCTCTTCCGGATTCAGCCAGCGGGCCCCCTGATTATGTGGCACTAGGCCTGCCTCCTCCTCCTTTCTGTGTGATGTGCATATCCCAGGAGGCAAAGGGAGGACCTTGCATGGCATTCACCTAGGCCAGGCATGTCCAAAATCCGTCCCGCGGGCCAATGGTGGCCCGCGTTCCGGTTTTGACCGGCTCGCCTGGTTGTCTGGACATGTATATCTTTTGAGGTCCCCAATAATCTCCCAGCAACGGGGGCCACAAAAGATATATAACTTTTATCACTAAATAGTGCATCGCGGGCCGAATTCTGCCCACCGTTAACATTTTTCATGACATGGGAGGCACGGCACCTCTCCTACATCATTGCATCACTCCCCCTTACTCTGTGATGGTCTAGGGATGCACTTGGGATCTGTGATGGAGTGGGGATCTGTGATGGAGTGGGGATCTGTGATGGAGTGGGGATCTGTGATGGAGTGGGGATCTGTGATGGAGTGGGGATCTGTGATGGAGTGGGGATCTGTGATGGAGTGGGGATCTGTGATGGAGTGGGGATGCACTGGGGATCTGTGATGCACTGCCAAAAAGGCAACATAATTCTTGTTGGGCACTGTATTGGTGCTCGAACGAACACACTTAGACCGAATTTTAATGGTTCAAAGAAAGTCAGGCAAAATGGTCGGCCCTCATGCATGTTCACTTCATCAAATCTGGCCCTCTTTGAAAAAAGTTTGGACACCCCTGACCTAGGCGAATGACGTGCAATAAAAAAACAAAACAAAAAATAAAGACATCCCTTTTCCAGCAGTGGAAGGGGGGGTGGAGAGGAGGGAAGTCTGCCCTGAGGGTGAAGACCCTCTTCAATGGCCCTGTAATCTATGCTTCCTGAAATAGTTTATTACTGTGTTTTTCTGCCTCTTTGTAATGTCCTTCATGATCTCCCAATTGTTTCACTTAACTTCCATGTGTTTGGAATATGCAGTGCACGTTAGTTGTGGTCATGTCCGCTGCTCTATGCCTGCTACAAATCCCATAGTCCAAATGCCATAGTCCATATGGGGAGTATGCAAGAGAGGGTGTCGGTGTTCCTACATACAAATGGACCATGGGGAACAAACGTAGGCACCCTCTAATAGGAAATCAGATCACAGATTTGTTGGCGGCTGAGAGCCTTAGAAGGGAAGAATATACTGTACACTTGAATAGAATTTTTGTAAACCACTTTAAATACTTTTATACTGTCACTTTAAATAAAATTCTGTTTTCACTTTTAGTAATGAATTAATTCAACCAGGAAATAAGCGATTACTAAGAAAATATTGAAAGAATGAACCTTAACCGCATGAGAATCTCCAATGAATCCAGACTCCCAGATCAAGATGCTCATTCACTATAATTAATTAGTTCTCTGCAGCTTTACTGCCACTTTGTGCCCAAGGAGCAGCTTAAAGCAAAACTTTTTAAAGAAAAATACAATTGCTAGGAGATGGAGAATTTTGGGAGAATTTGGATGTTTTATTTGTCAAAAAAACTTTACCTCTTACTCCTCAGGGTTAAAGGGTATCGGGGGCCGGTATCAGCTTGTTATCTAAACACTCAATTCCCCTTTAACAAAAAGTACACCAGTTCACTTTTCAGATGTGAGAAGCTTTTAGCCCTTGAGGGGAAAAAGCGGAAACACATTTTAATTGTAATCTCTTAAAAACAGACAAACAAAAAATCTAATGGTATTTAAACTTCTGGGTGAGGAGTTAAATTGTACTTTCTTCTATGATTGATCCTAAATGAAAAAATAGGATCAGCACTGTGGACAGCTCCAGACCGTCTGTCTGGAACTGGACAAGTCAGTAACTATATAAATGGATTCCTGAAATGTTATCATATAGAGTCTACAGATATAGGTTATATCCTTGAAAAAATAGAGAGATTGCCTTTTCAATAATTTATTCCACAAAACATAAATTGATGTTATGGTGTTCTGTAGAAAAATTAATACACCCTTGTGCTCAGAGCCTGGTATTGACCCCTTCATAGAAGTGACTTCTTGTAGTTATTTCAAGGGTTTAAAGCAGAGGGTCGCCCAAAAATCAACTTTCTGACATTAGATCCAGCATACTGCTAACATCTGCAGTATGCTGTTTTTTTTTGTATTTTTTTTTTGTACTTATCGTTTTATGAGCCGTTGTTATCCAGCTCCGAGCGGGGAATCCTGCGGGGAATGCGCGTTCCTAAGCCAAAAGAAGTCGATTGAAGGCGTGACGCACCTTAGCAGCCCGTCAATCGACTCCTCTTGGCTTAGGAACGCCCATTCCCCGCAGGATTCCCCGCTCGGAGCGGGATAACAACGGCTCATAAAACGATAAGTACAAAAAAAATTAAAAACCCCAGCATACTGCAGATGTTAGCAGTATGCTGGATCTAATGTCAGAAAGTTGATTTTTGGGTGAACCTCCGCTTTAATTTATGCAGCTCATTGTAGATCTAATGCCGCGTACACGCGATCATTTTTCTAGAAAAAAATACTTTTTTTTCAACTTGATCATTAAAATGGCCTTGCCTACACACGATCGTGGAAAAAAAATGCTCTAGCAAAGCGCAGTGACGTACAACACGTACGACGGCAATATAAAGGAGAAGTTCCATGCGGATGACGCCACCATTGGGGCTGCTTTAGCTGATTTTGTGTTAGTAAAATACGCTTCACGCTTTTCTGTAAAGTTTTACCAGAACGAGCGCTCCCGTCTCATTATTTGCTTCTGAGCATGCGTGGATTTTTCGCATAGTTAAAGCCCACACACAATCATTTTTTACAACCCGAAAAACGACAACGTTAAAAACGTCGAAAAAAAAGAGCATGTTTGAATTTTTTTTTTGCCCGTTTTTCAGAACCCGAAAAATGCTCTGAAGCCCACACACGATCGTTTTTAATGACATTAAAAAAAGCATTGTTTTTACAACCCGAAAACGGGTCGTGTGTTACATTCAGCTAGACTCTAATGGTAAAGTGAGACTAAAGTCTTGTTTTTTTTAGTTAAAAATAACAAACATGTTATAGTTACCTGCTCTGTGTCATAGTTTTGCACAGAGTGGCGCAGATCCTCCTCTTCTTGGGTCCCTCTTCTGTGCTCTGGCCCCTCCCTCCTGTTAATTGCCCCCACAGCAAGCAGCTTGCTATAGGGGCACCCGAGCCGAGTCACAGCTCCCTGTGTCCATTCAGACATGGAGCTCTCCTCATTGTCTGACTGACTTTGATTGACAGCACAAAAGGACCCTATAGGAGTTTGATGGTACCACTTAATTAAAAAAGTATCCAAAATGTATTATATAAGGTTTAGAATCATTGAAACAAATAGTCAAGACATGACATAGCACATAATTCCAATAATTCCATGTACTAGGTTGTATTTATACTACACAGTGTGGGACTGAATCATCAACCCCAACAAGATCAGGGGATGAATGGCTTGCTGCGTTGCCTTTTTACCGATAACTACCACTTCTTTAGGACGCAAATTACAATCAAGCTCTCAGTAAACGTAAACATCAGCAAAGACAGTATCAAACATTAAATTATGCTACGACCAGCTGTTGCCAACTTCCTTGTTGATGGGGTAGTCCAAAAAAGGGCCTTACCCATAGGTCATCAGGGCTTAAATCGCCAACATGGTTGCTTTTATATAATATATAAAAAAAGTAGTCAATGTTGTCCTAGGGTGGTGGGTCAGCTCCTATAGGAGCTTTACTATAATGCTGACAGACAAGGGGGCTCATTCCTCCCATTTTTACAATATCTGTGCTTACAATGTTGCAACCATTAAAGATTTGTCCTGTTTTTTCATATGTGCTGCAGGAAAAAGTAGCCATTTCCCATGTCTCCTCGCCCACTATTGGTTAGACTAGAACACTAACTTTGTAGCAAATCCCTGTTCACAGATGATTCAGGTGCAAATCAGGTCCGAATTTTTGCCTATATTCGCACCTGAATCGGACCAGAAGATGCACAGGACCCTTTTAAAATGCGGACTGCGCCCACCCCAGAGCTGTGTGAACTGGTCTTATTGAGAGCTGGTCACACTCTCCTTTCATCCACTGCTAGACTTGCTGTAAAATCTATAAACATTGTTTGTTCATACGGGTGTTATTTGTGCCTACTACAGCCTTTTTCAACCAGGATGCCCAGGGTGCCTTCAGGTTTCTTCAGGGATGCCTTGGCAAAATGCCTAGAAATAGCCCACAAATTGTATACAGTGGGTAGATCAAGCCAACCTTTTAATTTCACAAAGCCACAGGTTTTCACTGTGCACCATTACAACCTTCTAGCTGTCGACATCCTAACAACCACTGACGTCATTGGTTGATAAGGAGGACGTCGGGCACTTGCACAGCATCCTTATTTGAGGTTCCCCTGCCCCTCTCCATCAGCACTCCATCAGAGTGAGAAAAGAAACATTGGGATACTAGTCAGTACCAGTGTGCAAAGGTATATTTATTTTGGAAGAATAAATCACCTCTATTGGCTGCCCTATGTGTCTGGAATTTGCTGCGTTAAGTCAAACTTAGTTTTGTTTTTGACATTTTAGAATGGGGTGCCCTGGGATTGTGTAGAATTATAAAGGGGGCCTTTACTTAAAAAAGGTTGAAAAATACATACTGTATGTGTATGCATCCACACTATATTGTCAAAAGCATTGGGGCGCCTGCCTTTACACGCACATGAACATTAAGGCCGCGTACACACGATCGGCCAAAACCGATGAAAACGGACTGAAGGACCATTTCATCGGTCCAAACCAATCGTGTGTGGCCCCCATCAGTTGGTTATCCTTCGGTCAAAAAAAGAGAACTTGCTTTAAAATTTGACCGATGGACGCCTGATCGATGGGTCAAAACCGATCGTTAGTATGCAAAAGCATCAGTTAAAAGGCCCCGCATGCTCAGAATCAAGTCGCATGGTTGTAAGCATTGAGCTTCATTTTTTTCAGCACGCTGTTGTGTTAAAACACGTAAACGTCACCGCGTTCTAACATGATCGTTTTTTAACCGATGGTGTGTAGGCACATTAGACCATCAGTCAGCTTCATCGGATGGACTGATCGTGTGTACGTGGCCTAATGGCATCCAAGTCTTTGTCTGATAGGTTCAATATTGAGTTGGCCCACCCTTTGCAGCTTTAACAGCTTCAACTCTTATGGGAAGACTGTCCATAAAGTTTGGGATGGGAATGGGAATGTTTCACCATTCTTCCAGACGCGCATTTGGGAGGTCAAACAGTGATGTGGATGAGAAGACCTAGCTCGCAGTCATCCCAAAGGTGTTCTATCAGGTTGAAGTCAAGACTCTGTGTAGACTAGTCAAGTTCCTCCATCCCAAACTCACTTATCCATGTCTTTATGGACCTGGTGTGTAGTCATGTTAGAACAGGAAGAGGCCATCCCCTAATTGTTTCCACAAAGTTGGAAGCATGACATTTTCCAAAATGTCTTGGTATGCTGACGCCTTAAAGGATCACTAAAGTAATTTTTTTTTTTAGCTAAATAGCTTCCTTTACCTTACTGCAGTACTGGTTTCATGTCCTTATTGTTAATTTTTGCTTTGAAGTTGCTGTAATCCTGCTCTGATCTCCACACTTCCTGCTTGTCTGTTTCCTTATAACCACCATACTGGGAGTTTTCTCACGATGGTTTAAGCTGTCATTACTGTGTGTCTAAAACTTCCCAGAACCAATCAGATTCATTTTAAAAACAAAACACTGCCCTGGATTTGTTTGTTTTTGTTTTGTGTGTCTGTGTGTCTATTTCTACTTTGCAGAAACATCAAGCCAGTTCAAAAGTGAAACTAACCTGCAGGCACATTATATGATTGATTTTTATCTATTTTTAATCATTTTGAAAAGGAATCAGTTGCCTTTTATGTCTCTATACCCTGTAAACAGTCATTTCAGCAAAAAAAATGTTTTCCTTTAGTGACCCTTTAAGAGTTCCCTTCACTGGAACTAAGTGGCCAAGACCGACCCTTAAAAAACAACCCCACACCATAATCCCTCCTCCACCAAGCTGATAGAACACATTTAGGATGAACTCTAGCGGGGACTGCGAGGCAGGCCTTCTTGTCCACATCAGTGCCTAAACTCACAAATGCGCTGAAAGAATGGTCATTCCCATAGACACACTCCTAAACCTTGTGGACAACCTTCCCAAAAGAGTTGAAGCTGTTATAGCTGCAAAGGGCGGTACACTTTGCTGGCGGTGGGTCAGCCATGCCTCTTGACCATTCACCTTTCGGGACCCGCCTGATGACCTTTGACCTTTAGGGAGGTCCCTATTCCAATCTCTGAGTCCTAGCCTTGTTCTTCAAGTGGACACCCTAACCCTAGACCGGGATGCTATTAAAGTTCATGTATGTGTAAAGGAAGGCATAATTTTCATAATATAGTGTATATATGAATATACCTTCCATGCTCTCTTATTTTGTAATATTTTCCTTGCCATGTGCCGATCAAACAATTCTCCTAGTTTCAGGTCTCCACTTTGCTCCAGATAATTATTTTTATATTTTTGCTAGGCAAGTGAAATGATTGAAACAAAAACAATTTCATGGTAGATCCCCTTTAATGGAAGCTTCTACTTGTTTTAATTTCTTACTTGCGCTTTCAATTATTTTTGGCCTGTTCTACTGGAGCTGTGCCTCATTTTTTCAGCTGATAAGCTTTGATACATAACTGTACTATGATTTACCAAACTTTAAAAAGCCAATACAGTCATTAAATTCTATTTGTGGCACATTTATCAACTGGGCACAGAAACCAACTTGAAAGTGAACAGAGTAGATTATAGTAATGGCAGCCATTAAGAATATCCCTTTCTTGACGCTTTACATGGAAGAAAAAGAACGGCCTCATATCAACAAAAAAAAAATTACTCTTTTTGTGAAACCTCTTAAAGCCGATATCTCTTGTTTCAGAGTATTGCTTGTAGTGGAGCTTTGGAGGTGGTAAATTAGAGGCCTGTCTGAGCCTTGTTTGGTTGAAAGAGCTGAAGTCTGTAATAATGTTAGAAGTTCAGGTGTCCTGAGCAACTGTTCCTTTACAATTACAGTTTTTATTGAGATTTTGGAGATCTGTTAAAAATAATAAATATAAAACTAAAATAGCGCAGGCCTAGTTGCACAATGATCAATGCTCAGCAGCTGCTGGAGACATGCACAAACAATTGGAAAGATTTTTGTAACCTTTTTCATGCCGTAGGTCTCCAAGCTAAATGATTTAAGCGTTCAATCTGGGAGAATGCAAAATTACTTTGATGGCTAGAGAGAGTTATAAAAACGTTTATGTGATTTAAAGATAATATATATTGTTGCAGAGGAAGGGTATTCTATTTTTGGTGAGAAATATTTAAAGTGTAGCACTATACACAGTGGCGTAACTAGAGACTTCAGGGCCCCGGTGCAAGAAATCATGAAGGCCCCCCCCCCCCCCCCCGAAAAGACTGATTTTGATACTTAATTTTTTTACACTGTACAACAAAGTAAAACAATTCTGTTTCTGATTTCACTTGAGTGGGGGTGGCTGCAGTGGCAGTGCCATCCTCTCCCACCACCACCTGTGCCTCTTACTGATCTCATCCCTCCCACCACTGATCTCATCACTATCCCCCCACCACCTCTGTTGTAGAAGTAATAGGGGGATAGGGATGAGATTAGTGGTGCGGCTGTAGGGGGGTGGGATTAGTAAGAGGCACGGGTGGTGGCGGGAGAGGATGGCATCACCACTGCCACCCCCCTGAAGTACCACCAGCACCACCCCCCTCATGTATCACCACTACCACTCTGCTCTAGTATCACCACTACCACCCCCCCTCAAGTACCAGCAGTGGTACTTGAGGGGGGTGGCTGCAGCGGCAGTGTTGGTGCCATCCTCTCCCACCACCACCTGTGCCTATTACTGATCCCATCCTCCCACCACTGATCTCAGCCCTATCGCCCCCATCACCTCTGTTGTAGAAGTAATAGGGGGAATAGGGATGAGATCAGTGGTGGGAGGATGGGATCAGTAAGAGGCACAGGTGGTGGAGGTTGGCATCGATTGCTCAGCTCTGAAAAAATGTCACTTACTGTCAATCAATCGAATCCCTGGGAATTCCATTCGATCAGTTACGGTCACCATCACTGTGCCTTCTAATCTCCCGCCAGGATGCCTTCTTGTTTCATAGGTAGACGGCATAGGTACTCCGCGCAGAGAGGAAAGCTCCTCCCCCGCCTTCTCTCATTGGTGTCAGCCCCAGTCTCAGCGCTGCCTCTGCCCAGGCCCAGATTTATTCCCTTTGCTGCCCCAAGGCCAGGTCCTTCAATGCCACCCCCCCCCACACACACACACACCATCACATAGTGGGACTCCCCAGGGAGCCCCCCTTACATTAGGGTCCCCAGAGAGCCTTCCCCTTAGTGTCCCTAGAGAGTCTCCCCTCTTACATTAGTGTCCCAAGAAAGTCCCTCCTTACATCAGGGTCCCCAGAGAGTCTCCCCTCTTACATTACTTACATTAGTGTCCCCAGAGAGCCCCTTCCTTACATTAGTGTCCCCAGAGAGCCCCTTCCTTACATTAGGGTCCCCAGAAAGCCCCCCTTACATTAGTGTCCCCAGAGAGTCTCCCCTACATTAGGGCCCCCAGAGAGTCTCCCCATACATTAGGGCCCCCAGAGAGTCTCCCCCTACACCAGAGTCCCCAGAGAGTCTCCCCCTACACCAGGGTCCCCAGAGAGTCTCCCCCTACACCAGGGTCCCCAGAGAGTCTCCCCCTACACCAGGGTCCCCAGAGAGTCTCCCCCTACACCAGGGTCCCCAGAGAGTCTCCCCTTACATCAGGGTCCCCAGAGAGTCTCCCCCTACATCAGGGTCCCCAGAGAGTCTTCCCCTACATCAGGGTCTCCAGAGAGTCTCCCCCTACCTCACGATTCCCAGAGAGGACCCCTTACACCAGGGTCCCCAGAGAGCCTCCCCTCTTACATTAGTGTCCCCAGAGAGTCTCCCCTCTTACATTAGTGTCCCCAGAGAACCCCACCTTACATCAGGGCCCCCAGGAAGTCTCCCTCTACATCAGGGCCCCCAGAGAGTCTCCCATACATTAGGGCCCCCAGAGAGTCTCCCCATACATCAGGGCCCCCAGAGAGTCTCCTCCTACATCAGGGTCCCCAGAAAGTCTCCCCCTACATCAGGATCCCCAGAGAGCCCCCCCTACACCAGGGTCCCCAGAGAGCCCCCCCCCTACACCAGGGTCCCCAGAGAGTCCCCCCCTACATCAGGGTCCCCAGAGAGTCTCCCCTTACACCAGGGTACCCAGAGAGCCTTCCCTCTTACATTAGTGTCCCCAGAGAGTCTCCCCTCTTACATTAGTGTCCCCAGAGAACCCCACCTTACAACAGGGTCCCCAGAGAGTCTCCCCTTACACCATGGTCCCCAGAGAGTCTCCCCTTACATCAGGGTCCCCAGAGAGTCTCCCCCTACATCAGGGTCCCCAGAGAGTCTCCCCCTACATTAGTGTCCCCAGAGAGTCTCCCCCTACATTAGTGTCCCCAGAGGCCCCCTTCCTTACATTAGTGTCCCCAGAGGCCCCCTTCCTTACATTAGTGTCCCCAGAGGCCCCCTTCCTTACATTAGTGTCCCCAGAGCCCCCCCCTTTACATTAGTGTCCCCAGAAGCCCCCCCTCTTACATTAGTGTCCCCAGAGGCCCCCTTCCTTACATTAGTGTCCCCAGAAGCCCCCCCCTCTTACATTTGTGTCCCCAGAAGCCCCCCCCTCTTACATTAGTGTCCCCAGAGGCCCCCTTCCTTATATTAGTGTCCCCAGAAGCCCCCCCTCTTACATTAGTGTCCCCAGAAGCCCCCTCTTACATTAGTGTCCCCAGAGGCCCCTTTCCTTACATTAGTGTCCCCAGAGGCCCCCTTCCTTACATTAGTGTCCCCAGAGGCCCCCACTTACATTATTGTCCCCAGAAGCCCCCCATGACATTAGTGTCCCCAGAAGCCCCCCTTACATTAGTGTGCCCAGAAGCCCCCCCCCCCCCTTACATTAGTGTCCCCAGAGAACCCCACCTTACATCAGGGCCCCCAGAGAGTCTCCCCCTACATCACGGCCCCCAGAGAGTCTCCCCATACATTAGGGCACCCAGAGAGTCTCCCCATACATCAGGGCCCCCAGAGAGTCTCCTCCTACATCAGGGTCCCCAGAAAGTCTCCCCCCTACATCAGGATCCCCAGAGAGCCCCCCCTACACCAGGGTCCCCAGAGAGTCCCCCCCTACATCAGGGTCCCCAGAGAGTCTCCCCTTACACCAGGGTACCCAGAGAGCCTTCCCTCTTACATTAGTGTCCCCAGAGTGTCTCCCCTCTTACATTAGTGTCCCCAGAGAACCCCACCTTACAACAGGGTCCCCAGAGAGTCTCCCCTTACATCAGGGTCCCCAGAGAGCCCCCCTTACACCATGGTCCCCAGAGAGTCTCCCCTTACATCAGGGTCCCCAGAGAGCCCCCCTTACACCAGGGTCCCCAGAGAGTCTCCTCTTACACCAGGGTCCCCAGAGAGTCTCCCCCTACATCAGGGTCCCCAGAGAGTCTCCCCTTACATCAGGGTCCCCAGAGAGTCTCCCCTTACACCAGGGTCCCCAGAGAGCCCCCCTTACACCATGGTCCCCAGAGAGTCTCCCCTTACATCAGGGTCCCCAGAGAGCCCCCCTTACACCAGGGTCCCCAGAGAGTCTCCTCTTACACCAGGGTCCCCAGAGAGTCTCCCCCTACATCAGGGTCCCCAGAGAGTCTCCCCTTACATCAGGTTCCCCAGAGAGTCTCCCCTTACACCAGGGTCCCCAGAGAGTCTCCCCTTACACCAGGGTCCCCAGAGAGTCTCCCCTACATCAGGGTCCCCAGAGAGTCTCCCCTTACATCAGGGTCCCCAGAGAGCCCCCCTTACACCAGGGTCCCCAGAGAGTCTCCCCCTACATCAGGGTCCCCAGAGAGTCTCCCCTTACAATAGTGTCCCCAGAGGCCCCCTTCCTTACATTAGTGTCCCCAGAGGCCCCCTTCCTTACATTAGTGTCCCCAGAAGCCCCCCCTTACATTAGTGTCCCCAGAAGCCCCCCCCTCTTACATTAGTGTCCCCAGAGGCCCCCTTCCTTACATTAGTGTCCCCAGAGGCCCCCTTCCTTACATTAGTGTCCCCAGAGGCCCCCTTCCTTACATTAGTGTCCCCAGAGGCCCCCTTCCTTACATTAGTGTCCCCAGAGGCCCCCTTCCTTACAGTAGTGTCCCCAAAAGCCCCCCTCTTACATTAGTGTCCCCAGAGGCCCCCTTCCTTACATTAGTGTCCCCAGAGGCCCCCTTCCTTACATTACTGTCCCCTGAAGCCCCCCCTTACATTAGTGTCCCCAGAAGCCCCCCACCCCTTACATTAGTGTCCCCAGAAGCCCCCCCCCTTACATTAGTGTCCCCAGAAGTCCCCCCCTTACATTAGTGTGCCCAGAAGCCCCCCCCCCCCTTACATTAGTGTGCCCAGAAGCTCCCCTTTCAATTAGTGTCCCCAGAAGCCCCCCCTCTCTTACATTAGTGTCCCCAGAAGCCCCCTTGCTTACATTAGTGTCCCCAGAGGCCCCCCCCTCTTACATCAGGGACCCCAAACAGCTGACTCCCCCTTGCAGAGGTTCCCCTGTACCTGGCTGGTGGAGGTGGCGATCTGCAGCTCTATGGTGTCCACAGCCAGGGGGATCTCACTGGGGCTTGTAGTTCTATCTCCGAATCATGTACAGTAGAGGGGGAGGGGCCTCTGACCCGGGCATAAACAACAGTGTGCAAGCAGAGTGAAGCTGAAACTGATACCTGCCCGGGTCAGAGGCCCCTCCCCTCTCTGTATACACTCGAGTACTACAAGACCCAGGGAGATCACGCTGCCCACACAGGCACCATAGAGCTGCCGATCTTCCACCTCCTAACACATCTCCCCCCTGCACTCTAAACGGCCAGCCAGAGGTGCAGGGGGAGATGCCGGGTCTTGGGGGGGTTGCTGCGATGCTGCTCCTGCATCCACTGCCAGTGCCTTGTCGGCACCCGATCCCCGCGGCGGAACGGCTCCTTACACGGGCGGCGGGTGGGCCCCCCCCGACTTGGCTAAACCACAGGGCCCACTGCGCTGCGACTATGAAAATTACGCCACTGACTATACACATTTGGGCTTCATGCACATGGCAGCAAGTGGGTGTACAGCATGCATGGAACGTAAATAGGTGGCAGAAGGAAGCCACAGTCTGCATCCAGGGTTGCATGCACCTGCACATACACAAGTTTATGCAAGTGCCAGGGTTAAAGAGGAAGTAAACCCTGATGGCATTTACTTCCTCTGTCTCCCAGCAAAGGTAAAGCATAATGGGCTACTATGCATCGCATAGTAGCCCATTATGTGACACTTACCTGCAGTAGAAGCCTGCAATGTCGCCGTCTTCCTCCATGGCAGCGAGCGTCCAACTTCACCTCTCTTCTTCCGGGGGCCGAGCATTCCTGCGCTGTGATTGGCCAGAGTCGCGTGACGTTACTTTAACGGCATGACCCCGGCTTGAAACGACATAGCGTGCATTAGAAGGGGGAGTTTACAGGCTGACCCCCCCCCCCATCACCAAAGGCACATTCAGAGAAGAGCTGAAGAGCAGAAAAATATGCTAGATGCACCTAAACGTACATAAATACTAGACCGGTCTAGTGCTTGAATGTTAATGCATTCCAGTGGCCACAATAAGTTCATATTTTGGACAATAGAATGCATTAATGCTCAAATGCTAGGCACTCCAAAACACATGCGCGATATGTGGCTTTTACCATGGTTTTTAAGTGGCTTTTTCCTACCTCTGGCGCTCAGGGGGCTTAAACAGACAGCCCAAGTGCATGAGAACCAAGAATTCTGCTTAGTAAATTTTGTGATCCACGTAATTCTTTTGCATTTCAACATCAGATGGATGACGCTACATTTCAGCTTTGCTGCTTCCTGTGTCTCTTACTTGTGCAATGCTTCATCTGATTCCTTGTCCAATGAGCATGAAGGTCACACACCTGAAATAGGAAAGTAGTAGTGTTACCTCTTTTTCAAAGCAGGGATTGTAGTTGTTTTAACCCATAGTTGTATTGCATAACAATAAATATTATTTTAACAAGAATTGGCTGAGACACAGACAGTGATTTGCAAAGTACAGATCAAAAAATACAGCCAATATGCAGCAGGGATTAGATTGCTTCATCTGTTACTATTGCAAACTTGCGATGTACAGTTACATTTCCAAAAAATTAGTTCAACTGTGAGCAGCATAAATAGTTACAATTGTAGTTACAAAGTCAGGAATAGCCAGTATGGACTTGATATTGAGGACTGTGAATACTGGGACGGCTGCCAAGCGTATGGGACTGGACCTGTTGCATGCCAGGAGTGCTGAGTGGAAGTGCAAAGCATAATCCCTTGCTGCACACAGTTATTGCAATAGAGACTGCTCCTTACTTAGCAGCCTATCAGCCATTCAATGCACACTCTTAAAGCGGCAGCTTCACATGCACCACCTACAGAAGGGCCCCAATGATATCTTGCTAATACTGACAATTAGGGGTCAGGTACTTAATAGCCATCCCCAGGGGTACCCTTTCCAGGAACGTGTACACCCACCCAATCTCAGAGGAGTATACACAGAGGGCACTCAGGGACACTTTTGAATAGATATTGCCCATAGTTACAGTGAGACTTTTCTTTATGCCATTCATGCTTTTTCATGGTTGATATGGTTTTTATAAGTGCTGTGTATACCACTTTGATGTGGTTTAGCTTTATTGCAGTTCAAGTCAGTTGTCAAAGTGGAGGCTAGTATCCCTGTCAGTTAGTCTAATGCATCCTCATGTATTCTTGTTATTGGTTTGTTTATTGTGCTTATTCTACCTTCTGCTTCAAAATACTTATTTATCTACCATCAAGTTGACTGTGGCCTATTTCCTGGATGCTAACACTTAAGTCATACGGTTGTGTGCATCCTTCAAATGATATATATCCAGGTGTGTCAAAGGAGATGGAGCAGTTTACAGAGTCATGTCAGAATACACAACCCATCATATCAAGTTGCTCCCACAGGTGTAAGGCCTCGTACACACGACCGAGGAACTCGTCGTAAATGAAGCATCGTTTTCCTCGACAAGTTCCTTGTTAGGCTTGTCGAGAATCTTGACAAGCTTTCTTTGCGTTCACACTGCCAAGACAAAATCGCGTCGTTCTCAAACGCTGTGACGTAAAACATGTACGACGGCACTATAAAGGGGAAGTTTGATTCCACTGGCGCCACCCTTCTGAGCATGTGCGGGTTTCTAAGCATACACACGAACGTGTTTCTCGTCGAAAAGCCCGACGAGGAACACGACGAGGAAATTGAGACTCCTGACGAGGAAAAAGAGAACTTGTTCTCCTTTTTTTTCATCGAGTTCCACAACAGATTTCTCGTTGAAAAACATACACACGACCATTTTCCTTGGCAAAAAAGGTCTGCCACCAAGTTTTATGATGGATTCTGTCGAGAAAAACGGTTGCGTGTACAAGGCCTTAGTGTTACACCAGGATATTAGCAAGACCCCCCCCCCCCCCTAACACCCTCTAACTAACTGCTCATATGATAAAAAAAAACTATCCAGATGCCTATTTTTCCTACCTGAAGCCACGGTCATGTGATGATACTTTTCACTTTTTCTGTTTACTTACTTGGGTCCTTCTTCAGGTGTCTACATCACTACCTTCATGATATGGACATCCCTAATTGGTTTAGGTGACACTTGCAGTGGCCGTGTCCTCTCTCATAGGCTCCAGAGGCAGGAGAACTCACAGGGGCAGAGAGGGGACTAGTGCCCACGAAGATAATGAGCAGGGAAAATGTATGGTCCCCAGGGCAGAAAATTACCTCATAGAGGAAACTGACTGTGACTTTGATACATTACACTGCAGGATAGCTTAGGAAGGGGTGTTTGCAATCAAAAATAATGGATGAGCAAAGTGATGCACAATGCACTATGTATACTTAAAGTGATTGCAAAGGTTTTTTTTTGTTTTTTTAAATAACAAACATGTCATACTTACCTGCTCTGCACAATGGTATTACACAGAGCAGTCCTGATCCTCATTTTCTGGGGTCCGTAGCTTGTGCTCCTGGCTCCAACCCCTTCTGAGTGTCCCCAGAGCAAGCCACTTGCCATAGGGGCACTCATGCAGGCTCAATCCTGAGCCAGGCTCTGCCTGTCTGTTGACACACACTGTGGCCTGGCCCCTACCCCCGCTCTCTCCTAACAGTGGCCAATGGCTCCCCCTGCCACCTCCATGTCCAGTAAGGTGAAAGAGGATAGAGAGGGATGCTGCTCTCGGTCACATTGCTGGATCAAGATCATTCTTGATTCTGCCTTTACAACCACTTTACTTTTTGGGCTTTTGGAGTTCGGATTGTGTCTAGGCGGGCTTTAAATGCAACAGGTGACCCTGGTGTAAATGTGTTCCTGAAAGCTTTGGGTTTTTCTCATTTTCATTGTAGGATTGCCGTTGTTTTCTATCTATGAGAGACGTCAGAGCTCTTGCATGCAAGTGTGACTGCTGTTCCATGAAAACTATATGTGGATAGGGTAGCAAGATCTAAAGTCTGAGTAATATTGAACCACCTTTTACTGACCTGCACTCGCCAATGGCACCAAAGAGAAAGAAAGCCGCGTGGAACTACAAGCGTTCTGTGACTTATTGTTTCACAAAGCCCGAAGCTTTCACTGTATATATTTAGTAGTGACATGCTTTTTTTGTGTAGGGGGAATAAAAAAGATTG
Source organism: Rana kukunoris (assembly GCA_029574335.1). Classification (NCBI taxonomy): domain Eukaryota; kingdom Metazoa; phylum Chordata; class Amphibia; order Anura; family Ranidae; genus Rana; species Rana kukunoris. The sequence continues at coordinate 653,171,204 of CM056049.1, forward strand.
ATGCAGATGCACTCAGGAAATGTTTACCCTGGTTTGTCTTTAAATGGTCTTGTTCCACTGTTTCATCAACCAAAACTCAGAACTTACTTCCTGCTCCTTACTTTTCAGAAGCCAGTATTATAATGCATGTTAGGTTTGCAGAGACTTTCTTTTGGCGCTAAGGGAAGGACAGTCAGTTCAATAATTATTTTCCATTTAAGTAGACAATCCTTTAAATCAAATTTGCCTCAAAATACATTTAATTAAATAATATTATACATGGAATTTCTTTTACATAATGTAAAATGAAAATAATAAGAACATTTCATGACCTTTTCTTGATTATTTTTTCCTTTTCAGATGAAAATCATAGCTTAACTCTAACTGCTTATTACACAATATGGAATTTTATTGCATACAAAATGTAAAAGTTGATTTCTTCCAAACATAATACAAAGAGGCGTGTATGCTGCTCAAGTTCTACCTTTGTCACGCCAGATATAGTTTACAGCCACTGAAGAAAGCTGGCAGGAAGAAATACAAATGGATGAATATCACAGAAGTTGGAGAGATTATAGAAATCATTATTCACAGTAGGACAAAGCCTCCAGAAAATGTTGTAACCTCCCCCACCGGTCAAAGCCTTTGATCAGTACAGTACAAACACAGAAATCATAAAAGCAAAATAAAATGCCAAGGTTGCCTCACAGAATAGATGGAGATTTAGTGTGTGTGTAGAAGTGTTTTGTATGGAACAAATATTAGGAGTTCTGGTATATACACCACAGGGGCCAAAATGAGGTCTGTCATTGGGATGTTAAAAGGTCCCCCTAAAAAGAAAGTACAGTATAGTGTTTTTTAATATATTTTTACCTTATTTCGTTTTTTTATGGTCAAGGCTTAGAACTAAAAAAGACAACTAAACCTTTAGCACAAAGTTCAGTAGCGCCAGTGTCAATCAGTAACAATATTTTTTAAATGGTCCAGAGTTTCAGCTGTCCCTATCAGTCTCCTTACTATACTCAAAATATAAACTTTAATCACATACAGTATATCTAAGCACAGACATTTTATGACAAACATTTGAAATAATTACCGCAGTATATGTACAGTTGCGGGGCGGAAGCTGTAAATTGTGCTGTAGGCCTCTTGGTAGCCTCCCTGACCAGTTTTGTTCTCGTCTTTTCATCAATTTTAGAGGGACGTCCAGTTCTTGGTCACTCTTGTGCCAAATTTTCTCCACTTGATGTCTTCACTGTGTTCCATGGTATATCTAATGGCTTGGAAATTCTTTTGTACACTTCTCCTTACTGATACCTTTCAACAATGAGATCCCTGATTTGGAAGCTCCTTGCGGACCATGGCTTTTGTTGTAGGATGTGAAAAAGAAAATGTCAGGAATGACCTACTAGAACAGCTTAACTTTACTTGGGGTAAATCAAAGACACTTTAAATGATGGCAGGTGTGTACTGACTCCTATTTTACACGAGTTGCAATGTAATTGCTTAACACAGCTACATCTCCAGTTATAAGAGGGTGCAACCACATTTTTTTTTTACCCCCCCCCCCCCCTTTCTAAAAGATTTCAGCTTGTTTTTTAATTGAGTTGTACAGTTCATAGGTCATATTAAAGGTGAAAAAGTGATTTATCTTTTTGTCACTGGTTTTTAAATCACAGAAACCTGACATTTTAACAGGGGAGTGTAGATTTTGTGGGCCAAATTCAGGATGGCAAGCGGTTCTTTTGGCCGGCGTAACGTTACTCATTTACGCTACGCCGCTGCAACTTTACGCGCAAGTGCTGTATTCACAAAGCACTTGCTCCGCAAGTTGCGTCTGCGTAAGGTAAATGGGCCGGCATAATTCAAATTGGGCGGGTAGGGGGCGTCTGCTATTTCAATTAAGCGTGATCCTGCACCGAACGTACTGCGCATGCGTCGTCCATTGAGGTATCCCAGTGCGCATGCTCCAAATTATGATGCTGTTTTCGACATGAATGAAATCCCCATTCATGGACGAGTTACGCAAACGACGTAAACATTTTCAAATTTGACGCGGTCACGACGTCCATACTTAATATAGGATACGCCGGGAAACCCCTTACGGAAACGGCGTAAAGTCATTGCGTCGGGCGGGCGGGCATACGTTCGTGAATTGGCGTATCTCGCTGATTTACATATTCTCGGCGTAAATCAGTGGGAACGTCCCTAGCGGCCATTTTAAAATTGCAGTTAAGATACGACGGCATAATACAATTACACCGCTCGTATCTTATCTCAATCCCGGCGTATCTTGTTTTCTGAATACAGAAAACAGATACGCCGGCGTAGGTTAGAAGTTACGCGGCTTAACTAGAGATAAGCCGCGTAACTTCTTACTGAATCTGGCCCTGTATCTCCAATAGGAGCAGAGAGAGTAAGGAAAAGTACAGTTGTTAAAGACTAGTTAGAACCTGTGTAAGTTTTTATATGTCATCTTTGCTTTCTTTCCCCAAGTACTCCTTCATTCTTTTTGTCCTGGTGTCGCAGGGGTGTAAATGGGACATGCAGTGATTGGAAATTTTTATAATGGAGTCACAATTATCATTAAAAACAAGTTTAAACCTTTTCCCACTCTGACCAATTTAAAAAAAAAAGGTTTTGCGAAGACTTGATCTTTAATATCTGTGGCTTTGAGTGGAAACAGTGGCAGCAGGGCAGCTATAACACAAGCAGCAGTTTACCTCCATACTATGGCATAGTGATAAATGGGCTGATGTCAAACAGTAATCTTGAGTCTGTATTGGCATTTCTCATTCCTTCAATTGAAGGGATAAAGAGCGTTATAACATTTAATAACAGGTTTAACCATTAACCCAGCACCCTGAACCTGTATCATTATAAAGGAAAAAACTAATCAGTCAAAAGTAAATGGAGCACAGAGCAAGGGTGACAGGTCATCATAGGCAGCCTTTATGCAGCATAGCCCATGGCACTCAAACCTCCATCTCACCAAGCTTATCTGCTGCAAATTTTAGCTTTTTTACTTGTTCTTATTTTGTTTTGGGGTCATTTTATTTAATTCAAGACCTACAAGGCACCGGTTTTCTGCAAAAAAGCAAACAATGCACATAAATACACATACCCATGCAGGTCAGACAGCTCATAAAAAGTGATTTGTGGCTCTTCTTTTAGTGATCAGGAACAGTCCCAGTTTGAAATGTGGCAGGAAGCAGATCTAAACCTGACCACACATGTTGCAATTTGTACATTATACAGTGCCTTGTAAAATTATTCACCCCCTTGGCTTTTTGCCTATTTTGTTACATTACATCCTTTAGTTCAATGTTTTTTTAATCTGAAATATATGTGAGGGATCAGAACACAATAGTCTAAATTGATGAAGTAAAATTAGAAAAATATATACATAAAAGTATTTTTCAGAAATGAAAACATGATAATTTGCATGTGCATATGTATTCACTCCCTTTGTTATGAAGCCCATAATAAGCTCTGGTGCAACCAATTACCTTTTGATGTCACATAATTAGTCAAATGATGTCCAGCTGTGTGCAATCTAAGTGTCAATCTAAGGGTCCTTTCACACGGAGCGGACCGTTTTTGATCTGCCCCGTGTGTGTCCGTCGGCTCAGCGGGGATCATCCGTAAATCCCCGCTGAGCTGTCGGCGGACAGGGCGGTCCCCGCACACTGTGCAGAGACCGCCCTGTCTTTCCTCCGCTCTCCCCTATGGGGAATCGCATGAATACGGACCGCCTGTCCGTATTCATCCGATTCGATCCGCCAGACGGAAGAAAAATAGGGTTTTCTTTCGTCCGAAAAAACGGATCTTTGCGTACGCGGATCTTTGCGGACGTTAGCGGGTGCATCATTCGCTAACGTACGCGATCCCATAGGGATGCATTACAAGTCCGTAAACGGACTTGTAAAAAACAGACTGTTTGTCCGTAAGTGTGAAAGGGCCCTAAGTGTCACATGATCTATCATTACATATACACACCTTTTTTGAAAGGCCCCAGAGGCTGCAACACCTACTGTAAGCAAGAGGCACCACTAACCAAACCATGAAGACCAAGGAACTCTCCAAACAAGTAAGAGACAATGTTGAGAAGTACATGTCAGGGTTAGGTTATAAAAAAATATCCAAATCTTTGATGATCCCTAGAAGCATCATTTAATCTATCATAACCAAATGGAAAAAACATGGCACAACTGCAAACCTGTCAGAGACGGCCGCACAACAAAACTCATGGACTGGGCAAGGAGGGCATTAAAGGGATTGTAAAGGATATTTTTTTTAAAATAACAAATATGTTATACTTACCTGAACTGTGCAGCTAGTTTTGCAAATAGTGGCACCGAACCTGGTCTTCTGGTGTCTCCTCGGCGGCTGTCTCGGCTCCTCCCCGCAAGAACTAACCCCCTTCATGGGAGCTCTCTCCCATGGGGGTTAGTTCTTGCGGGCGCACTCCCCTGATACAGCTGGCAGCCATAGCCGCTTACTGTATCACTTGGCCCCGCCCCCGGTGTGTCACATCATTGGATGTGATTGACAGCAGCGCGAGCCAATGGCTGCGCTGCTATCAATCCATCCACTCTAGTCAATCAATGGCCAGACTGAGCAGAGAAGAGGACGTCCGGGGGCAAGCACAGTAGGTAATTGGGCTCAGGTAGGTAAAACGGGGGGCTGGGGGGGCCATAACTGTCAAATGTTTTTTCACCTTAATGCATAGGATGCATTAAGGTGAAAAAACATGAACCTTTACAACCCCTTTAATCAGAGAGGCAGTACAGAGACCTAAGGTAACCCTGGAGGAGCTGCAGAGTTCCACAGCAGAGACTGGAGTATCTGTACATAGGACGACAATAAGCCGTATTCTCCATAGAGTTGGGCTATATGGCAGAGTGGCCAGAGGAAAGCCATTACTTTCAGTAAAAAACAAAATGGCATGTTTTGAGTTTGCGAGCAGGCATGTGGGAGACTCCCAAAATATATGGAGGAAGGTGCTCTGGTCTAATAAGACTAAAATTGAACTTTTTGGCCATCAAGGAAAACACTATGTCTGGCGCAAATCCAACACAACAAATCACCCAAAGAACACCATCCCTACAGTGAAACATGGTGGTGGCAGCATCATGCTGTGGGGATGTTTTTCAGCAGTCGGGACTGGTCAGAGTTGAAAGAAAGATGGATGGTGCTAAATATAGGGATATTCTTAAAGAAAATCTGTACCACTCTGTGTGTGATTTGAGGCGAGGACAGAGGTTCACCTTCCAGCAGGACAATGACCCCAAACACACTGCTAAAGCAACACTTGAGTGGTTTAAGGGGAAAACATGTAAATGTGTTGGAATTTCCTAGTCAAAGCTCTTATGCAATTAAATAGAAAATCTGTGGTCAGACTTAAAAATTGCTGTTCACAAGTGCAAACCATCCAACTTGAATAAGCTGGAGCAGCTTTCCAAGGAGGAATGGCCAAAAATCCCAATCCCAGTGGTAAGATGTGGCTCACAGAGACTTATCCAAAGCAACTTGGAGCTGTGATAGCCGCAAAAGGTGACTCTACAACGTATTGACTTTAGGGGGGTGAACAGTGGCACGTTGACTTTTTTCTGGTATTTTGTCCTATTTGTTGTTTGATTGACAATAATAAAAAAAAGCATCTTTAAAGTTATGGGCATTTTCTGTAAATTAAATGATGCAAATCTTTAAACAATCCGCGTTAATTCCAGGTTGTGAGGCAACAAAACACGAAAAATGCCAAGGGAAGTGAATACTTTTGCATGGCACTGTATTTAGTTTTTGCAGAAATGTGAATGTATTTATTTGAGATCCAATTATTTCTTTAAAAACTTGGATGAAATTTTTATAAAATAGAAAGGTGGGAGCTTGTCTAAAAAAATATATTAAATTCTGAACTTTGGTCAGCTTATAAAAATGCGTATTGATGCGTATCCTTGTCTTTTAAATGCTCTAATGTTCACTATGTGTAGGAGGCTGTAACAGAGAAACATGTGGTGGGGTCTACTGTGTCTGTGCATGGTAACACTTCCACTGAAGGCATGTTTATCAATGCCTGGGACAAGGCGGAGGCTGTGGTCCTGTAAAAAATCAAACATTTAAGCAGCCCCCGATTCAGAGATGAGCCAATTGTGTGCAACAGAAATGTCTCTTGACTCTACACACTTGTAATTTGATGTATGTTGCATTCGGATGGACATGCAGGTCCTTCACCCATTCTGCCAGTCCAGCAGTCCTCCCCTTTTCCACAGTCCCCAATCTATCTCTCAATAGTACAGACATTTAGGGGCACTCTGCACATGCATGTTATCAGCACAGAGTCAATCATCACTGTTTAGACAGAGGGTCAGGAGTCATGCAGCCTCATAGGACACTCAGAGGAAAATTAAATATCCTCCTACAAGCTTTTACCAGTGCTTAGCCAGACATTGATAGAAGTCACAAGACTGCTATATACTGCTGATGAGAAATGATATGTAGCAGGCTATATTTACAAAAATAGCATTTACATGTTGCAGGGTCCTGGGTTTAGTAACACTCTAACCTGCCAGGTTTTCATGTAGCTCTGTATGGTCACTTGTAGAGGATTATAGACAAGGAAATATGTCTTCAAAGATAATAGTTTGAAGATATCGGCCTGTCTTCAAGCTAGTCACATGAAGAGTCATTCCATTGTCCTCACCTGATAGTGAAAGCACACAGTACTTTAATCCTTCTTCTGGTCTAAAGAATTGGAAAAGGTTGGACATACTGGAAAATCACTTCGCCTGCTTGAATAATGGCTCTGTGATTATTACCTTTAAGGAGTTTGCCTAATGCCTGGTACACACTACTAGCTTTCTTTTTGTTCAACCCAGGGGCCGATGTACTAACGATACAATGTTAATACAGCGGTCTCCCCCACTGAGCTGTTAGAACACACAGATCAGCGCTTCATGTCATTGGATGATCGGCAGCTGGTTGACTGCTGGTTTTCCAGCATGATCGTCCGACAGAAGCCAGCCAAACTGTCGGCTTCTGTCGGACCGGCTGTTTGGTGGTTTTTATTAAACCAGCCGATGTCATCCGACATTTCGGCTCATATGTACTAGGCTTTAGGCTGGCCATACACTGATGACATTTATTTTCCAGCAACCACGGGTGACAGTGTTGATGTGGGAAGCCATTGGCTTCTCACAGCGGGGAAAGCCGTCCTTGCCAGGAGAAGAGAGTGGTTTTTGCTACCGGCTATAGAAGCCACTATCGATATTTGCAAGTAAAACCCAGCAGACTGATTGTACCCAAGTTGATGGATCGATCAACTTTTAGCCTGCCTGTACACGGTTAAAATGTTGTCCGGTTTCTGCTGAACCTGATTCGAACCTTGCATGGCCTGCCGTAAACTCAGCAAGGACCGTCAGAATTTTGATCATTAGTTGATCATTAGACTGACTTTTTCCAAATGGACCTGTGAGAATTTGTTTCTTGATCAGCCTGATCAGTGTATTCTGAATTCCTCAATTATGTGCCTGGTTAAATGAAAAAAAAAAAAAAAAAAATAATCTCCTATGGCCAAATTAACTTTTTTTTAGATAATGGTACTACAAAGTAAATGTATAAAATCATACAGATAATTATACAAATTGTATATGGCACCATATCCAGGGTTTGTAAAGTGAAGTTCACAAATCTTATTTCAATTTAACATCCACCTGTTAGCTCAACGCGCTTTACATACTTCAAACATCTTAATCAGGAGCACATGTGAACAGTATAGAAAAAACACAGTAATGTAAAATCAAGCGTTTCCATACAGTTTGCTGGAGTGGACATTTTCAAATCCAAGAGGGAAAAGCCAAGGGATATGAAGATAGTAGTCCATCTGATAAAGTTTCTCCTAAAGTCTCCAAGCGATTGATCTGTACAAACGTGACTGTGCCTCTCAACCCGGGAACTACCTTGTTAGTTTAATGGAAAGGGTGGTCATGCTCGCAGTTTGATGTGTATTAGAGGATATTACTGTACATGCTTTTGAATGGTTTTATCTTTGTAAGTGCAATGTATTAAGGTTTTTTTTTTTATGGATGAAAATTATCACAACAGTATCACGCTATGTGAGTGTCTCTTTCATGGTGGCGAGTTGTTAAAGATAAAGAGTTCAATCTACAACAGAACACAAGACAAAGATATCGTTTAAGGCTTTGCTTTTGTTGCGATCTGGTGAGTCGATACTCATTGGGAGGTCCAGCACAAGGTGTGGTGATGGAAATAGGATTTTTGCAACAATCTCATGCCATTCAACCCAGATTGGGTACAGGATCACAGTTCTCATGCCTCGTACACATGATCGGGTACCCGGGATTACAGGATGTCCTGAAGAAGGCCAGGAAACTCTGTGTGCATTTCCGACGGTCATATAATGCCAGTGCTCGGCTGGCAGACCTCCAAAAGGAATACAACCTGCCTAAGAATCACCTAATCTGTGACATGCCCACCAGATGGAACTCTATGTTGGTCATGCTGCAGCGGCTGCACATGCAGCAGAGGGCCATCAATGAGTATCTGTGCCAATATGGCCCGCCTATCACACAGGAAGAGGAAAAGGAGGAGGAGGATTGTGTCAGCATGGAGATGGAGCCTAGTACTCAGCATCAGCAGCAGTCTTCAAGGGATCAATAACAGTCCCAAGAATTCCAGAGAACTCCACACCGAATGCCTCAGCAAACCTATGCTGTATGGTCTCCCTGATCCTGCAAAGCCTGCGGAAGGTTCCTCGTATTTGTGCTATCAAGGAGAGCTATCATTACAGGCTTGCAACCCTCCTTGATCCACGTTACAAGGGTAAGGTTGCAGACCTTATCTTGCCGGCACAGAGGGAGCAGAAGATGAAACATCTTCGGGAGGCCTTGCAGAAACGTCTGTGCAACACGTTCCCAGATACTAGGAGGTTACAAAATCCTGGTCCTGGACAATGTGTTGCTGAGGCTTCGGTCAGTCACTGAAGGAGCGGTGGAGAAGGTGGCCGTCTGACCGATGTGTTCAGACAATTTTTTAGTCCGCAGCCCAAGGGTTTGACCGGTTCCAGCAACATCGTCAGCTTCTGTTTTACATGGTGCGGGAATACTTAGGGGCAAGATCAGACTTGGACACCTTTCCCACCGAAAAATCCTCTGGCTTACTGGGTCTTGAGGATGGATCACTGGCCAGAGCTTGCACAGTATGCAATTGAGCTACTGGCCTGTTCTACATCCAGCATTCTTTCGGAACGCACATTCAGTGCTGCTGGAGGCTTTGTAACTGATCACAGGGTGCGCCTCTCCACTGACTCGGTTGATCAACTGACCTTCATAAAAATGAATCAGGCTTGGATCACCACCAGCTACCAAGCACCTGATGCTGATGTAACTGAATAATTTTTTTGGAAATGTCAGATCCCTTCAAGACTGCCTATGCTGATGCTGAGTGACTATCCTGTTATGATGAGTGACTATCCTTTTCCCCCCTCAATGATCATGTTGATAGCTTGTAAGACATTTTTTGGCTCTGGGCACCGCCACCGCTAAGGCCCAATTTTTCTGCCCCTGTTCAACAGGGGCATGTAATTAAAAATTTTGATGCAATAATTTGCAGCAGGGCTCATTCCTGCGCTCCAACTAGAGCATCTATGAGGGGTTGCTGTGTTGTGGAACCAGTGCCTAAGGCCCAATTTTTCTGCCCCTGTTCAACAGGGGCATGTAATTACAATTCTTGATCTAATTGTCGCGATCAGGCGTCGGGCTCAGGGGCCAGCAGCTATAGCAGTGACAGGGCAGATGTACAGGCAGTCATTTCTGGCAGATGACACAGGCTCCCCTGAGGTGCGGAGTCTAAGTACTAGCTGGTTTTCCCCAGAGCTCCTGATGGTGGAGATGGATTTAGCTGCAAGCCGGGGTACAGTAGCGGGTGAGCAGACAAGGATGAAACAGCAGCGTGGTCAGTAAACAAGACAAGGGATCAATCAGGAGTGGCTGCAGGTTGGGATCAGACAGAAGAGTAGTCAAAGAACAGGCCGAGGGTTAAACCGATGAGAACGGTCTGAAGGACAGTTGTCTTAGGTTAACCGATGAAGCTGACTGATGGTCTGATGTGCCTACACACCATCAGTTAAAAAAACGATCATATCAGAATGTGGTGACGTAAAACACCACGACGTGCTGAAAAAAATGAAGTTCAATGCTTTCAAGCATGCGTCAACTTGATTCTGAGCATGCGCGGGTTTTTAACTGATGGTTTTGCATACTAACGATTGGTTTTGACCTATCGGTTATCAATCCATCGGTTCAATTTTAAAGCAAGTTTGCTTTTTTTTAACCGATGATTAACCACTTAAGCCCCGGACCAATATGCTGCTAAATGCCCAGAGGCGTTTTTACAATTCGGCACTGCGTCGCTTTAACAGACAATTGCACGGTTGTGAGACGTGGCTCCCAAAAAAAATTTGCGTCCTTTTCTTCCACAAATAGGGCTTTCTTTTGATGGTATTTGATTGCCTCTGCGATTTTTATTTTTTGCGCTATAAACAAAAATAGAGTGACATTTTTGAAAAAAAAAATCAATATTTTTTACTTTTTGTTATAAGAAAAATTGAATAAACTAAATTTTAGTCAAACATTTAGGCCAAAATGTATTCAGCCACATGTCTTTAGTAAAAAAAAAATCGCAATAAAAAAAAATTAGCTACCTAGCGGCAACAGCGACACTAATACAGCGATCAGAAAAATTATTGCTTAGTGACGCTGGTAATAGGGGGTAAAGGGTTAAAACTTTATTAGGGGGGGTACGGGGCTACCCTGGACCTAACACTAACTGCCTGTCACATTAACTGTCACACTGACACTAAATGCAGTGATCAGTAAATATATGATCACTGCAATCAGTGTCAGTGTGACAGGGGGTGGGGGTGATCGCAAGGGGTTAAATATGCCTATGTGTACTGGTGTCAGTGTAGTGTTGGTGCGACTTACTGTGAGTATTCTCTCCTCTCGGCGGTTTGAAAATACCGCCGAGAGGAGAGCTGCATCACTTCCTCTGCCAGTGTTTACATTTTACAGGCAGAGGAAGTGACAGGGCGGAGGCTCACGGGATTGGCTGGCAGCGATCACGAGGGGGCGGACAGAATCGAGCAGCTGCCCCCTCAGCACGGATCGCTCCCCAATGTAAGCCGCCCTCCGATCGGACCCTCGACCCGCTAGAAGGCAGGGACGTATATATACGCCCATCTGCCTGTACGTGCCATTCTGTGGACGCACATAGTCGTGCGGCGAGCGTTAAGTGGTTAAATAACCTATGGGCCCCACACATGATCGGTTTTGTCAGATGAAAACGGTCCTTCAGACCGTTGTCCTCTGGTTAACCTATTGTGTGTACACGGCTTTAGAGGTGTCTCCTGTACACTTATGTTTTATCACCAATCCTTGATTCACAAAAAAAAAAAGTTTTTTCAAAAAGACATTTGTCATTGGGACAGAAAGTGAGGTGCAATCTTCTGAACAGATGCGCACAGACAGAAAAACAAATGTTACAGGGGTGTTAAACCTTCTCTATGTTTTCCAAAAACCTTAAAAATAGATTTTTTGGCTGGAGCTACACTTTAAAAAAGTATCAGTTTAAAATTACAAACAGATTCTACTTAACAACAAACCTACAGTCCCTGTCTGGTGCGAACCGAACAAGGGGGGGGGGGGGGGTTTGGCACATCCCTACTCATGATCCAAAGCACACATCTTCATCAGTAAAACATGGTGGATGCAGTGTGATGGCATGAACATGCATGGCTTCCAGTTGCACTGGGTCATTGGTGTTTATTGATGATGTGACAGAAGACAGAAGCAGCCGGATGAATTTAGCAGTGTTTAGAGATATACTGTCAGCCCAGATTCAGCCAAATCAGCAAAGTTAAAGTGGTTGTATACCCGCAATTGAATTTTTTTTTTCCACCTGAAAGGCAAAAGGCATAATCAGCTAGTATGCACTGCATACTAGCTGATTATGAAATACTTACCTCGGAATGAGGTGAAGAACACTTACCTGGTCCACGCCGAGCGAGATGTCATTTTGCTCTGGCGTGTCTTCCGAGTATCGCCGCTCCAGCGCTGTGATTGGCTGGAGCGGCAAAGGTCATAACCCCTGCGCATTCGCTTGGGAGACTTCCATTCGGCAAGGTCCGGCGGCTGCCGGTCCTTTCGCCGAGGATCCCCGCTGCGCAGCGGCGCATTGCGGGGGGAATATCTCCTAAACCGTACAGGTTTAGGAGATATTCTTTATACTTACACGTAAGCCTTATTATAGGCTTACCTGTAAGTGAAAGTGGTAGTATAGAGTATACTATCACTTTAATTGGATGGCGATTGACAGTACAGATGGACAATGATCCAAACCACACTGCAAAAGCAACCCAAAAGCTTTTGGAAGAAAAGAGGTGGAATATTCTGCAATGACCGAGTCAATCACCTGATCTCAACGCAATTGAGTGTGAATTTCACTTGCTGAAGGCAAATCTAAAGGCAGAAACAACCACAAACAAATAACAACTAAAGACAGCTACAGTTAGAGCCTGGCAAAGCATCAGAAAGGAGGAATCCCAGTTGTTGGTAATGTCCATTGGTTTCAGACTTCAGGCAGTCATTGCCAGTGAGGCCCTGTACACACGACCGAGTTTCTCGGCAGAATCCAGCGAGAACCTCGATGGGAGACGTATTCTGCCGAGGAAATCGGTCGTGTGTACACTTTTCGCCAAGCAACCCGTCGGGAAGGTCTTCGAGCCAAAAATAGAGCATGTTCTCTATTTCCTTGTTGTTCAATGAGGAAATTTGGCTCGACGAGCTTTTCGACAGCTGAACGGGAAACTCGGCGGGCGGAACGATGACTTTCGCCCGACGAGTTTCTCGGTCGTGTGTACGCGGCCTAAAGGATTCTCAAGAAAATATAAAAAATTTACATTTTATTTATGATTATGTTCATTTGTCCAATTACATTTGAGCCCCAAAAAAATAGGGGACTGTGTATAAAAATGGCTGCAGTTCCTAAAATGTGTATTTGATATTGATGTTCAACCCAGTGAATTAAAGCTGAAAGTCTGCACTTCAAATTCATTTGGATTGTTTCGTTTTATTTTATAGTTCTGTGCGTCACTGCAAGTTTAAACGCCATATAATTCTGTGCGTTACTGCAAGTTTAACACTGTATACTTCATTGCATTACTGCAAGTTTAACGCTGTATATTTTATTGTGTTACTGCAAGTTTGACACCATATAGTTCTGTGCGTTTCTGCAAGTATAACTCTATATAGTTCTGCGCATTACTGCATGTTTCTGGCCTGTTTGTTTCAGAATTGTCTTTAAACTTCAGGGAACGATTAACCGCGTGTTTGGGTTTAACGCCATATCGGTTTGTGTATTACTGCAAGTTTAACGCCATATAGTTCTGTGCGTTACTGCAAGTTTAACGCTGTATAGTTCATTGCGTTACTGCAAGTTTAACGGCACATATTTTCTTGTGTTACTGAAAGGTTAACGCCGTATAATTCTGTTCGTTACTGCAAGTTTAACGCCATATAGTTCTGTGCATTACTGCAAGTTTAATGTCATATAGTTTTGTACGTTACTGCAAGCTTTAACATTGTATATTTAATTGCCTTACTGCAAGTTTAATGCCATATAGTTCTGTGCATTACTGCAAGTTTAAGACTGTATATTTCATTGCGTTGCTGCAAGTTTAACACCATATAGTTCTGTGCGTTACTGAAAGTTTAATGCCGTATAGTACTATGTGTCACTGCAAATGTAACACCATATAGTTCTGTGCGCTACTGTAAGTTTAACGATGCATGTTTCATTGCGCTACTGCAAGTTTAATGCCGTGTAGTTCTGTTCGTTACCGCAAGTTTAACGACATATAGTTGTGTGCGTTACTGCAAGTTTAACACTGCATATTTCATTGCAAGTTTAACGCCATATAGTTCTGTGTGTTTGGGTCTAGCAAATATCTCTACGTGTTGCAAAACAGCTTAATCATTGGGAGAGAAGGTTTCTCATTGTCTACCTGTAACAAATGCACAGATGATTGTTTAGACATGCTGTTGTATTTGTGTGTAGCAGGTTATGTAGAACTAGGTGTTTGTGCAAAGCAGAAAACAGTCTGTCACAGCACAGCAATTCCAGCAGCAGGGAAACCTCTACTGTATCAACAACAGTCCTTGTAGTTCCACAAGCAAATTCAGTGCACAGAAGACTCCAATGTATGCACAGCTTTCCAACCTGTAGAATGATTTGCTTCTAATGAATGAGAATAGATTAGACACATGAGAAAAATGCAACAGTCTGTAATCAAATTATAGTTATTAGATATTATAAGCAGTGTCATTGCAAGTAGATGTCAGAATGCAGCTATCGGCTCACTTTAAGTACAGGCAAGGCCACATGCTTTTTGAACCACAGGAAACTTTGAGCAGAAAGTATTAATGATTGTGGAAATCTGTCCTCTTACTGTTGTGTTTCAATTGCTTCTTTATGCATTGACATACCTCTATACATCTCTTTGAGTCTAAACAATATGGCAACCTCCAGAGACTACCCACTTCTGTAAGACACAAAGACACAGAGTGAATATTAGACATGTGCATTCGTTTTCGTTAGAATGCATTTTCGTCCGAAAATCGGGTATTTTCGTTAACGAAAACGAAAGTGCAAGAAGCGAAAACCGAAAGATCCGACATAAAAAATGCTTTATTTTCGTTTTCATTCAGATTCTACGATTTTCGATGCTTTGTCGAATTTTCGTCGTTCAATTCGACAAAGCATCGAAAATCGTCCTGAATAGTGAGTAGGTAGAAATTAAACAACGAAAATTCGACGATTTTCGATGCTTTGTCGAATTTTCCTCGTTCAATTCTTTCCTATTCACTGTATTACAGTGAATATAGGTAGGAATAGAACGACGAAAATTTGACAAAGCATTGAAAATCGTCGTTTTCAGACGAAAACATTCCCGACGAAAACGACATAAATCAAAACGATTTTCGGGAGTAACTAAATAAATTTATTTTCCAAACGAAAACGAAAAAACAAAACAAAATATTCCAGTCTGCACATATCTAGTGAACATAATGCAATTTTACTTGACAAAATACACTATAGGGGATGTTTCTCCAGACTTTTGAAATGTAAGAAGACTTTTCCAGTTTAGTGTCTGTTATGAACTGAAAATGAGCGAATGGGAGAGAAACAGGTATGGTCTAACTGAGACTTAAACAACTAGCACTAAACAAGAGGAAAAAACAGAGGGAGATACAAAATCACGCAATAAACAAATTGTGCTGGTGACACGGTACCACTAGGTGTCAGTAAAAAAAAATCCTATGGGAAAATCCGATCGTCTGTAGCAATTCCAACACGCAAAATTCTGAAGCATGCTCGTAAACAATTCGATGCAAGCATTGAGCTTTATTTTCTCGGCTCGTCGTAGTGTTGTACGTCACCGCGTTCTTGACAGGCGAAAGTTCAGAGAACTTTTGTGTAACCGTGTGTATGCAAGCCAAGCTTGAGCGGAATTCCGTCGGAAAAAACATCCAAGGTTTTTCCAATGGAAAATTCGATCGTGTGTACGTTGTTTTTTACAAGCCGAAAAATGATCGTGTGTACGTGGCATAAGGATTGATAAGCTACAATATAATAAACGTTTGTTTTTGGGTTTATTACCTCTTTCATTCTAACACTATGGGCCAGATTCAGAAAGTTTGGCGTATATTTGTGTGGGCATAGCGTATCTTCTTTACGCTACGCTGCCGCAACTTAGAGAGGGGAGTGCTGTATTCACAAAGCACTTGCTCCCTAAGTTACGGCGGCGTAGCGTAGATGGGCCGGCGTAAGCCCGCCTAATTCAAAGTAGGTGGAAGGTGGGCATGATACATGTTAATGAACCGTGACCCCATGTAAATGAGGTGCCGAACGAACAGCGCATGCGCTGTCCGTGGAGGTATCCCAGTGCGCATGCTCTGAATCACGTCGCAAATACTCAATACTTTCAACGTGAACACAACTTACGCACAGCCCTATTTGCGTACGACTTACGCAAACGACGGAAAATTCTACGCTGTTCCGACGTCCATACTTAACATTGCCTGCGCCTCATATAGCAGGGGTAACTTTACGCTGGTCATACGCCTTGCGTAAACTACGTATATCAATGCACCGGGCGCAAGTATGTTTGTGAATCGGCGTATCTAGCTAATTTGCATATTTTTAATGGGAACGTCTAATGCGTCCAGCGTAACTATGCGCCCACGATACGCCGGCGTAGGCAAGTTACGCCAGACAACTGAAGCCATGTTTTTCAGCGTATCTTGCTTTCTGAATCGGCGTAAAGATGCGACGGCGCACATTTGTACTTACGTCGGCGTATCTCGAGATACGCCGGCGTAAAGCCTTTATGAATCTAGCCCTATATCTATAATGCCGCGTACACACGATCACTTTTCGGCATTAAAAAAAAATTGCATGTCCAAAAAACGACGTTTTTCCAACTTAATCATTAAAAACAATGTTGCCACACACCATCATTTTTGAAAAATAAAGCGCGGTGACGTACAACACGTATGACGGCACTCTAAAGGGGAAGTTCTATTCGCCTTTTGGGCTGCTTTTAGCTGATTCCTTGTTAGTAAAAGATGATTTGCGCTTTTCTGTCTATTACAGCGTGATGAATGTGCTTACTCCATTATGAATGGTAGTTTTACCAGAACGAGCGCTCCGGTCTCATAACTTGCTTCTGAGCATGCGCGGGTTTAAAATGTTGTTTTAGCCCACACACGATAATTTTTTACAACACAAAAAACGACATTTTCAAAAACGACATTGAAGCATGTTCGAATTTTTTTTGACATTTTTCAGAAAACAAAAAAAGGTGTGACGCCCACACACGATCATTTTAAATAACGTTTTTTAAAATGTAATTTTATTTCATCACAAAAACGACCGTGTGCACGCGGCACAACAATACAAGAAGTGGTCATCACCATGTTGTTTTGCTTTAAAAATAAGTACCTAACCAACAAATACATTTAGTAGCTTTAAAAGATAACTCACCTCTCTAAATAGAGAAAGCTGTTATTTTCCCTATGGAGAGAGTATATTTTCGAGAGTAACCTCTAAGATTGTAGGCTAATTATGTATGCCCTTTTCTTTACATTCTGCATTATTGTTTTCCATTTGCTGGCATGTTGCAGCAAATTGTACTGCCGAGAAGTGTTGTTGATGAATTCTTCTTTGATCCGCTTTATGGTCTAGATAGCCTTTTTTAATTAATTTTTATGCTTTTTTTCTCAGTCTGATCTTTAGAAGCCCTTTTCAGATGAATCCCTGGTGAGTATGGACATTTGACTTTCCGTACTCCCTTTTTCTTTTCGAATGACTAAGGAAATTGCAGTGAAAATCACCACAGTCAGTGTTGATAATGAACCTTTAGAATTATTTACATGACATTCCTTTGTGCCTCTTCTGCACAGATTTGAAAACTAAAATTAGGTGTTTCAAGTAAGTGCTACTTTTTCCTTTAACCCCCTCATTGACTAAAGGGTGTAGCTTTGTGCTTTTATTTTTAGCTCTACAATATGCCCCTATCTGCCAATATCTTTAGCAGCTTAAACCAGAACTAAACTCTCTCAATCAGCATTAATTATTTTAATTCTTATGTTACTAGCATTAGTAAATAGATAGGAAGATATTTTTTATATACTTGTTTTATCCTCCAAAATAAAGCATGAAAAGATGGGTAAATTTGCTTTGGATAATAAAAATAAAAAGGAATTAAATATTGTGTGGTGCTCAGATACAATTTAGTTCTGCTTTAAAGCGTATGTGCATACGACTACAAACTTGCATGTTTATTTGCCTGTGCACACACATATTAGCAGATGGACAGCTATACTATACTACTGTACACCAGGGGCGTCGTTAGGGCGTGGCTTGGTGGGCTGGACCCCCGAATGGGTCCCCGAAAAGCTCAGAATCTATGCAGCATTCGATCACATTGTTAGCCCCGAGCTTCTGGAAGTCGGGACCAATATGATGCCGAAAGTGGGCGAGTGCCATAGATAGCAGGTCCCGCCTTCTGGAGCCTGCAGCGCCAATGACAGGACGCAGGACATGTGACGTCCATCATAGGCGCTGCAGGCTCCACGGCAGGAATTACAATTCGGCCGCCGCACCACATCCCCGCTCAGGCATGTGGCTCTCCTCGCCTCTTGTCTTCTCTTTTCCCCTCGGCTCCTCTCTGACTGCCAGTGCCTGCTGTGACCACACACTGAGGCTGAGCTCAGGTAGGTCAGTGCACTGTGTGGAGCTGTTACTGATCTTTTTTTTAAATGATATTACTTGTAAAAGCTCTTCATATAGGTTCACAGTGAACCTATATGAAGAGTTTTTACAAGGCATATCATTTAAAAAAAGATCACCTGTTCTGTTCACCTATCTGTTCTTGGAAAATTCATATGTGGCGGGTCAGGTCAGTGGGTCAGCTAAGTGTATGTGGGTCAGATCAGTGGGTCAGGTCAGTGGGTCAGGTCAGTGTATGTGGGTGAGGTCAGTGGGTCAGGTCAGTGTATGTGGGTGAGGTCAGTGTATGTGGGTCAGGTCAGTGGGTCAGGTCCGTGTATGTGGGTCAGGTCAGTGTATGTGGGTCAGGTCAATGAGTCAGGTCAGTGAGTCAGGTTAGTGAGTCAGGTAGGTCAGTGAGTCAGGTCGGTGTATGTAGGTCAGGTCAGTGTATGCAGGACAGGTCAGTGGGTCAGGTCAGTGTATGCAGGACAGGTCAGTGGGTCAGGTCAGTGTATGCAGGACAGGTCAGTGGGTCAGGTCAGTGTATGCAGGTGAGGTCAGTGTATGCAGGACAGGTCAGTGGGTCAGGGTATGTGTGTCAGGTAGGTCATCCGTGCCACTCCACCGACCGCGCCCGAACCCCTCCCGGTGTCGGCTTGGCTTCGGGCTGAAGCCCCTGGTCTTTTTGGCACCTAGCACCGCCCCTGCTGTACACATTAACATTTTGTAGTTATCTGTTTTTTTTCCTTTTCATTGAATCAGATTAAAGTAAGTTTACCTGTGTAGCAATAGGTGTTGTGGAAAAATTAATCTTTAAGTGATTGTAGATGTAAATTGGAAACAAAAACAAACCCACTCCAAACCTTATCTTGCCTCCTGCCTGCAATCCTGGCTCCTCCTCTCCAGGGAGTGCCTTCATTGAAAGCTCCTTTTTATGGGGGCACTCCTGCGAGCTTGTCTATTGACACTGAAATCAGGACATGGCCCCGCCCCCTGCTCCCTTACCAGTAAAACCAGGAAGTGAGGAGAGAGAACAGCTGCAGACATGCACAGCCATAGATCAAATAAGCCCCCGGACCATTTATTGGTCAATGATTGGGCCACTTTTTGTGATTCGGCACTGCGTCGCTTTAACTGACAATTGCATGGTCGTGCGACGTGGCTCCCAAACAAAATTGGTGTCATTTTGTCCCCACAAATCGAGCTTTCTTTTGGTGGTATTTGATCACCTCTGCGGTTTTTATTTTTTGTGCTATAAACAAAAATAGAGCGACAATTTTGAAAAAAAAAAATGAATATTTTTTACTTTTTGCTATAATAAATATCCCCCAAAAATATATATATAAAAATATTTTTCTCAGTTTAGGCCAATACCTATTCTTCATATTTTTTGTAAAAAAATCGCAATAAGCGATTGATTGGTTTGCCCAAAAATTATAGCGTCTATAAAATAGGGGATAGTTTTATGGCATTTTTATTGATATATATTTTTTTACTGGTAATGGCGGCGATCGGTACTGCAACCTTATGGCGGACACTTTTGACACATTTTGACACTTTTGGCACACGCCCCTATTGGCTGGAATGCGAAATAACGTTTCGTGCAGCCGAGCCCACCTGCCGCCGTATAACTGTGGCGGCTGGTCGGCTAGTGGTTAAAGAATAGATTAATGTAAAAAAATTTAAGTTTTGTAACCTCTTACCGTCCCACCACAGTACATATACTGCGATGGGGCGACACGTTCAGGCATAATCACGTACATATACAGTACACCATGTGCCTACACCGGTTTAGGAGCTGGCTGCGTGCTCCAAGATGACAGTATGTTAAAAATTAAATTGTGAAACAAAATACATTTTATTGAATTTCTTTATTTTCAAAAAAATTGTGAGAAAAAAATACAACTTCAAACTTACCATGCCTCTTACTAAATGCCTCAGACTGTCTGCTTTTCAAAAAGGGGTCATATTGGGGGAGAATTTGTTCTGTCCTATCAAATACAGTGGAAAACTATATGAAAACGTTTAAAGAGGAATTCCAGGTATGGATATTTTATATGTGAAAATAACTAAAATCCGCGCCAATAATACATAAAGAAAACTACACCTAGATTGGTGTATATTGAGTGATAAGCTGCTCCTCGGTGATATAGTGGGTGACTACAAAGCGTGAAAGTAAAGAACAATAGAGGGCGCTAGTGAGTATCTCAATGTTCCACCTGACTGCATCAGGTATAACATGGATGAGATGAATGAACATAAACAGTAAACTCCGTTAACAAACAATACCTGGCATAAGACTTCTAAATGACAAGTGTACTAAAACAAAAACAAAAAAAACAAAAAGCAAATAGTCCTTCTGGATGCAATAGTGCAAAAGTAGCTAGTACTTGACCCACACTAGTGGTCTTAACTAATTGGACAATGAGTGTATATATCTTAATTGTGCAAGATGTGCAAAAGTCTTGTGAAGACCGTAGCCCAATCTGTGCCTGGATTTGGAAGATTCGTTCCTGAATGTGGAAGATTCCGTCACCAATGTCATAAGTGCTCCACCCAAAGTGCTGAAGAAATACTATATTCTTACCAGATAACAAGACCTCTTTGTTACAAGTAGGTCAGATGGACAGTACAGGATGAGTGCCTGTTACACTTGAGGCATACTGGATCTCGATGGAACCACAAAAGCGATTGGTTGGCTCATAGATTTACAGAAAAAATGGCAGAAAAATGGAAAAAATCATGGTGCAATACCGTTTATTAAAATATTAAAATTAAGCACACAAACAGCCAAATGGCCTCTTACTCTGGCTGGTGTCCGCCTGGCACTGGGACTGTGGCGTGTCAGTGCTCTCCACTAGGGTGTCTCACCGATTACTCCAAGTGTGGCAGAATGCCAGAGTTTGAAAGGCTTTGGTTAGGTTTGTGTGGGGTGCAGGGAGCCAGATAGAGCCGCCGACATATGTTTCGTACGTGTGTACGTCTTCAGGGGGGCGCCTGTTTGGCGTGTTTTTTATTACCTTCATGTAAGAGGCTTATTTTTTATTAAACCCCCCTCTTGTTAAACGGGCTTCACTATTTTTGGTATTCTTTATCCCACGCTTCTACTTGGCATCATGAGCTGCTAGATCCTGGACCTCCACCACGGACGATCACTCTATATACAGCGTCAGGATATCCCATAGAGAATACAAGAAAAGGAACCACCATTGCCTACCGACTGCACTATTACCATCACCCTAAGGTAAGGGCAATATGAGATCGTTTTCTGGATGAGCTCACCCCTCACAGAAGACCCACCAGTCAACCTTAACCCATCGTGTGTCTTCACCATAGACTATTATTTTGTTACACATTGCTCACCCCAACGGCGGACTAAGCATGGGGCGGAGGGGGCGGGCCGCACCGGGTGCCACACACTGGAGGGGTGTCAGGCCGATGCCCCCTCCTCCGCGACTGAGGCATGGCGCGGCCGCGGTGACAGCATGATTAATGGCAAGGCATTGCAAACTAGGTAAAACATCAGGGGGGGGGGTCTGCGAGCCGTACCCGAGAGTTACCCATCGCCCGGGACCCGCCGCAATGATCCCCTTCTCCGTGGCAGCGCAGCGTCATGCCCGCGGCTCTGATACTGTCGGCTGTGACTGTCTGTCTGACAGTCACACAGCCGAGTGTGAAGCTGCGGCCGCCTTCCCCCTCCTCCTCAGTACAAGTGCTCTGCTCTGTGAGGCGCGCTGAGTCTGAAGGTAAGGGGTGTCACAGTCACTCTGCAGTCTGCACTATTGTAAGGGGGGGGTGTTCTGTATATGAGGGGTGTACTGTATATGAGGAGCGGGTTTTGTATTGTGGGGGGGGGGGGTGTTCTGTATGGGGGTTCTGTATTGTGGGGGGGGTGTTAGTATAGGGGGGTTCTGTATGGGGGGGTTCTGTATTGTGGGGGGGGTGTTAGTATAGGGGGTGTTCTGTATATGAGGGGGGTTCTGTATTGTGGGGGGGTGTTCTGTATAGGGGGGTTTCTGTATATGAGGGGGGTCTGTATTGTGGGGGGGGGGGGTCGGGTTCTGTATATGAGGGGGGGTTCTGTATTGTGTGGGGGTGTTCTGTATAGGGGGGTACTGTATATGGGGGGTTCTGTATTGTGAGAGGGGGGTACTGTATATGAGGGGGGTTCTGTATTGTGGGGGAGTGTTCTTTATAGGGGGGTACTGTATATGAGGGGGGGTTCTGTATAGGGGGGTTCTGTATATGGGGGGGTTCTGTATTGTAGGGTAGGGGGGTGGTATCTGTATAGGGGGGGTTCTGTATTGTGGGGGGTTCTGTATTGTAGAGGGGGGTGTTCTGTACTGTATTGTAGGGGGGTCTGAACTGTAGGGGGGTTCTGTATTGTAGGGGGGTGTTCTGTATTATAGGGGGCGGTATCTGTATGGGGGGTTCTGTATTGTAGGGGGGGGGGTCTGCACTGTCCAGAGGTGCAGTCTAATGTAAAGAGATATAGAGGTGCTGTGTAATGTAAGGGGTCCAGAGGTCCAGGATGCTGTGTAATGTAAAGGGGTATAGTGATGCAGGGTGCTGTGTAATGTAGAGGGGTTCAGAGGTGCAGTCTAATGTAAAGGGGTCCAGAGGTGCAGGTTGCTGTGTAATGTAAAGGGGTCCAGAGGTGCAGGTTGCTGTGTAATGTAAAGGGGTCCAGAGGTGCAGGTTGCTGTGTAATGTAAAGGGGCCTAGAAGTGCAGGGGGCTTTGTAATGTAAAGGGGCCCAGAGGTGCAGGGTGCTGTGTAATGTAAAGGGGTCCAGAGGTGCAGGGTGCTGTGTAATGTAAAGGGGGTCCAGACGTGCAGGGTGCTGTGTAATGTAAAGGGGTCCAGAAGTGCAGTGTAATGTAAAGGGGTCCAGAGGTGCAGGGTGCTGTGTAATGTAAAGGGGTCCAGAGGTGTAGGGCGGTGTGTAATGTAAAGGGGTCCAGAGGTGCAGGGGGTTGTGTAATGTAAAGGGGTCTAGAAGTGCAGGGGGCTGTGTAATGTAAAGGGGCCCAGAGGTGCAGGGTGCTGTGTAATGTAAAGGGGTCCAGAGGTGCAGGGTGCTGTGTAATGTAATGGGGTCCAGAGGTTCATGGTGCTGTGTAATGTAAAGGGGCCCAGAGGTGCATGGTGCTGTGTAATGTAAAGGGGCCCAGAGGTGCATGGTGCTGTGTAATGTAAAGGGGCCCAGAGGTGCAGGGTGCTGTGTAATGTAATGGGGTCCAGAGGTGCATGGTGCTGTGTAATGTAAAGGGGCCCAGAGGTGCATGGTGCTGTGTAATGTAAAGGGGCCCAGAGGTGCAGGGTGCTGTGTAATGTAAAGGGGTCCAGAGGTGCAGGGTGCTGTGTAATGTAATGGGGTCCAGAGGTGCAGTTGTGGAGAGGGGTACACAGTAGTGACATAGTGATATTGAAGGATGCAGGGGACGCAGTGGGGTGTTTTTACATTTTACCGTGGGGGGGGGGTGCCAGATATAGGATCCGCCCCGGGTGCCAAATGCTCTAGGTACGCCTCTGGCTCACCCAGCTCATAGGGTGTAGCTACCTACATTTATTGTGTTAGCTTGCTTCACCACTCACCAGCTCAGCACTTTGTGTGATTTTGTTTGATTCTGATTTGATTTATATTGCACGTATATATCATTGTACACTTTTCACATTTACTTTAGCGCTTATCACTCTCCTTTTTACTCATCCTGTACTGTCCATCTGAATTACTTGTAACAAAGAGGTCTTGTTATCTGGTAAGAATATAGTATTTCTTCAGCACTTTTGGTGGAGCACTTATGACATTGGTGACGGAATCTTCCACATTCAGGAACGAATCTTCCAAATCCAGGCACAGATTGGGCTACGGTCTTCACAAGACTTTTGCACATCTTGCACAATCAAGATATATACACTCATTGTCCAATTAGTTAAGACCACTAGTGTGGGTCAAGTACTAGCTAATTTTGCACTATTGCATCCAGAAGGACTATTTGCTTTTTGTTTTTTTTGTTTTTGTTTTAGTACACTTGTCATTTAGAAGTCTTATACCAGGTATTGTTTGTTAATGGAGTTTACTGTTTATGTTCATTCATCTCATCCATGTTATACCTGATGCAGTCAGGTGGAACATTGAGATACTCACTAGCGCCCTCTATTGTTCTTTACTTTCATAGATATTTTATGGATATTTTATACACTTTAGTTCAGCTTATACAGATTATATATCATACCGGGCCAATACCCCTGGGAGTTGGATATCACTGAATAAGACAACACAACTCCAGTCATCACCACTAGCTTCTGGGTCCCGCACATAATGGCACGGAGTCTTATGCAAGGTAACTTTGAGGAATTTGAGTAGCAATTTTCCTATTTTCCCATGGGTTGTAATTTGGTCAGTAAAACATTTTCTTTGGTACTTCTTGCCGAATGACAGATGTAAACAAGGGGGCAGGGATGGTGGTTGATATTATTAAGCAAATATGGATCTGTCATTGATCAAATACGGCTATGGCCATTGACCAGTCATATCAGCCACCATCAACCACTACTTCATTTACATTCAGCTGCCAGTCATTAACTGAAAGCAAAATTAGTCTGGATGGGGATGTGTCACTCGTTTCTAGGAAGCAAGCAGCCACTGGGAGATCTCTAAAATAAGGCAGTGTCTCTATTACAATGGCTTCTGCAGTTGGTGCTGCAGACCTTATGCCTGTAGTATGCAAAGAACCCCTTAATATGAGGAAAAAATGATCACAGCCCATTCAGGTAGGATGGGGTAAAGAGGTAAGCAGGGGAGGGCTGGCAAGCTTAGACCTGGGGGGGCAAGTCCAGTCAAGTGGCCCATAGAGCGTGAAAAAGTGATGGATCGAGGAAAACAGTCTAAGATTTTTCATGATCACAAGAGTCCGCACAGAGGCTCCCCTTACATCAAAGGCCCCCTTACATCAGAGTCCGCTCAGAGGCCCCCCTTACATCAGAGTCCGCACAGAGGCCCCCCTTACATCAAAGGCCCCCCTTACATCAGAGTCCGCTCAGAGGCCCCCCTTACATCAGAGTCCACACAGAGGCCCCCCTTACATCAGAGTCCACACAGAGGCCCCCCTTACATCAGAGTCCGCACAGAGGCCCCCCTTACATCAGAGTCCGCACAGAGGCCCCCCTTACATCAGAGTCCGCACAGAGGCCCCCCTTATATCAGAGTTAGCACAGAGCCTCCCCTTACATCAGAGTCCACACAGAGCCTCCCCTTACATCAGAGTCCGCACAGAGCCTCCCCTTACATCAGAGTCCGCACAGAGCCTCCCCTTACATCAGAGTCCGCACAGAGCCTCCCCTTACATCAGAGTCCGCACAGAGCCTCCCCTTACATCAGAGTCCGCACAGAGCCTCCCCTTACATCAGAGTCCGCTCAGAGGCCCCCCCTACATCAGAGTCTACTCAGAGGCCCAAGCTACATCAGAGTCCGTACAGAGACCCCCCCTACATCAGAGTCCACACAGAGGCCCCCCTTACATCAGAGTCCGCTCAGAGCCCCCCTACATCAGAGGCCCCCCTACATCAGAGTAAGCACAGAAGCCCCCCCTACATCAGAGTCCGCTCAAAGGACCCCCTTCATCAGAGTCTGCACAGAGGCCCCCCTTACATCAGATTCCTCATGTCTGTGCAGAGAGAGAAGGAGATGTCAGCACTGGTGTGTGCTGAGGCTGAGCTATGTGTGAGACGAGACATAGCTCAGCTCTTCAGCCATCTACCTCGGAGCTGACACAGGCACGGCTGCACAGTGGGACGTGAGCAGCGGTCGTGACCTGTGTTAACAGAGCTCCAGCAGGCATATTCCTGCTCTTCAAAAACAGCAATTGGTAGTGGCGGCCAATGGCTGTGCATAGTGTCACCAGCCAGGGGGGAGATTTCCACCCTGCCCCCCCTGCCAGCCCTCCCCTGGGGGTAAGCTATAATTCCTTATAGTTTTGCTTGACTTAGACCTATAAACAACAACGTTTGGTAGAGAAAAGGTAACCTGGAAGTTTTTTATTTTTCCAATTAATTTTTTTTCTTCTATATCACAGTGACTGAAAGGCCCCGTACACACGTCCGAGAACCTCGTCGGGCTAAACCCATCGTTCCGCCCGACGAGGTTCTCGGCCGGCCTTCGAGTTCGTCGACCAGGCTGTCGAAAAAGGCGTCGAGCCATTAGTCCCGATGGACTAATCAGCCCCCTTCATCAGAGTCCGCACAGAGGCCCCCCTTACATCAGATTCCTCATGTCTGTGCAGAGAGAGAAGGGGATGTCAGCACTGGTGTGTGCTGAGGCTGAGCTATGTGTGAGACGAGACATAGCTCAGCTCTTCAGCCATCTACCTCGGAGCTGACACAGGCACGGCTGCACAGTGGGAGATGAGCAGCGGTCGTGACCTGTGTTAACAGAGCTCCAGCAGGCATATTCCTGCTCTTCAAAAACAGCATTTGGTAGTGGCGGCCAGTGGCTGTGCATAGTGTCACCAGCCCGGGGGGAGATCTCCACCCTGCCCCCCTGCCAGCCCTCCCCTGGGGGTAAGCTATAATTCCTTATAGTTTTGCTTGACTTAGACCTATAAACAACAACGTGTGGTAGAGAAAAGGTAACCTGAAAGTTTTTTTTTTCCAATTAATTTTTTTATTCTTCTATATCACAGTGACTGAAAGGCCCCGTACACACGTCCGAGAACCTCCGAGTTCCGCCCGACGAGGTTCTCGGCTGGCCGTCGAGTTCGTCGACCAGGCTGTCGAAAAAGGCGTCGAGCCATTAGTCCCGATGGCCCGTCGAGCAAATAGAGAACCTGCTCTCTATTTTGGCTCTACGAGCTTCCCGACGGGACGCTAGACGAAAGTGTACACACGATCGAGCTTCTCGTGTGTACGGGGCCTTAGAGCCATGTGGACTTCACTCCAATTTTATTTTCTAAAGTTTTAGGATTGTAGGATTTTTTTTAAAGAGACTTTAAAGAGAGTTTAGTTCCTAAGGCAGGGGTGCCCAACCAGTGGCCCGGGGGCAACATGTGGCCCACGGAGCCCTTTGATGTGGCCCGCGACCTCCTTCTCTGCGATGGAATCAAATAGAATACTGTTATTAAAGGTCAGTTTATATATGGGCATATCTGTTCTGCAGTGGTTACTGGTCTGCTTTCAAACTGACCAGCAGATGCAAAGCAGTGCACCTGCGGGCTACCTGCACTGAGCCATAGATTTCTGTTAATAACTGCGAGTTTGGTGAGCTTTCTGAAAGTGCAACAAACCTGCAGAATATAATAGAAGTCTATTGCAAAGTGCAGGAAAGCAAAAGGTGCACTGCGTTCCACCCGCAGTGTGAGTAAACTGCAGCGCATTAGTGCAAAAGCAGCCTTGGGCCCCTTTCACACGGTCAGTTTGACCCAATTGGACCCTCCATTCACTTTTAAGGAGTGGCAGATGTAAACCGACTTGTGTCCTTCCTCCAATCTAATCAGCTAAAGATTATCGTGGGTTGTGTATATGCAGAGCGGACACGGACCTGCTATCCGCCCGCGACCGGTTACTAAGTTGCTTAAGTGGCCCTCATGCTTCAAAAGGTTAGGCACCCCTGTCCTAAGGCAATGGGTTTACCTTGCTGTACTAAAAGCTACAGAATTTTGTAGGTATATAAATAGTCTTAAGCCCTGTACACACAATCGATATCTGATGGAATCTAATCCGATGGATTTTTTCATGGGATGTCCGATGAATCTGACTTTCATTAGTCTTGCCTACACACCATTAGTTAAAAATGCGATAGTGTATAACGCGGTGACGTAAAACACTACGACGTGGTGAGAAAAATTAAGTTCAATGTTTCTGAGCATGCGTGGATTTTTGACCGATGGATTTCCCCACAGACTATCGTTTTTTTCTATCGTTTTTTTAACCATAAGAACATTTTTAAACAGGTTCTATTTTTTTTTCCAC
Source organism: Rana kukunoris (assembly GCA_029574335.1). NCBI lineage: Eukaryota > Metazoa > Chordata > Amphibia > Anura > Ranidae > Rana > Rana kukunoris. Next base: position 653,199,503 of record CM056049.1, read on the forward strand.
CGATTTCATCAGACAAACTGATCGTGAGTACAGGGCTTTAACCCTCTGTAGGCATGAGGTGATATCAATATTGCAAATACTACAGTGACAACCTGCGAAGAAATAAAATGGAGTATAATAAGGTCACATCCACAAATTGATATAAAGTTAGAACTACAACAGTGTCAATTTGTCTCAAGTTGAATAGTGTATTGATTTTGCTTTTCTAAGCTGATGCCAATTTCATGATCTAATCGTCCATAATCGAGGCCCATAGGCCATAACTCAAGCCTGCTTAGCTTTATCATTACAATAGGCATCTCATAATTGATGAGCTTATCAAAATAAATTCAGGATAATGTCCTTTGGTGGTTATGATAAATGAGAATGTATAATGCACATGAACTGTGTGGAAATACTTCCAATAATTCTTTACTAAATTTTAATTATTATTTATTAAATTCAGTTATGAAATTAAATATAAAATAGAACATGCGTATATTATCATAAAAAAATATATTTGCTCTGGTCACAAAAAATATATTCTTAAGTGGTTATAATGCCCATTGCCTTCCTGTAAGGTATCTTTCTCTGCAGCAGTCCTTAGTTCTTTTGGTATTCTTAATGTGATCCTCAGTTCAGAGCCTCCCTGCTCTTAAGACCAGCGTTTCCCATAGGTCTGAGTCTCAAACCTGCCTACACAAACATATAAAATTGAATATGAATCCTGATACTGATAAAATATATTCCTCATCCAGTATCAGTGCAAACGATATGGCATTGCTTCAACACCAGGCATTTTCTCGATTCCACTGCAGAAAGATCTTAAAGTCCTAACTTCTGTGGTACACCTCCTTCACACTGCTTGGACTAGTGACCAGAGCACAGAGACTGGATTAAAACATAAAAGCTGGAGTTAATAAGTACCACATACAGTATAGTATATTGGGGCTAAAAATGATGAAAAGGCATCAAAAAACAAAACAAAAAAACAACCCCATATTAAAATATTTTATAGCTTATCACTATGATGCCTCCTCTGCCACCAACCAGTGCAGATTGAGAATGCAAATTCCACATTCCACGATCTAGTTCTTACTTTGTACTGTTGCTGGTATTTTAAGTTTCTAAATTGCTTCTGGGTTCATTCTAGAAGAGATGAATGTATGGGAGTTCATCTGTCTCTAGCTCTCTATCCTGATTTTCCTTTCAACAGTCTCAGGCCTCGTACACACGACCGGTTTCCTCAGCAGAATCCAGCAAGAAACTTGTTGGGTGACGTGTTTTGCCGAGGAAACCGGTCGTGTGAAAATTTTTCGACGAGGAAACTGTGGAGCCAAAAAGAGAGCATGTTCTCTTTTTCCTCGACGGGAATGGAGAAAATTGGCTCGTCGAGTTCCTAGACAGCCGAACAAGGAACTCGACGAGGCAAACAATGTGTTTCGCCCGACGAGTTCCACGGTCGTGTGTACAAAGGGCCTCAGAGGATCAAGGTGAGCCTGAGGACCTTGAGGGACCAGCAGAAACAGGCTGTGTAGCGTTTTTTGCTGGGTGATTGTAGAGCAAAAAATCCCCCAGGTGAACAATGTAATACCTCGTATTTTGTTATCTTAGGCGCTGTTCAGCAGGTTTTCTAAGGCCACTGTCTGACATACAGTACATACAGATAACCACTAGAGCAGTGATGATCAACGTTCTATATAATAGGAGGCCTCAGGTGCAGCATCTGACATCAGACTACAGCTCCTTTACAAATCAATACTTTCACATATTTGGTCCTACAGCCCCTTAAAAGTTAATTTTAGTTACTTATTTGATATTTCTTTTAGCAAGGTATCTTATAAAAATATGAGGAAAAAACATCAAAAGACAAAAGGGATGGACAATTTAGAATGTAGCAAGTAATATGGTGTACAAGAATAGGGATAATCTAGGTTTAGTCCGAACTTGGTCCAAACCAAGTTTGGTAGGAACGGTGGGAAACTGTAAGTGCTGCTGCTAACGGACATTCAGAAGCAGTTGGACACCTTTTCAACGGCCCCTGAACTCATTCAATGTTATCTTATATGTACATGTACACAGGGTCTTTTACTGTTGTTTTTAGGCTGTTGCGTTTATAGGCCTTTTTTTTAATGCAAAAAAAAATTGTTCAGACCCCAAGGTTTCTGACTTTTCAGATGCCAAATGCTTCTAAACGCGGTAACCTGCATTTAGCAGCATTTCGTTTATAGCCGTTTTTCGTTTTTGCCCATTTAATAAAAAAATAAAAATTTTAAGTGCTTCAAAATGCAAAACACGGAAAAACACCACTAAACGTGGCATGTAAACACGGCAAAACTGACTTTTTAAACATGGATTACTATCTGTCAAGTTAAATCATTCAGAAGAGGTTGTTAAAACGTCCCATGTACATTAAGCCTTTTATGAATCCACCCCTAGCCCAATCAGCAGCACCTGGCTTTCCCTGCCCAGCAGCTGCACATACACAAAGGGGTGGGGATGTTTATGACATCATTAATGGTGGAATGCTTGCTCCTCCAGCACTTGGCTTCCCCTTTACCTTCCACAGTCCACATCTCTCTGCTCTCATTGGCTGGGGGGAAGCTGTGAGCTTTTGGCGCTATTTCCCTAATGGAGAGGAGGATGCGGTGAGAGCAGACTGGGACAGGCAAGTATCAGTGGTTGGGCTGTGCACTGACAACCAGGGACAAACACAAAGCTTTCAAAAGCTGAGCGTTGCCTGGTAACCAGGACCACCTGACACTGCTTGGTCCATGTCCCCTATGAGGGACCTTCTGTACCCTCCCAACAGGGGATGTCCGCTTACCCCACAACACTGACAGCTGGCAATGGACACACACAACCCCCACCCCTCCCCACAACACCTGCCAACATTGACAGAAACCCCCCCCCCAAAAAAAAATCACCTAACACCTCCTGAGGGGCCCCGAGGCACTGTGGGTTTCAGGGGCCCCATATTTTATTATGTCAGTTTAAGCAGGACTAGCAGAGGGGGACTGGGGAATCTGTTAATACTATGAGGGGGGACTCTGTTATTGCATTGGGTGGGAGAAAGCATATGATATGTTACTATGGTGGGGAGGGGGATGTGCAATTAGCAGGAGAAGGGCACCTGAAGGTGGTGGACTATCATTACTTGAGGGGGCACTGGCTTAATATCAGGGGTCACAAGTGTGACCTGGCCCACACTCCAAGTGGGTCCGTGCAGCCTCCCAGTCACATTTGGTTTTACACCTGAGGGGTGGCGCGATGGCGTATACAGGAACCGACCCTCTACATTTTACTCCTGTAGCAGCTGAAAGTCTCCTCTCCCTCCTGCCAGCATTCAGTGACTGCAGGAGTAAAATGGAGGGGATCAGTTCCTGTAAATGGCACCCCACCATCCCTTCATTCAAAGTCACTGTGCTCAGGCCCCCTGTGTGCTTTTCTTATGCCCCCACAGTGTTTCGGGGGTTCCCTCCTCTCCTGCCGACTGCTGTGGACGATGTTTCAGGATGGAAAGCAGGGAAGGGGCCACTGCTCTACTGACATTGTCCACTCTGAAGTTAGGCTAAGTTTATGTTTTTACAGCAATGATTTATTATATTTGGGGGGGGGGGGCAGGTCAATTCAAGTTATTTGTCTGCCTTCTACAGAGTGCGGAATGAGGACCAGGGCAGACCGCAGGCTGTCCCCCCGACATGGATGGTGTACACCATGTCTGAGCAGAGACCGGATCTGTGCCCCACTGGATGCTCTCCTACCCTGGCCATCCCTTACCACACCTCCCTGGCTCCCCCCTGCAGCCTCCAGCCACTCCCTGCATGCCAGTTCAGGAACCCAGAGTCGGTGCAGCAGGCGCTGTCCAGTATAACCCATATGGTAAGCAGAGAGTACCTGGAGTGGAGCTACAGCCTGGGATGGGGGTCGGGAGGAGGCAGGGAAGAGGGAGAGCAAAAGAGGAAGTCATTGCACCATGGGCCTCTGGGTTGTACTTGCCCCCTGGGCCAAAAGTTGCCAGTCAACCCCTGCCTAGATGTTGCACTTTGGGGTTCAGAGCTGTCAAACCCTGGTTTCTATGGCCAAGAAGAAGCTAAGAAGGAGATTGAGAACAGTCTGACAGTCAGTCCACAGTTGCTGATGAGTTGCAGACTGAGAACATTTCTGAAAGGGGCAGTTGTATATCCTACTAAGAACTATATATTTTATTATTTAATTGATTGTTATAGTCAGGTAAACGACACATTTTTCTGTGATTTAAGTTGCCAGAGCTCTTTACATATGCACAATTCGGCATGACTAAATAGTAGAAGATATTTCAGAAAAAAACAAGTTTGATGAGTTGGTATTCTGCAGTCTCGCATTTCTAATTTGTCTGGAATTCAATCTTGATTTCACATGGATCTGCGTGATATGTAAAACAGTGTTGAATGATAGTTCAGAATTAATCTAATACATTTGTCTTAAGGATGCATATAAAGTGCTTTATTAGCTTAAATCTATTCCATATACATTAAATATGCACACAGACTTTATTTTCTAAAATGACTGTTAACAGCCACCTTAATATGGTCAACTGACAGGGTAAGAAGAATTAATGCTGAGAATTCCAAAGGCAAATGGATCGTCATTGTTTTATAATGAAAGACTGTGAACAATTTAATTATAATATAATAAAATGATCAAACAGTAAATACTTCTGGTTGCTAAAAGATTTAAACGTAGGGTGTTCTCACTTACAGCTGGCAGCAATATCTTTAAGGTTGACCAAATTATTGGAGATTGTGTCAGTAAACTCACATAGTATTGGGTCATGCACATCTCAAGTTTCTTATCCTAAAGTCTTGGTGAACTCAAGATTTGTCTTGGCATGGCATGACCCTCTTCTCTTAAATGTAAATTTGTTTGGGGTGGTTTTGTTGTTGTACTTTAAAGTGTATCTAAACCCAAAAAAACAAACTTTAATATATTGCAGCTTACCAGTCTTAGTGGTGTAGTGGCCCTGATTAGGGTTTTTCAGGCTTTTGTCCCTTTATGATTTACTGCCAGAAACACACTTCCTGTTCTAGGGTGACAATGATCCCTCAGATTACTGGGAGTACTGCAGTATTGTTACCCTAGCACACCAAATAGGATTACAGACCCACCCCTCTTAATTCCATAACATAGGAGGAGGGTGTTCTGTAGTCCATAGAGAGAAGTGTACAACATGCTAACAGTAATGGCAATCCACAAACAGATACTTATAGATAATTGCAGGCTTTATATTCTTTGTATAGCTTCCTATTGGGGCACTGGAGCCAAGTCACAGCTCTGTGTGTCCATTCAGACATGGAGCCCCAACCCGATCCTGCACCCTATCTCCCCTGATTGGCTAATTGACTTTGATTGATAGCTGTGGAAGCCAATAGCGTTGCTGCTGTATCTCAGCCAATCAGGAGGAGTGTCTCGAACAATTTAGACATTCGTGGACATCGCTGGAGAGAGATGGAGCTTGGGTAAGTAATTAGAGGGGTGCTAGGGAGGCTTCTACATACAGAAGGCTTTAAGATAGAAAAAAAAACCTCCTGCCTTTACAACGCTTTTAAATTTTATTGCATTTGTTCTTTAGAACTGACAGACATTATTTACTCCTGAAATAAAAATTAAATAACATGTTTATTATTTATGGTATTAAAGGGGTTGTAAAGGTTCATGTTTTTATGATGTTCTTTGCCTGCCCACGTATTGCCTCCCATTGGGCCTCCGGTATTTTTTAGGGTTTTTGTTTTACCCTTTCTCCTGGTGGGGTGATAATGTCATGCTCTACGCCAGATGTTTGTCCCGGCAGCTCAGAGAAAACCTCTTTGTTGCGGAGCACAAACTCTTTAACCTCCTGTTGTTGGGTTTTCAATAAGGTGACTGGAATTCCAACCTCCAGGCTTTCAACAGATTAACGTGATATATCTGTTCAGGTTTTCGCCTTCCTGGTTGTCTAATCCTGTAGTTCACCTCACTCACTTTTTTCAATTATCTCGTATGGGCCCTGCCATTTGGCCAGGAATTTGCTTTAACCATAGGGGCTAGTACCAATACCCTCACCCCCGTGGAAAAGGTACGGGTCTTGGCCCCATGATTGTACACCCTCTGCTGTGCTAACTGCGCTTGGGCCAAATGTTCCTTTATGATTGGCATTACCTTTGCAATTCTATCTTGCATCAGGGCGACATGCTCAACCACACTCCTGTGGGGAGAACTCTAATTTTCCCAAGTTTCCTTGGCGATATCCAACAGCCCTCTTGGGTGTCTCCCATGGAGTAACTCGGAGAGCGAGAAAACATTAGAGGATTGGGTTACCTACCTAATGGCAAACATCAAATAGGGTATTAGACAGTCCCAATCCTTTCCATCTCTATCCACCACCTTCTTTAATATTTGCTTTAGGGTTTTGTTGAACCTTTCAACCAAGCCACCTGTTTGGGGGTGAAACACAGATGTACACAATTGTGTCACTTTGAATAACTTGCATAGTTCTTTAATAATCCAGGACATAAAGGGTGTACCTTGGTCCATAAGCAGTTCCTTACAAATACCCACATGGCTAAAAACAAGTGATAACTCTTTGGCTATTGTCTTGGCTGAGGTAATTTGAAGAGTAATCGCTTCCAGATAACGGGTGGCATAGTCCAATATAACCAAAATGTACTGATGCCCCCTAGTGGTCTTCATTATTGGACCTACGTAATCTATTGTGATCCTCTAAAATAGGACCTCAATAATAGGAAGTGGTACCAGCAGGTTATGGAAATGTGGCATATGTTTCGAATTCTGGCACACAGGGCAGGAGGAAAAAAAAATCTGTTTCCTTCATGACCCCAGGCCAATAGAATCTCTGCAATATTTTTTCTCTGATTTTCTCTGCCCCCAGATGACCTCAAAGAATTTCTGTAAGGTTTGGGCACCACAAGTTGCTCAATGGTTTATTTTGCCCTTTGAGCCACTTGATACAGCAGATCCCTTTCCACAATGAAGTACGGGGTAAGTGCAAGTCTTATCTGGGTCCACTAGCTCGCCATCTATTTTCACCACATTTCCTGTGCCTTTTATTAGGATGGGGTCTTTTAACTGTTCTGTGGCAACATTTTCCCCGTGAAACTTAAGATCTCAAAACTCCACAGACGGGCATGTTTCCATCTGGGGATGTTGGCTACTCCCCAGTTTCTCGAGTCTCCCCTGCCAATACCAACAAGGGAAATTCTGGAGCGTCCACACCACTCTCAGAGGATTTCTTTGTGGTCTATAGGGGCATCAGTGGGGGGTTCAGGACAATCCCAGAGTTCTCAGAACTTTGGAAAATCCCTTCCCACAATGTGGGAAGACACTAACCCCACCTGATGAGAGAGGTTACCTTTGGGGGTCTCAAAAAATACTGTAGCCACAGGATGCACACAAATAACAGCCACCTTGTTATTCCCAGAGACCACTGTAGTAACTAATTCAGCTTTTATCAATGTCACCAGGCAGAACTCGACCCTCTCACTCTCTCCACTCTTACCCTTTGGAATCATCTTACCCGCCGCTGGGGATAATCTAGTCTTTGGGTGGAAAGTCCATGAGTCCCTGGAAGAGGCGGTCAGGTTCACTGTAGCCAAGTACCTTTCAACCAGATCCACAAGCTTGTGTTTGGTTAGTGGTGCCTCTTGCTTAGGTGTTGTAGCCTCTTGGGCCTTTCAAAAAGGTGTGTATATGTAATGACAGATTATGTGACATTTAGATTGCACACAAGTGGACATCATTTCACAAATTATGTGACTGCTGAAGGTAATTGGTTGCACCAGAGCTTTTTATGGGCTTCATAACAATGGGGGTAAATACTTACGAACATGCCAACATTTTTATGTATGTATTTTTCAAATTTTACTTCACCAACTTAGACTATTGTGTTCTGATCCATCACATATAATTCAGATTTAAAAAAACATTGAACTAAAGTTTGTAATGTAACAAATCAGGTAAAAAGCCAAGGGGGTGAATACTTTTTCAAGGCACTGTAATTCCATTTCCGTGATAAGCTTGACTACAACCAGAACAGGAAACAATCTGGGGTATTTCCCCATTGCCCTCTGCTCCTGATATTTTCTTTAAGAGTTAGCTGCAAAATAGACACATGTATTACCATAAAAAGAACGCTGTAACCTTTAATGAAAGTAGTAAACAAATCACACTCACAAGTAAAGTGCACTAAAAAATTTGTGGCGCACCTTAAAAGCACTGTTAAAAGCATAACGAAATACAAGGTTCAGACTCCTACTCTACTCCCTCACCTAATCCAGAACATTTAGCAGCACTTCTGGGTAGGCGTGATGACATCAGCAGGCCCTGCCATTCACACTTTTCGTTATGGTCATGTTACTTTTTCAAAGGGTATATACTTGACAAAATGTGTTATGCACAGGGCTGCTGATAGAGGGGGCCGATCCCTCTCCCTGTTCTACCTTCTTCTAATCCCCCTCTGTGCCCCCCTGTCACTGTGCTGCCCCCCACCCCCATGGCACTGCTGGCTTACCCGTCTCATAAAAAAAATAACAAATTATAAAATAGAATACATTTTAACCACTTCAATACCCAGCCATAGAAAATTGACGGCCTGGGATGGGATCTACCATCCTAAGTGGCCGTCAATTGACGGCCTGGGCATTGCAGGCGAATATCTGGATGATGCCTGCAGCCAGAGGCATCATCCAGATATCCTCTTCTTCAGCCGACGATTCTGCACAATGTAAGAACGATCATAGCGGCTTGATCGTTCTTACAGGCCGCGGGAGGGGACACCCCCCCCTCCCGCCGCCATCCGGTGCTTCTCCGGGCTCACCTGTGCCTTCGGGGGCCTGGAGAACAAATCGTCGGCGGCGGCAGGAAGCATAGAGATGACTGGTGACCAGATGGTCACCAGTCATCTCTATGACCGTCGGAGGACCCGGGCGTGATCTGATGACATCATGCCCGGGTCCCCGTAAGTAAACAAAGTCGCAATTGCGGCTGTAAGCCCCCATTCATGAGATCGGTGAATTTTTTTTCACCGATCTCATGGTTTCCAGCCTGGAGGAGAGATGTGAGGTCTTATTGACCCCACATCTCTCCATAAAGAGGACCTGTCACACACATTTCCTATTACAAGGGATGTTTATATTCCTTGTAATAGGAATAAAAGTGGAAAAAAAAATGAAAAAAAGTGTAAAAAAAAAAAAAAAAAATAAGTAAAAAAATAAAATAAAAGATAAAAAAAAAATTAAAACGCCCCTGTCCCCGATAGCTCGCGTGCAGAAGCGAACGCACACGCAAGTCCCGCCGACATATGTAAACGCCGCTTAAACCACATAAGTGAGGTATCGCCGCGTGCGTTAGAGTGCCAGCAACAAAACTAGCACTAGATCTCCTCTGTAAATCTAAACTGTAACCTGTAAAAAATAAATAAAGCGTTGCCTATGGAGATTTTTAAGTACCGAAGTTTGGCGCCATTCCATGAGTGTGCGCATAATTAAAGCGTGACATGTTGGGTATCTATTTACTCGGTGTAACATAATCTTTCACATAATACAAAAAAATTGGGCTAACTTTACTGTTTTGTTATTTTTTTAATTCATAAAACATTTTTTTTTACAAAAAAAAGGCGTTTGAAAAATAATTGCGTAAATACCGTGCAAGATCAAACTTTGGAATGACCGCCATTTTATTCCCTAGGGTGTCTGCTAAAAAAAAACATATATATGTTTGGGGGTACTGTGTAATTTTCTAGCAAAAGAATGAGGCCGTGTACACACGACCGAGGTTCTCGCTGGAAGCTGCATTCCAGCGAGGACCTCGGCCGTGTGTACGCTCTCGGCGAGCTTTACGTCGGGAAGCCCGTCGAGCAGAAATAGAGAGCACGCTCTCTATTTGCTCGACGGCCCGCCTGGAAGAATGGCTGGTTGCCATTCCCGACGGGCGGGTCGCCGATTTCGACGGCCGGCAGGGAACCTCGACAGGCGGAACAATGTGTTCTGCCCGTCGAGGTTCTCTGCCGTGTGTACACGGCCTGAGGATTATTACATGTAGGAGAGAAGTGTCAGAATAGGCCCGGTATGGAGGTGGTATAAAAGCCTGGTATTGAAGCGGTTAAGATTCTTTAAAAAATTAAATAAAAAAAAGTTTAAACATTATGTTATGTTTGTGTCCGCTAATAATGATTTTAATGTATTTTGTTTGTGGAAATATTGTTTTCATATATTTTGGGGAGCCCTGTTAGGTAGGCTGTATGGGGCCCTGTGATTTCTAACAGCATCCCTGGTTATGCAATGCATTATGCAACAGTGCTTTAAGGCAGTGTGCACTACTCTTAGTGCATTTTACTTGTGAGTGTGATTTGGTTAGTACGTTTAATAAAGGTTACTGTGTTTTTTTACAGTAATACACTATGTCAGCCTCTATTTTTTGAGTGGAGGAGCTCTGGAGATTGTTTGGCACTGAGGGGATATATCCAAGAATCATTGAGGAGGATCTTGCTAGTGGAGAGTGGCGTGCCCTGGAGTAATTTAGGGGGAGGCACATCTGAACTATTTTTAGCTATATAAGTATATTTTTTAAGGGGAATTTAGTGAGATCCTCTTTACTGTTATGCACATTAAGGAAATATGAAGGCCGTATAAAGCACAATACTTAGCTGGAGTACATTTAAAGTAGGGTGACCAGACATCCCGGGTTTCAGGGGACAGTTCCCGGATTGAGGACACTGTCCCCGGACCAACTCTGTCCCCGGTTTTGTCCCCGGATTGGATTTGAACAGGGGCTGGGGCAATTTCAAAGACAGTGGGCCAGATTCTCAAAAGAGATACGACGGTGTATCGCAGGAAACACCGTCGTATCTCTGTTTTTTTTACTGGGTATCAATGCGTGTGATTCCTAGAATCACTTACGCATAGATACAGCAAAGATCCGACAGGTGTAAAACACTTACACCGTCGGATCGTAGATGTAATTACTTTTCTGGCCGCTAGGTGGCCTTTACGTTGTTTTCTCATTTGCCTATGCAAATGAGCCTAATACGCCGATTCCCGAACGTTTTTACGCTGCCCCGTCGTCATTTACGTTGTTTCCGTAAGCGTAAACCTACCCCTGCTATATTATGGGTAGGTTTACGAAGTTCCGTCGTTGCTATGTTAAGTATGGCGTCAGGTCAGCGTCGTCTTTTTCCGTCGGTTACGTTGTTTTACTAAGTCGTTCGCGAATAGGGCATTGCGTAAGTGACGATCACGTCGTTTTGACGTCGGTTTCAACAACGCTTTCCGACGTAAGCTGGAGCATGCGCACTGGGCTTTTTTTCCCGGCCGGCGCATGCGCAGTTCGATCGACGCGGGGGCGTGCTTAATTTAAATACAAGACGCCCCCTTTGAATTACGCGGGGATACGCAGGGCCATTTACACTACGCCGCCGCAAACTACGGAGCAAGTGCTTTGGAATACGGCACTTGCTCCATTAAGTTGCGGCGGCGTAGTGTAAATGGCTTACGCTACGCCACCGCAGATTGTATGTGAATCTGGCCCAGTCAGTGCAGAATTAAAAAAAAAATCTGAATCACACACCCCCGCTCCACCACTCCTACTAGCTTAGGGGTGTATTTTTTTCAATTGTTTGTGCCCCTTTCTGATGATCATGTGTGCTGGTCGGAGTGGAGGAAATATTTCTTCAGTTTCAGGTGCATGCCCCTTCAACTCCGCTCGCATGTTCTTCTGCATTGGCTCAAGTCCTGGCCAGCCGCCTGCCTGCTTATCTCCTTGCCTACCCTGGCAAAGTGATCTTCCTCCGCACCCTACCCTGTAGTACCTGGGGCCCGGGGAGTAACACTTGACAGGCTATGAGGCGGGTGGCAACGGGCAGAGAGTCGCTTTAATTTCCGGTATTACTAGTAAAAATAAATATGTCCCCGGATTTCATTTAAAAAATCTGGTCACCTTAATTTAAAGGGACTATACCATTGAACATTTATTTAGTGACCAGATGTTTCCTTGACATTGTTTGCTTTATTTCAGTTTATATTTCTATTGTTGGATGATAGATATTATTAAGCTATATAAGATATAAGCAATACAATAGTATAAAAATGATCACTTTATTCAGATATATAAAAGCAGGGCTTTTTTTCTGGGGGAACTTGGGGGAACTCAGTTTCACCACCTTTGGCTCAGACCCTTTGGTGCCTGCTCACCACAATCGCTTGTAAACACAGAAGTCTGGTTTCTGTGTTTACAAGTGCCAGCTCTTCACTCTGTGTGTAACCCCCCTGAACTCTGCACTCTGTATTAGTACAATTCTGGTATTTAATGCCCCTTTAAGACCCTTCTACTGTTTGTAAAATCTGAACGGGGTCGTGGTTGAGTTCCTGCACCTATTTTCTGAGAAAAAAAGCTCTGTATAAAAGTCACATTATAGGTGTGTTATGTACAATATGTACATTAACCTATGAGTCTTGAAATGTGTATTGTTTGAACTTTATGACTAGATTTTTATTTATTTATTCATGATGGTGTGGGAAACACATTACAGTGTGGGCAGAAACAAAACACTTATTGTTTTGTTTGATTTATACACCGATAGGATCGCGCAGAAGATATTTCCTAGAGTACTTTTTGGATAGCACATGAATGCTGAGACATCTGCTGGTCTTCTCTAACATTGCTACAGTTTCAATGTATACCATGGTTTGTTTTCTGTTTTTGTATATTGTACAAAAAACTATTTGGTGAATTTTGGGAGACGGCTTTTAGGAGACGGCTAACAAACAGTGCTTAAATTGCTTGTACTGTTTGCTACTTTCAAGCCATGTTTGACCCATTCTGTTTGTAACAAAAAAAAAAATATTTTAGTTTTAATAAATACATGAATTTATCAAAAAGCAAAAATGTGCTTTTGGCAATTTTTTGCATTTGCGCCTGAAAATCCTGCCTGCACACTATTCCTCCAGCCTCCGGCCCATACAGAGATACAGACCTTGGTGCCTTGATGGTGACATCATCACATATCATCATCTTTGAGGACTGCAGTCCCTCTGCCACAATGGGTTATGGGACTTGTAGTTTTTACATTTACAACTTCCTGTGAATGAATGACATGGCTGTGTGGGATGAAGGGATGGGAGGGGGGGGGGGGGAGTTGTGCACACTGACCGTGTCTCGTGTTATACTCTACATATGGGTATAACATGCAACATGGTCTAAACAATGGAGTTGGCTTTTAAATCAACATTTCAGTTAGCTATTACATGTTTTAGAGGCAATGCCAGTGCAAATCTACAAGTTTGGCATCATTTGAATAAATCTGTGAAGACTGAAATAAAAGATCTATTATTGTTTTCTTGTTTTTAAGTATACTTCATAACTTGGGGAGTTGCTAACTTGAAACAATTGTGCATATCAAAACAAGTCTGCCTTGAGACCCTCCATATCTTGACAAGTCTCCTTACATAATAGGTTTCTTAGTGAGCGACCGTGTGCAACGAGCAATAAGCCATAGAAATTGTCAGGAGTAACTTTTTTGCTCATTTGGGTACAGTAAATTTAATTCCAATTGGTTGGTATAAGCACATGCACTTTATGTATATATTCTTTGCACATATGGGCCCATCATGCTGGGAAGCTGGTATGACTGTTGGCGCTGAGTAGAAACGAGAAAGTCATTCTTCTACTGAACTTCAAACTGATTTAATAAAGAGTTCTTGTTTATAAGTGCTAATTCCTAATCCATAGCAACCAATCATTAAATAGCTGTTACTGGTTTGACTGTAGTAGAGGGAAATCTGATTGGTTGCTATGGGCTGCTGCTCTTAAGATTTAGCACTTAAGAATAAGCGCTCCTTATTGAATCACTCGCTTATGTTGATTGCAGGAAAAAGCTCATTATGATATTAAATCACTCATTAATTTCCTAGGTCGTTGTAATAATGGAAATGTGTCAGAGTATAAAAAGGAGGAAAACATTCTGTAGCTGGTTCACTAAGTATTGTACCCCTGCTGCCACCAGACTTATACTGTATATAAGAGATTCCCTCTCTGACATGTAAAAAAATATCCTTCAATATGTATATTTTACCTGACTGATACAAGGCCCTAAACCTTTCATGTATTCTCCATAGTACCTGCTGTATCTGACTTTAGACAAACTAAGAAGACACCTCTTAAAAAAGACTTTAACCACTTAAGCCCTGGACCAATATGCTGCTAAATGCCCAGAGGCATTTTTACAATTCGGCACTGCGTCGCTTTAACAGACAATTGCGCGGTCGTGCGACATGGCTCCCAAACAAAATTTGCGTCCTTTGCTTCCCACAAATAGAGCTTTCTTTTGATGCCTCTGCGATTTTAATTTTTTGCGCTATAAACAAAAATAAAGCGACATTTTTGAAAAAGAAAACAATATTTTTTACTTTTTGTTATAAGAAAAATTGAATAAACTAAATTTTAGTCAAACATTTAGGCCAAAATGTATTAAGCCACATGTCTTTAGTAAAAAAAAAAAAAAAAATCGCAATAAAAAAATAATTAGCTACCTAGCAGCAACAGTGACACTAATACAGCGATCAGAAAAATGATCACTTAGTGACACTGGCAATAGGGAGTAAAAGGGTTAACTAGGGAAGTGATCAAGGGGTTAAAACTTTATTTGGGGGGGTACGGGCTACCCTGGACCTAACACTAACTGCCTGTCACACTGCCTGTTACACTGACACTAAATGCAGTGATCAGTACATATATGATCACTGCATTCAGTGACAGTGTGACAGGGGGTGGGGGGTGATCGCAAGGGGTTAAATGTGCCTCCGTGTACTGGTGTCAGTGTAGTGTTAGGTGCGACTTACTGTGTCTCTTCTCTCATCTCGGCGGTTTGAAAATACCGCCGAGATGAGCGCTGCATCACTTCCTCTGCCTATGTTTACATTTTACAGGCAGAGGAAGTGACACGGTGGCGGCGCACAGGATTGGCTGGGAGCGATCACGAGGGGGCGGACAGAAACGAACCGCCACCCCCTCGAGTCGGATCGCTCCCGCAGGTAAGCTGCCCGCCGCACGCAGCGGAGGGGGTCCCGATCGGACCCCCGAACCGCTAGTAGGCGGGGACGTAAATTTACGTCCATCTGCCTGTCCGTGCCATTCTGTGGACATAAATAGGCGTGCTGCGGGCGTTAAGTGGTTAATGTACAAAACTATTAATCAGACCCAATGAGACATCATAACCGTACAAAATAGTTTGTCATATAGCTACATATGGACCTGATATATGAAGAGTGCCCTAAGGGTAACATTACCTGCTGTCCATGGCAGCCAATCAGCTTACATGAGTCAGCTTTAGACTTTGAAGTGGAACTATAGGTAAAAATACTCAGAGCTTTTTTTCTCAGAAAATAGGTGCAGGAACTCAACCACGACCCCGTTCAGATTTCACAAACAGTAGAAGGGTCTTAAAGGGGCATTAAATACCAGAATTGCACTAATACAGAGTGCAGAGTTCAGGGGGGTTACACACAGAGTGAAGAGCTGGCACTTGTAAACACAGAAACCAGACTTCTGTGTTTACAAGTGATTGTGTTGAGCAGGCACCAAAGGGTCTGAGCCAAAGGTGGTGGAACTAAGTTCCCCCAAGTTCCCCCAGAAAAAAAGCCCTGAAAATACTTACTGTTGTTTTAATGGTCCAACGCCCACGGAGTCCCTCACAGGCATCAGCATCCTCTCCCCATCTTCTTACGGATGTCGGTCTTTGTCCACCTTGATTGGCCGTCATGGGATGATGTCAGTCCTGTGCATGTGCTGCTCAGTGTACATTCTACAAGGGGTTGTGAACAGGCAGGTAAGTGTATATTACTGCTGAAGGAACATTGGATGTTTCTTTTGCAAAAAAAAAAACTTACCTGTTTGCAAATTAAACATTTTTAACTTCAGTTCCGCTTTAACTGTAAAAATATGTGTATACTGAATATTTGTTATAGGCTACAAGAGCTACAATTTTCTGCTTTTGCAGGTTAGCTGGTTACTGTGCTGGGAAAGCTTTTATTTGTGCTGTTCAAAGCACTTCCTTGCGTGCCTTGCTTTAAAGGCTAGTTATATATTTGGGTGGTTGCCATCTTTGTACTACCCTACACTTTTCTTAAATCAGACCCACACGTCTTCCTAACCACCTCCTGCCCGGCCTATTATAATATGACGTCCTCCCAGATGTGCGCCTTGTGTGCGCCATAGGGGCCACGCTGCGGTGTGATCTGTGAGCACAGATCATTGTAGCTGGTCACTGAACTCAGCCCTGGTACCATGTGATCCTGTGACCAAACATAGCGATCACATGTCAGTTGTAAACAATGGCTTTCATTCATAGCCATTGCATACTATTGTGATGATCTCTGTGAATGGTCACAGTGATCACATGTTACAGGGCCAATCACAGAGGCCCTGTATCGTGTGGCCAATCACAGCTATCACAACTGTACACTGTATAGTTCTGTACTGCTCTGGTGACAATATATAAAAAACAGTTAAAAAACATTTACATTTTTTTACGTACTGTGATTAGTCAGGATCCCTGATAACTGCCATGCCAGTCACATGGTGACACTGTACTGCTCTGGTCACAGTACTTAAGAAAATTAGGGAAAAAAAATGTATTTAATTTCTTAATTTCCCAAAAAATTGTGACAAAAAAATTACAACTTCAAAAACTCACCACGCCTCTTACTAAATACCCTGGGGTGTCTACTTTCCACAATGGGGTTATTTGGGGGGTATTTGTACTGTCCTGGCATTTTAGGGCCTCAATTAATGAAATAGGCCATTAGTAAATCAGGATCGATTCATTTTCAAATATATACTGTGTGTATATATATATATATATATATATATATATATATATATATATAGTGCCTTGCGAAAGTATTTGGCCCCTTGAACTTTGCGACCTTTTGCCACATTTCAGGCTTCAAACATAAAGATATAAAACTGTTATTTTTCGTGAAGAATCAACAACAAGTGGGACACAATCATGAAGTGGAACGAAATTTATTGGATATTTCAAAACTTTTTTAACAAATAAAAAAACTGAAAAATTGGGCGTGCAAAATTATTCAGCCCCTTTACTTTCAGTGCAGCAAACTCTCTCCAGAAGTTCAGTGAGGATCTCTGAATGATCCAATGTTGACCTAAATGACTAATGATGATAAATAGAATCCACCTGTGTTTAATCAAGTCTCTGTATAAATGCGCCTGCACTGTGATAGTCTCAGAGGTCTGTTTAAAGCGCAGAGAGCATCATGAAGAACAAGGAACACACCAGGCAGGTCCGAGATACTGTTGTGGAGAAGTTTAAAGCCGGATTTGGATACAAAAAGATTTCCCAAGCTTTAAACATCCCATGAGCACTGTGCAAGCAATAATATTGAAATGGAAGGAGTATCAGACCACTGCAAATCTACGAAGACCTGGCCATCCCTCTAAACTTTCAGCTCATACAAGGAGAAGACTGATCAGAGATGCAGCCACGAGGCCCATGATCACTCTGGATGAACTGCAGAGATCTACAGCTGAGGTGGGAGACTCTGTCCATAGGACAACAATCAGTCGTATACTGCACAAATCTGGCCTTTATGGAAGAGTGGCAAGAAGAAAGCCATTTCTTAAAGATATCCATAAAAAGTTGTTGTTTAAAGTTTGCCACAAGCCACCTGGGAGACACACCAAACATGTGGAAGAAGGTGCTCTAGTCAGATGAAACCAAAATCGAACTTTTTGGCAATAATGCAAAACTTTATGTTTGGCGTAAAAGCAACACAGCTCATCACCCTGAACACACCATCCCCACTGTGAAACATGGTGGTGGCAGCATCATGGTTTGGGCCTGCTTTTCTTCAGCAGGGACAGGGAAGATAGTTAAAATTGATGGGAAGATGGATGGAGCCAAATACAGGACCATTCTGGAATAAAACCTAATGGAGTCTGCAAAAGACCTGAGACTGTGACGGAGATTTGTCTTCCAACAAGACAATGATCCAAAACATAAAGCAAAATCTACAATGGAATGGTTCACAAATAAACATATCCAGGTGTTAGAATGGCCAAGTCAAAGTCCAGACCTGAATCCAATCGAGAATCTGTGAAAAGAACTGAAAACTGCTGTTCACAAATAGTGTTGAGCAGAATATGCCATATTCGATTTCGCGATATATCTCGAATATATAGTCGAATATTCGAGATATATTCGCTAAATACGAATATTCGTGATATTTTTTGGAAATGAAATTATTGCGAATTTTCGCTATTGCGAATTTTCGCTATTGCGAATGCGAATGCGAATTGCGAATGCAAAATTTCGAGAAATGCGGAATGGAGCACTCTGATTGGCTCAGAATATTTGTGATATATTACAATATATAATAATTGCGAATATTCGAGAAATGCGGAAGGAGCACTCTGATTGCCTCAGAATATTCGTGATATATTACAATACACAATAATTGCGAATATTCGGCAAATGCAGAAGGAGCACTCTGATTGGCTCAGAATATTCGTGATATATTACAATACACAATAATTGCGAATATTCGAGAAATGCGGAAGGAGCACTCTGATTGGCTCAGAATATTCGTGATATATTACAATATAAAATAATTGCGAATATTCGAGAAATGCGGAATGGAGCACTCTGATTGGCTCAGAATATTCGTGATATATTACAATATAAAATAATTGCGAATATTCGAGAAATGCGGAATGGAGCACTCTGATTGGCTCAGAATATTCGTGATATATTACAATATAAAATAATTGCGAATATTCGAGAAATGCGGAATGGAGCACTCTGATTGGCTCAGAATATTCGTGATATATTACAATACAAAATAATTGCGAAATTTCGAGAAATGCGGAATGGAGCACTCTGATTGGCTCAGAATATTCGTGATATATTACAATATAAAATAATCGCGCGATATCGCTATTGCCGAATAATCGCATTGCGATTTTTCGGCAATATAAAATGAGCGCTGCAGCTACTCGGCCCAAGGTCTCTAATCATACTAGCAATGCTTTTAGACGTCGATGGGGATCTCTAGGATGTGATCTGTTCTAAAAAAAAAATTGAAAAAATTTGAATATTCGAAATAGCGAATATTCGCCGCGATATTCGTGTTATTCGCGAATACTCGAATATGCAATATTCGTAGCGAATATTCGCAATGCGAATATTCGTGAGCAACACTATTCACAAACGCTCTCCATCCAACCTCACTGAGCTCGAGCTGTTTTGCAAGGAGGAATGGGCAAAAATTTCAGTCTCTCGATGTGCAAAACTGATAGAGACATACCCCAAGCGACTTACAGCTGTAATCGCAGCAAAAGGTGGCGCTACAAAGTATTAACTTAAGGGGGCTGAATAATTTTGCACGCCAAATTTTTCAGTTTTTTATTTGTTAAAAAAGTTTGAAATATCCAATAAACTTCGTTCCACTTCATGATTGTGTCCCACTTGTTGTTGATTCTTCACAAAAAATTACAGTTTTATATCTTTATGCTTGAAGCCTGAAATGTGGCAAAAGGCCGCAAAGTTCAAGGGGGCCGAATACTTTTGCAAGGCACTGTGTGTGTATATATATATATATATATATATATATATATATATATATATATATATATATATATATTAGGGCTGTGCAAATTAACTTTTAATTAATCGATTAATCTTTAATTTTTTTGATCGATCAAAATCTTTTTGATCGATTACAATTCTTTTGATTGGTACTCAACTCTCCGCCGGCTTCCGGGCCTTTAGGGACTTCTTTCGGAGATCTGGCAGGGCTTGCTGTGTCTATCTAAAGGGCTCCTTTGCTGTGCCTTCATATCTGCATGCCGGTGGGACCTTACTACCTGCCACACGCAAGGGCTGTTACACTTCCCTCTATCACTTCCCTCTATCAACCTGGGATTCTACAACCATCTACTGGGAGTTGTGATAGTTCCCTTAACGGGACATCTAAATGCAGATGGACTGATGTTAAGCTCTCCTCATCTGGATTCAGCAGTGGTATCGTTGTACACATTTGTATACCAATATCATACTTCGCTACATGTTTTTATGACTGCTTTTGGTACCGTTTGGTATTACTCGCACCATTTTTACAGTTTATGTAGCTACATCGGTTTTATCTCCAGCGCAATATTTATTTAGTTATCTACATGAAGACTATAAAAGTTTTAATGCTATTCCCATCGAGTGCTGCCTTTGTGTGTTTTTTGTATCCTGCCTTCCATTTTTCCAGTGGTTGGTAGCTGCACTGGGAATCAGCCTGCAAGGAGATCAGATAAAAGTAGTTGGATCTGTATGTGCGTTATAATTAATCGAAATTAGTCGATTAATCGATTAAAAAAAAAACGATTAATCGAACACAAAAATTTTGATCGGTAACAGCCCTAATATATATATATATATATATATATATATATATATATATATATATATATATAATATATACACCATAGTTTGTAGACAAAGTAAAAAATATACATTGATTTGAGTTTGTTACCAAATAAATTTAGCAGAATACATTTTGGGTTAAATGTTTAAAGAAAGACGATTTTATTTATTAATAATAATAATAATAATAATAAATAACAACCCCCCCCCCAAAAAAAAAAGTATTTTGTTTATATATAAAAAAAAAAAAAGAAACAGTGTTGATTAAAAACATCTAAATACATCTAAAAGACAGCGCTATCATTCTCGAGAAAATTATACAAATTTAATTTGGATACAGTGTTGCATGACTGAGTAATTGGCATTTAAAACACTTGTTAAGTCTGGGGAGAGCTGAAGAGGCTGCATTATTTATGTTACACTTCCCTCAGGCAGCTTTCGGTGCTCTCCTCTTCTTCTGGTGTTCCATGGTGTGGGTCATCCCTCATCATCATCATGTACAATGCACGGCTATTAAAGCTGAACTTTACCCATAACAGTTTGATAACAATTAATATTCTTTAACAAAAGAACATACATTCCACATCATTAATTTTGCTACTAAAGCATGTACTGTAGATTGCCTCCAACATCGCTCCTGTTTTTTTTTTTGCTGGAGGCTGTAATTTTTTTTTAAAACCCAGTGTAGTCACTTTGTTATTGGGAACTCTCCCCCTCTCCTACATCTCTAAAAAAAAACTATATGTCACTATCTTCAATTAAAATGTATACATTTCCAGTCTTGATTGTATGTCTTGGCTCAGATAGATAGGAACGCTGACAGAAGCTTTACAGTGCTGAAGTTTACAGTCTGCCCATAAGGGAGAAAATAAAGCATATCAGGAAGATAAGACACTGTACTTGTATGGTTATCGCTTTTGTGTCTCCCCGTCAGCAGAGTTTGTCCTGTCACTTCTCCTGCTTTCATTTTTCTCTGCCTAATCTGTGTTCCCTTTTTTACAGTCTGTGCTATTCTTGTTGCTTTCTTCCCCTTTCAGCAGCGGTAGATCTTACAGCTGTTAACAGGTTAGCCACTAGTAGCTTTTATTTTAGGCACAGTGTCAAGAATAGAAAGCAACTGAGCATGTTTAGAGTAGGGGTTTGGATTTTAAACAGTATAGGTACCTATTTTTAAAGGATAAGTTCACTTTTCCAAAAAATGTCATAAAAAAGCAAACTCAAACAAATGCAAAATGATTATTTTCAGGATTTTTTTTTTTTTTGAGCCTATAAAGCATTGCAATGTAGGTCTCCTGTAAATCTGTCAGTGTATCTGTGTGCCCATACATCCCATATGAGCTGGCAGATACAATCTAAAGGAAGAATCAATGAACTACCACGCAAAATGCAATCGTCCAAAAATCCAAATTAAGGTCGAATCTGTCATTGAAGGCTTATGGTGTCTGTCGAATGTTCTATGAAAAAAAGAAAAAAAAAATATTTAAATAAAAAATGTCATGTCTATGTCGAATCTTCATGTCTCTCTATGTCGAATCTTTTCTCTCTATGTCGAATCTTTTCTCTCTATGTAGAATAATCTTGGACTAATAGAGTTAAGGTTAGGCACATTCGACCGAAACGAAAACGAAAATAAAGCATTTGTTTATGTCGGATCTTTCGTTTTTCGTGCTTTCGTTATCATTTTGTTAAAATGATAATGAAAATACCTGAAATTCGGACGAAAATGCATTCGCATGAAAACGAATGCACATGTCTAGTTCATTGAGAACTACAAGCCGACAGCCACAAAGGATGTCAGGGCTTTTAGTTCATTCACACACACACACAGAGCTGTGTGAATGAATGACACAGCCGTGTGGGTGGAGACCCGCATGGCCACACTGGTTTCCAAAGAGGAACTTCACCCCATACTGTTGTCACTGGGGGGGGTGATTAGGCAGCGGCTGCAACATCGGGAACATGTTACACCCTAAACCCAGGTGGAACATGTAACCTGTTTCTAAAGATGAACTTATCCTTAAAGCGGAGTTCCACCCAGGAAAACAACATTTGCCCATTTTGTTTAAAAAAATTAAATAAAAAAAAAACCTGAAAAAAATAAATAAAAATACCCGAAATACCTGTTGCTATGCGGAAGTCCGTAATCTGCCTCTTCCACACACCGCAGTGTCCTTTCTTCTGCTTCTTCTGCTTGTGAATGGGGAGCGCTGCTTTCTGGGAACTGTGTGTGTTCTCAGAGAGCAGTGCGCCCATTCACAAGCCAGCGTGAGACTCACGCAGGCGCAGGAGGAAATGGACAGTGAAGCCGTACGGCTTCACTGCCTGTTTCCCATAGTGTGAATGGCGGCGCGGGACCCGGAGCGATCGTGGGACCGGCTTCGGGGGGGCCATCAGCGCGGGCAAGTAGGAAAAGGTAAGTGTCCTTATTTAAAGTCAGCAGCTACACTGTTAGTAGCTGCTGACTTAAAAAAAAAAATCGCGGCTGGAACACCCCTTTAAGGCCGGATTCACACCTATGCAAATTGGTTGTGGCTTAAACAGCATCCAATACGCAGAACATTTCTAAATACATTGTTTTCAATGAGGCTGGTTCACATATGTGCGATGCATTTGCACTGCGCATTGCAGAAAAAACGTGTGCGTATTTTATGCCTTGCGGTGCAGCTCAGGTGCCAATTCAGGCCCATTATCTTCTATGGGTACGCAGCTGATTCGCACACGTGTTCATTTCTCTTCAGGAATTTCTCTCATTCAGCCCAATACACTTCCCCCCCACTCTCCTCTCCCCTGTAACTTCTCTCAGGTCTCCAAATTCGCAGCTAAAACGCAGTGGATCTGCTGAACACTTCTGTAATCTCTCTGCAAAGATAAGAGAGCTGAAATTCGCACTGCACAAGTGTGATTCCGGTCTTAATGTTTTTCATAATCAAAGATGGCCAGCATAAAGCGATCTATGAGCATTTAATTTTCACTTTATGCTTGTATTGTACGTAGAGGAGGCATGCGACTGACGCTGGAAGCACCTTAGTGAGGGACCTGAAGGAAGAAGGCCTAAAGGAGTCATAGGTGAGGTAAGTATGTTCATTATATTTTAATATAGCAAAGTGCCTAAAATGGTCTAACCATTCTTTTCTTTTACTCAATATTGTTAACATAAGAATGTGGAACATAACTAGAGGCAGATACCTCTACCGAGGAAAATATTACTGACCGGAGAGTGAAACCGTTCAGCCTGCCTAACATAGCATAAAAAAAATGCAGGTTCCTAACCACACTACTAAAAAATAAAGTATATTTTTAAAAGTTGGACCACTAATCATGTTTTCTAATATGCAGATAAGCACAGCATGAAATACATTTATTAAAATACTGATCAGAAAGTAATATGAAAGTACAGGCAAAACACAAAACTCCTGTAAAAGCTGCATTTTTATGTGCATTATTGAGCATACGTGTTTCCTCTCAGCTCATTTTTTTACTGCAATAATCATGGATCCTCTTACTTTAATGATTCATGAAATAGTGCTACTGCTTATATTGGTGCTATTTACGAGAATGCAGTTACAACACAGGCCAATCCGCATTCATCGCTTTTGAACCATATTTCTTTTTAAACATGTATGCCCATTGTGACCTTTGATGACCTTAATATTAATTATGGAAAAACTTTTTTAAGTTTTAATTGTGTGTGTGTATATATATATATATATATATATATATATATATATATATATATATATATATATATATATATATATTTTCTACAAATGTAGTTTTACTCTTGCCACAAAAATTGCTCACTTGCTGTTACTTTGTTGTTTCTTCCTTTGGACAAATTCTTGTGGTCACGGCTTTGGCCAGAGGAAAATGGCAAAAGTACAAAAGTTGACCACAGCATTTCTACAGCAGGGCCACTTGTATACTCCTGTACCGCCCAGGGCTTCCAGTGAATAGACAGTATTTTCTTGACCACTGTATATGAAAAAAGGAAACTAGAACACTCATAAAAAAACATATTTGCGTGTTTATGCACGTTTTTGTGCGCTTATGCGTCTTTTATGCTTGAAAGCTCTTCTCAAAAATGCAAGTTTAGTGTGTTTTTTTTTCAGTCTGTAACCTTATATGCCTGTAAACTCCTGAAAACGCCTATAGTGTGTATGGACACATTGGGGGTTATTTACGAAAGGCAAATTCACTTTGTACTACAAGTGCAAATGCAGCGCTACCCCCTCAGGTGCCGCTGATTAGATTTCGGACCTACTCTCTTTATTCTTGGCCAACCCCTATTCAACTGGCTCGAACCCTCCCTTGACACATCAGATGTCCAGTAAAAGTATTGTGACCTCTGCTGGGCTGAGGCCACAATAGCAGGCATATATATATATATATATATATATATATATATATATATATATATATAATGCCAATGCAACAACAATATTACCTGCTCCTGTGGGCGGTTCTTCAAGAGGGAAAGAATACACTTCACACAATATATATATATTCAAACCACAGGAATGACTTTACTTAGATAGAAGCAAATACGGGTTTGAATTATAAATCAATAACAATTATACAATGGCATACAATGATTCCGCAAGGGCCCTTGCAGGAATCAGCAAAGGATAACCAGAAAATATTTAAATAAGGAATAGTACCAACTCAGTTAAACTAGTGTAGGCAGTCTATGCTCGCAAGCTTCCCCTAGCGGGCAGTTCTGCATAACAGCTAAGAACGTCTCAAGACCAATGTCGACGTTGCGACCGTTGGTGCACTTTAAAATTTAAAATCCAAAAGGGATAAACGATGAGATAAAGTTAGTCAAAACAAGAGTATTATGGATAGTAACGGTGGTGGACGGATCGCTCGTCAGTGTCAGTCACTGTGTGTAACAACTATCAACTTAGAAGGCCTTGAGCCTAGTCAGAGGCCAACATGTGTCTCCGGCTTGTGGGGTGGCACTAGATTGTCTCTTCTAAAGGGGAGAGCTGAAAAATGAGCAGGTGCTCTCTCACCCCCACAGGCCGAACCGCCTGAGTTCTTCTCCAAAGCGCGCTGGTCAGTCACCATCCCGTAGCACAAGGTCTCCGGTATCAGACCCTCCACTGTTTCAGTTGTCAGCTGGGTGGCTTCACCAGTCTCCTGGAACACAAGCTAGGTACAGTGGTCTTGCTTCCCTCTGGTGGGTTAGCCTCCTGGCGACTCCAGGTCCAGGCTCCAGGCCTAACAGCACGGCTGTGCTGCTCTCCACAGCTCCGCAGAGGAAAAGATGCCAATCCCGAGAGAGAGAGAGAGATCAGCCCCTCCCTTTACTTAATTAACCTCCCCCATAAGTCTGTGCGGAAGTATCACATGTTCCGTAGTGCAGGGCATTGTGGGAAGCATAGTCTGTTTCTACGAAGAGTCAATAGAGTCCATATCTCCCAGCTTTGCAATCCCACAATGCATAACTTCTTAAAAGTATCATAACATATTTACAGGCATAGCTAAAGTTCCGGTGGGATTCAGACCTATCAATAGTCCCCTGATAGGGTGACCCCGCTACACAAACTACAAGTGAAAAATTCACTTGAAATTGCACTGAAAGTGCACTTGGAAGTGCAGTCGCTGTAAATCTGAGGGGTAGATTTGAAATGAGGGGAAGCTTTGCTGATTTTATTATCCAATCATGTGCAGGCTAAAATTATGTTTTTTATTTCCCTTGCATGTCCCTCGAATTTACAACGAATGCACTTCCAAGTGCACTTTCAGTGCAATGTCAAGTGCACTTTGCACTTAGTTTGCACTTGTAGTGCAAAGTAGATTTGCCTTTCGTAAATAACCCAATTGGCTAACATGGAGGAGAGCTTACAGAGAGAGAAAAATTAGACCTTAATAAAGCTCAAATGCCTGTAGGAGCAGCTTCCTTGAGCTGCCGTGTGCATGAGCCCTTAAAATGCATTTCACATTTTATTGACGTGATTGTAGCCGTATTAGTGCAATTGTGACAGAGGCCACGTCACCGCACCAGGAAGTAAAACACTTCCGCGCATGCGCCGAATCCATTCGGTGGCGGTGCGGCGGCGGTGCGGGACGACATGTCTGCTGGTAAGTGTACTAACCAGCAGACATGTCGGGCGGACGGATTCCCACCCGATAGATTTCAAAAGCATGCTTTGAAATCTGTCGGGTGGCCAAATCCGTCGGCTCGGCCGTACACACGATCGAATCTGTCTGCTGAAACGGTCCAGCGAGGCCTTAACCACTTCAATACCGGGCTTTTATACACACCTCAATACCGGGCCTATTCTGGCACGTCTCTCCTACATGCAGAACCCCCAAACATTATATATGTTTTTTTAGCAGACACCCTAGGGAATAAAACAACGGTCATTGCAATATTTTATCTTGCACAGTATTTGCGCAATAATTTTTCAAACGCCCTTTTTTTGGAAAAAAAAAATTCATGAATTAAAAAAACAACAAAACAGTAAAGTTAGCCCAATTTTTCGTATTATGTGAAAGATTATGTTACACCAAGTAAATAGATATCTAACATGTCACACTTTAAAATTGCGCACACTCATGGAATGGCGCCAAACTTCGGTACTTAAAAATCTCCATAGGCAACGCTTTAATTTTTTTTACAGGTTACCAGTTTAGATTTACAGAGGAGATCTAGTAGTAGATTTGTTGCTGACACTCTAACGCACGCGGCGATACCTCACATATGTGGTTTAAACGGCGTTTACATATGTCGCCGGGACTTACGTGTGCATTCGCTTCTGCATGCGAGCTACAGGGACGGGGGCGTTTTAATTTAATTTTTTTTTTTTTTACACTTTTTTTCTATTTTTTTTTCACTTTTACTCCTATTACAAGGAATGTAAACATCCCTTGTAATAAGAAATGTGTGTGACAGGTCAATAAGACCCCACATCTCTCCTCCAGGCTGGAAACCATGAGAAAACAAATTCACCGATCTCATGAATGCTGTTGCGTACAGCCGCAATCGTGGTTTTGTTTACTTACGGGAACCTGGGCGTGACGTCATCACATCGCGCCCGGGTCCTCTGGCGGTCATAGAGAGGACTGGTGACTATCTGGTCACCAGTCCTCTCTATGCCTCCTGCCTACGCCGGACGATTCTTTCTCCGGGCCCCTGAAGGCACGGGAGAGCCCGGAGAAGCACCGGATGGCGGCGGGAGGGGGGGTATCCCCTCCCGCCGCCTGTAAGAACGATCAAGCGGTAGAACCGCTGCTATGGTTGTTCTTATGTTGTGCAGAATCGCCGGCAGAACAAAAGGATATCTGGATGATGCCTCTAGCTGCAGGAATCATTCAGATGTCCACACGCAAAGCCCAGGACATCATTTGACGTCCACCCAGAATGGGAGATCCCATCTGTGGACATCAAATGACTATGGGCGGGTATTGAATTGGTTAAACGTCCAAGCAGTACTCATTCACAATTTTTTTTGGCAGAATGTTAAAACAAAACAAGAAAAATAAATAAAAAATCTCAGAGGGAAAGGAAGAGAGAGAGAGAGAGAGAGAGAGAGAGAGAGAGAGAAAAAGAAAGCACACCTGTGGGACATCACTTCTCACAACCGCACCACACTATAGAAAACCTTTATGACCTTAAAGGGAATTTCAGAACTATCCAGGAAAGGAAAACGTTTGAACTAAGAATGATAATTCTTTTTGACACAAGATATTGATATATTAGATATTGGTTTCCTTACCCATTACACTACAGTTTTTATGACCCCCCTCTGTGACTAGCACCCCCCTTTAGTCTATAGCTCTCCCTCTGTCTTATCTCACTAACTCTGCTGCTATCTTTATTACCATTGACTTTTTTTTTTTCTCTCTTTCTTTCCCTCTGAGATTTTTTTTTCTTGCTTTTTTTTTTTAACATTCTGATCACAAAAATTGTGAATGAGTACTGCTTGGACCTTGAAGAAGGGGAAACACCCTAAAAAGCTTGTCCTGAAAAATTGTATGTTAGTACGGACAGTACTTAATTTTCTCCGTCACATTTTATTGAGGAATACATTTAATCCACAAGCAAACTCATCTTACCTGATGTCAAAAGCCTGTGTACGTTGTCGCTCACCATTAAATCACAAGCTTACATCTATCTAAATCAAAAAGTAATGTTTTTTTCCTATAACTTATTAGTATTCCTGCAAATTATCAAATTATGATTATGATTACCCTCCAGTCTATACTTTAATAAACTGCAGGAAGAAAGTAGTGATTTGTCCGTTTCAAGGGCTTTTATTCCATACTATCCATCTTTACTTCTCAAATTAGATAAACTTCAATTTAACTGTTGTTGATCAATTGTTTCCTCAGTACGTCTGGAAGAGTACAAAGCAAAAACATGCTGTGTGAGATGATTGGCCCAAAATGAGATGGCCAGGGGAAAAGTCTGTGGAGTCTTTAAAAAGAAGATTAAATAATGAATGGCAGACCAGAGCAGGCTGTGTGGAGCAATGCAACAAGACAGCTGCCTTCCTTAGCATAGTCTGAGTTTTCAGCTGCCTAATGCTTAAATGTTAATCAAATATAATGTCTGCAGAAAGAAAATGAAATGAAGGCCTAACTCTATTTGCGAATCGTCTGTGGATTTTAATAAAGCACACAAATGTTTTTTCAGTAATCGCTAAAAAGTGCATTACTTTAAATGGTTGAATTTCTGTATGGCTGGCGTAAACAATTTAGTTGCTTGGGAATATGGATTTGCTTTCTTACAGAACGCTTGAAGTAAACCTTCCTCTATGGCAGGGGTGTCCAAACGGTTTTTTAAAGAGGGCCAGATTTAATGACGTGAAAATGCACAAGGGCCGTCCATTTTGCCTGACATTCTATGGGCCAGATTCTCAGAGGCGTTACGACGGAGTATCTCAGATACCCCGTCGTATCGCCTTTTTTTTTTAGTCGTATCTATGCGTGTGATGCTGTGCATCACTTTTGCATAGATACGCTTCTACATCCGACAAGTGTAATCCAATTACACTTTCGGATCGTAGGTGTAATGACAACTCCGGCCACTAGGTGGCCTTTACGTTGTTTTTTCATTTGCATATGCAAATGAAGTAGTACGCCGATTCTCGATCGCTTTTACGCCGCCCCGTCGTCGCGTACGTCGTTTTCGTTCGCGTAAGGTTACCCCAGCTTCTATGTGGAGTAACCTTACGAGGTCCCGTCGGATGCCGTCGTGTCCCGTCGGATGCCATGTTAAGTATGGCCTCGGGACCGCGTCGTGTTGTGCGTCGTTTACGTCGTTTGCGTACGTCGATTCTCAATGGGGCTGGCGTACGCTGCGATTACGTTGTTTACATTGAGAAAATGTGACGTCCTTTGGAGCATGCGCACTGGGCTTTTTCCCCGGCCGGCGCATGCGCAGTTCGTTCGACGCGGGGGCGCGCTTAATTTAAATACAAGCCGCCCCATTTGAATTGCGCGGGTTTACGCTGCGCGATTTACGCGACGTAAGCGAAACCTACGGAGCAAGTGCTTAGAGAATAAAGCACTTGCTCCAGTACGCAGCGGCGGCGTAGTGTAACTGGCTTACGCTACGCCGCCGAAAATATTGGAGAATCTGGCCCTATGTGTTGGTCCGAGCACTAATACACTGCCTAACAAGAATTATCTTGCCTTTGTGGCTGCATGTGGTGAAGAGATGAGCTTGGGTGTGTTATTTGGAGATATCATATTTATCGGCGTATAACACACACCTTTACTTTAAAAATCGTACATTTTAAATAAAGAACCGTGAAGCAAAAAAAGGGTCAGTGCCCATCAATGCAGCCTCACAAGCGCCCATCAATACAGCATCACAAGTGACAGAAAAGCATGACTCCCTTGCCCTGAATGCAGCACCCCCCTTGTTCCGAATGCAGCACCCCTTTCCCCCGAATGCAGCACCCCCTTCCCCTGAATGCAGCACTCCAGTTGTCATAAATGCAGCACCACTGTTGTCATGAATGCAGCACCCCCTTGCCCTGAATGCAACAACCCCTTGCCCTGAATGCAGCACCCCCTTGCCCTAAATGCAGCACCCCATTGTCA
This sequence comes from Rana kukunoris, assembly GCA_029574335.1. Taxonomy (NCBI): domain Eukaryota; kingdom Metazoa; phylum Chordata; class Amphibia; order Anura; family Ranidae; genus Rana; species Rana kukunoris. Next base: position 653,229,999 of record CM056049.1, read on the forward strand.
TGAATGCAGCACCCCATTGTCATGCATGCAGCACCCCTTTGCCCTAAATGCAACACCCCCTTGCCCTGAATGCAGCACCCCCTTGCCCTGAATGCAGCACCCCCTTTGCCCTGAATGCAGCACCCTTGTTGTCCTGAATGCAGCACCCCCTTGCCCTGAATGCAGCACCCCCTTTTCCCTGAATGCAGCACCCTTGTTGTCCTGAATGCAGCACACCCTTGCCCTGAATGCAGCACCCCTTTGCCCTGAATGCAGCACTCTTGCTGTCCTGAATGCAGCACCCCCTTGCCCTGAATGCAGCACCCCCTTTGCCCTGAATGCAGCACCCTTGTTGTCCTGAATGCAGCACCCCCTTGCCCTGAATGCAGCACCCCCTTGCCCTGAATGCAGCACCCCCTTTGCCCTGAATGCAGCACCCCTGTTGTCCTGAATGCAGCACCCCCTTGCCCTGAATGGAGCACACCCATTGCCCTGAATGCAGCACCCCCTTTTTCTCTGAATGCAGCACCCCTTGCCCTGAATGCAGCACCCCCTTTGCCCTGAATGCAGCACCCCTGTTGTCCTGAATGCAGCACCCCCTTGCCCTGAATGCAGCACCCCCTTGCCCTGAATGCAACACCCCCTTGCCCTGAATGCAGCACCCCTGTTGTCCTAAATGCAGCACCCCTGTTGTCCTGAATGCAGCACCCCCATTGTCCTGAATGCAGCACCCCCTTTCCCTGAATGCAGCACCCCCTTGCCCTGAATGCAGCACCCCCCTTGCCCTGAATGCAGCACAACCTTGCTCTGATTTCAGTACCACCCTTACCCTGAATTCAGCACCCCCTTTGCCCTGAATGCAGCACCCCTGTGGTCCTGAATGCAGCACCCCCTTGCCCTGAATGCAGCACCCCCCTTGCCCTGAATGCAGCACCCCTGTTTTCCTGAATGCAGCACCCCCCTTGCCCTGAATGCAGCACCCCCTTGCCCTGAATGCAGCACCCCCTTGCCCTGAATGCAGCACCCCCATTGTACTGAATGCAGCAGTCCCCCTCCTTGCCCTAAATGCAGCACCCCCTTGAACTAAATGCAGCACCCCCCTAGCCCTAAATGCAGCACCCCCCTTGCCCTAAATACAGCACCCTGTTGTCATGAATGCAGCACCCCTTGCCCTGAATGCAGCACTCCCGTTGTCATGAATGCAGCACCCCCATTGTCATGAATGCAGCACCCCTGTTGTCATGAATGCAGCACCCCCTTGCCCTGAAAGCAGCAACCCCTTGCCCTGAATGCAGCAACCCCTTGCCCTGAATGCAGCAATCCCCTTGCCTGTGAAAGCAGCACCCCCTTGCCCTAAATGCAGCACCCACTTGCCCTAAATGCAGCACCCCCTTGCCCTGAATGCAGAACCCCCATTGTCGTGAATGCAGCACCCCTGTTGTCGTGAATGCAGCACCCCTGTTGTCGTGAATGCAGCACCCCTGTTGTCATGAATGCAGCACCCCCTTGCCCTGAATGCAGCAACCCCTTGCCCTGAATGCAGCAACCCCTTGCCCTGAATGCAGCAATCCCTTTGCCCCGAAAGCAGCACTCCACCAATGCCCCAGTGTAAAATGTAAAAAACAAACAAAAAAAATGTTACTATCATTGTAGTGCTACTCCCGAAGGAGCCGCTGATTGATTGTTGGGATCGGCAAATTAAGTTACCCTAGCGTTGTCTAAGGGTGTGATGCAGGAACAAAATAGTCAGCGAAAGTCCAGACAGTCAATAAAGGTTATTCCAATGCTTTATTTCCAGGCCAACACAGCCAACATCAACTTCAGTTAGGAAGGAAAGACAGGTTGATGAAAAGAGAGGAGAACTTGCGGTGTCAGGCCTGGATATGAACGGGCAAGCCTGCCCTTAGTAGTACCAATTTGTAAACTCGCCGCCACTCCTGCTTGAGTGGGTGAAGTGCCCACGGACAGGTTTTCTTTCACTAACCTGGCAGCCGAGGTGTTACTTTAGATGTCTGGGAGGAACAGCTCTTTCACGCAGACCTGGCTTTAGAGCCTCTGCCACAGGCCAATTTGCTTTAGATGAAATTAGGTGAATGAACAGAGCGAATCCTCCCAGTAAATTCAAGCACAGGTCACCGGGAGACAGCAAAGCGTACCTGTCAGCATCCTGGTCACCAGATCCCTGATTGGTTCACTTGGGCCCTGTGGACAACCTGCCTTCGGGGTCCCCTCGAGCCGATTCCCCAATCACACGGCACCCAGCCTGGGATCCATTCAATAGGACTGGGAACCCAGTAAGTCACTGGGGTCCCCTTTCGCATTCGGTTGAGGCTCGGCGAAGCCTGTAAACTTGGCCAGGTGGGCCACGCTGGCGGGGTCCATGGATGCGCGCACCCTGAAGGTGGATGCCGCACCTGGAACTGGGACCCCGTGAAGATTTTAGAACACATGACACCTGTCACAGATATACCCTTCCCCAGCATGCCCTGCGAGGGAGGAACTCCTCCAATTGGCTGCTGGGGAAGACTTGCTCTGCCAGAAACCCCTCTGGCACCAACTGCTGGCCAGAGATGATACCACATCCCTAGAATGCAGCCTGACCCAGTGGACCTTTCCTGGAATAACAGAGGTCATAATTTAGGTAAATCATGACGGAGAGCAATGTAACTCTCCCAGTCCAATTAACTTTAGCGTAGTGCCCATGCTGAAAGCAAGGGGGCGCTACATCATTATTTATACTATTTATTATCAATGAGAAATCTGATTTCTGGAACAATGAATACAACGTCCTTAATTAAATGAACTTCACATCAGAGTCCCTTCTTTACATCATAGTTACATAGTCTGGTTGAAAAAAAGACACAAGTCCATCTGGTTCAACCAATAGAAAAAAAACAAAAACACACGCACACACACACACACAAATAGAATATCTCCATATACACAATCCTATACACACAGTTAATCCAGAGAAAGGTGAAAAAAAATCAATAAGACATGATCTAATTTGCTCCAGCTGGGAAAAAAAATCCTTCCTGATTCCACAGGAGGCAATCAAATATTTCTCGGATCAACTACCCCTGGTGCTAATACCTATACATTTAAGCATTGAGTTATATATTGTGCATTTAGGAGAGAATCCAGGCCTTTACTGAACTAACCAGAACCAGCTTTTGAGGAAGTATATTCCACATTTTCACAGCTCTTACTGTGAAAAAGCTTTCCTGTATTTGGAGGCCAAATCTCTTTTTCTCCCTGCCCTCTGTTATACCCCTAAAGTGAATAACTTGTCACTACATGGTTCACTTAAGTGTTTATACATACTGATCATAGACGTCAACTTGGCATCTCTGCTCATAGCGTCACAGCACGTTGTTGAGAACAAGGCTTATGCTTGCAGGGAAGTTCAGCTAATCTTTCCTCTTAGCTAAGCTACTCCATGCCACTTATCAGTTTGGTTGCCCCTCTCTGCACCTTCTCTGGTTTACCAATATAATTTTTGTGAACTGGTACCCAAAACTGAACTGTGTATTCCAGTCTGATGAGGTCTTACTAATGACTTGTACAGGGACAAAATTATGTATCTCTCACCAGAGTCTATGGGGGTTATTTACAAAAGGAAAATCCACTTTGCACTATAAGTGCAAATTACAAGTGCAAAGTGCACTTGAAATTGCACTGAAAGTGCACTTGGAAGTGCAGTCGCTGTAAATCTGAGGTGTAGATCTGAAATGAGGGGAAGCTCTGCTGATTTTAATATCCAATCATGTGCAAGCTAAAATGCTGTTTTTTATTTTCCTTGCAGATGGATGGAAGGCCTTCTTTTTACCTTTATCACTCAGACCAAGTCTCCCATGGCCTTTGCCTTTTGCTTGGGAGGTAATAACTTGCTTTGGGATGTGTCTATAATCATGCCCAAATATTCCAGCCTTTTCTGAGGCTGTAAGGAGGATTTTTCCAGATTGAGGACCCAGCCTAGGTACTCCAAATACTCCACTGTGCTGTGCACATTGTGTCCCAAGCGTGCAGCAGACTGATCTATGATCAACAGATCGGCCAGATAGGCTGTTACTGCTATGCCCCATGCCCTCAGCAAGTATTTTCGTGAACACTTGAGATGCCACAAACTGAAAGTGGCGCTGATCCACTGCACAACTTAGAAATCTTTGGTGAGTGGGGAATATTGGCACATGTAGATATGCATCTCTGATGTCTATTGATGCCAGGAATTCTCCTCCCTGGAGGGTGGAGACAACTGAACGGACAGACTCCACGCGAAAGGAACAGATGTTCAGAAACTGATTCAGGCTTTTCAGACCTAGAATAGGTCTGACATTTCCGTTTGGTTTTGGAACCGTGAAAAGGTTTGAGTAAAACCCTGATCCCTGATCCTCTGGGGCTAACTCTATGATTACCCCATGGGACAACAGGTGTTCCAGGGCCAAAAATAAAGGCCTTATTTTTTCTAGATGTTTGGCAATTCTTGATCTCAGAAAACGGGGTGGCGGAAGTTCTCCGAATTCCAGCCTGTAGCCTGAGGACACTGTGGAGATGCCCCACTTTTCCTGACCTTCTAGTGCTAGACTGGGGAGGCCATCGGCCACTGCCTGGAGAATGAGGTTCCAGGGGCTGGGGAAAGAAAACGCTTAAATGAAGGACGTTTACTATACTTTTTAACCGGCAACAGAGTAGACTTGCCTCCGGTAATCTTTTGGATGTATTTATCCAAATCATCCCCAAACAGGATCCCCAAAGGGGAATGCTGCCAAGTATCTTTTGCAAGAAACCCTGACTTCCCAATGTTTCAACCAAAGGGACCAGCGCATGTGTACCAGCAGGGGATTCAAGTGGGATGCTTGCTGAACAGGATCCATGATCTCATCAATCACAAAACACAGGGCCTTTGGAAAGTTCTAATAAACCTCAATCTCCTCCTCCTCTAACTATCTGCTTCATTTGTTCCTTAAGGAACTGACATATGCCAATCGCTGCAACTGCAGGTTGTACGCCATAGAGAAGGAGGCTTTCAATAAAGATTTCAGCTTCTTATCAGTTGGATCCTTAAAGTCTATAGGACAAGTCAGGGTTTTGTTTACACAAGAAATAGCTGCATCTATAGCAGGTACCCCCCATTTCTTAGTGAAACTTCCCTTCATAGGATAAAGGAGGGAAAACTGCTTAGGAGGAGAAAACAGTTTATCTGGGTGAACCCAGTCATCATACATAAGTTCATTCAGCAAGGGATAAACTGGAAAGGGGCATGCAGCCTGTGGGGATTTCCGGCATCCCAAAGAAGAAGCAGAGGACATAGAAGCTTTAACAGGGGGATAACATTTATTTAAAGATTATCCTCTCTTACCTTATCCCTGCCACAGAAAAGCTACTAAAAGTAGATCCAGCCTTCACCCATCACGGTGGGTATGTTGTGCCAACCTTCAGGTTTCCATGGGTTCCTACTTGGAGGAACCTCATACCTGGACCAGTAGAAGTCTCTGCCAGTAACTTTTCGTGCCACAGTTGCATTAGTACACCAAAGCCTGGATCCCAGAGCCCAGACCTCCGCAGAGAGACATTACAGGCAAACCTTGTTTCTTCTTTACACAAGGCCCTAGTACCACCCATCTTAGGCTTTTGATATCGGCCCAAGGTATGGATCCCGTTATAGCTCCTAGGCCTCCGCAGAAGACCATCAAAAGAGCTTTTTCTTCTTAGCACATGTTCAACATCACCAACCACCTTAGACACTAGTGAAAAAACTGAGGTACTCTCCATTTGGGAGGGGTTATATAGAGGAGGAACTCAATTTTAATTGGGTTTATCAGTGTCCAATCACCTGTGGTAACTACATAACCCATTAAGTACTGTAATTAGGGCTCTGTGTCCCATGATGTATGAGCTAGACATCATTTTTTTTTTTTTTTTTTACCTTACTCCAGTAAAAAATATAATATAATCAGTTTAGTAACTGGTAGTTCATTATTTGAAGGGTGATTTTCATGAAACTTTTTACTATAGTTGAAAACTCTCAGAAATCTCCAGAATTTATTTTTGGGTGACTGCTGCAATCCACACAGTGAATTATACATCAGGGAGTACACTAATAGCAGACCACCTTTGTCCCAACACACTCAGAAGTCTTCATATTACAAGCAAGCCTTAGGGCTATAGCAAGCCAAGTTCTGATGTGAATCATTAGCTTTGCTTCCAAACAGTGCAAAACAAAATGCAGACACAGGAAATTGGTTATCCTTATAGCGTATTTATTACTGAATTTTCTGGTGTGCCAGAAATTCTCCTGTAAGTTTAAGGTTCGCATGCATCAGCAGATCTGTTTGACATGACCATTAATTTACATACAGTGCATATGTAGGGCCATGTATTAAAGATGTGGCCACATATTTAATGCAATTAAATTGCAATTTAAGATGACGTGGCACCATCATTCATTAAAATGCAGTACGATTTATATCAGGTCATCATTTTTATGTAGCATTGAGTAGCTTTAGAAAAAAAATTGAATATAAAGATGTAAAAATGTAAGATCTCAGCTAAGATATAATTTCATTTATTTTAATACGTTGTCATCCTTTTCAAACAGCAGAGATATATCCAGATATTCATATTGCCTTACAGTGGCAGAAAGGGGGTTAAAGTATGTCTTAACCCAGTCTACATATGTGTGATTTGTTTTGGTCCGAATGTAAATTCTTGGTTAATTGATTCTTTGGTTATATTAAATAGTAATGAATTTCATTAACATTTGTACTTCTAACTTTTAGATTTAAGGGGGAATCTAAAGCCAAAATGATCCCCCCCCCCATCTCCCATGGGGTCCCCCTATGAAATCTATAGCAGATCCTTATCCGGCAGGCAAGGAAATGGGAGGGGGGGTGAGAACCATACTGGGTCACATGCCCTCAACATGAGGATGTGCTTTGGGGCAGGATTCAGACTGAAGGAAGGAGGGGTAGCACTGTAAACCAATCAGCCTGATTTGCACAGTGCACAAAGATCTTGCAGATAGTGAAGATAGTGAAGAGCACAGGGATGACCTATTTAGTGAAATGATGTTCCTTCACTATTCAGTCATAGACTGGGGTGATCATTAAGCTATATATATTGCTTTAACGGCAGAGGAGAAAATTTAAATCAGGAATCTGAGGACGCTGTGTGCAGGAGTGGCTGGTCCTCAAGGCTGGCTAAACAAAATTATGGATTATTTGGCAGGGCTTCTTAGGTGCCAGACGACTTAACTGTTCTCACTCTAAATTCCTAGAAGACCAGTACTGTCTGCCTTCTTGTGTACAGGTGGCTGGTTTACATTATGTCATTGTTCTGGTTCCACCACTGATTCCTCAGTTAATCTGGGAGCTACTAACTTGCATTTCCTAATGATCCTCACTCTCAGGAGGGTAGACCTCTTTCCATTTTCCACCACCAGCTCTCAACCAAACCAGGTTAACACCATGTACCTTGCAGGTTACCAATGCCCACTTTACATGCTTACACTCAGGTATTCAGGCAGCCTCTTTGAATAACACACATCCAGCCAGAAGCCAAATTATTCCTCTTTTACTCAGTAATAAATGAGTACTTCTTAATATTGATAGAATAGGAATAAGGCACATCTCGATCCAGTCCATAGAACTCACATATTCTGGCATAATTTCAAGTTGTTTTTCACTTTTGGTCAGTACTGTGTTTTGGGTGCCTTAAAGGGGTGTTCCAGCCTTGTTTTATGCTTATTAAAAGTCAGCAGCTACAAAAAGTGTAGCTGCTGGCTTCACGGCCGGGCACCCACTTCGCATGCGCGGGCGGCACTGCGCATGCGCGCGCGGCGTGGCCCGCCGCTGATTGAACAGGCGATCGCATGGGACCTGTCATGTGTCCCAGGTGATCGCCTACAGGGAGGGGCTGCTGTAGGCGATTAAGCTTAATCGCCTAACCAGCCCCTCGGCGGAAGGAGGAAGTGGGACAGGAAGTCCCACTCCTCCTGAAGCCCCCACTCCCCCCCAAAAAAATTACATGCCAAATGTGGCATGTAAGGGGGTGAGGAGTGGGATAAGCGGAAGTTCCATTTTTGGGTGGAACTCCGCTTTAAGGCCCATGGCAGGGGATACCCATGTGGAGGAAGCAAATCCGGTTCTACAAGTCCACCTCTACATCTTCCCTCTTTAAGTTACACAATACTCTCTCTCTATACTAGACTCCACCCACCATACATAAGGACAGGATTAACAGGTCACTTCCTGTAAGGAAGGATCCAGACTAAGGGGAATATGTTAATTGCGTCTTACCCCCCCCCTTATGGGAGCGCATTCGGCGCAGGACAATTCCCATATCAAATCAAATAATAATGCCTGACCTTGAGCCATGAATAATGACACCACATACTGACTGGGCTAGTAATACATTGAACATACAAAAGTACAATGAACCCTAATCATGTAGTGCAATGGCATTAAAAAGAATAAAAACAATAAAAAGCAAGAATGATTTGTGGCAACAGTAAAATAATGGAAGGCATCTGACATACAGATGTAAATCATCTTCTCTAGGATGCACTACATAATTTTTTCCATATGTCTGAAGCTGAGAGTTTTGTTTTCGTAGACTGCATGTCTTATGGCATCTTGCTTGTTTGGTAGATGCCTCCAATAGGATCTTCTCCTACTCTGTCCCATGCTCCATAGAAATATGGAGTTTCCTGGGCTCAACTTTTCCCGAACACAATGTGAACAAATAGGCTTGACAATGTTGGCATCTCACCCAAAGGTAAACTTCAGGGGTCACACTATATCAGTCCAGAAACACCAGTACAAGGGAATCCATCTTCCCCTGGTTGCACATGGCAAAGTCCTTCCATGGCGCAAATCTTAGCTTTGTATCCAGCGCCACCTTAGGACTAGGTTTACATAACCTCTGCAGATTCTCCAGTCACAACTGGAGAGTTTGCAGAGGTTTTCTATGGTAGTCCTGCTATCTCAGTCTCTGAAAAAAAAACACATCCTGCTGCCAACTCTCTCATGTTTGAGTATGCTGAGTACCAGCTCAAAATCTTAGCTTCCATAGCCTTCTATAATGTTCCCATAGCTTTCTTGATGCTTCCATCATCTTGTATAACCTTATAAACTTTCCAGGACCTCCCTCTCTCCCAAATAGCACCATCTACAGTTGGCAGGCCAACCCTAATGACTACACCAAAATAGTTTAGGCAGGTCTACTCAGGGGCCGAACCACTTGCTTGTACTCACCCCCAAACCCCAACAGACAAGTTCTATGTACTTTCTTGTGTTCAAATGGCAGATTTTAAATCCCACACCACCATCCTCTTGGCCCACCACACACTGGTCCCCTCAGTGTACAGTTGCAATAAAAAGTATGTGAACCCTTTTGGAATGATATGGATTTCTGCACAAATTGGTCATAAAATGTGATCTGATCTTCATCTAAGTCACAACAATAGACAATCACAGTCTGCTTAAATTAATAACACACAAAGAATTAAATGTTTCCATGTTTTTATTGAACACACCATGTAAACATTCACAGTGCACATGGAAAAAGTATGTGAACCCTTGGATTTAATAACTGGTTGAACCTCTTTTGGCAGCAATAACTTCAACCAAACGTTTCCTGTAGTTGCAGATCAGACGTGCACAACGATCAGGAGTAATTCTTGACCATTCCTCTTTACAGAACTGTTTCAGTTCAACAATATTCTTGGGATGTCTGGTGTGGATCGCTTTCTTGAGGTCATGTCACAGCATCTCAATCGGGTTGAGGTCCGGACTCTGACTGAGCCACTCCAGAAGGTGTATTTTCTTCTGTTTAACCGATCTTCTGTTGAGCTTCAGCTGGTGGACAGATGGCCTTAAGTTCTCCTGCAAAATGTCTTGATAAACTTGGGAATTAATTTTTCCTTCGATGATAGCAATCCGTCTAGGCCCTGACGCAGCAAAGCAGCCCCAAAACCATGATGCCCCCAAAACCATACTTCACAGCTAGGATGAGGTTTTGATGTTGGTGTGCTGTGCCTTTTTTTTTCCTCCACACATAGTGTTGTGTTTTTTTTCCAAACAACTCAACTTTGGTTTCATCTGTCCACAGAATATTTTTCCAGTACTGCTGTGGAACATCCATGCACTTTTGTGCAAACTGTAAACATGCAGCAATGTTTTTTTTTGGACAGCAGTGGCTTCCTCTGTGGTATCCTCCCATGAAATCCATTCTTGTTTAGTGTTTTACGTATCATAGATTCACTAATGCCAGAGACTTTTGTAAGTCTTTAGCTGACACTCTAGGATTTTTCTTCACCTCATTGAGCAGTCTGCGCTGTGCTCTAATGCCCTGTACACACGAGCGGTCCATCTGATGAAAACGGTCTGTTGGATTTTTCCATCAGGTATCTGATGAAGCTGACTGATGATCAGTCGTGCCTACACACCATCGGTTAAAAAAACAATCGCGTCAGAACGCGGTCATGTAAACCACGTACGACGGCACTATAAAGGGGAAGTTCAAATCCAATGGCGCCGCCCTTGGGGCTGCTTTAGCTGATTTTGTGTTAGTAAAAGACGATTCACGCTTTTCTGCCTGTCAGGCCCCGTACACACGACCGAGTTTCTCGGCAGAATCCAGCGAGAAGCTCGCTGGGATCCATATTCTGCCGAGAAGCTCGATCGTGTGTACACTTTCGTCGACCGTCCCGTCGGGAAGCTCGTCGAGCCAAAATAGAGAGCAGGTTCTCTATTTGCTCGACGGGCAATCGGGACTAATGGCTCGACGCCTTTTTCGACAGCCTGGTCGACTAACTCGACGGCCGGCCGAGAACCTCGTCGGGCGGAACGATGAGTTTAGCCCGACGAGGTTCTCGGTCGTGTGTACGGGGCCTGACGGCGTGATGAATGTGCTATCTCCATAACGAACACTAGTTTTACCAGAACGAGCGCTCACGTCCCCTAATTTAGTCTGAGCGTGCATGGATTTTTAACCGATGGACGTGCCTACAGACGATAATTTTTTTTAGTTAACCATTAGGTTATTTTTTAAACAAGTTCCTATTTTTTTAACCAATGGTTAAAAAACCGATGGGGCCCACACATGATCGGTTAGTCTGACATCAGACAAACCGATCGTGTGTATGCGGCATTACAGTCATCTTTACAGGACGGTCACTCCTAGGGAGAGTAGCAGCAGTGCTGAACTTTCTCCATTTATAGACAATTTGTCTTATCGTGGACTGATGAACAGCAAGGCTTTTGGAGATACTTTTGTAACCCTTTCCTGCTTTATGCAAGTCAACAATTCTTAATCGTAGGTCTTCTGAGAGCTCTTTTGTGCGAGGCTTCATCCACATCAGGCAATGCTTCTTATGAAAAGCAAACCCAGAACTGGTGTGTGTTTTTTATAGAGCAGCTGTAACCAACACCTCCAATCTCATCTCAATGATTGGACTCCAGTTGGCTGACACTTCACTCCAATTAGCTCTTGGAGATGTCATTAGTCTAGGGGTTCACATACTTTTTTTTACCTGCACTGTGAATGTTTAAATGGTGTGTTCAATAAAAACATGGTAACATTGAATTATTTGTGTGTTATTAGTTTAAGCAGACTGTGATTGTCTATTGTTGTGACTTAGATGAAGATCAGATCACATTTTATGACCAATTTGTGCAGAAATCATATCATTCCAAAAGGGTTCACATACTTTTTATTGCAACTGTATATGAAATCTATTCACTTGCAAGGCCTTTTGGTAACAGTCTATGGCTTAGAGTAAACTAATATGCACCAGGGGCCCATGTAACACAGGGGCTCAAGGCACATGACTGTCCTCTACACACCCTCAGGATAGTAGATCTCTTTCCACTAGCACCCAACAGCTCCTGATATAATCAGGTTTTGCACCATGTAGCTTGTATTTAGGATCCTGTTCACCTGCACCAGTGTAGCTTATTGTTTGCAATCAAACATGGTACTACTAGTCTGAGGCGTAACTAGAAACTTTATGGCCCTGGTGCAAGAAACAACAAAGGGCTCCCCAAGCCCCCATCCTGGGGCTATCCCTCCGAGTCCTGTGGTGAAATGCCAGGGCCTGATCGGAAGTGTAGTCTTTGCGACCCTGGTGTCAGTCAGCTCTGATGGTTCACCTTTGAGACAGAGAAAGGTACACAATGGACAGGAATAGCTCAGTAAAGAGCTTCCCATTCATTCACAAATTGAAGCATGATAAACACAGTTTACTGTGCTTTAGATATGAATGGACAGTCAGTGATTGGTACAAATCACTGACTCTTTTCATTCAGACAAGGAAGTGGCCAGGAAATGGCACATTTACCATCCCCTTCCCCACTCTCCATCCTAAATGCAAAAATGTCCCTCAAAAATGTCCCTCTTCCCAGTCCAAAACCCTCTCTCAGCACAAATCTTTGCCCCCCCCCCCAATTCTGCCTCCTAACTCAAATCTCCCTCAATTTTCTCCTCCTAGCACAAATCACCCCCACCCAAAAAAATCACCCAGCACACATCCCCTTTCCCCTCAACTTTCCTGTCCTAGAAGAAATCTCCCCTCTGAGGCCCCCTAAATTCCCCCTCTTAGCTTAAATAACCCCAACCCCGTCATAGTAGAACAAATCCTCCCTCCCAGCACAACCTCCCCCTCCTTGCACAATGCCCCACCCCCAAAATCCCCCTCTTAGCCCAGTTCCCCAACCCCCTTCCCAACACAAATCCTCACCCCTAAATCCCTCTTACCATAAACCATCCCCATTGTAGCAGCATAAAGCCTCCCTCCCCCATCCCCCCTCCTAGCTCAAATTCCCAACCACCAAAACCCCCCTTTAATTACCTGTCCCAGCACTGTAACTGTAACTACCCAACACAAACATAAAGGTGGGGAAAATACAGTCAGGAGGAGGTGAGCTGGGCTGTTCTCTCCCCACTTCTGTCAGAACAGTGATCCTCCATAGTCTGCACAGCAGATGACTAAAGATCACTCTCAGATCGGACTATACACAGCTTCATTACCCCCTCCCCCTCCCACCACCACCATACACTTATCTTCTCTATGTACTCACTTCCCCGAAGCAGGAAATATCAGTGAGGAGCGGGTACAGTCTGTGCACAGTCCGATCTGAGTGAGAGCAATCCCGTGTCATCTGCTGTTTGGATGATCACTGTTCTGACAGGAGTGGGAAGAGCACAACCTAGCACAGCCTCCACCTAGATCTGACCCCGGCAGAGGGAATGAGTTCAGGAGGACAGGGAAGCAGAGGTAAGCTGGATAGTAGGGGTGGCAGCCTATAGAGGAACCAATCCCCTCCATGTTACTCCTGCAGCCCCTGAATGCCTGTGGGAGGGAGAGGAGGAGAATCAGGCATTTAGCGCATGCAGAAGGAAGATGGAGGGGATTGGTTCCTCTATAGGTTGCCGCCCCTCCTATCCAGGTGTACAGTGAGGGGTCACACTGACCCCCTGGAACATGGGGCTGGGTCACATTGGTGACCACTGCGTCCACTGTAGCTATGCCTCTGCCACTGGTCCACCTCTACATCTTCCCTCTCTAAAGTACAACATTCTTGCTATACTAGACTCCATCCACCCTATAGAAGGGGATCTGCCAGAAGGGCACGATTACCCAGTCACTTTCTGGGTCTGGGTCAAAACTAAGGGGGACTTGTTAAACTCTTGCTAAAAACAGCTCACACATGCATTTTAGAAAAGTATATAGTTCTGCTTTGCTTTTTACTGTTGTTCTTCTCTGTCTGGTTGAGATTCTGCCATTATACAAAATCAGTAGTTATATTTTACATTGTGTAATTGTAGAGTGCAATTAATGATTAGGTACTGTAATGAATGTTTGTCCAATCAGCAATTAATTTACTGGGAAAGTTAATGATTATGTACAGTTCACTTTTGAAAAATACTGCAATAATATATTTATGGTACAGTGTATTAATAAACCTGCTGATAAATGCAAATTAAGTATGCTGATTTATTTTGCTGTGGGTGGGGGAGAGTGCTAAATTATAACAAACAAATCTTCTCCACATGTAAATTCAGATGCTGGTGCTGAGCCATTTGCAAACGAAAATGATTAGTCTTCCTGTGTGTGGTGTTTCAGAGACCTGGGATTCAAATATAGTCACTTGGGCTGAAAGTTTCAACTCATCAAACTTGGAACTCTGCAAATGGTCAAAGGGGGACACTGAGCATTTGTTCCAATTATCATAAAATGGCTTTTCCTCTAGCTCTCATTGACAAGCTCGTTAACCTCACGCAGGCCATCACATACAAATTGCCATAACATATTTTATACGTAGCATTAAAGCAGTATTAAACCCTCAGGAAAAAACTGTTTTCCCTTTAGCTCCACGTACAGCAAACATTTTTTCCATGTACCAAGCACTTACAGTGCAGAAAATAAGTATTTGAACACCCTGCTATTTTGCAAGTTCTCCCACTTGGAAATCATGGAGGGGGTCTGAAATTGTCATCGTAGGTGCATGTCCACTGTGAGAGACATAATCAAAAATAAAAATTCCAGAAATCACAATGTATGATTTTTTTAACTATTTATTTGTATGATACAGCTGCAAATAAGTATTTGAACACCTGAGAAAATCAATGTTAATATTTGGTACAGTAGCCTTTGTTTGCAATTACAGAGGTCAAACGTTTCTTGTAGTTTTTCACCAGGTTTGCACACACTGGAGGAGGGATTTTGGCCCACTCCTCCACACAGATCTTCTCTAGATCAGTCAGGTTTCTGGGCTGTCGCTGAGAAACACGGAGTTTGAGCTCCCTCCAAAGATTCTCTATTGGGTTTAGGTCTGGAGACTGGCTAGGCCACGCCAGAACGTTGATATGCTTCTTACAGAGCCACTACTTGGTTATCCTGGCTGTGTGCTTCGGGTCATTGTCATGTTGGAAGACCCAGCCTTGACCCATCTTCAAAGCTCTAACTGAGGGAAGGAGGTTGTTGCCCAAAATCTCGCAATACATGGCCCCGGTCATCCTCTCCTTAATACAGTGCAGTTGCCCTGTCCCATGTGCAGAAAAACACCCCCAAAGCATGATGCTACCACCCCCATGCTTCACAGTAGCGATGGTGTTCTTGGGATGGTACTCATCATTCTTCTTCCTCCAAACACGGTTAGTGGAATTATGACCAAAAAGTTCTATTTTGGTCTCATCTGACCACATGACTTTCTCCCATGACTCCTCTGGATCATCCAAATGGTCATTGGCAGACTTAAGACGGGCCTTGACATGTGCTGGTTTAAGCAGGGGAACCTTCCGTGCCATGCATGATTTCAAACCATGACGTCTTAGTGTATTAACAACAGTAACCTTGGAAACGGTGGTCCCGGCTCTTTTCAGGTCATTGACCAGCTCCTCCCGTGTAGTCCTGGGCTGATTTCTCACCTTTCTTAGGATCATTGAGACCCCACAAGGTGAGATTTTGCATGGAGCCCCAGTGCGAGGGAGATTGACAGTCATGTTTAGCTTCTTCCATTTTCTAATGATTGCTCCAACAGTGGACCTTTTTTCACCAAGCTGCTTGGCAATTTCCCCGTAGCCCTTTCCAGCCTTGTGGAGGTGTACAATTTTGTCTCTAGTGTCTTTGGACAGCTTTTTGGTCTTGGCCATGTTAGTAGTTGGATTCTTACTGATTGTATGGGGTGGACAGATGTCTTTATGCAGCTAATGACCTCAAACAGGTGCATCTAATTTAGGATAATAAATGGAGTGGAGGTGGACATTTTAAAGGCAGACTAACAGGTCTTTGAGGGTCAGAATTCTAGCTGATAGACAGGTGTTCAAATACTTCTTTGCTGCTGTATCATACAAATAAATAGTTAAAAAATCATAAATTGTGATTTCTGTTATTTTTCTTTTTGATTATGTCTCTCACAGTGGACATGCACCTACGATGACAATTTCAGACCCCTCCATGATTTCCAAGTGGGAGAACTTGCAAAATAGCAGGGTGTTCAAATACTTATTTTCTGCACTGTACGTCTCACTTTTATAAGATCTCTAAAAAGTTTCTTTCTCCACTGCACTTCCCTATTCTGCTGGTTGGGGATTGTGCTCTTTACAAGTTTAATCTGAAATGTTGGGGCTACATGTCCCATAATTCCTAAAGTCCAAAACAAAGTGAACATGTGTAGTCTAAGAATACACCCTCACAGCCCCAGTCTTCCCACAGCCCAGGAAAAGGAATGAGATGAACTTCTCTGGATTTGGTTTAAGCAGAGTGCCAGATTTGTCTGCAAGCAAACTCTGCTTCCTTAGCAACCATTAACAGTTGAAACCTGTCATGTTTGTCCACGCTGAACACCCTAATGGCCCGTACACACGACCGGGTTTTGTGACAGGAAAACTGCAAGGAGAGCTTTTGGCCGGGAATCCCGGCCATGTGTATGCTCCCTCGCAATTTTTCCGAGGGAAAACTGCCAAACCCGCCGGACAAAAAAGAAGAGAACAGCTCTCTTTTTTCCCGCCTGGACTCCTGACTGACTTTTTCCTGTCAGAAAACCTGTGTAGCAGAAAACTGCCATTTTTGGACGTTTTCCTGTGGGGAAAAACTCAGGTGGAGCATAAACACGGTCGGGAGTTTGAGAAAAAGCTCATATCTGAGTTTTCCAGACTGATCACCTGTATGGGGGAAAAGTAGAGAGCAGGTTCTCGTTTTTCAGACGGATCTTTTCCCCTTGGCAATCCCAGTCGTGTGTATTAGGCATCAGGCTCCATTCACACTTTAGAATCCTTTCATGGTCCCCAAATAAGATGAGATTCTGCTGCAATTGTTGCTCATCAGAATCGCACAGCACTCACTGAAAAAGACACCCTTTAGCTTGTCCACCTATAGAGGGCATTAGTGAATTGCCTAGCCCTATACAGCACAGAATCTAGTGAGAATCGAGCTTAGAAGATTGTGTAGCAGGAACAAATCTGTGAACAGAGCCCAAATGTTTGGCATTCAGATGAATATTCGAACACTGAGCTTATCCCTTCCCAATAACAATGCATCTGCGTACCCTAAAGATGTCTCCTCATAGCCTCAGTCTTCTCACTACTGAGAATATAGTGCACATCTGTGCCCTGAGGATGTCTCCTTGCAGCTAGACATGTGCATTTGTTTTCGTCCGAATGCATTTTTGTCCAAACTTCAGGGATTTTCGCGTTCATTTTAACAAATGATAACGAATGTGCAGAATCCGAAATCAGAAAGATCCGACATAAAAAATGCTTTATTTTCGTTTTGACAACAGTTCGATGCAGATAGAAGATTTAACATGACAGTGGCAATAGTGATCTGTCTCTATCGAACCTGCGGTTGAATGTGCCTAACCTAACTCTATTAGTCCAAGATTATTTTACATAGAGAGGAAACATTTGACATTATAGAGACATGAAGATTCAACAAAGCAGCTAAAAACATATGATCGCCGCGAGCGGACATTTATAGTCAAATGCTCAGCCTATAGGCTATAGAATAATTTTAGTGTTAATGTTAGTATTAATAAATATAATTATTACTAGTCATACAACATTAGAATTCTACTATAGCTTGTGGGCGGAGCATTAGACTGGAAATGTACGATTGTGGCGTCGTAGAGTTTAGCTGCTTCAGCGAATCTTCTTGGAACATTCAACAGATACCATAAGCCTTCAATTGACAGATTCGACCTTAAAGCGGGGGTTCACCCTAAAAAATCTATATACCATTAGATCCAGCATACTGCTGACATTTGCAGTATGTTGCCCCCCCCCCACTGTACTTATCGTGTTATTGTAGTTTTCACCAGTTTTCCGGGTTCTCTCTCCCCCGGGGTGTAGGCGTTCCTAAGACAAGGCGTAGATGATTGACGTGCTGGTAAAGCACGTCACGCCTTCTGAAAATACACAAGGTGGGACTCGGCTTTTTACGGCGCCTGCGCAGTCAGCTCTACTTGGCAGGTGCAGGCGCCGTATAGTGCCGTAAACAGCCGAGTCTCGCTTTGTCTATTTTCGGAAGGCGTGACGCGCTGTACCCGCACGTCAATCATCTACGCCTTGTCTTAGGAACGCCTATTCCACACTGGGGGATCAGAGCTCGGAGCCGGATGAGAACTACGATAACACGGTAAGTTCAGCAAAAAAAAAAAACAGCATACTGCAGATGTCAGCAGTTTGCTGGATCTAGTAGTAAATAGTTGATTTTTAGGGCGAACCTCCGCTTTAATTCGGATTTTCAGGCGAATGCATTTTTTATCGAAACAAAATAAATAAAAACGAATTTCGGGAATAACTAAATGTATGTAAAACAGGGGGGGTGCAATCAGCGCAAAAATATAAAGATCAGAAAAAAATAAAAATAAAAAATACTCAAAGAGTGAATTTCATATGGATGCAAGCTGAACACCAAAAGAACAATCACAAAATTCCTGAAGTAAATATATCAAACAGAGCAGTGCAGCGCAAACCTAAATAGCATAATATTAATATTAAAACGAATATGCTCATACCAGTGAAGACATAGTTGAATTAATAACAGTGAAAAAATAATAAAATAAAATAAAAAGAAAGTCCACATTTGCAAAGTGCAAACAAATCCTGTGATCGAAACAGTCAGAGTATCTCCACCATGTGACTTGGAAAACCAATATTTCAAATATTTCAAACGTGATCCCTTCACCAGTAAAGATGGGTACTCTCACCTCACACCAAGACCCTTGTTTTACCAAAGGTCTAAAACGCTTAGAACAAATGGCAGGAAATCCAGATGGCTCAAAGATGTGCAATTGTCAGCTGAAGGACCCGGAGATATGCAAGTATCCTCAGTGGCACCAACGAATCAATATGCAAAGAAAAAAGGCCAGATCTAAGAGCTTCCATATAAACCAGGTCTCTTTAATGAGTAAAAAATGTGCAGGGTACTCACATTCAAGTAGAAAGTACAGGCATAAAACACCATATCAGGCAGCTCAAATGAAAATGTGGGACATCAAGGAGTGACATGGGATGGTTCCTGACCCCGGACGCGTATAGTAATACTACTTCCTCCGCCCTGCTGAGGAAGTAGTATTACGATACGCGTCCGGGGTCAGGAACCATCCCATGTCACTCCTTGATGTCCCACATTTTCATTTGAGCTGCCTGATATGGTGTTTTATGCCTGTACTTTCTACTTGAATGTGAGTACCCTGCACATTTTTTACTCATTAAAGAGACCTGGTTTATATGGAAGCTCTTAGATCTGGCCTTTTTTCTTTGCATATTGATTCGTTGGTGCCACTGAGGATACTTGCATATCTCCGGGTCCTTCAGCTGACAATTGCACATCTTTGAGCCATCTGGATTTCCTGCCATTTGTTCTAAGCGTTTTAGACCTTTGGTAAAACAAGGGTCTTGGTGTGAGGTGAGAGTACCCATCTTTACTGGTGAAGGGATCACGTTTGAAATATTTGAAATATTGGTTTTCCAAGTCACATGGTGGAGATACTCTGACTGTTTCGATCACAGGATTTGTTTGCACTTTGCAAATGTGGACTTTCTTTTTATTTTATTTTATTATTTTTTCACTGTTATTAATTCAACTATGTCTTCACTGGTATGAGCATATTCGTTTTAATATTAATATTATGCTATTTAGGTTTGCGCTGCACTGCTCTGTTTGATATAACTAAATGTATGTTTCGGACGAAAACGAAATTCCAAAATGAAATATTTGTGTGCACATGTCTACTTGCAACCCCAATTTTCCTGCAGCCAAGAACATGCTCCACACAGCCCCAGTCTCCCCGTGGTTGGCTTGCTTGCCCTAAGAACATCTCTACACAGTGTTATTTTACCCCAAGCCCTAGTCTGTCCCATGATTCCTGGCATGCTGGAGCAATACATCATAATAGAGTGCCAGCTGGAAGCATGCTCATCATGGTGGCTTCATTAACACCTTACAAAACTACATAGCCACCCAAAAGGTAGAAGAAAATTCCAGTAAATCATCACTGGCTCATATTGCAGCAAAAAAGAGCTGCACACAAAAAGGGACTGGAAACAAACAATAACATAAGATATGCTTAATTTTCTTTCTTTTTTTCCACAATTTAGATTTATTTTATGGATGCATTCAATTACAACGAAATTAACATTTTATAATTGTATCAAAAGGTATAATAAAAACAGTATGAATAAACAATGGTAGGTATGATCACGGACAAATAATGTTCAGAGTTCTAAGTCTCGGTTTCATGTGTAGATCATATATATCATATAGAAATACAGAAGAAAAAAAAACTAAAATTTACATAGAGTTAGTAAAATGAAATAACATATGTGATGTTGTTTTAGCTAAAGGTTGAATGAATGATGGACTAGGGAAATTTTATAGTAATATCAAAGAAAAGGAGTGGGTGGTACTCCAGGAAAAGATATAGGTGATATTACTATTTTGATTCCTACTCTTGGGGTGACATGTCTGGACAAAGTTTCCACCTCTGTATAAAGTTGTAAATCGGTGGATTTATTAAATATTTAATATTTAATATTCCCAGGATTCCAGCCCATGGAGAGTCACAAAGGAGCTCCTTTGTGACTCTCCATGGGCTGGAATCCTGGGACGTGAGCGTTGTTGTGCGGTTACCTCATCTACTCGGCTCCCATCACCATCCACTGTTACTCAGTGTGTTGGGGTCTGTTTGTTGGTTAACAGCTGATTACCTTTGGCTGCCTTGTCACAACTGATTTGTATAAACACTTGCTGCAACGCCCATCCCTCAGCCGTCCTAATCAAGTGCTACTACTAGCATTGAGGATCTGTCCGTTTTTTCCCCCTTGTTCGCCACGGGGACTTTAATCAGCGAGCTCCATGAAGGTCCTTGACCCTTGATTACCTCCTGAAGAAGTGGTTATCTGCAAAACCGGTAGATGTCCTCTTTTGACTTCACAACCTTAGATACTCTACGGCCTTCCGTTTAAATTCTACCGCTGTAACTAATGTGAGGTTGATTGTCTTAGCCCTGTTTTTTAAGTTTTATAATTTTATGTATAATAAATGAATTTTTTATCATATCAATTTGTGTTATTAGTACTGAAAAAAGTCCATATACATACGATTTTTCTGGGTGATAATTGCTGCAGGTTTGCGGTACTAGCAGCCGCTTCCACTTTATCCCCCGGTCCCCCTTTTCTCAATGCCTTTTTGTTAGATTTAGCCTGCACCATATGGAAGTAGAAAACAGTCTGGTTACGTACATCGAATAAGAGATTCTGTTTTCTGTCTTTCTCCACTGGGTTTTGTACAGGCACTGAGCACTTAGGGCTGGCATAATTTTCCACATTTGTTTTTGTAATTTTATTTTGTAGTAAACACTATAAAATTGTAAAAGATCTGAGACACCTTTGGGTGCCCCAAAGAGAGCAGCAATGTGACACGCTATAGTGAATAGTGGGTGTGGCCAAATTGGGTTAACAGTGGAAGGGGCATGGTTAAAAAATACAAAAGCACCTGGCACCTGGCTCCACAAACTTGCCTAGCATAGCCACCTGGGGCAATTTCCGTGCATTCAGATAGAGGAAGAAGAGGGGGCAGAGCTGGGAGGAAAGGGGGGAAGAGCCAGGTGCACAGAAGAGAGGAGATGCAGCCAGGTGGACGGGAGGATTGAGCTCAACAAAAGAGAGGAGGGGATTGGATTGGAATAAATACTTATAGGGCGCCGAATGCGAGTTGTGAAACTCGCGTCTAAGCGTTTACCAACAAGCTGGGGGTATCCAGTTCCCAGGAGCAAAAAGAAGAAACTAGGACATCTTAAGTAAAAGCGGGGAGCAGACAAGAAATAAACAGAGATATAAAAAGAAGGGGGGGTATCAGGGCACAAAAATCCTATCACACCTCCCTAACCATGGACCGCAGCCTGGAATTAAGGCAGCGTCCTGCTAAGGGCTTGGAATATCCGAGTCACTATCTGTAGGCTTGTGAAAAAATAAGTATTTTCAAGCCCTTACGGAAGGCCATCAAGGAGGAGGATGCTCGGAGCTGATGAGGGAGCTCGTTCCATAGAGAATTCCCCAGTGTTTGGAGCCGGCGGCCACCTTTTGAAGCTGATCGGCTAGATTGAATAATAGCTAACAAGGCGTCAGTCGAACGAAGCTCTCTGGGTGGACAGTAGTGTTGTGTCATGTGCGATAAGTACAACAGACCTAGTTGCCAATAGGCCCGAAACACCAGACAGAGTGCCTTGAACTCAACCCGTTTTACTATCGGGAGCCAGTGTAGATTCTTAAGCACCGGGGAGATGTGATTCCGCATTGGGCAGTTTGTGACTAGTCTTGTAGCATGATTCTGTGTAATCTGCAATCGTTTTAACCACTTCTGAGGGAGCCCTAGAAAGAAAACGTTAGAGCAATCTAACCTAGAGTGGATTAGTCCATGAACTAAGATCATACGGTTGCGCTGGGTGAAGAGATTCTTAATTTTCCGTAATAATTGCAGATGATAGTTGGCAGATTTTATGCAATATTTTACGTGAGGTACGAAGCTTAGTTCAGCATCAAAAATGATACCCAGATTTTTAACCTGCTTAGCTGGAGTTAGGGCAGGGCCAAACGAGGATGGCCAGGCAGGTAAAAAGGTAGAGTTGGCCTGTGGGCCGATCAGCAAAAGCTCCGTCTTGTCGGCGTTAAGGCCTAGTCTGTTTGTGTCCATCCATTGTTGGATGTTAGATAGTCCCTTATTCAGCTGCTCAGGCATATTAGGTCCACTTGCAAGGTCTGCAGCCAGGTTAAGGGGAGGAAGGAGTCAGGTGTACAGAAGAGAGGAGGGGATGCAGCCAGGTGGACAGAAGGGAGGATGGATACAGGCAAGTGGAGGGGAGGATGGAGCCAAGTGGACAGAAAAGAGGAGGGGATGCAGCCAGGTGGAGGGGAGGATGGAGCTAGGTGGACAGAAGAGAGGGGGAGGCAGCCAGGTTGTGGGGAGGATGGAGCCAAGTATACAGAAAAGAGGGGGAATGTAGCCCAGGTGTAGGGGAGGATGGAACCAGGTTGACAGAAGAGAGGGGGGATACAGCCAGGTGGAGGGGAGGACAGAGCCATGTGGACAGAAGAGAGGAGGGAATGCATTCAGTTGGAGAGGAAGATTGAGCCAGATAGATAGAAGAGAGAGGGGGCAAAGCCAGATGGAGGGGTCATGCATCAGTGATAAGTTCTGTTCCTCCTATGGAAGCCCTCATCCCTATCATCATCCCGGTTTCCCCATCCCCATCTCCCCCCTCACCTGCACACCTGACAAGTTCTTACCTTGGGGGATATATAATTTCTTCACTGGCACTCACTCTCTCCGGCTCCCTCCGTGCATCAGTCAGTGACAGTCTGTTTCACTGTGACACCTGTCTGCAGATCAGGAGATGGGGTCTTCTCACAGGCTCTCAGTCACAGCTCACTCAGTGGAACTTAACAGACGGCTGACGCAGGTAATGCCGCCACCCAGGTATACGTCAGGTAATGCAGGATAACTTTGAGTGACCCCCGGATCCGTGAGAAATCAAATGAGACACGGAAACAGATTTGAGTGTGTTTATAAGATCTCTGACCTTTACTAAATACCGCAGTGACTTATATGCAAAAGAAAGAAGGAAGGGGCTGTGTTTTAATGCATATGTCGCTAAAAGTTATACAAACTCAGTATTTTCTTATCATGATTAAAACCGCAATTACTTGCAGCAGGGTGTGTTTCTATGCAAACTGTTAGTTAAGTAAATTATGTTAAAATATTGAAAAGTAAATTTCTACTTAAATAACATGGAGTCAGTTATTTATACATTCTATTACAGTGGCTGGTCCTGGAGAGGCTTGGTGAACTGTGTGGGCTGAAGCTTTGGGCACCCCATGTGTGTTCTGGTGGCCTCAGCTCACCCATGGCCAGTCCAGGCCTGGCTGTAGAAAAAAACAAACCCTTGGGCAGAAATGTTGGTGGAAATCAATTGTGATTATGGATTCTTTGTTCTGTCACGACTCTTAAAGTTGCTCAGTCCCCACTGACACACTTGACTATAGGATTTGAGGCTGCTCACACCTTAGCGTTAGTATGCTACCTGTTTATAAATGTGCACAGAAAATAGGCCAAGCAACTGGTGAAAAGTTAAGTAAATGTAATAAAGCAATGCAATTAAACAAACATCAATAAACAGTCAATCAAACAGGTTTAACTGCTTGCCGACCGCCCACAGTTATACGGCGGGACGGTGGCACTGCTAGGCGAGAGCACATAGCTCTACGTCATATCTTTTGCGCCCGCTCTGGGGTGCGCGGCCCGGGGGCGGAGTCCCGCGCGTGCGCCCGGCGGGCGCGATCACCGCCGGGCACGCGTGCTCGTTCGTTACAGAGCGGGGACCGGGAGCTTTGTGTGTAAACACAAAGCGCTCGGTCCTGTCAGCGGGGAAACGCTGATCTCCTGTTCATACAATGTATGGACAGAAGATCAGTGAGGCCCTAGTGAGGCCACCCCCCCCCCATACAGTTAGAACACACCAGGAACACACTTAACCCCTTACCTGCCCCCTAGTGTTAACCCCTTCACTGCCAATGGCATTTTTATAGTAATCCAATGTATTTTTATAGCATTGATCGCTATAAAAATGCCAATGGTCCCAAAAATGTGTCAAAATTGTCCGATGTGTCCGCCATAATGTCTCAGTGCTGAAAAAAAACTACCCCCTTTTTTGTAAACGCTATACATTTTGCGCAAACCAATCAATAAACGCTAATTGCGATTTTTTTTTAATGAAAAATCTGTAGAAGAATACGTATCGGCCTAAACTGAGGAAAAAAAATGTTTTTTTTAGATATTTTTTGGGGATATTTATTATAGCAAAATGTAAAAAATATTGAATTTTTTTCAAAATAGTGGCTCTATTTTTGTTTATAGCGCAAAAAATAAAAAACGCAGAGATGATCAAATACCACCAAAAGAAAGCTCTATTTGTGGAAAAAAAAAAAACAATTTTGTTTGGGAGCCACATCGCACGAACGCGCAATTGTCAGTTAAAGCGACGCAGTGCCGAATCACAAAAAGTGCTCTGGTCAGGAAGGGGGTAAATCCTCCCAGGGCTGAAGTGGTTAAAGATGCTATACTAGATAAATAAGCACTAACCTATAAGCTGGCAATAAGTTTAACTGTAGCAATATTAGCCTACTATAACTGGTGCAAACAGGGTTAAAGCATTAACATTAATGTCCTTCTGTTGGCTCATTAATTGGCCCTTTTGTAGGCGGTAAACGTGTAGCTGTCCCTTTAAAAGTGTGCAGCGCCTGGCTAGTGGGCTGCTAAACAAGGGGGCATTTGTTTTGTATTAACGGTTTCAGAGTTGAGACAACTATGGATGTTTAGCTCCCTCCTCTTGGGACACATGTATTGGATCCAGA
The DNA here is from genome assembly GCA_029574335.1 of Rana kukunoris. Lineage (NCBI taxonomy): Eukaryota > Metazoa > Chordata > Amphibia > Anura > Ranidae > Rana > Rana kukunoris. The sequence continues at coordinate 653,255,391 of CM056049.1, forward strand.
TCACTTGGCGATTTGTAGTCCTCTGAAGTCAGGCCCTACAAGGCTCGGTCTCTCTACTCAGATCATCACAAGGCTCACAGGTCTTATGCCTCTGGCGTAGGCACTCACTACAGTGGGTCTCTTAGCTCTGGTCCCAAGACACAGCAGGTGATCCCTCTGCGGCTAAAGCTCCAGGCTCATGTGGACATAGAAAGAGCACTTGTTCTCTGTGCAGGCCCAGCAAAGGCAACATGCCCATGCAGCTCAGCTTCATCTCTGCAAAGCCCTGATCCCCCCAGGATGCTCGAGAAAACTCCTATGTCTCTCCTTCCCAGTGTGCAGGGATTTGTGGTATTAAGTCTGCAGCTTCACTAGCCTCCATAGACTTTTGTTAAGCTGTGTTCCTTGGAGATTACATATCCCAGCGTTATTTGCACCCTTTTGTCCTCCTTCTCGGTTTGGATCTGGCCTTGTATTGCCAGGAGGGCAGGGAGCAAGTGGGGGAAACTTCACAGCACCCTCTTAAAACAGTGCATCGGTGGGGGCTCCACACACGAACAGACATTAACTTCACTCCAACAGCATCCATCAGAGCAGCAGTGGTAGGGAGGGGGGGGGGGTCAGTGTGCTTAAAAAACAAATGCTGCGGCAAACAGGTGCATACGGGATCCACACCTCTGCTTATGGTTGAACTCACCAGATCCAATGGACCCCAAAGCAGTACTGCATTGTGGGTCAGATAGGTTTAGTATGGTGAGCGGGGTGATGAAAATGCCAATGCCAAATGCCAATGGGTGCGATCCTTCCTGGGGTGTTTTTAGGCACAAAAATATGGAGAAGGAGCATAGTAAAGTACTTCTCATTGAATTCATTAAAATCATACTTTGAAAAGTTGAACGGGCATCGGACGTGATGTCACAGCGGTGCCACAAGCTGCGTCTGATGCTGTGTTTCTCCCTTCCCACAGGGCGTTATCAAAGACCTTGCTGCGGTGCTTATTCCCTTTTTTCCACTTCATGCGTTCTATTAATCTTTATTTATCCATTTTAGCTAGTTAGAGTTGTATTAAAATTTTAGTACACAGCTCTTTAAAGCAGGACTCCAGGCAAACAGCTAAATACATAGATTATGTACATCTAAGGGAGCTGTTTAACCCTCCAAAGAATTAGAATTTCTGTCTATACAGTCTTGTGATTTACACAGCTTTGGCACACTGTGGGTGCTGCTGCCGCTGATCTCCGACATGAAAAGAGAAGTTGATAAGCGGAAGGGAGGATGGGGCAGGTGCTGCAGCCGTCGACCTCCGACGACATGAAAATAGGTTCTTCCTCTGCGTTATGCAGGAATATTTCCTCACTTCCGGGAAATGGGTGTCAATGCGTGAAAGCCCCGCAGAATCCGTGCCGGTTGGGAGGTATGTCCCTCCTTTCCCAAAACATGCTGCCTAAGAAGAGTAGATAGTGCTTGTTCTGATATGCCAGTATTGACTTTTTGTCAAACGTAAGCAGAAAAGATTGCAAGTCCAACAATTCTTCCCCAGTCATTGGCTTGTATGTAAAAAACAGTCAGGTTTTTATCAGTGTCAATTTTGATGTAAAATTTTGATTTAGTTCTAGTCATTATAGTCGTATTTTAGTCATCTGAATTGTTTAAGGTTTTAGTCATGTTTTAGTTGACTAAAATCTCCAGTACATTTTAGTAGACTAAAATCAAATAATTTTATTTAAATTGTAATGCCTAATTTAAGCATTTCAATAGAGTTTTCAAACTCCTTATACCATATACTCCTGGAGTTAAAAATCAAACATGTTATTATTTATGGTATTAAGGTTTAAACATGCACTACAGACACAGAATCAGCCGTTGTGATACATAAACAGTGTTAATTTTGACATCATGTTTTTCAGTTTAGTTTTAGTCATAATCTTTTGACTAAAATGCCATTTTAGTTTTAGTTGTATTTTAGTCATCTGAATTGTTTTATTTTTAGTTGTATTAAAATAGTGGTAGTGTTAATTTCGTAGATGAAAATTTTTTAGTAAACAAAGTTAAGACTGGTTTCAACTAGCAAGAAACAAATGGCAGCATCTACCTGGGGAAACAATCTAATCTTGAGAAACAAACTGGAGTTACAATCCTTCTACCAATGACAGTCTTTTTTTTTTTTTTTAATGATGAGAACTCTGCTTCGGATGCCTCCTTGGTATCCACATCACATATTTCAGGAGGCATTCCACACAGCAGCTGGATGAGGAAGGACCTGGCACCCCTTCATCAGTAGCCAAGCTGAAACAACCAGGAAGAGACAGCCGCCTCCCGATGATGTAAGTAAAGAACGGGACCTTGCTTGTAGTAGAGTGGCAGATCACAACAAAACAAGGGTGGATACGCTAGGCATGCAAGTATGAACACTTGCAGCATTCATGCAAACTGCTTCTAAGTTCCAATTCAGCCCTGAACATCTTATGTGGCTAACTACTTTTTGAAAGCAAATATATTTACTTAGGCTCAGGCAATGCTCAGGCAATGCTCAGGCCTGACTCCACAGAGTATAGCTCAGGGTTGATACTACATGGTAGAGCTCAGGGCTGACGCCACATGGTAGAGCTCAGGGCTGACACCACATGGTAGAGCTCAGGGCTGACACCACATGGTAGAGCTCATGGCTTACATGACATGGTAGAGCTCATGGCTTACACCACATGGTAGAGCTCAGGGATGACACTGCATTGTAGAGCTTAGGGCTGGCACCACATAGTAGTGCTCAGGGCTGACACCACATGGTAGAGCTCAGGGCTTACACCACATAGTAGAGCTCAGGGATGACACAACATTGTAGAGCTCAGGCTGACATGGTAGAGCTCAGGCCCAACACCACATGGTAGAGTATTTAAGCCTGGCATTTGTTTTTCAGGCACTGAGCTCTAGATTCTGAGAATAGGGGAAGGGGCACGTTTACTCTCCCCATACTCTAGAAGTCAAAGTGTTTCAGGTGACCACATGGGTGCTTTGTAATTTTTTTTTTTTTTACAGGAAAGCTGGCAGTACATACTTGCCCACTGAAAAAATAACTGTTAGGCTACTTTCACACTGAGGCGCTTTGCAGGCGTTAGTGCGCTAAAAATAGCACCTGCAAAGTGCCCTGAAAGAGCCTCTCCTTTCTCTCCAGTGTGAAAGCCCAAGGGCTTTCACACTGGAGCTGTGCGCTGGCAGGACGGTAAAAAAGTCCTGCCAGCCGCATCTTTGAGGCGCTGTAGGAGCGGTGAATACACTGCTCCTAAAGTGCCTCTGCCCATTGAAATAAATGGGCAGCGCCTCCGAATGACCGGCAAAGCGCCGCTGCAGCAGCGTTTTGCGGGCGGTTTTAACCCTTTCTCGGCCGCTAGCGGGGGTTAAAGGTGCCCCGCTATTGGCCATAAATCATGGCAAAAACGACTGTAAAGCGCCACTAAAAATAGCAGGTCTTTACTGCCAATGCTGACAACGCCTCAGTGTGAAAGTAGCCTAAGTTTAGCTTTAATGTATGTGTATATAGTTGTATTAGTAAGCATCAAACAAATGTATTCCTTGGTCTTTAAATATCAACATCCAATGAATTTGTGAACAGCTCTTTACTGTATTCGAGTTTGAGCTCAGACGGTGGCGCCTAATTAACTGTTTGCAAAAATGTTTCCCCCCTACTGGTGACAAGGTCAGATTTGGCAGCCTCATCCTTCAAGCTTATTGCAAAATTACAGCAGAATCAGAGCTTGCTGCTGTGATGACAGGCAGCTAGCGACTCTAGCAAGGTTTAAAGATTTACAAATTGGCATTTGGTTCTGAGTACTTTTTTTTTTAAACTACACAATCATTTCCGTCAGCCAGACTGTTGAGGGAAGTGAGGTGAATCTAATTCACAACATCAAAATGTAAGTCTGGAAGGGTGGAATGCCAGTGATAAAGTCACTGGAGTAAAGAGCTTGCCAGAGAGACAATCACTTGGAGGAGACAGCTGAATATTTGTCAGTGTATATTGCAATGCAGGGCTGCAGCTGTCTTATTAAATGCTTTAACATTGCTGCATAAAAACTTAAAGAAGATGATGACATGAGCGGAACTGTATGCCACACAGCTACACCTGAGTCAACCTGCTGCATCCAGGGACTATTTCAGTGACTATTTAATGGTGATCTCTAGGCTAAAAGAAATGAAATAGCTAAATCTATTAAAGAAGGAGAAATTATTTATTTTAGGTACCGTATTTATCGGGGTATTGCATGCGTATAGCGCGCACCCCTAAAGTGGACCCTATTCCTGTGGAAAAAAGATTTTTGTACTTACAGTTTTGGCGTCTTGCGCGGCGTCCATAGGCGGCCTCGGTGTCCTCTTCGTCGGGTCCGGCATCCTTCTGCGGCTTAGGGTGTCCTCTTCGTCGTGTCCGGCGTCCTGCGGCTTAGGGTGTCCTCTTCGTCAGGTCCGGAGTCCTTCTGCGGCTTCGGGTGTCCTCTTCGTCGGGTCCGGCGTCCTTCTGCGGCGTCCTCCCTGCTCGATCCCCGCTTTCCCGCGCCGAGTTTGAATACTGCGCCGACATATACCGAGCGCAGTACACTCGTGTATAGTCGGGCAGGCTCGGCTACTCTCGCGCTCACGTCCTGTACTTACAGGACGTGAGTGCGAGAGGAGCCGAGCCTGCCCGACTATACACGAGTGTACTGCGCTCTGTATATGTCGGCGCAGTATTCAAACTCGGCGCGGGAAAGCAGGTATCGGCGTATATCGCGCACCCATGATTTTGCCCCGATTTTCAGGGCAAAAAAGTGAGCGGTATACGCCGATAAATATGGTACATTAGTGAGAGAAAGAAAACAAAAAACAATGGGATCACTAAAATGAAAACTGCGCACAACACTTATGTTGAGGGAGACCTGGATGTAGCAAACCATTTAAACCAGGGGTCACCAAACTGCGGGCCAATGGCCAGATGTGGAACTTTGATAGCCTTTATCCGGCCCTTGGGCTTTATTCCTCTCACTGATATGAGGCACTATTCTTCCCACTGACACCAAAAAGGGGGCACAATTTCTTTAACTGATACCAATGATGGGATACAATTACTTCTACTAATAGGGGCACTACTCCTTATCCTACTGACTGCAAACTCTGAGGCCATATTTATTCTCATCAATGCTGGGCCCGGGACTTTTTCTACTCCCCGCTGGCCACAATCCGGCCCTCCTAAAGTCTGAAGGACAATTAACTGGCCCTTTGTTTGAAAAGTTTGGAGACCCCTGATTTAAACATTACAATACTTCTGTTCAGTCTTCTCAGAAATAATTTCCACTAACAATAAAAAGTTGGGGAATCATATTGGTTCTACAGTAGTAATGACAGTTCATTTCTAGGATTTCTGGAGACAGAGGTAGCAGAGGAACTGGCTCAGTTAAAGCTTAAAGTGGAGGTCTGGCGTAAAAAAAAGAAGTAAAGTCAGCAGCTACAAACACTGTAGCTACTGACTGTAAATAAGGACACTTACCTCTCCAGGGTGCCCGCAATGTTGGCAGCCGAAGCCGAGCAATCTCTCAGTGAGGAAGTCAGGAAGTGAAGCATTTCAGCTTCACTGCCCGATTCCCTACTGCGCATGCGCGAGCTACGTGGCGCTATGTGAATCGGCGGATGTCTCCTGGGACACACACAAGGTCCCAGAAAACACCGCTCCCCATTTCCCAGGAGGCAGCACAAGGAGGAGAAGAAAGAAGACCCACGCGGACAAGGAAGTGGCAGATTAAGAGGTCTGCCTAGTAACAGCCACTTCTGGTAAGTATAACAAAAAAAAAAAAAAATCAAATTTTTTGTAGCCTTTTTGGATATATTGTTTTTTAGGGTGGACCTCCACTTTAATAAAGCAATGGGCTCTGATGGTATTCATCCCAGAGTTCTAAGAGAACTTTAAGGTATAGTTGTGGGACCATTAGCAGATGTTTTCAAGTAATCACTTCTAATAACAGGAGAAGTTCCCCATGACTGGTGGGCAGCTAAAATTATACCCATCTACAAAAATGGCAGCAAGGTAGAAGCTGGCAATTATAGGACAGTAGGTTTAACATCAATTGTAGCCAAGTTCTTGGAATCACTCCTAAAAAGAAGGATCATTGATCACTTAAAAATACACAAATTGCTGGACCCAAAGCAGCTTGGCTTTACTGAGGGCAGATCCTGTCAGACTAATCTGATTTAATCGTTTGACCATATTACCAATGTTTTGGACCAGGGTGGTGCTGTGGACATAGCATATCTTGATTAAAGCAAAACATTTGATACACTTCTAATACAATCTAATACAAAAGTTGGACAAGCTAGGACTTAACCCTTGGGTGTTTCAGTGGATATGCAGTTGGCTAAAGGATAGATACCAGAGTGTGGTTGTAAATGGGGTTCATAGAAACAGAGACCAGTCACTTGTGGGGTACCACAAGGCTCTGTACTGGGTCCTGTTCTATTTAATCTCTATGTAAGTGATATAATCAAAGATTTGTTGGGCAAGGTATGTCTTTTTGCTGATGACACAAAGGTGTGTAATAGGGTTGATATCTCTAGGTATCTGTAATATGGAACATGATTTGGCATTGTTGAAAAATTGGTCAAAAAAACAGAAACTGCAGTTAAATGTTTCCAAATGTAAAATAATGCACCTAGGCAAATAGAACACCTTGAGAGAGTGCAATATTAGGGGCACAGTGTTGCCAACACAACAGAAGAAAAGTATTTGGGGATACTTGTTTGAGATGATTGCAAAATGAGCAAACAGTGCGGCCAATCAGTGCGAAAAGCAAAAAGAATTCTAGGATGCACCACTAGAAGGATCACCAGCAGGAGGACTGCGAACGTTCTGATTCCCCTATATACAGGCAGTGCAGAATTATTAGGCAAGTTGTATTTTTGAGGATTAATTTTATTATTGAACAACAACCATGTTCTCAATGAACCCAAAAAACTCATTAATATCAAAGCTGAATATTTTTGGAAGTAGTTTTTAGTTTGTTTTTAGTTTTAGCTATTTTAGGGGGATATCTGTGTGTGCAGGTGACTATTACTGTGCATAATTATATGGCAACTTAACAAAAAACAAATATATACCCATTTCAATTATTTATTTTTACCAGTGAAACCAATATAGCATCTCAACATTCACAAATATACATTTCTGACATTCAAAAACAAAACAAAAACAAATCAGTGACCAATATAGCCACCTTTCTTTGCAAGGACACTCATGCAGCCTGCCATCCATGGATTCTGTCAGTGTTTTGATCTGTTCACCATCAACATTGCGTGCAGCAGCAACCACAGCCTCCCAGACACTGTTCAGAGAAGTGTACTGTTTTCCTCCTTGTAAATCTCACATTTGATGATGGACCACAGGTTCTCAATGGGGTTCAGATCAGGTGAACAAGGAGGCCATGTCATTAGTTTTTCTTCCTTTATACCCTTTCTTGGCAGCCACGCTGTGGAGTACTTGGACCCGTGTGATGGAGCATTGTCCTGCATGAAAATCATGTTTTTCTTGAAGGATGCAGACTTCTTCCTGTACCACTGCTTGAAGAAGGTGTCTTCCAGAAACTGGCAGTAGGACTGGGAGTTGAGCTTGACTCCATCCTCAACCCGAAAAGGCCCCACAAGCTCATCTTTGATGATACCAGCCCAAACCAGTACTCCACCTCCACCTTGCTGGCGTCTGAGTCGGACTGGAGCTCTCTGCCCTTTACCAATCCAGCCACGGGCCCATCCATCTGACCCATCAAGACTCACTCTCATTTCATCAGTCCATAAAACCTTAGAAAAATCAGTCTTGAGATATTTCTTGGCCCAGTCTTGACGTTTCAGCTTGTGTGTCTTGTTGAGTGGTGGTCGTCTTTCAGCCTTTCTTACCTTGGCCATGTCTGAGTATTGCACACCTTGTGCTTTTGGGCACTCCAGTGATGTTGCAGCTCTGAAATATGGCCAAACTGGTGGCAAGTGGCATCTTGGCAGCTGCACGCTTGACTTTTCTCAGTTCATGGGCAGTTATTTTGCGCCTTGGTTTTTCCACACGCTTCTTGCGACCCTGTTGACTATTTTGAATGAAACGCTTGATTGTTCGATGATCATGCTTCAGAAGCTTTGCAATTTTAAGAGTGCTGCATCCCTCTGCAAGATATCTCACTATTTTTGACTTTTCTGAGCCTGTCAAGTCCTTCTTTTGACCCATTTTGCCAAAGGAAAGGAAGTTGCCTAATAATTATGCACAGTAATAGTCACCTGCACACACAGATATCCCCCTAAAATAGCTAAAACTAAAAACAAACTAAAAACTACTTCCAAAAATATTCAGCTTTGATATTAATGAGTTTTTTGGGTTCATTGAGAACATGGTTGTTGTTCAATAATAAAATGAATCCTCAAAAATACAACTTGCCTAATAATTCTGCACTCACTGTAGATCTTTTGTGAGAACTCATTTAGAATACTGTGTCCAGTCCTGGAGGCCTCACTTACAGAAAGATATTGATAAAATAGAGAGTCCAGAAATGGGTTACAAAAATGGTGAAAGGTCTGGGGGATAACTCATATCATGAGCGACCTAATATGTACATTCTGGAGGGAAGAAGGGAAACCTTTAAAAACACATCAAGGGGGTGAATACATTTCAGAAGGGCAGTGTTTCCCATATAAAAACGAAAATCAAGAACACAGGGACTATTTTACTGAAAAGGTAGTTGATGCTTGGAATAAACTTTCAGCAGAGGTAGTGAGCAAGTCAACAGTAAATGGCTTCAGACATGCTTGGGAAAAACATAGACCTTTACTCAGACAAAAAAAAAGTAAAGAAAAACAAAAGTAAAAGTAAAAAAAAAAAAAACTGAAAAAATTTAAAGAAAAATAAATATAAAAAACAAAACAAAAAACAGGCAGATTTGATGGACCACTTTTTTCTGCCGTCACTTTTCTATGTTTCTATGAAATAATGCAGTTTCACAATCATTAATACATAATGTAATGCCTTTGTATATGTAAGCTGTGTAAGTACCTGAATTTAACGTGGTATCAGTCTTTTAAAGTCTCCATATAGAAAAACTGAATTGAGGGAGGAAGTAGCAGCAGAAGGAGTCACTCAAGAAGCATGCTGATAGGAGAAAGCAGGGTGACTGAAGGATGAGCTCACCACTATGCTGCTTCTCCTTTCATTGTCCAATCACAGGCTTAAGTAAGTCTAGGTTCTAGGTTCAGAGGAAGTGGGTTGAATACTGCTGGCCATTAGAATGAAGACATCTAGTGGCAGAAAAAAGTACTTGGGGGGGGGGGGGGGGACATCTAGATTAAAGCTGAATATGGCAACAAAAGTTGGCTTGCTTAGTTTAACTTTTAAAATGTTACTAAACCCAGGATCCTGCATTCACTATATCCAGTCAGTGCACAAAACATAGAGATGCAACTATTTTAGTAAATATAAACTACTAAATACCTTTTCTCATCAGCAGTATATAGCAGTCTTATGGCATCTATGAGTGTCTGGTTAAAGCTTGTAGGAGGAGTTTTCATTATACTCTCACTGTCCTATGAGGCTGCAGAAATCCTCTGTCTGGACATTGCTGACTGGCCCTGCGCTGATCACATGCACTCTCCCAAGATAAAAAAAAAAAACTCTCTAGCAATCCACACCAAACTGAGCATGTGCAGAGTGCCCCCAAGGCTTGGTTCTATCGGCAGATGGATTGGGGACTGTGAAACAAGGGGAGGATCAGGGAAGACAGAATTAAACAGCCTTTTTAGACAATGCGGAGGATTAACCCCTTAGGTTCCACAGTGATTATAACAAGCATGCTTTGCTGCATATACAGACTGATTTTACTGTTGTGGGTTGAGCAACATTTTAACATTTATCTAGTTATTTTTTTGCAGGGGGTTCTGGTTTAAAAGATGCTAAGGGTCAATTTATTAAAGAAATGCTGTTCGAACAGCTCAAGCATTTACACAACCGTTGCCAATTATCACAGTATTTTGCCTAACAAGGTTATTTTCTGTGATCATCAGCTCCATCATGCAGTATTTTCACGATTGCCGTATTTTAATACCATACTGCATTATGGCCACTGGATGGAGCTGACAATAATAGGGAATAAACATTAAAAGCAAAATGCAGAGGTTCTTTGTGACAACTCTGAATGCTTGAGACATTTTCACAGATTTTTTTTTTCATAAAGTTGCAAGTAGGTACTGTATACTGTACAGCAGACTTGATGACTAGATGCATGTGTTGAGAGGAACCCATCTGGCTCCATGCACTATAACTGGGGGTTTTGGGAGATGGGCAGAAGTGGTGCTTCACAAAAACATATTTGAGAAACTCAGGTATTTACTGTATAGGCGTCACAAGTTTTCTGCACTTTGCTGCAGTTGCTATCAGACATTTTAGGACAGATCAGGGTCATTTTAATAATTTAATATGCACAGGAAAATAACATCTAACTGGTTAGACAAAAACACCACAGTGCGATTACGTTCTAGAAATTTTCCACCAGTGACTGTTATTCAAATTGATGTGAGGCAGCTGAAGCAGTTTAGCCATCATACTACAATGCACGTGGGAATGTCCCTCTGAAACTCGTTCAGAAATACTTTTGCAAGTCCCCAGGAAGAGCTGGACTTTCTAGGCAGCCAAAGATTAGTCTGTACGTTGACAATTAGGTCCTTAACCAAACAGTTTTGTCGTTCTAAACTGCTCACAGACAAAGATTTTTATCATCAGTCAATGATGGACTGTTATTATTACAATCTTGTTTCTCTTGGATGGCTATAATATTACAGTGAGCTAGTAGACAGGGATGGCGGGAACATTTTGCACTTCCAGAGAATTTATGATACGTGTGTTTATGAATTGTTTCTCACCATTTCTATTAACTGTTTTAAAGTGAGTCAGGTTAAATAAAAGACCAGTGAACGGACCTAGTACTGTATTAGGTTATGCTATATACTTTATAAAGGAAAACCATAACAGTCAGTTTTAGTTTTTACGACTTTATGTTCTCAAATTGATATCTATATATATATCTATATATATATATATATATATATATATATATATATATATATATATATATATATAAATATAAAAATGTGGATGGGTGCAGCGTGATGAAGCGGCAATGACATACACAGTCTGGTATTGGAGGGAGGCCCAACCAGGAACACTCACGAAAGCCAACGGCATGTAGCAGAGCAGTTTTCAGCTAAACTGACAGCGTGTGTCTGCAGGGGCCTGACCAGTTCAAGCCAAAACAGGAAGATGTCCAAGGAGAGTGTGAAGCGCTAAGTGTTCCCAACTCATATGGAACTTTTCCTACTACTAATGCTTTCCCTGTCAGATGGGGAACCTGTCCCTATGCTACCCACATGCGAATGCATGCCAAACCCAGGAGCCATGTTCTTAAATAAACTCTGCCACCCCTAAGATGGCCACCAGAATCACATGGGCGAACAGCATCCAACTAAATTGTTGGCCAGTCATTTAGGAAACCATAGAGGAACCCTGTTTCTCCAAACTTCATCTCCCTCTGCACTGCTGCTGCAGATGAGTGCCACCTGCAGAGGAGAAAACAGACTGCACCTACCTACATACAGTGGGCCAGATTCTCAGCGGCGATACGACGGAGTATCTCAGATACCCCGTCGTATTGCCATTTTTTTTGCCTCGTATCTATGCGCGTGATGCTTAGCATCACTTTGGCATAGATACGCTTCAACATCCGACAAGTGTAAAACCATTACACTTGCGGATCGTAGTTGTAATGACAACTCCGGCCACTAGGTGGCCTTTACGTTGTTTTCTCATTTGCATATGCAAATGAGGCTAGAACGCCGATTCCCGATCGTTTTTACGCCGCCCCGTCGTCGCGTACGTCGTTTTCGTCCGCGTAAGGTTACCCCAGCTTCTATGTGGAGTAACCTTACGAAGTACCGTCGGATGCCGTCGGGTGCCGTCGGATGCCATATTAAGTTTTGGGTCGGGTCAGCATCGGCTTTTTCCATCGCTTACGTCGTTTTACTAACTCATTCGCGAATAGGGGCATTGCGTAGTGACGATCACGTCGTTTTGACGTCGGTTTCAACAACGCTTTCCGACGTGAGCTGGAGCATGCGCACTGGGCTTTTCCCCCCGGCTGGCGCATGCGCAGTTCGTTCGACAAGGGGGCGCGCTTAATTTAAATACAAGCCGCCTCATTTGAATTACGCGGGCTTATGGGCCATTTTCGCTAAGCCAACGCAAACGACGGAGCAAATGGTTAGAGAATACGGCACCTGCTCTAGTACGATACGGCGGCGTAGTGCAAATGGCTTACGATACGCAAGCGAAATTCTATGATAATCTGGCCCAGTATATGTATATATAAAATCACTGGTCTACAAATAAACATAGAATATAAGTCAATGGGTACCCAGAGCACTATTGGTTAGCTAAAGTGACAACACAGCAGACAGAGCCTTGCAATGAGGAATGAGTCACTCCCCTTTCTCATTCTATGCTATATGTAGCTTGAGATTGAGTTCCATCAAGTGGTTGCATTAAAATAAAGAAATTCATATGCAATATTACATTTTCATCTGCCTTAAAAATGCTGTTGTCCTGCTCTAAATAAGTAAAGCAAAATCAAACTATTTTCTAAAGTGCTGTACTCATCACTTTTTACTCCGGAATTAAAGTGCTGCTTTTGATTGCATTATTTTCAGAAGCTCCATTCCATATTGTCTTGCTTTTGAATGCTACTTTTAGCTTATGTTCCCATTAATGCAGGTAAATATGTAGATGTATAAATGCAACTTCAAAATATGCCATGATTTCAAAAACGTCTAGCCAAAAATGATGCATGTAGTATCAAGTAGTAGTTAGTCACTTTCAACTGGACCTTTTCTGTAATGCCGCGTACACACGGTCGTTTTTTGCGATGAAAAAAAAACGAAGTTTTTTAAAACGTCATTTAAATTGATCATGTGTGGGCAAAACGTCGTTTTTTGTCTTCAAAAAAACGAGCAAAAAAAAATTCCAACATGCTTGAATTTTTTGTGTCGTTTTTCAAAACGTCGTTTTTTGTTTCACAAAAAGTCACCGTGTGTAGCAAAAAAAAACGTCGTTCAAAACGACGTTTTTCAACCCGCGCATGCCCAGAAGCTAGTTATGAAGCGAGCTTCAATGGAAAAGCGTGGTGAACGTAACCCTGCTTTTTGTGAAAAAACGATGGTGTGTATGCAAAATTGTCTTTGAAAAGTGACGTTTCAAAAACGTCGTTTTTACTTCACAGAAAACGTCGTTTTTATTCATCGCAAAAAACGACCGTGTGTACGCGGCATTAGGGCCGAAACAACTAATCGATTCATCGACAACTAATTGATTATGAAATTAATCAATTACCATTTTCATAATCGATTAATTGGCCAGTAACATAATGGGGTTAAAAAAATAAAATAGCCCTTTATAGTACAAAAAGAACAAATAGCTACTGTAAATATTACTTTCAAGGTCACACAGTAAAAAATGAACCTCTTAAGCCGCGTACACACGGCAGAGAACCTCGACGGGCAGAACACATCGTTCCGCCCGTCGAGGTTCTCTGCCGGCCGTCAGATTCGGCGACCCGCCTGTCGGGAATGGCAACCAGCCATTCATCCAGGCGGGCCGTCGAGCAAATAGAGAACATGCTCTCTATTTCTGCTCGACGGCATTCGACGGCATTCCCGGCTCGCCGAGAGCGTACACACGGCCGAGGTTCTCGCTGGAAAGCAGCTTCCAGCGAGGTTCTCGTTGGTTTCTAGCGAGAACCTCGGTCGCGTGTACGCCGCCTTACAGTAGCGATTATTTGCTCTTTTTGTACTAATGTTAGTTTTTTTAATCCCATTATGTTACTAAACATCTCAGGGCTGGGTCACAGCTCTGTGTTCTCTGGTGTTTTTTGCATAAACACACTACAGATCATTTACATGTTTTCCTATGGGACACGTTCACATCCATGATTTTTTCAGCTGTGTATTTGGAAAGGGCAAGGACTTTTTTTTAAAAGCAAAATGGTGCTATTTTGTTTTTTTGGTTCAATATACTTCAACGGAGAACATACAGAAAAGCATGTAATCCATTTTTGCTGCAATTATTATTTTTTTTTTATCTGTCCAACAACAAATTGGCCCAAAAAATTTAAAAAATGCAAATCGCCGCAAAATTCCTTTATTTTATAAGATTATTAACCGATTAATCGATTACCGTATAACACGCACCCTAACTTTAATAGGGAAATTTCAGGAAAAAAACTTTTCACAGCCCCCTGCGTATAACATGCAGGCACAGTTTACCCTCTATTTTCAGGGTAAAAAAGTGAGTGTTATACGTCAATAAATACAGTAATCAAACAATAATCGGCCAAATAATCGATTATGAAAATAATCCTTAGTTGCAGCCCTACACTTCATAGCTTGTCCAAACCACTTTTTCATCCCAATGAGTGCCAGGAAGATACTCCAGTGTTTACTGTAGGTAGCACCTAGTCAACACCTAGAACCAATTATCATAGAAGGGCTGATGTTATTGTCTAAGAACAGAATGGGAGGTGTGGAAATTGTGGAACCCCCATGTTTTAGTTACATAATCCTATCTTTGGTGTCAGGAAAGCTTTATAAATTCCAATCCTTCACTTTACATGGCTGAATTGTTGCCAAAATGTCAGGTTAGAGATGTTAAAATGGCATTATACAGTATGTAAAAGACAGATGGTGTTGAGGACCTCTACTCTTGTTCGGGGATGGTTGCTCCAGTTTAATGTAGATGACCTCTTTCACACCTATTGCAAACCAGTTGTCCCGTCTGTCCAAATTTGCATCTAACTGTCTTTAAAAAAAATCCATTTTCCTTAAGTTGAAGGAAAACCGCATTCTTGATTTGTAGAATTTGCCCTCCTATGTTGGGCTATTCTGCTGATTTATTGGTAAAAAAATTCCCATTAATGGAGATCACATCCTTCCAGATAATGACTATAAAGAGTTCAGAAAAGAAAAGTCCAGAGCATTCGGCTATTTCTTTGTCTGTCCGTCCAGCAGATCCTTGGCTTCATTCATTTTGTCTGCGATGCATGGACATCCGCATTTGTCATGATGGTTTAGCAGCACAATTTATTTGTGGGCTTCTCTTATGTTCGTTTTATTTGCAGTCAGGCTGACTCCCAACACCAGGGCGACTTCCCGTTTCATCATTTTGGGTTCAAATGTACCTTTGTAATAACTGGAAAATGACAACTTTGACAGGGTCTATATAGCTTGCTTCACTTGAGGCTCCAGGTGTCTGAAATATTGTACAACATAATGTCCAGCAAACCCGGCAATGGGGAGAGTCAGCCTGGCCGCTTTCATCGTTCTCGCCATAATGAACATAATGAACACCTATTCAACTCTACCCCCAGCCTGAAATCTGGCCATTCATTTTTTGAGAGGTTGCCTCATCTCCCCATTCCTCACTATGCTCCACTGCATATTCAAGTTACTTTTGCGTCTGGGTGTTTGGTCTTTTAGATGTACAAGCTTCTGTTTAGGTGTATCGTTGGACTTGAAGGACACAGGGAAGTGATGTTTGTTAAAGATTCTCCAGCTACATATGGGATGACTGAATTACTCCATGTGTTCTGGTACTCCACCCCACCCCTGTGCCTGTGTTTTTGCTTGATCCTTTGGATGTGTTAACAAAAGTCCAGTATCCACAAACTTATAAAGCCCTCCTACGATGTCAGTTATAAATGGGGGCGTATTTTCGGACACTCATGAAAACTGAAGAACTTGCTTGGAAAAGTTACAAAACATCTTCAACATTACGGAATGAGTCCAATTGAATGTTGCCCACAAATTTAGATATTTAATGACCTGGACAAGTGAGAATCGTCACCGGCAGATACATGCTGTAAACTCCAGTATGTTCACGCTCTATAATAAGATCCTGAAAATGGTTATTATGTTAAAAGATTTTCCTTCAGGTACATTTTCTGCATTTTTTTGCTATGCCTATACATTTACTTCTACATTGTTTTTATGCTACAGGTGAAAAAATAAATCTTTAAGTACACTCTGCTATCTATTTTGTGTCGTCTATAGCAGAATTTGTATTTCTTTTGATTGCTAAGGAATATTTTTTTTTCTTTTCTTTTGAAAAATCATCCAGATGTATTCTTTTTTTTTCTTGCTGTTCTTCTTCACCTGTCTGACATATGGGTCTGTTGATTTAAAATTGCATAGATTCTCCTACTGTTCCTCCATCTAAATCCCTCCAGCCTGTCAAAGAATCTCCCCAGGCACTTTCCAATTGCTACAAGCTCTGCTCCGCTATAGGCCAAGACATTTTGTACTTTTTCCCTCAGCATCTGTGTGCACACGCAGGTGGAGCTGCTCTGCAGTCTAAACATGCAATGTTTTCCACACTGCCTACATCAGCACTAGAGTCCTGCGTTGTACTGTATGGCTTCCTTTATGTAACAGCTATAGAAAACAATTTGCTTGTAGAATGCAACTTTCACTGCCCTGTTTGTAAAAACTTTATTATTTTTAGTAATTTCTTTATAGAAAATGCTGTACACGTTAATCCTCTGCAGAAGTAACTGGTTGCTAGTAATAAGCTTCATAATTAAAGTGGAATTGGACCCCAAAAAACACATTTCAGCTTACCAGTCCTTAGATGTGGTGGCTGTATTATGATTTTTAGGCTATTATTACTTTATTTTCAACTGTTGATCCTGCATGCAAGTTTGTTATTTTTCATCCTCCTTTAACATACCAAGCGTTCCAGCAAAAGTATCAGTTAAATAGTTAAGACAAATCATTTAACACTAACAGGGGTGCTTATAAGGGTCAGCCATTATTTATTTATATAAAACCTGTATAAGATATTGAACACACAAAGTAATACAGTTACATTGTACAACTTACATTACTTTGGTTTTGCAGAAAGTATCCTCGATCCTATTCTTCCCAGAGTCCCCCGCCAGCGCTCATGGCTCCTTACCCTTGACCAGTGCCCCCCATAGCAAGCTGCTTGCAATGGGGGCACTGGTGTGTGCTCGCTCCCAAGCCAAACTCTATACATCTATAAGACACATAGAACTGCGGCTCGGCCCCCTGCTCCCCCCTCATTGGCTCACTGGTTGTGATTGACCACAGCTGGAGCTGGAGATTCAGGACATCACTGAGGGGGCTCCTAAGAGTATTGGGGGCTTATGGGGGACCAGCACATAAAATGCATGAAGGTAAAAAACCTTCAGTGTTTATGACCACTTTGTATGTATTTGTAAATACAACTAATATAAGTACTCGCTCATTCTTAGAGATGGAGGGGCAGGACTAGGTGTGTTCCAATGCACATGTGATGAGATGGAGGTGGAGGAGAGAGCAGAAGGAGCAGTAGGAAGAGCTCATTGACTCATTGCTGCTTCTTTACTGTTGAATCAAAGGCTGGGGCAGGTGCATGATCAAGCTGTATTGTTTAACTGCCATATAGAAAAGTGAAGCCACTTGGCAGGCTGTACCGTCTAGTAGGGCTTTGTAAATCTCACGACTGGATGGACCAAATTTATAGCCTTTCACAGGTAAAACATCTCCCAATTTGGTTTGCATACATGTAGCCCAGTATCTCTTGATTGTACATTGTAGCAGTACTATGATTGTGTTCTCATGCATACAGATAGAGTTGTTTTACAATTACACTGACCTTCATATCATTCTTATCCTCGAAGGCCAGACAGATTCTGGAAAATTCATAAAGGGTGTCACAGACAACCTTTAGAATTCTGTCAGGGTGCAGAACTGAAAGTCTCAGTAGTCATGTACCTGTCAATAGGGACAGGGATTTAGTACTATGCCGCAAGCTGTCACATACATAACAGCTTTTGCAAATTTTTGATAGAAAATTACTAATAGAAACCCCAAAAATGATATATTTTTTTAAATGGAGGCCACGAAGAATAAAATGGTTGTTGTTGCAATTTTTTTTATGCCACACAATATTTGCGCAGCAGTTTACCAAATGCAAATTTTCAAGAAAAAAATACCCTTTAAATAATTTTTAGTGCACACAGGAGGTCTGGTGCTAGAATTTTTGCTCCCACTCTGGCTTTTTTTTCAGTGATACCCCTTGATATGTGGTACAATTGCTTTTTATAAATTCATCTATGGGACCTATGAGCACATTCACCTTTGTGTGTGAGGATTGAGAAAGGGGGTTATATGGGAAATTACATTTTTATTATTATTTATTTTATTTTTATTTTTTTATTTTTTTTACATTGTACTATTAATTTGTTTTCAGTCAACTTTACTGGTGTCACAAGGGATTAACAACATCTCTTGTGATAGCATGGATCGTGTCAGGTCCTTTTTATGGAGAGATCTGGGTTCTATTAGACCCCACATTTCTCATCTGGCCTCCAAAGCATCTGATCGAACTGAGGTTGTCTTGATCAGATGCTTTACAAGCTGGAAACGGCTTGTAAACAAGCAATCCTGGTTGCTTTTGGATTTTTAGGACTCTTCTACAATGTTTGGTAAGATCCTTGCAATGTACATAGATCACTTAAAGAAGTTGTAAAGGAAAAAACAATTTTCACCTTAATGCAATCTATGCATTAAGGTGAAAAAACATCTGATGATGCCCCCCCCCCCCCCGAGCCCCCGTTTTACTTACCTGACCCCTCGAAAGTCCTGCGCTCCTCTTCGACCGCTCAGCCTGGCCGCTGATTGGCTAGAGTGGATGGATTGAGAGCAGCGCAGCCATTGGCTGGTGCTGCTGTCAATCACATCCAGTGACGGGGCGGGGCCAAGTGATACAGTGAGCGACTATGGCCGCTCGCTGTATCACGGGAGCGCGCCCGCAAGGACTCATAACCATGCAAGCTCTCTCATGAATGTGGTGAGTTCTTGTGGGGAGGACCAGAGACAGCTGCCGAGGGGCCCCAGAAGACGTGGATCGGGCCACTCTGTGCAAAACTAACTGCACAGTAGAGGTAAGTATGACATGTTTGTTATTTTAAAGATTTATTCCCTTTATTAACCTTTTTAAAGGGATTTTTTTTCTTTTTTCTCAACAAAAGTGGCATTGCTCTTTAAGAATACTGTATGTCACTGCCATAAGGACATTTAAAGTGGCAGTAGTTTGTGTTTGGTAATATTACTGCCATTGGTGCTTGCATGAATTAGGAATAGGAAGCTCCTTTTTTTTTTTCTTGTGAAATTCCCCTGATATTGTCTAAAATAATATAATGTAATGATTAAATAGGTTGAATATAGACACATTTTATTCCCTGGGGATAAAACACTATGGGTTAGCACATAATACACAATGAAGTAGGCTTTGCCAGAATGTTTAAATCAGTGTACTAATTGGAAAGTGATAATGTAATTAGGGGGGCGATCATAGAGCATACAGGCCTGGATTATCCACTCACTCCACAGAATAGCAGAAGTAATCTGCCGAAGCCATATATTAGATTGCATGTTTATTAAGTGGTCCCCCTGTAGTTACAAAGTACTCATCACTTCTTAAGTGAATAAAGCAGCCGTATAACTGATTCCAGCAAGTGTCAACAGTTCAAGTCTTTGAGTGCTTATTGATCCAGATTCAAACAGTTCATTAATCTGAGCGCACATTATATGGATTTTTCAATGTAATTTTGAAGGGGATGGAAAACTATTGAATGATGTGGAATGATACTAGAATGATGTTTTCATAGTTCACCTCCCTGGAGTTTATTCTATAGAGTGTAGATTTAAAAATGCATAATTTGTAGTAAACAAAGGGTTATGCACACATAGAAACCATTGTCATTTTTAATGTTGTACTGCAGGTCTTACTAACTCAGGTCCTGGGGAACTAATAATGTATAATTTCCCCCTTTCTAGCTAGTAGCACAAGCATATTGCAGTAAACTATGCTGTATGTAACTATTGTACCTGCGATGATTGTTCATATGAAATTTTCCCCTTATCAGGCAGATTATAATCATGTCTATACTGGGTGCTGAAATGAGAGACACATTAGAAAACAGATGCAGTCTCCACCCATCTTCTGGGGCTTACTATAATGTAAAGCTAACCTTACTGTAAAATGCAAAGCCCACTTATTATATTAGTGTAGCACTACCCCCGCAGGAGCCGCTGGATAGATTTGGGTCGGCCTGTTACCTGTATGAATGTCTAGGGCAGGGGTCTTCAAACTACGGCCCTCCAGTTGTTCAGGAACTACAATTCCCATCATGCCTAGTCATGTCTGTGAATGTCAGTGTTTTACAATGCCTCATGGGATGTGTAGTTCTGCAACAGCTGGAGGGCCGTTTTTGAGGATCCCTGGTCTAGGGGTATGATAATGATGATGAGAACAATGACGGAATGTCCAAACAGCCAGTGTCTTTCTGTGCTTTTTTTCTTGCCCAACACGGCAAAACAGTAAACTTGAGGTAGACAGAATAAAGATGGGTGAAAAGGAGAATTTGCAATTCAGGCCTAAGAACGACGGAAACAATCCTGCTTCCAACGGGATTTTAACTTCGTCGCTACTCCAGCCTGAGTGGGTACAGCGTACCTGGACAGTCTCTCTCACAGAACTGGCAGCCAGAATATCACTGAAAATCTTGAGAAAGAAAACAAGTCTCTGACACAGACTTGACTGAAATAGAAAATAGGAGTGAGACCTCTGCCACAGGCCCTTTGCTTTAGAACACAATTCGTGAGGTGAATCCTTCTCAAGATTATTGATGCCTGAATCTCCCTCAGGTAGTCTTCTTTTAATAGTCACCGACGGACAGGTTGCCATTAGACAAACTCCCAGTGTCCAGTCACCTCGATGGCTCGTCTAGGCCCTATTGGATTGCCTGTCTCCAGGCTTTCCTCAGAGTGACTCCCCACCGAACAAAAACAACTCGCTTGGGATCTTCCTTTCAGAGATAGGAGACCCAATAAGTCACTGGGCCCCATCACAGCTTCAGTTGCTCTGGGCCAACATGGTCCCGGAACCAAGAACAACGTGTGGCACGTGCGCCCCGGCCTGGTAGGCCATATCGCCTGAAGGTGGGTGCCGCACCCGGATCCAGTCACAAACTCTCCGACAGCACAGCCCAGCTAGAACGGAAGCTGAATTTGTACAAATCACCGGGATGAGAGCTACATAACTCTCTCATCCCCCTCTAAATTTGAAACAGCACATGGACTGAAAGTACACAGGCGCTACATTAGAATGCCACTTCCCTGTATAAATTGCTCGAGTCTTGGCCAACTCTGTCCTCGCTATAGATGGGAAAGCCCGGACAAAAATCAAAACCCTTTTGATTCCTAAGAAAAAAATAAAAGATGTGTGGAAATTGTCCTTTTACAATTATAAATAATATATTTATGATATGGTATTTAAACTTTATAACATGAAGACCTTAATGAAAAAAATCTGAGGCTTTATGTAAAATCTTGAAGTATTGCAAGTTCTCTTAGCTGAAGACAATTAAATCATGGAATATAGTTCAAGTAACACTGTACTTCTCAATGTAGTTATCAAATAAGAGAAATATGCATTTCTGTCACTGGGGGGGAACTGCAGAGGAAATACTCCAATTGTCTCGTGGACTCCATCCTGTACCTTCTACAGTTGGGTGATTGTTGGGATACAGTAGATGGTAGTTTCTGTCTTTTCATGCCTTAATTAACAGGTAAGAGGGTAAATTTGTCTGGCATATTAGTTTATCTTTATAACCTTTAAATGATTCCTATTAATGTTCTCCACCATTACAGCATAATATAGTCTGGCCAGTTAATATTTTATTTTATTTTCCTCTTCTCAATAAAATGGTGAGACCAACATTTAGAGTTTGGAAACATTTCCAAAGTAACATTTCTGCTGATAGCAAAAGCTGCAATCTGCAAATATTGTGAGGAAAAAATATTCTTTTACAAATGTTACAAAGATGACAAAACACATCCTGGCATGCCATAGGTGTCCTAAAGACATTAACAATACTTTATGGAATGAAATGATGAGGTCCATAATGAAAGTGCGAGTAGCTTTTCCCTCCAGAGCTCTCATTCTAGAAACACTCTTTCTGAGTGAGTGAGTGAAAAACTTATAGAGCGCAACGCTTGCGAACTAAATCGCCTCTGGGCGCTGTTTCCATTCCTTCAGTAAAGGATGGCTTTGCCTCAGAAGAGATGAGTTTTAATCATTCTCCTGAAGGCCAAGTGGTCCGACTCCAGTCAGATGGTGGTTGGTAGTGCATTCCACAGTCGCGGTCCTTGGACAGCAAATCTCCGATCTCCTTTTTAATTTGTATCTCGTCTTTGGTATGTGCAGTAGATTTTGATTTGTGGATCGCAGAGTGCGATTGGGGTTATGGGCTTTTATTTTTTCGCATAGATATTGGGGAGCGATTCCTTGAATACACTTGTGTGTAAGTCAGAGTGCCTTAAAAGTGATTCTGTCTTTCACTGGCAGCCAGTGAAGAGATCTCAGCGAAAGGGAGATTGACTCCCATGTTTTTTTACCAGTCACTAATCGAGCAGCCGTATTTTGAACGACTTGCAGACGAGTGATTTGGTATTTGGGAAGTCCTAAATAGAGGGCATTTGCATAGTCGAGTCTGAAATTGACGATTGTTCCCACCACGACTGCAATGTCCTCTTTAGGAATAAAAGGGATGAGTCGCCGTAATTGGCGCAGCAGATGATGGGATCCGCTGACTACCGCCCCTATTTGTGCATCCATTGTCATGTAGGAATCAAAAATGACTCCGAGACTTTTGACTTTGGCGCTCGGGGCGATAATTTTTCCCAGGATGGGCGGTGGGGTCCAAGTTGAGGTGGAATAACTTCTCCTGTTTGCGTGAAACAGGAGAAGCTCCGTTTTTGAACCATTGAGTTTAGGATAGCTGGATGTCATCCAGTCATCTATTAGGGTGAGGGTTCTCTCTAATCTGGGCGATTGATCCTTTCCATTGCTGACGCGGAGATACAGTTGATTGTCGTCTGCGTAGAAATGGTAGAATAGCTTCTGGTTGCTGATGATCTCAAAGAGAGGACGGAGATAGATATTGAATAGTACCGGTGACAAGGGAGATCCCTGAGGGACTCCGCATGATACCGTACGCATTTCTGATGTGTAAGATCCCAATTTCACTATTTGTGATCTGTTTTCCAAGAAGGAAGAGAACCATGACAGATTCTTTTCCGCGACTTTGGCCACTTCCGCTAGCCTAGCACGTAGTAGTCCGTGGTCTACCGTGTCAAAGGCCGCACTGAGGTCCAACAGGATCAGGAGAGAAGATTCTCCTTCATCTGCGGCCTCTAGGACGTCATCCCATATTTTTTCTGCTGAGTCTGGTCCATCATAAAGTGTTTCTTCACCAGCAGCATCTTTAAGTAAGAAAGGTATACAAACCACTGTCTCAGAACAATACACAAACCTTCATTTATAGAAAAAATTACACATGAAAATACATATTGGTAGGAAGTTTTTTAATTACTATGAGGGTAAGGGGGTGGTTACTATGTATAGTTGAAATGTTCTTACCATATACTGTCCTTGTTATTCCACTTGTAATAAAACATAACATTTAAAAAAAGCTCATTTATTTTATTTACTGAATAAGCTGTACTCTTATTTTAAGCATAATACTTTTATACACACTGCATTTCACATTCCCATTCAGTTTGTAAATCTACTCCCTACTAATTTTTTGACATTTTTCCAAAATTAAAATTTTTCATGAAAAAAACAAGGGGAAAAAAGTTTTTTTTTCCATGGCTTCAAAATTCTGGAAAGGTTACATCTCTAGTCCTCACTCATTCAAACTCTCTTCCAGGTCACTGATAGTATATCCAGTTTCTATTGATATAGGGGAAGCTAATCTTTTATACTCAGGAACCTGTAACTTTCCTGATTTCCCATCTTTAAAAACGTGCCATCCCTTCCAGAGTTTTTTATGGTGAGTTTTCCTACAATTGTGCAATTCATCACCATGCTTTTCCAACCACCTTATCCTTAGTCCTCTCTTCTTCCTTTATTTCCAGCACACAATTGCTACTGGGCTCAGTTGCCCTCCAAACTGATTGCAAGCACGGATACATGAGTTTAAAGAAAGTGCAAACTCTAATTATATTAGTTTGCTTGCATTATAAACAACTGCCTTTTTTCCTAAGAATAAGGCCCAGATTCACAAAGCACTTACGCCGATAATAGTACATTACGGTGACGTAAGTGCAAATGTGCACCAGCGTATGTGTGCGCCAGACCCACAAACAAACATACGCCTAAAAACTGGCCACCTGTCACGATCCCTATCGTGCCAAGCAGACCGCGAGGCGTGGTCGTGCTCCAAGTGGCTCTGGGTGGGCTTGAACCCAGGACCTCACCCTTGATATTTTAATACCTTACCTCTGAGCCACTTCTCAGTTTGGGATTTCTGCTTGCTTTCCAGCTAAGGTGGTGCTGAATGTCCTGATCACCTTAGTTGGATCTCATTGCAATCTGCACCTGACTATCCTGGTCAAGCTGAGGCAGCTTACCCAATTATCCAGGGTATAAAGCCCTGCCTCACTCTGACAGCCTTGTCAGTTCATTGTTATCTGATCTCCCTGAGCCAATGGTTCCTGTATTGATCTTCAGCTCCAAGACTGACCCCGGCTTCTGACCTTTTGCTTTGTACCTCGGATTGCTGCTGTCTCCTGTCCTTTGACTCCAGCCTGTATCCTCGGACTTCCTCTACCGTCTCCAGCCCTTGACCCACGGCTTGTGCCCCGGACTTGTCTTTGGTTCCTGTTTGTCGAACACCTGCCGTTACCTTGATAGCTGCTGATCCTTTCTATACAGGAATAGCTTTCATCACCTTGCGACTTCCAGACATCTCCTACATCACTTTGGTACTACTACACCCAGCAGAACCGCAAGTATCAAACACTAGTTGCTATACCTTTAGTATGTGTTATGTACATTGGCAGTAATACCTTGCATGTTTAAGCTAAACAGTCACATCCATCCAATCTTGTCTATATCAGAGAGACTTACCTGTTCCCCCTCAATTAGTTGCTTATGAAGGAATAAGTATCTACAGTCTTTCAATTGGTTGTCCATTAGAGGTTGTGTGAAATTAAACCCTAAACTCTTTGATCATACTAGAGAGTGAAGCAGCGGTTTTACCTGAGTAACCTCCATAGCTGAGAATCCATTAAACTAAGACAGAAACATGAACGTAACATAATAACGGAAACCCCAAAAACTGATAAAATGGACTCCACTCAAGGTATGCCGTTACATACGTTACACCACCCTACGCCGACGTAGCTTGCACACGCCGGCGTAGCTTGGGCGCAAATATGGGCTGGATGCATGTTTCTGCTCCCATTGATTAGGCAATCAAACATGCAAATGAGGGAAATACGACGATTAACGAACGTGCGTGCGCCCGACGCATGCTGTGCGAGGTGCGCGCAAGTTCCCACGTCCGGCATAAAGTTATTCCCCATAGATGAGGTGCAACCCGGCAACAGACATGCAAAGGTCTGCACCAGGGAACCAAAGCCGGCGTATTGTGCATTGAACGTGTGTCTGGCTGGGCGTACGCTAAGTTTACGGCGTACGTGGTGATCCGGCGTAGCTTAGGCAGTTGTGCCGGCATGGTTGTGAGCAGGCTCATAAGGGTGCTGTGCATGAGTCCACATCACGTCGACGTCACGGCGCATGCGCAGTTTGTGATACGCCGGGCATAAAACACTGCCCCATGCTCGGACCATCGTTTTGCATGGGGTCACGCCCACTTGCACCAACGCTGGCCTGCGCCCTCGAAACCTACGCCACGCTGACACAGCAATAGCTTGCTGAATACAATGTTTGCCTCTCTGCGCTATGTTGGCGTGGCATACGGCGTTTGCGTTACAGCGACGTAATGTGCGCCCACACTCTGTAAATCTGGGCCTAACTGTTTTTAATTTTTTTTCGGCCTTTCATATCAGTGCTGCTGATCTCCTGCAGCCAGCTTTTCAGCCTGTTTACATGTAATTTCTTCAGCAGTGGCTGCAAATCATTTCTCAAGGTTGGCTCTTTGATTATAACAGTGGACCATGCCTAATGCCGCGTACACACAACCGTTTTTTTTTTAATGTAATTAAAAACGATCGTGTGTGGGCTCTAGAGCATTTTTCATGACGTGAAAAATGGGCATTAAAAATTTAGAACATGCTCTGTTTTTTCATGTCGTTTTTCACGTTGTTGTTTTTCACGTTGTAAAAAATGGTGGTGTGTAGGCTTTAACAAAGTTAAAAAAACATGCATGCTCAGAAGCAAGTTATGAGACAGGAGTGCTCGTTCTGGTAAAACTAGCCTTCGTAATGGAAATAGCACATTTGTCACTCTGTAACAGACTGAAAAGAATCGTCTCTCACCAAACTTTTAATAACATGAAATCAGCAAAAGCAGCCCCAAGGGTGACGCCATTCGAATGGAACTTCCCCTTTATAGTGCCATCGTATGTGTTGTACGTCACCGCGCTTGGCTCAAGCATTTTTTTTTTACGATCATGTGTAGGCAGGCTTAACAAAAATCGTGTTGAAAAAAACGTTGTTCTTTAAAAATGGTTGTGTGTACGCGGCATAAGTAATGTGCAGCCATATTTCGGAGGCAGGGACAGATCCTTACCACCCAAAAGCAAGAAATGCTGGTTTACTGACTTTAGTGACAGGATTTTTATGTATTATTTTGATGAAAGTTGCAAATTTAAAAATATTAATATCCAAATGTGCTATACAAGGTTTTAGTTATCATATTAAAAAATACCTCCACAGTCACTCTTATTTGAGTCGCACCATTAAAACACCTATTTGTACTACCACCAAAGTTAACAACTTTATATACAGTTTCTAACTTCTACAATTCTGTATTGCACATAGTGCCTCCTCTGCACTCCTCTCCTGCTCATACGTCCCACTGTCATACTCTGCACACTCCTGCTACTGCCTGCTGTCACTCCCCCTGCATTCCTCCCCTACACAGAAACTTGAACAGGAGAGAATTAAGGGTGGAGGATACTCAAAAATTCTAGCAGCAACAACACGAGAGCAGCCAATCCCTGACGACGTCATCTTGTGACGAAACGCGTAGGTGTGGCTTGCGTCCCGACGCCATCACGTCCCACACAGCAAGCAAGGACAGCGGGAGGATACGAGGAGAAGACGCCGAGATTAGTCGTGCAAACAGGCGGATGCTTTGTTTCAATGCGCACATTGACAGCCTAATTGTAAGTGCAATATTTTTTAATAAACGTCGCTGATTGTGGCAGTAACAAACTATGGGGCTTTATTTTTCTCCCTTCTGAGATACATATGAAGGCAACATCCAGGATTTAAGAAACCGGATACCCCTCAGTCTTGGTGGAAGACTTTAAAAACATCCTGTGCCCATTTTGACCGCTTCAGTGGTCACTAGCTTTGGTAAGCAGACTACAACACTTCATCACTTGGGTGTTTTTCTGGTGGACAGATCGCATGGATCTTTTCTGATGTCACATTTTGAATAACATATCAGCGAGTCACCACATTGGATCCCTTATTCTTTAGGATCTTTTCACCATTTCATTAATTATTTTTGGACTCTACCAATCACATTTGTTTACTATATAGTATGAATTTTGTTTTTCTGTGCCTTTAGGTCACTTTTTCACATTCATATTTATTTTATTATACTTGTGTTTTCTATATACACACCTATGTTGGATCCATAGGTTTCTATTATCAATTATTACTAGTTTTTGCGCTGTACCTTTTCTTTTGGTACTTGGCAGCACTTACACCTTATATTTATTTCTGCGCAGTGTTTTTTTTCCATGAGAAATTAATTTTCTTTGAAAAAAGTTTTTTCCAACCACACGAGGACAGCTTAACAGAAAATCTCCTGTGACAGTCTTTGCTGGAGTTAGTGGCCAGTAAATCTAGGACTCCATGTAAACAGCACCAGTCTTTATTGCAACCTCTGACATTTACTTCCCCAAGCACATGCACACTGAGATTCCAAGCCAAGGCCCTCACTCTCACATCCTAGGTCTGCTGTCCTCATTTCAGTTTCCACGTCACGCTGCAGAGAGGGAGGCAGATTCTTCTCCAGACCAATTCTACAGCTGATACCTTCCAGCAAAATCCTTCAGTTAAATTTCTTCCAGGCCCACAGCCCAGCACAAGCTGAGGCCCAACAGCAACTATTTAGAACATACAGTGGCTACCTCCCAGGGGGCAGCAGCACCAGGAGTAATGGTTTCCTCCTAGAAGAAGAGGAAGAACCAGCCTGCACAGCCCTTCCAAATATTTATAATCCCCCCAGCCAACTTATGGGTGTCCCTCCCAGGGATTGGCTGAGGTATGATAAATAGTCAAAACTTAGCGATTGACCCTCCTCCTATTTTTTTCTGGAACCCTCTTTTTTTTTCTTTCTTCCAGAAACAGGCAGGGGCAATTAAACACTAAGCTTAGGGAAATCTCACAGACCAAAAAAAACTAATCACTGCCCAGCTGAGTACAGCAGAGTCAAAAACGAAAGTTAGCCTAATCCGGGCAGGGCATTACATAAATAAAAAGCTTAGGTTTATACAAACAAACTTTGGTATGTTCACAGTGGAATTGAACGCAGTATATTTTATTCAGTCCACTGCCCAGGATAAGAAGTGCTGAGCAGCATATTCAACAAGGGCCACACATTTCCTGTTTTTTTCCCCCTACGTTTATGCACAGAATTGTATGAATGACTGTAAATTGATTGTAGATGCAAACAATTAGCTCATCAATTACATATGCAAACTCAACTGCTTCTGTTTTCCTCTTAATTACGCTGCTCATTATACAAAGAGAAATACCAAATGATGATAAACAAAGTTTGCCGCTAGAATGGAATGCCTTAAAGAGCACTGAAAAGGCTTGTTTGGCAGTAATTTTGGAGAGAATAGTCCCATTTGCATAATTGTGATTTCATTTCATTGACGCTAGCTCTGGGGAGAATGAGTAATCTCCTCTTTGAAGGCTTTGGAGGGTCTCTGGTCCAAATATTGAATAAGGCCATATTAGAGGAATCTTTCATATGATAGATATGTAAACCTTTGGGTCCTATGCCTAGTCAATCAAATAATACTAAAGAAAACATTTTAAATTTTATGTCTTATGTGAATTAAGGATATTGCTTTGATAAGAGAATGGAAAATTCTAATCCTTGACATAAAGTACAGTCAAAGATGAAATGGAGCATATCATAACAAAATTAGCCATGACATATGTTTTGCAACCCATCATAGAAAGTAGAACGTACATGATTGCCCCTGGTACGATCTACTTAGCCCTGGTAGAGTAGTAAATGAAGCAGAAGGATGCATTTTACATGTTTACACATTAAACAGAGACATGTTTATGTCACCCTGAAAATTACTAAGGACTTTTTCTGATGGTGTTGGTGCTAATTTGTAAAAATTCTAAAGGTCAAGTCAACCCAAATTAAAGAATACTTGCAGACAAGTGAAAAAGTTGAAATCCAAAATTCTCATGTTTGAATGTAACATATCTTCAAGGTGTGTATTTTTTTAATCTGTTTTTCTATATTATATAATACAGACTACTACATACAGTATCACTTTACAAAATACATGTTATCCATGTCTGCGTATAATTAGAGTTGCACTACAGGTAAAACTGTAAATGAAGCAATTATTATATAATGATGATAGCTGTTTACCTGTGCCTTTCGTCTTATATCTGGATATAAGTTTTAGAAGAATAGTGATGCTGTACAATGTTTTGGTCTGCAGAAGAGGTCATGCCTGTAACGGCAGCAGTCTCAAATCCCATCGGAATGTGACGATGAAACAATCCTCCTCTCCCTGCACAGAGATTTTCCAGCTTGCAAAACAGCAATCTAAGCGCCAACAGACTGAGAGTGAGCGTCACTGGGGCAGTTAACACTTTTAACAAACAGCAGCTGCCACCATGTGTTTTAACGGCGAGTCCATAGAATGTGCTGAAACAATCATGACCTTTAGAAATATCTGTGATGCCTATTGTCACACTAGATAGGAAGGTACCAAAGTTTAAAATATGGTAGTATTAAACAAGGAAATGGGAGGGGTAAAACACCCCGGGACTTTAAAGGTGTCAAAATCTACTGACAATAAATCAAAATAGATATGTAAAAAGACAAAATTTCTCAACACCATCATCATTTAGTCCCAAAGACATACACGGCTCAGACAGGAGCCACCATTAACCTATATGGAAGATGCCCGACATGTTTCGCTCGATTAGAGCTTCATCAGGAGCACATACAGGATATACTAATAATTTAAGGAGAAACAATATCGTAAGGTATAAAGCATGAATGCACTAGTGCATTCATGCTTTATTCCTTATGATATTGTTTCTCTTTAAATTTAAAAAATTTAAAATTTTACATTTTAAATAAAAAAAAAAACGATTGTGTCAGAACGCGGTGATGTAAAACACAACGACGTGCTGAGAAAAATGAAGTTCAAGCTTGCGTCGACTTGATTCTGAGCATCCATTGATTTTTAGCTGATGGACGTGCCCACAGACGATGTTTTTTTTCTATTGGTTTTTTAACCATCAGATAATTTTAAAACAAGTTCTGCTATAAGTCACTGCCATTACTAGTATACAAAAAATACAAAAATAAACATTCAGGTTTTTTTTTTAACAAAAACATGTAGCAGAAAACATATTGGCCTAAATTTATGAAGAAATTCGATTTTTATTGGATATATTTTACAGCAGAAAGTAAAAAATATTGTTTTTTTCCATAATTGTTGGATTTTTTTGTTTAAAGCCCTAAAAATAAAAGCAATCAAATACCGCCAAAAGAAATCTCTATTTGTGAGAAAAAATATCATGCATTTATCTGGGTACAGCGTTGCATGACCACGCAATTGTCAGTTAACATGCCATATATATATGACCTTGGGGGGAGGTAAATCTTTCGGAGATCAAGTGGCTAGAATACCCATGTTTGCAATCTGACAACCATTGCACTGTTGAATAGAATGAAATCAAGATTCACTAGATATCATACATGATATTGACCATATGTCTATTCTGCTTAGAAGATTTAGTGTCACCCATCCGCTTTCTGCAACTTGTGATATTGGGGTGTCTGTTTGTTATTGATCATGTGGTTTATGTATAGAGTTTGAGAGTTTGGAGATGCATGGAAATGTCAGTTTCAGGTCATGTGAACCAGATTTCAAATAAGTATTGCTTCTAAATGATTTTCTGACAGCCAATTACTAATCTCTAGAGCTTAAAGCCCCCCAATTATGATCAGCTACATTAGTCTCTCCGGCCGCGTACACACGATTGAATTTATCTGCTGAAACTGGTCCGACGGACCGTTTCAGCAGACATCTCCGATCGTGTGTACGGGCTAGCAGACATGTTTTGCGACGGACATGTCTCCGGCGGACAAATTTCAAACCATGCTTTGAAATTTGTCCGCCGGAGACTTGTCCGTCGGATATGTCCGCTGGTTAGTACACTAACAAGCGGACAGAAATCTCCGCACATGCGTCGAATGGATTTGACGCATTGCTGGAAGTATTTTACTTCCCGGAGTGGTGACGTGGCGGCGTCAACGTCACCGCCACGTCACCGTGTCCTCAGCCAGAGGGTATTTTCGTCCGATGGTGTGTACACGCCATCGGACCAAAATCCGATGAGACATGTCCGCTGCAAACGGTCCGTCGGACATGTCTCATCGTGTGTACGCGGCCTTAAATGCTCTGCTAGAGGTCTTATGGCGTGGCAATTTTACAACAAGCTTTAATTTGAAGTTCTCTGAGGCTGTGCAGACTCTGCCCAGTACTGTTTATTCAGTTTGATCAGTTTGAGCTGTTTGTGTTCTAGTGCAGAGGTGTTCAATGTTGTCTTTTTGAAGCACAAACATCGGATTTACATCCAAATGGTTTGCTGAAGACTGGAACATATTGGAAAAACGAGAATGACATAGTGTGCAGTCTGACTTTTTGCCACTCTGTTTGAATCTGACAATCCTCGATACCATTAGGCCGCGTACACACGATCAAATCTATCTGCTGGAAACGGTCTGACAGACCGTTTCAGCAGACAGATTCGATCGTGTGTACGGGCGGACAGACAGATTTGGCCAACCTTATGTGCTGCGTGCCCCCAGTATTAGTGTAATGTGCAAGATTAAACTAAGTTTTCTTGTTTTTCAATAGAAGAAGTAATTAGAATATAAAATAGTAATAATTATAATGACGATACCAGTTCAGATCTCTAATTTAGAAAATAAAATAAAATGTATCAAATATGTAATCAATGTGAAAATGAAAGTGCAGAGTGCTGTTCACTGTTGGTAAAAGTGCTATAGTTGTGTCACAATGTGCAAAAGCAGTACAAATAGGACTCTCCAGTGCTTATTCAAATGACAGTAATAATAAAAGTGCTAGTGCTAGACCCTAGTAGGGTATTTGATAATGCCACATATGCTTACTCCGTGCACAAAATAAAGAGTGATTAAGTATGAAAAAATATATATATAAAAAAGAAATATGGTAGATTATACAAATTAAATAAAGTGATAGAGTTCCCAATATATAAGTTCCAATGGCACTGGTTTTGAATGCTGATGCTGGTCTCTGTTGGGTACTGTGCCTTCAGTTACCCAGGGGTAAAACCTCTACAGCTATGTGGGATCCAGCAAGATTAGAATAACATCTATATCCTGTTGTGCATATGCTTTAGTGATATAGGAAGGATCCACTAAGGTTGTGATGACTTCTATGATGTAAGTTGCTGTTGTTAGGAGATACTCCGGTTGTCCCCCCACATGTATCCCCACTTTCCAGAACGATGTCCCCTCAAGGGGGTGTAGAGCCTTGGGGATCAGTGGGTTGTAGCAATGGCTTACCAATCGCCGCGTGTGATGGATCTATGTTGTATCCAATGGCTCTCGGAGTTGGTGATGTGGTGAGGAGGTAAAAGAGAGAGAGGTCTTCATAGGGTAGTACTTCCGGATTTTATTTAAAAAAACTTTTGTCCCAATCGGAACTTCAAAAGTAAAAACTGTTATAAACGCTAACATTTTTCGCTTTATTTTATTTTATTTTAGCGTTTATAACAGTTTTTACTTTTGAAGTTCCGATTGGGACAAAAGTTTTTTTAAATAAAGTCATCACAACCTTAGTGGATTCTTCCTATATCACTAAAGCATATGCACAACAGGATATAGATGTTATTCTAATCTTGCTGGATCCCACATAGCTGTAGAGGTTTTACCCCGGGTAACTGAAGGCACAGTACCCAACAGAGACCAGCATCAGCATTTAAAACCAGTGCCATTGGAACTTATATATTGGGAACTCTTTATCACTTTATTTAATTTGTATAATCTACCATATTTCTTTTTTTATATATATATTTTTTCATACTTAATCACTCTTTATTTTGTGCACGGAGTAAGCATATGTGGCTTAATAAATACCCTACTAGGGTCTAGCACTAGCACTTTTATTATTACTGTCATTTGAATAAGCACTGGAGAGTCCTATTTGTACTGCTTTTGCACATTGTGACACGACTATAGCACTTTTACCAACAGTGAACAGCACTCAGCACTTTCATTTTCACATTGATTACATATTTGATACATTTTATTTTCTAAATTAGAGATCTAAACTGGTATCGTCATTATAATAATTACTATTTTATATTCTAATTACTTCTTCTATTGAAAAACAAGAAAACTTAGTTTAATCTTGCACATTACACTAATACTGGGGGCACGCAGCACAGAAGGATCTATCACTATCCCCCAGGGGGAATTATCAGAAAAATTGGATCACTTGATACTGGCGGAGAGTTTCCTCATATAAACTCATTGGCTACAAGTACCCGACAAAGTATTTACAAATATCTAGCAGCGCCAAAACCTGTATACCAACCTTTATCCTAATTTTAAATCCTCTCCTTTAGAGAAGATCAAACAGGGGCAGCAGCTCATACACCCAGTCCTAGCGCAGATAATCCCCATAACCAACCTTAGATTTGGCCAACCGACAGATTTTAAAACATGCTTTAAAATCTGTCTGCTGGGAATCCGTCTGTCCGACATGTCTGCTGGTTAGTACACTAACCAGCGGACATATCTGCCCGCACATGCGTCGAATGGATTCAACGCATGGGTGGAAGTTTTTTACTTCCTGGTGCGGTGACGTGGCGGCATCAACGGCACCGCCACGTCACCGCGCTGTTTGTCGGCGGGAATTTTGGTTTGATCGTGTGTACAGTGATCAAACCAAAACAGCCCAGCAGACAGATCGATTTGAACAGATGTATTTGGTCGTGTGTACGCGGCCTTACAATGTTCACCTCCAACAAAATTTTGTCTTTCTGAGTTTCAGGCAACAAACTAAGTTTTGCAGCAGCACAGGTGAATTCAATAGTGTATCTTACTTACAGTCAGTATTCCATCTGCAAATTTGCACATCAATTGTAAATTGATCAGCAAATTGCCACAGATTCCAATTCTCAGAAGCAAAACTGAGAATTTTACTTTCCCCAAAAGTTTGGCTAAAACCGGAATCAATTCTGTATTTTTGTTGATTTATTTTTTAAAGGTTCAACTGACTTAAAATGGCTCCTGGGGACTAAAGCCCCATACACACCATCAGATTTTCTGCAGATTTTTGTCTTCAGATTTACCAAAACCATCTAATATGAGGTCAAACCTTAAGAATTTCAATTTGTATACAATCAGGCAGGCCCTTGCACTACATGGTTTTGGTAAATCTGAAGAAAATAATCTGCAGAAAATCTGATGGTGTGTATGGGGCTAAAGAAAAAAACTATTTTTAACTATCCTTAACCTGTTTTTGAGCCAACATATAGGCCCAGATTCACAGAGCAATTACGCCTGTCTAACTGATGTTAGACAGGAGTAATTTCAAATTTCGCGCGCCGTATCACTAGTTTGAATCCTCAAACCATGATACGGCGGCTTCGGGCTTCGACCGGAGAGGCTTACGTCTTCGTAAGCCTTCGGATCTACGCTGCGATATTTTTGCGGCCGCTGGGAGGAGTTTGCGTCGTTTTCATGCGTCGGGATATGCAAATTAGTTTTTACGGCGATCCACGAAGATATGAGCGGTCTTCGCAATCGCTTTCGTCTATTTGTTTATACGTACTGTTAGACCAGCTTTTTGCTGGTCTAACGGTGCGTAGCCCATGTTAAGTATGGCCGTCGTTCCCTTGTCGAATTTAAAATATTTTTTTTTTTTTTTTTTACGTAACTCGTTCGGGAATAGGAATCTCCGTAAACGACGCTACTCAAGAAAAAATGACGTAACGACGTGATTTCGCGCAATGCACGGCGGGAAATTTCTGAACGGAGAATGCGCAGTTCGATCGCCGCGGGAACGCGCCTATTTTAAATGCTTCACGCCCCCTAATCACGTAGATGGATTGCGCCGGGAGAAATACACTACGCCGCCGTCGTTTACTGGACAAAATCTACCTGGATTCCACGTAGAGCCAGGTAAAATACGACGGCGTAGTGTATTTGGGAAACGCTACGATAATCTAATTGTATCTGAATCTGCCCCATAGCTGCTAATTATTTTGCATTGTTTTCGTATGAAGAAACATTTTACAGTGACCATGCACAAATAATGATCAGATATGCATATACACACACAAAAGAAAACAGAAATACAAAAAAAAAATACATAAATAAATTAATAAATACAATCTATAAAATACATTTTAAAAAGTTTTTCAGGCAAATTTTGCTTAAACAGCAGGTAAGAAATGTGACAGCTAATTTTAGCAAAATTGGTAATCGCGCCACTCACCTCTACTCGCAACAAAATAAAATAAAAGCAATAGAGGTTAATTTCACCTTTTTATATAAAAACTGATTTGTTCATATTGAATCTGCTTGACAAAATAACGTATTTGTTGTATGGTTTGTTACCTATGAAATGGTTAGGTAACTGTTCTCTACATCTGATTGAATACATTTCCTCTCAGTACTTGGAGCCTAGCGCAGGAGAGTTTTCAGCACAGAAAATAAATGTGCATAGTATAGCTGCCTAATTGTTTATGAAGTAACAGATAATTCCCCACAGCAAAGCATTCCTCCAGCATTTAAAGCCCAAATGAAACTTCAGTTTAAATATGCAAAATAGATTCCAGATACGTCAAAACAAAATACATTCAGTGTCCTCCAGTTCATTTTCACTCGGAGACATGGGCGCGTGCCTGCGGCTGCGATGACCGCCGGGCACCCGCAATCTCTTGTGACCGTGTGTAAACACACGGATCCCGCTTTTCTCAGGGGAGAGGACACTGATCGTGTGTTCATACTGATTGTGAACACCGATCTGTCATCTCTCCTAGTCAGTCCCATCCCCCCACAGTTAGAACACACACTAGGGAACACCGTTAACCCCTTGATCACTCCCTAGTGTTAACTCTTTCACTGATCGCTGTATATTTGTCACTGGTCCCAAAAATGTGTCAAAAATGTCTGCCCTGTCCGCCGCAATATCGCTGTCCCGATAAAAATTCGCTGATCACCGGCATTACTAGTAAAAAAAATATATAATAAAAATGCCATAAATCTATCCCCTTTTTTGTAGATGCTATAACTTTTGTGCAAACCAATCAATATACGCTTATTGCAACTTTGTTTACCAAAAATATGTAGAAGGATACATATCAGCCTAAACTGAGAAACACATTTTTTTTTTAAATGGGATATTTATTATAGCAAAAAGTAAAAGATAATGGCCCGGATTCACAAAGCACTTACGCCGACATATCTCGAGATGCGCCGCGTAAGTGTAAATATGCACTGTCGTATCTGTGCGCCGTGCCCACAAAACTAGATACGCCTGAAAATAGGCTTAATTCGTCCGACGTAACTTGCCTACGCCGGCGTTTCGTGGGTGCATATTTATGCTGGATGCATCTGGTGCACCCATTGATTTTGTATTCAAATGTGCAAATTAGGGATATACGGCGATTCACAAACATAGTTGAGCCCGACGCTGGCTACGCGCACCGCGCGTAAGTTGTATGCCCGGCGCAAAGTTATTCCTCAACAAGCAGGTGTAACTCAGCAACAGACATGCACATGTCAGCTGGAGAGCAGCTGCAGCAGCACCGCTACGGACGAGCTAAGCAACCACACTTGCAGGACAACACATCTGTATGCCAACATGCCAGGGGCAGCCATGGTCATAGCACTACTGTGTCCACAGGCACGTAGGAGGGCACGGGAGAGGATATACCGAACACGCATAAACGTCTTTGGCATGGGTGAATCGGAGGTGTATCGCATCTTCAGATTTAGCCCTGATGCCATCCTGGAATTAGCCACAGCCCTGCATGATAAAATCACCAGCAGTGCAGCCACTGGTCAAGGTACTGGCAACACTCCATTTCCTTGCCAGTGGATCTTTCCAACGTACAAGTGGAGTCATGTCTGGGATGTCACAATCCACCATGAGCAGAGGTGTGCACAAGGTTGTCCCTGCAATCCTCACA
Source organism: Rana kukunoris (assembly GCA_029574335.1). Lineage (NCBI taxonomy): Eukaryota > Metazoa > Chordata > Amphibia > Anura > Ranidae > Rana > Rana kukunoris. The sequence continues at coordinate 653,292,975 of CM056049.1, forward strand.
CGCATGTCCTAACACATCATCAAACCCACCCATGAGCATCTGCGGCAGAAGGCAATGCAGGATTTCTACAGCATTGCCAGATTCCCACGCACCATCTGGGCCATTGATTGCACACATGTGGCACTACGCCCCCCCCCACCATGCCACAGAGCACATATACTGCAATCTGAAGCAGTGGCATTCCATCAATGTACAGGTGATAGCCGATGCCCAATGCCTCATATAGCACGTCCGTACCAAACACCCCGGGGCCAGCCACGACAGCAACATCCCAGCAAACAGAACGTGTACAGGGACAGCTGGCTGGTTGGTGAGTGACATGGGAGTCAGGCATGACTGTCCAACCCCATGATGCAGACATCACGAGGGGCACATGCACGACTAACATCCTCCTGTCTTTTCCCTTCCAGGTGACTCGGCATATGCACCTGGGCCCCATCTCCTGACTCCATACCAGAATCCCCAAACCAGAGGAGAGAGAAGATACAATGCTGCACACATATGCACCCGTGCAGTGGTGGAGCGCACATTTGGCATCCTGAAGTCCCGTTTCCGATGCCTGGATAATTCCGGGGGGGCCCTGTTGTATTCCCCAAACTTTGTGTGCCAGATCATCAGTGCATGTTGTGTGCTGCACAACTACGCCATGAGAAAGGGCCTGGAGATTGACTTATGTGATGACCTGACCCCCGAGCCACACTGCCCCCCCCCCTCACAGAGGCGACCCCGTGTGCTGAAGGAACAGCAGTCAGGAGTTGCCTCGTGGAACGTATCTTTGCACGTTAAACACACACACATTCATAATGGCACACGGACAATGCACGCATGCACACCACTGTGGTCCCTAGCTCACACACACCACATCCACCTCACATTGGTTTAGCCCAAAGCCACGCCAAGGCACCAATGATGTTGCTGTCCATTCATACAACATTCACACGGTCGTGGGGATAACCTCACCCCGACAACCCAGTGTGACACACCTTGCTGGCAGGAATGTCGCCCACATTCACACACCAGTCACACTGCAGCCTGCACAACCGTGTGCAGATACTACAAAAAAAGGTTCATGCTATTGGCCGACATGGCATGCCCTTATAGGAGGATGGCACATCCTTCTGTGGACGTCTCTCCAAAAAAAAAGAGCTCAAAATCTGAGCACACCAAAAAAAATGGCACTCATTTCCCCTGTCGTGGGCCAGGCATGGTGCCACGGCTCCGGCTCCTCAATTGTCTGGAGGGAGCCTCGGGTGGGGGGGTGCTCATCAGGAGAAGGATCATCCCCTCCTCTGTCACTCCTGGCTGCCTGCCCTCTAGGGCAAGGGCAATGCGTCGAGGAAGGAGTTTGTCCGAGCCTGCGGGTGGTGGTGTGCCGCTGGTTGCGCCTCGTCTGCCTCCCCTCCGCCTCGATGACAGCAGTGTTGGCCTGTACAGCCACTGCCAGGCTACTCACCTCCGTCACGAGGCCTGATGTTGTGGCCTGCAGCTCCCCAATGCAGGTCACCACAGCAGCGCAGTTCCCACTCACGTCCTGCAGGGTGTCACAGATGGAGCTGCCCTGCTTAGCCTGCTGCGTGAGGCACCGCTGCAATCAATGTGCATGCAGCCTGGTTCTGGGCCGAGGAGGCGCAGGTCACCGGCTAGAGCACCCATATGGCGTGTCTGCCAGGCCTGCTCCCTCTGCAGTCCTTCTTGGAGGGCTCCGGGTACACCCCTGGTCTTCCGTAAAGCCTTCCTGGGGGAAGGAGAGGCTTGTACCTATCTGGACGGGGTAGATCTGGAGGGGGTTCCCCTGGAGGGGGTAGCCCTGCAGGGGGTTCCCCTGGAGGGGGTAGAACTGATGGGCTTGGAGGTGTCTGAGGGTCCAGGGATGGAGGAAGCATCCTTATAATAAACGCATTCCTCTTGGTGGAGATCCACTGGCTCCCCCACAACGATCTCAAGAGGATAGGTGTGGGCATTCCCCTCCACCAATACTACCTGGCTTCCCAGGGGTCAGAATGAGGCACAGAATGTTTCAGGGATGGCGTGGGTCGGACACCAGCATCAGATACCTATCCTCAAGTCCTGCTCACCGGAGTCAAATCCCTCCATGCCCTCCACCTGCTCCTGCGCCAGACACCTGGCGACAACCTCCTCCTCATCGGTCAACCGCACATCAGAAGCTGGTCCTCCTCCCGTGCCCCTGGCGTGCCTCCTCATACTGGCCAGCTTATCCCAGACCCGACGTCTCATGTCATTAATTTTCTTAGTAATATCTTCAGGGGTCCGGGTCTCATGCCCAATGGTATTGACATCCAGGGTGATCTGCTCCAGGATCTCCCTCTTACATGCCCTGCTGGTCCTGGCACTGTGGGCACCATGGAGGTAAACATCATATTTGGCTATTGCAGCAAAAATAATAGCCCTCTCCTCATTAGAAAAGTTTCTCTTCCTCCTCTCCTTGCCCACATTTGCAACTGCCATTACTCAGCAAAAGTACTTTGCTTCAGGGGGGAAACAAACGGATGTACTTTTGCGCCGGACGGGCGTATGACTGGGTGTATTTATGCGCTTGGCCTAAGCTGGTGGGCCAGCGTATCTCAGGAAGTTGCGCCGGCGTAGTTGTGAGCATGCACATAGGGCTGCTAACCGTACGTCCGCGTCACTGCGCATGCGCCGTTCATGATACACCAGGCGTAAAGCATTGCACCACGTTTGGACCATCATTTGCATAAGGTCACACACACTTACGCTGGCTTACGCCGACGAAATTACGTTACACCGGCGCAACGTTAGGAGCATTTGCTTTCTGAATTCCATACTTGCCTCTCTGCGTTGCGTCGGCGTAGCAGAAAAGAGATACGCTACGGCGGCATATATATGCGCGGAGGTATGTGAATCCGGGCCATTGTGGTTTTTTTTTTCAAAATTTACGCTCTTTTTTTGTTTATAGCGCAAAAAATAAAAAGTACCGTCCTCTGCGCTGCTGATATACATGCATCTGTGTTTGTGTTATGGGGTGCACACCCTAATGCAATCGCCTGCACACACCAATGCATATGCAGGTCTTTTTTTTATATGATTGGCTAACTGAATTGAATATTTGCATGATTTTTTGAGTGAAGATTCTCAACTTCTGTAGGAAATCAGCCCAATTGTGTGTACACAAAATAACAAGACAAAGATTAAAATGCAGTAGCCCAGAGGAACCATTCTTCAGTCACTTTTTATTGCTCTGAGGGATCTGAAGACCAAAATCCAGTTGCTATGAGTTACTGCACTTTGTACATCTTTCATTGCACTCCCCTATTTAATAAACAGAGTATGTTAGAGACTGGAGTTTATTCATAGTAAATAACTAATGCAGGGACCAACTTCTTCTCTATACAACATTCTAAATGGAATCTGGCCTTAAAAATATTGCTGGAATACAGCAGCATTTCTATTAGTTCCCTATTAGCCCTGAAGATACCACTTTTCACTGCAATTGAAAAATGATGAACTAAAGAAGTGGAATCATTATTACAAGTGCTACTTTAAGCTTTTTTTCCTTATGTGCATTTGCCTCATTACATTTATCCATTTGTAGAAATAATATTTTCTTGGCTGTAGGGGAAACATTAAACTGTGTTTTATAGGTTTGGTTTCAAGTACGATCGTCCAGCTGTCCGCAGTTCAGAAAAAGCTCTTATGTATTACGTGTCCCACCATCATCTATTAACCCTTTGCTAGGTTTTGGGTTCCCAATGCTGTAGAAATAAAAAACAGGGTTCTAAAGATTATACAGACTGTTTAGGAATAAAAATAAAAATAGAATAATGATGCTGCGCTGTTAATGTGTGGTGTGTAACACACTTCTGATAAAGTGAAAGTGTAATATTAACCACTTAAGCCCCAGACAAATATGCTGCTAAATGCCCAGAGGCGTTTTTACAATTCGGCACTGCGTCGCTTTAACAGACAATTGCGCGGTCGTTCGACGTGGCTCGCAAACATGGCTCTTCCCATAAATAGAGCTTTCTTTTGATGGTATTTGATTGCCTCTGCGATTTTTATTTTTTGCGCTATAAACAAAAATAGAGCGACATTTTTGAAAAAAAAAACTATATTTTTTTACTTTTTGTTATAAGAAAAATTGAATAAACTAAATTTTAGTCAAACATTTAGGCCAAAATGTATTCAGCCACATGTCTTTAGTAAAAAAAAATCACAATAAAAAAAAATTAGTTACCTAGCGGCAACAGCGACACTAATCAAAAAAATTATCGCTTAGTGACGCTGGCAATATGGAGTAAAAGGGGTTAACTAGGGGTGATCAAGGGGTTAAAACTTTATTAGGGGGGGTACGGGGCTTCCCTGAACCTAACACTAACTGCCTGTCACACCAACTGTCACACTGACACTAAATGCAGTGATCAGTACATATATGATCACTGAATTCAGTGACAGTGTGACAGGGGGGTGGGGGGTGATCGCAAGGGGTTAAATGTGCCTATGTGTACTGGTGTCAGTGTAGTGTTGCTGCGAGTTACTTTGACTGATCTCTCCTCTCAGCGGTTTGAAAATACCGCTGAGAGAAGAGCTGCATCATTTCCTCTGCCAGTGTTTACATTTTACTGGCAGAGGAAGTGACATGGCGGAACACGACGGGATTGGCTGGGAGAGATCACGAGGGGGTGGACAGAAACGGACCGCCGCCCCCTCAAAATGGATCGCTCCCAGAGGTAAGCCGTCCGCCGCACGCAGCGGAGGGGGTCCCGATCGGATCCCCGACCCGCTAGAAGGCAGGGACGTATATACGCCCATCTGCCTGTACGTGCCATTCTGTGGACATACATAGGCGTGCGGCGGGCGTTAAGCGGTTAAAAAATATACATCAATGAATAAATATACAAATGTATTCTTGCAGTAAATTTGACGTGTACAAACATAATGCAACTAAACTAAATAGAAAAAAATATAAATTACTGTAGTTGGTATATTGAGTTGAGTTGAGTTGAGGTGCACTTTCTATAGCGTGGTCAATTACCCCGGAGGATCCCGACACGCTGTATAATGGTGACAACCTGATAAACATGATAAACATGTGCAAACACAGCAAAGTAAATGCCATAAATGAGGTGTAATAAACTCAGATGCCCATATAACACTCAAAAGAGTGAATTACAACAAAACAATAAAGGTCCATAAATCAATCAACAGTTAATAGATAGGTGATGGATCCCTTCACTATAAGAGGTAATAAGTGAGTAACCGGTGCCTGGCCAATCCAATGTAATAACACCTCTGTGTGCACTAGCCTCTCACCTTACAGCTGTAAGGTAACAATATAATTATGAAGTTATTTCCCAAATCCTTCAAACTGCCTCAGGGGGTTCTCTGGGTGTGCTTCTCTGGTAATCCCGCCTGGTGACTCCCTATGGTAGATTGTACTTCCTCTATGGGGGTCCCTCTCGATATCCTAAATGTTGGTGGTATATGTAGAAAAAAGGTTCCAGATAGTGTGGTATCATTTTAAAAATGTTATTGAGATAAAAACACAACTGGTACACTCACTTGTGCAAAGGATGTAACAAGCATACAATCCATGCGCGGCGAGGTTGCACTCCTGGTATGCCTATCGCTCACACCCGAAGCGTATCATCACACCCACGTGACTTAATCGGGCTATCTAATTCCATGATGAAGTCATGTGGGGGTGACGATACACGTCGGAATTGAACGATAGGCATATCGAAAGTGACGCGGGAGTGCAAGCTCGTTGCTCGTGGAGTATATGCTTGTTACCTTCTTTGCACAAGTGAGTGTACCAGCTGTGTTTTTATCTCCAGTTTTTATCTACAATTTTAAAAACAATATCTATATCTGGAACCTTTCTTCTACATATACCACCAACATTGAGGATTTTGAGAGGGACCCCATAGAGGAAGTACCATCTACCATAGGGAGTCCTCAGATGGAATTACCAGAGAAGGACACCCAGAGGATCCCCTAAGGCAGTTTGAAGCATTTGGAAATAACTTCATAATTCTGCTGTTACCTTACAGCTGTAAGGTGAGAGGCTAGTTCTCAGAAACCATGAATCAGGCCGATACAGAAGTAAACTTAAATCTCACTTGTTTAATGCTAATAATAAAAAGATAAACAGAGTAAACATAGTCAAAACATAGCCAGAGTTAAGAAACTGGATCAAATAGTCAGACAAGCCAAATGTTAGGGAGCCAAAGAAGAACATTGTTGAACAGCAAGCAGGATCAGGAGCCAGAAGGGATGTCAGCCAAGCAAGTCTTTAACAGGAAACATATAAATCCCCCGTAAGGGAGAAAAACACTGCGCTAACGTGAATAAGTGAAAATATATTGGAAATAAATTAATATAAAGAAGAGCTGCAGGTACCAATTACTTGAATCAAAGTAATCCACAGAAATACAAAAAATTATAGGTACAGCTAAAATCATCATGACATATATGATAATGTAAAATAATAATAATTGAATATAGGATATCCTATGAATAAGGTGACAAAAAGGGCTGGTGTGATTATAGGAAATGAGATTCAGAAGTGATCCAATAAATAAAGTCCATAATCAGTGAAGCTAAACATAAAATCTTCTTCCACCAAAGAACACCCAGTGAATAAGGTTGGCTCCTTACCACAAAGATTGACCGTATATACACCGGTCAGATGAGCCTAGGGATAATTAAAGTCTTCCCAGACTGACTTCTCCAGAGCAACAGACAGAATATGTGATAGTTCCACGGCGTTGTTGAATAGAGTATAGGGATGTTTTCAAAGGCTCATGGGAGAGAAAACAAAAAAACAACCCATGGTGTAGTACGTAGAGAAAAGGGTTTATTTAACAAAAGGAATGAATGGAAATACACTCACACTTTAGTTGTAGGTACAGCGCGAATAATAATATGTAATAGGGCTCCGTGCTGTGTAATCCGTATCTGGTGGACGTGATGACGCACCACTGCTTAGGCCACACCTACGTGTTTCGTCATCAAAAGACGTCTTCGGGGATTGGCTCGTCTTTAACAGGAACACAGGAGTTTCAACATCACAGAGTTTCTGTGATGTTGACCAAAGGGAAAGGCAGAGATCATCTGAGCTGGACGGCTTAAGTAGGCAGGACTGACGAGCAGGATATCATCAACAGGTGAGTCACTGTGGAGAAATAGGAACTGGCAATCAGCTGCTGAGTGACCAGCTCAGAGAAGGAAGGTCTGACCCCAGCCCTGACACTAATGCACATAGACATGTTATCACATTGGATTGGCCAGGCACCAACTACTCACCTTATTATCTCTTATGATGAAGGGATCCATCACCCATCTATTAACTGTTGATTGATTTATGGACCTGTTTTTTTGTAATTCACTCTGGCACTTTAAGTGTTATATGGGACATCTGAGTTTATTGCATCTCATTTATGTCATTTACTTTGCTGTGTTTGCACATGTTTATCAGGTTTTCACCATTATACGCTAACTCACTTTTAGTTTTTTCATTTAGTTTTATTATGTTTGTACATATCACGTTTGCTGCAAGAATACCTCCACATTTGTATTTTTATTCATTGATGTATATTTTTTAATATTACACTTGCAATTTATCAGAAGTGTGTCACACACCACAAATTAACAGTGCAGCATCATTATTCTATTTGTATTACTTATCTTACCACGGATCAGCTGAGCGGTGCCTGCAGCAGTTTAATTTTTATTTATTTTTTTGACAGCACAAGAGTGCTCATTTATAAAGACTGTTTACTCGCTATACTTTTAGCTGTGAGCACACTATATTTTATTCTTCTGTATTTATACTGCATAGAACATTTTCTACAAAGTGACATTGTTAAATAATAATTTAACAATAAGTAATTTGAGCAGGGTAGCTCAATGGTCACATGGCCTGTGGTTACCTGGTATATTTTGGGTATTTCACATTAGAAACTGCTATCTTCCTCCATCTAATAGACCCTGTCTGGTATGTTTTTGCAGTACAGTGGCCCAATTAGTCAATATACAGTACATGATTGGCTGGTTCCAGCAACAGGTTATGCCTGTACGGAAATGGAAGTGGCCATACTCCCCTCCAACGAATCAAAGCATAATATAATTTATAGAAATGTGCATTCCACCCGGAGTACTTTAATAATCATCTCTTGTGTCAACATTTTCCTATATGTAACAAAGTCGATTTTCATGTCGACTGGACTAAATCCCTTAGTTCAGCTGATAAAAAGGATAAATAATATGTACATGCCTTTTTAAATATTTACAATGCAATATAGAGGAAACCACAGAGACGGGACCGTTATCTAAATCTGACCTAACAACCCCTACACAAAGCCTCATTTACATTAAAATAGAACTAAAGGCACAACTTTTTATAAGGAAGGGTTATAACTCCAGTAAGGTTTATTTGCCATTTTTATCCCATTGGGGAGATCTACCTTCTCGTTCTGTCCCATAATCAAACAGGAAGTGAGTGGAAATCCCTTCAAATTAAGAGAATTTGTTGGGGACATTGAGGTCAAAAGAATTAGTGTCCCCATTGGAAGATTTCACCTTACTTTCCTGGAGAAAACCCAAAATCGAGTATTTTCTTTTATGCTGAGTACACACGATCGCTCCATCCGATGAGAACGGTCTGATGGACCGTTTTCATCGGTTAACTGATGAAGCTGACTGATGGTCAGTCGTGCCTACACACCATTGGTTAAAAAACTGATCATGTCAGAACGCGGTGATATAAAACAAGCATGCGTCGACTTGATTCTAAGCATGCATGGATTTTTAAATTTAAAACAAGTTGGCTTTTTTTAACCGATGGTTAAATAACCGATGGCGCGCACACACACGATCGGTTTTGACTGATGAAAATATTCCATCAGACCATTCTCATCAGTTTGACCGATCGTGTGTATGCAGCATTACTTTCATTTTCAATAATAATGGTAAACAGGACAAATAGAGGTTGAATTTCCCTAACTAGGAAATTGACAGCAATACAAACTGATCTAATCCACCTTCCCTCAATCCAAAACTAAAAAAAATGTTTTGCCTTAAGTTATACTTTAAGGGCCAGTTCACACCACATGCAGTCCAGTGCATTTTTTGCATCAAAAACGCATGGAAAGTAGGTTATATGTTTTCCAATGGCATCGTTTACACTGGTGTGGTCAGTTTCAGGGTGTTCCGGATACAGAAAAAAAAACATGCTGCATATTTTCTGCAGTGGACTGTACTGGAATGCTGTAAAACACATAAAAAATGCGCTGGAATGCATTGGAACACATAAAAAATGCACTGGATGTCAGTACAATGATATGAGAATAGGAAAAATAGGAAAAAAGCTTTGGAATGCATCCAAAAAGGCATCAAAGATGCATCAAAAATGCTCTAAAAACGTGCATGCAGAAACAGATCCAGAACAGACCTGGAGTGTGTTTTTGTGGTGTGAACCAGCCCTTAGCTGATCTTTTCATACCTATATTGAAACAGAATTGTAGACCACAGCTTCCCCTTTATCAATAGACATAAAACCAGTGTCTCCATAGATGGTGTTTTATTATTATTGCCAATATTGTCTACAGTACTGTGCAGTAAAGACATACGTGTCGGGGCTATAGCGATATACAGCATATACAGTAAGTATTGGAAGGTACAAATGAAAGGATTGGGACAACAAGATTTTGAAGTGTTATAAGCGTGTTTTCTCCAATGCAGTATAAATACAGCTGGTGCAGTGTTACCAGTAAAATGATCTTTCTTGTGTTTATTTTATTATTTTTTTAGTATCCTTTAGATTTTTCACACATGTTTTTACGCAGGATCTTGCTCTCAGAAAGATCCAACATAAAGGGTAACATATTTGGTAAGGTTGAATAAACAACCTGAACACTAGTCCATCAAGTGTGTGTGTACAGTATGTTGTTACCGTGTCAATAGCCCAGTATGTTGTGTTTGCAAAGAAACACATTTAAACTTTTTTTTTTATTTATCTACAGTCCCAACCGACACCACTAAATGTAGAAGAGGGGTTCCACATCCTTACTACTCTTCAGTAAAGAACTCCTTATGCAGTTTAAAGAGGTTGTAAACCTCCAAAAAACAAAACCTGCAAGACAAAGGCATAATGAGCTAGTATGCATACTTACCTTTGAATGATGCCCTGAATCGGCACACAGCTGACAGGGCCGACATCTTTCTCTGAATTACTTCTGGGTTTGCGAGCTCTGGAGCTGTGATTGGCAGGAGCCATGAAGACATGCATGCGTGCGGGAGCTACTGGTCAAGACACAGGCCCAGAAGAAATAGCTTGAGCGGGCCGTTTCTTCAGTGCGCATGCGCCGATGATGTCGGCGGCAGCATATATAGTAAATATTTCCTAAATGGTGCAAGTTTAAGAGATATTTACAGTATCTACAGGTAAGCCTTATTCTAGGCTTACCTGTAGGTACAATTAAAGAGGAAGACTTTACTTCCTCTTTAAGATTAATTTTCTCGTCGTCCAACTTTATTGTGTGGCCGCGTGTCTTCTTTAGAGACCTTAGGTTAAATAGTTTTGTCCCAATTGTCACCATTAAAGATTTGTATATTGTGATTATATCCTCTCTTAAGGATCTCTTCTGCAGGAAGAATAGGTTTAATGTTTGTAGGCATTCCTCAAAACTGAGGTCTTCTAGCCCCTTATTAGCTTTGTTGCACTTCTCTGTATTCTTTCAAGGTCATGTGCTTAGACTCCACATCTCATTTTTTAGGGCTAAGGCCTCGTACACACGACCGTTTTCCTTGACAGAATCCATCAAGAAACTTGGTGGCAGAGCTTTTTTGCCGAGGAAAACGGTCGTGTGTATGCTTTTCATTGAGAAAACTGTTGTGGAACTCGATGAGAAAAAAAAAGAACAAGTTCTCCTTTTCCTCGTTGGGAGTCTCAATTCCCTCGTCGTGTTCCTTGTTGGGCTGATTTTTCAACGAGAAACACGTTCGTGTGTATGCTTACACATCCTCACAAGGGTGGCGCCAGTGGAATCAAACTTCCCCTTTATATTGCCATCGTACGTGTTTTACGTCACCGTGTTTGAGAACGACGAGATTTGGTCTTGACAGTGTGTACGCAAAGAAAGCTTGTCAAGATTCTCGACAAGCCTAATAAGGAACTTGTCGAGAAAAAAGATGTTTCATTTACGACGAGTTCCTCGGTCGTGTGTACGAGGCCCTACACCCTCTCCAAACTTGCAGATAGGACTACTATCCAGTTGATTGTTCCCCTGCACATGATTGGATGTTGAGAACTGTTTCACTTCTCAGGCCGTGTACACACGGCAGAGAACCTCGACGGGCAGAACACATCGTTCCGCCCGTCGAGGTTCTCTGCCGGCCGTCGAAATCGGCGACCCGCCCGTCGGGAATGGCAACCAGCCATTCATCCAGGCGGGCCGTCGAGCAAAAAGAGAGCCTGCTCTCTTTTCGCTCGACGGGATTCCCGACGGGCGGGGCGAGCCAGGAGCGTACACACGGCCAAGGTCCTCGCTGGAATGCAGCTTCCAGCGAGGTTCTCGCTGGTTTCCAGCGAGAACCTCGGTCGTGTGTACGCCGCCTCACTTTATATCACACATCATTTAAGGAAACCACTCCCTTTTTCATGTTTAAAATGTATCTAATACAACAATTGTTTTTGATGGGAGATCAAAAATGTTGAGTTGAACAGGACTAAACTCTAAAAGAGGATATTCCTTGGTTTGGAGAGATTCCTTCCTGCTGTGTCTACAGGATAAAAAATGATAATGCTTATAAGAGGGGCGTGCAGAATAATGACCTCCTCAGATTGCCTCTACTCTTTCATTGTCATGTTTGTATTTGGAGAATGACATCACCCAGGATCCCTGCCATCTTGTTTACATACAGAAGCCAGAGGAACTTGGTCATTTGCAATGGGATTAATAGTAGGTAAAGAGTGTCCAATAATGCAGATCCCCATTAATCATTAGACATGTGCAGACTGGAATATTTCGTTTCGTTTTTTCATTTTAGTCTGGAAAATAAATTTATTTAGTTACTCCCGAAAATCGTTTTGATTTATTTCGTATTTCGTTTTTCGTCCGAAAATCCAATAATACTTGGTTTCTGTCGAATGGTCAAAAGAATATTTGACGGAACTTCGAAACTTTACATCGAATCGTACATTTCCGGTCGAATATTCCGCCTACAAGAATTCTAATGTTGTATGACTAGTAATAATGTTGAATCTATTTTCTCATAAATCGAAATCTATTCTCTGTAATGTCGAATCTATTATTTCTATAGTGTCGAATCTTTTCTCTATGATGTCGAATCTTTTCTCTCTGATGTCAAATCTTTTCTCTATAATGTCGATTCTCTCTATATCAAATTTTTACCGCAACGAAAACGAAAATAAAACATTTTTTGTGTCGGATCTTTCCGATTTTCGGACAAAAATGCATTCTAACGAAAACGAATGCACATGTCTATTAATCATAATGATCCACTGCACGACAATGTAGACCTGGTGTGCCTGGCAATCTTTACTTGCTGGTATCAGGTACTGCATGTCCATTCATGTGGGGGTAGGAAAATCTGGGCACCCACTTATTCTAAAAGGGGTTTCCAAATTCCAACTAGTCCCCCTAGATTCCCACATCCCGTTTGGGGGACAGGATGTGGAGATGTTTGGGGTCACCACCAAATTGCCAAGGGGAGGCTTTGCCATTGCTCAATGTCCCTCCTTTCCTGGCCACCCATTTTGTATGCCTGGATAAGGGTCTTATAAGAATCTTTGTGGGACCCTGCACCAGTTTTTTCTCTTAAAAGACCAGCATATCTTTAGAATTGTTTTAAAATAAAACAGAGCAAGTACTCGTTACTCATTCACATAAAAAAGTAAATAAACATCTTTAATTACATGCAATTTCCACCAAGTAATCCTGCTATGTAGATCCACATCAATCACAATGACCTGTGAAATCTTACAGCGCTACTCTAAGCAAGTGTCTCTCCCCCTGGCACTCAAGTGTAGGGGTGCTTACACCTAAGCACACACACCTAGAGGTACTGGTAAGCTGTTTGTAGCTGCCTCAGCCAGCACTACTTCACTGACCATGCCCCCTGACAAGAGCTATGACTAAGACCCAGTAGGGTAAAACGTGTTGGGGGCTTAATCAGTAGAGCAGTGCTGGCTGAGGCTGTGACAAACACCTTTCATTGATAGGGCTGGGATAGCGGCGTCCTAAATACTAGTTACCAATCACAATGACTTGTTGCACTGGATGATGGTCACCCAATTAGAAACATAGTGATGCTAAAAAAAAGACCAAGTGGTCCATTCACTTACTGTTGACTGACTCACTACCCCTACTGGAAGTCTATTTCAAGCATTAATTACTCTTTCTGAAAAATAATACTTTCTAAGATTAGTTTTGAACTTTTCTCCTGCTAGTTTAAGCTTATGTCCCATTTCCTTGACCTTGATCATATTGAATATATTGCCCTCCTTATTCATACCCATGTTAATGCATTTAAATGTTTCATTTGTGTTTCTTTGCTCTAAGGCCCCTTTCACATGTACAAATCCCGAGAGGATCCGTACACTTGTATCCGATTGCTCAGCGGGGATCGCTCCGTTGATCCCCACTAAGCCGGTAGGTGACAGGGCGGTCCCTGCACAGGGACCGCCCTGTCAGATCTCCACTCTCCCCTATGGGGGGATCGGATGAACATGGACCGTTTGTCTGTTTTGCCACTTGTTGGCAAAAAATTGGCAGCTGCACTTTTATTGGTGTATTCAAATCAATAAATAACAACATTCTGATAATTTTATTACTTCATAAAATTCTAAAAATTTCAAACAATAAACTTAAAACAGCTCAGTCTTAAAGGACTTGAGCATACAGAATATTTATAACCAAAGTCCCCACATCCCGGGTTTGAAATCTCAAGCCTGACCTACCTCACAACCACGGCCAGTTTAATGCCGTTTTGCAACCCTACATAAAAGATGTCTACTCCTATTTCTGACAGATGAACGCCATCTGATCTATATAATCCAGCAAAGCCACCCACTAAATCGTTGTCTTTAGAAAAACCCTCCAATGTGTGGCATACATTTTTTCCATATACTTGTTTAGACGTTTCCTAATCTTCTCAATTTTTTTTAACTGGGTGTCCTGCAGCCATACGAGCCAATGAACTATCTCTGAAAAGACTATTCTGGTATTTGGGAATGCTGAGAAAAATGTATATATATAAACAATATATATTAGTGGGGGCGCTAATTAAATAGGGTATTAATTAAATAATAACATAATATTAAATTAAAAGAAAAAATCAAAAACACCAGCCTGCCCGCACAACTACAAAACTGATGTTGCTGTATGGTCCTAGAAAAATGTTGTGCTGGAATGCACTAAAAATAAAATTAAATTTAAGACTAGGATAAATGAAGTGAAACAAATACACACAAAAACCACCACAATGCAAAATTATTGAAAAATAAACCAAAAAGTGTTGTCACAGACGTGATGTTCCCAACTTGACAGTCCTGAAACTAATGCTTCAAAATCGTTTTTTCACTGGAGATAGTTACATCTGAAATAACTAAAGTATTACAGGGCTATGACAGTCCTAATAAACGTCCTAGATGCAATGCAAAATGGTGAAAAATTACTATCTTAGTGATGTGTTCTGGAAAGGTCCTTTGAGAACCAAATCCAAAGATTATGACTTGCTATGTTCACCTTCACCAAAACTACAGGCAAAAGACACCCAAACATGCTCAAAGTGAGGATGGCAGCTTACCTGAAAGCAATGTCCCTTTTAATTAAAAAATAAGTCTATTGCGCTTGTAGCAAAGTATGTTGCTGACATGGATGGATGGAGATGATGCGGATGGAATCAAAGCCCCTGCCTCACTAACAGGCTCGGATCAGGATATGGAAATGAAAAGGTAAACGGCAATAGTGTAATCCTGTTTAATGAGTAAAAACAACATACAACACAAATATAAAGCTGCTTACATTTTGGGGTGCCACAGACCCGGCACTGAGGCTGGATGGCGATATCATTAGTACATATATAAGTCCCAAGTGGAGACGTCCTGACGTCCGTTCCACCCGTGACAGTGGTAAACCAGAGGGACCGCATGCCTTTAAAATTAAATTGAACTGATACCTGGTGAGAGGAGACCCGTCTGAGTGTATAAAAAAAAAAACCTTCCCTCAATGGCCGAACTGCTAGACATCTGTTCACCGATCTAACTGGACGTATATCCACATCTACACAGTGGAATAGAAATACCCAACAACCCTTACCTATCCTATCTGTCATTGACACAGGAATTAACAATCTTATCCCTGTCTCAGAGACAATCACATAATGTTTCAGTAAACCAAAACTACATTCTTATTTTCTGGCAACAGTTCAGATATTCTGAGCACCAAAGAAAGGCTAGAGCAAAAGCAGAATTAAACAAGCACAGCCTCGAAAATTAAAGAACACACCAAATTAAGAAAACTTATTTAGTAACTGAATTGAAATAGGTCTCCTATTATCTGGAAAGGAATTACTCTTCGTATACCCTTTAAGAGCCTGCTGAATAGAAAAGAATGCTGTACATGGAGTTCAGTTTCTTAACTTAAAGAAAACTGATACCCCCACCAGGATTTTGGCAATGTGACTATGAAATAATTCTAACTGCATTAAACTACATTGAAATATCTGCTTCAGAATGAGAATCAAATTGTATATCAAGTTCCCTAGCAAAGTCGGACGACCTGTGCCATGCGGCTGAATATTCAGCCCATGTACTGTCTGCAACAGAATGTCTTATAGCATTTGTAAAAACTTCTAAATTAGGCTCCACAGATGTTCTGGACACGCATAAGCTTCCTTGTCTGAATTGGGCAGAAGTTGATGGAATTTGCATACCTAAAATCAAAACAAGGCATCCGCAATTTGATTCTTCTGCCCTTGAACATATCTGAAATTTTCTTGAAGGGACCTTGTTTCTAATACAGTAACATGTACTTAACCTTATATATATATATATATATATATATATATATATATATTTTTTAAGAGGAAGGGCGACTGTATTAACTTAGGTCTACCAGAGTGAGTCACATTCTCCATACTGATGAGTTGACGTTTTTTCTTTTGGCTCTCTCCACTGAATAGAGTGATGGGGGAGCAAAGGAAAGGTAAGCAGATGCTGCCGAGGGTAGTGGGGATTGATGCAAAATTATTGTTTGCCCTAATTAGGCAAGGCACAGGTTTACAATAAAATATTAGGGGTCTAGCTAAGGCCTAATCCAACTAATGCAAACATGCAGGTAAACTAGATTACAGACATTTGCAATTACAGTGGATGGTCACTAGGTGTCAGCACAAAGGTATTATATAGGGCTGTTACTGATCAAAATGTTTGTGTTCGATTAATCGTTTATTTTTTTAATCGATTAATCGACTAATTTCGATTAATTATAACGCACATACAGAGCCAACTACTTTTAGCTGATCTCCTTGCAGGCCGATTCCCAGTGTAGCTCCAACCACTGGGAAAATGGATAGCAGGATACAAAAAACACACAAAAGTCAGTGCTCAATGGGAACAGCATTAAAACTTGCATAGTCTTCAAATAGGTAACCAAATAAATATTGCACTGGAGATAAAATCGATGTAGCTACATAAACTGTAAAAATGATGCGAGTAATACCAAACGGTACCAAAAGCAGTCATAAAAACATGTAGCTAAGTATGATACTGGTATAAAAATGTGTATAACCAGGGCTTTTTTTCAGCAGGAATGTGGGGGAACGCAGTGCCGGCACCTCCAGCTCTGAATGTATGTAATGGCAAGAGGTGCTGGGGTGTACTTGAGGGTCTATTAATGCTGGCTGCTGGGGGGGATCTATTGTTGCTGGTAGAGGATCTACTGGGAGACAATCGTTGCTGGGAGACATCAACTATTGAAGGAGGGGTCTATTCTTGTTAGCTAACCAGAGTCTATTGTTGCTGGCTACAGGTGATCTTTTTTTACTTCCTATCATATACAAATTACTTAGTATCACAACTTGATACTTGGTTCTGAATCCATTACTGAGAGGTTGGTAGAGGGTGGAACCAAGTAATGGTGCTCGGAGGTAGGTAGGGGGTGGAACCAACGAATGGTACTCAGATGTAAGTAGAGGGTTGGAACCAAGGTATGGTGCTCGGAGGCTGGTAGAGAGTGGAACCAACAAATGGTGCTCAGATGTAAGTAGAGGGTTGGAACCAAGGTATGGTGCTCGGAGGTGGGTAGGGGGTGCACACAACAGGTGACCTGGAAGTAGGGAGTTCCTGCACCTATTCTCTGAGAAAAAAAGCCCTGTGTACAATGATACCACTGCTGAATCCAGATGAGGAGAGGTTAACATCAGTCCGTCGGCATGTAGATGTCCCATGAAGGGAACTATCACAACTCCCAGTGGATGGCTGTAGAATCTCAGGTTGGTGGAGGGAAGTGATAGAGGGAAGTGTAACAGCCCTTGTGTGTGGCAGATAGTAAGGTCCCGCCGGCATGCAGATATGAAGGCACAGCAAAGGAGCCCTTCAGATGGACATGGCAACCGGATCTTTGACGGAACTCCCTGAAGGCCCAAAAGCCGTCGAAAAAAATTAAAGATTAATCGATTAATTAAAAGTCAATTTGCACAGCCCTAGTATTATACATTATATAATGAATTCCAATGTAAAGTATTGGATACATGATAAGTGTTCCAGAACAATAAATAAAAAAACATAAAATACACACTGGTGGGTGCTCTATGGGGTGAAGTGTGCGAAGTTGTACTGTAAGTAATATAAAATACAAATATGGAAGCAACCATTGCTTACATATTTTTACAGGTATACGCTCTGGGGTTGACATTATGATTCTGGCTTTATTACCTGTTGAGCCTTTATCAGATACCAGCAGTAAAGTGTAAAAAGTTTGACGACTTCTCCTGCATACTTGTTCCAAATCTATGCTTTGCTACATAGTGAAGTTCGGATCAGGATAATAGCCTGTCATTCGAATATTATGTGGGCTGCCATCGCTGACCTTTTTATGAAAATGCTGGCTACCTGGCTCTTCTTTGACTTCAATGCCTTCTCAGTCATTTACCTACAACAAATATGCAGATCTGGAAAGAGTGAATTTGGATCTCCTAACATACATATGTTTGTTTCTGGTCAATGACTCAAAGTATTGAAGTTAGGTAAGCAAGACAGCCAAGCAACAAGCATTTTCAGAAATAAAGTTCGGCAAGCCTATGTCTCTGTCTGATGTCTTCTGCTAGGTTTCCTATATAAGCCTGTCAGTAAAGCCATATTTCTATCCTTACAATTCCCCTTTAAGGGCAACGCGTTTCTATACTTTGCCAATGTATTTCAGCAGCTGTGTATTTACCATTTTTGTTTGTATTCTCTACTCACATTATTATATGTTTGAAATCTTGAATCAAAGCAACATTTGTGTTCATTTCAGGTCAAATTAAACTGTGTTCATTTTTTCTTGCTTTCATAACCCTCTTCATCTTTTAAAAAAGAATAAAAATAAAAAAATAAAAAAGCGTAATGGTAGTGCGGAACAAAGAGCAGAAATTAAAATTCATTCCCGTCTATTCCTGATTCCCAAGAGCTGTAGTGTTATGTGTAAATTTTACATAACATTAACAACGGTGAGGCTTTCAGGAGTTTTAATTGTCACATCCATCACTTAGACAGAGACAATTTGAAGCTAGGGTGACGAAGGAGAGGATTACTAAACTTGTGAAGCATACCGTAGATTACTGAGAATATAGCGCGGTCAGATTTACTGGGGTGTAATTATCCCGTGTGCTTTGTGTAGAGTTTTAGCAAATGTAATTGTTATCACAATAGCCCTGCCAAAGCTTAAAGCACAGCAGTTAACTTGGAAATATAATCATCACCATGAAATGCATTTTGTTGTGTCTCACAGCTGCACTGTAGAAAGGCTGATGGTAGTTTAGGCAAAAATCTGCAGAAGATGGCTTAAACAGTGTGACACATTCACACATACAGAACTAGAGTCACATGGATGCAGAAACATGTGTATACACATACATACAGTAGTTAGTCTGGATGACAAAAGACTCAAATCCATCTAGTTCAACCAATAAAAGGGAAAAATATATATATATATATACAGGGGCGGACTGACCAGTAAGTCACTCGGGCACTGCCCGAGGGCCCCATGCCACTAGGGGGCCCCATCAGGGTTGCCAGGCTCAGTAAAACCAGGGACAGTATGTAAATATCTTCTTTTTTTTTTTTTTTACATCCGTCCCTGATATGTCCGAAACTGACATGCTTTTGATGTGAAAATCCAGAGATTTTAGCTGCCTCGCCTCTGCACTGCCTCCTGGCGTGGTGACCATCTGTAAGCCCGGGGGCCCCATAATCTTCTATTGCCCGGGGGCCCCATGAGTTGTCAGTCCTCCCCGAATATATATATATATATATATATATATATATATATATATATATATATATATATATATAAAGTATTCACAGCGCTTCATTTTTTTCACATTTTGTTATGTTACAACCTTATTCCAAAATGGATTTAATTCATTCTTTTCCTCAAGATTCTAAAAACAATACCCCATAATGACATCCTGAAAAAAAGTTTGTTTGAAAACGTTGCAAATTTACTAAAAGTAAAAAATGAAAAAAAAAATCTACATTAGTATTCAAAGCCTTTGCCATGACACTCAAAATTGAGCTGATACATCCTGTTTTCAATACTCATCCTTGAGATCTTTCCACAACTTGATTGGAGTCCATCTGTGGTAAATTCAGTTGATTGGACATGATTTGGAAAGGCCCACACCTGTCTATATAAGGTCCCACAGTTAACTGGGCATGTCAGAGCACAAACCAAGCCATGAAGTCCAAGGAATTGTCTGTAGACCTCCGAGACAGGATTATATTGAGGAATAGATCTGGGGAAGGGTGCAAAAAAAAAAAATTCTGCAGCATCAAAGGTCCCAATGTGGCCTCCATCATCTGTAAGATGGAAGAAGTTTGGAACCACCAGGACTCTTCCTAGACCGGGCCGTCCAGCCAAACTGAGCAATCATGGGAGAATGGCCTTAGTCGGGGAGTCAACCAAGAATCCAATGGTCACGCTGACAGAGCACCAGCATTTCTCTGTGGAGAGAGAAGAACCTTCCAGAAGAACAACCGTCTCTTCAGAACTCCACCAATCAGGCCTGTATTGTAGAATGGCCAGAAGGAAGCCGCTCCTCAGTAAAAGGCACATGAAAACCCACCTGGAGTTTGTCAAAAGGCACTTGAAGGACTTTTAGACTATGAGAAGCAAAAGTCTCTAGTCTGATGAAAGAAAGATTGAACTCCTTGGCCTGAATGGCAAGCGTCATGTTTGGAGGAAACCAGGCCGAGCTCATCACTTGGCCAATACCATCCCTACAGTGAAGCATGGTGGTGGCAACATCATGCTGTGGGGATGTTTTTCAGCGACAGGAAATGGGAGAATAATCCGGATCGAAGAAAAGATTAATGCAGCAATGTACAGAGACATCCTTAATAAAAACCTGCTCCAGAGTGCTCTGGACCTCAGACTGGGGTGAAGGTTCATCTGCCAACAGGAAGATGACCATAAGCACGCAGCCAAGATAACAAAAGAGAGGCTATAGGACAACTGTCAGGTCACCTGAATCCAGGGGACAGATGCACCCCATTGTGGCCTGAAGTAAACCGCAAGGTAGTTACTGCTGCAGATAGAGCTCTAGATAATACAGGAGAGCAGGTACTCTGTAGTACTAACACAGATGCCCTGGGAGCATGATATTTCCCAGGGCACGGAATCTAAGAGCCAACGGGTGTACACCAGAGGCCCCTAGTGGTGGGAATGGATTTAGCGCAGGTGAGGATATTCAAGAACAAGCCAAAATCGGTAACTGGAATCAGACGTAGAACACACAGCAAATAGCACACAAATGCCAAAGACACAATATTGATCAGCAGGGCTGGCTTGCAGTGCACGGGTTAATATCGAGTTCCCTGATAGGGGCTGCTGTGGAGCCATGTTTAAGGAGAGATTACTTAAGCAGCCAGGTGAGAGTTTCTGGCCTCTTAAGCTGAACACATGGAGAGGTAAGCCGACAGAAAAACATTACTGCATTACCATGACAGCAACTCTGTTAATGTCCTTGAGCGGTCCAGCCAGATCGAGCCAGAGGTCCTGCAAAGAAGAATGGGAGAAACTGCCAAAAAATATTTACATTGTTACTTTTTCATTTGTAACATGCCTCATTCAAAGTCCCATGACCAATTTCTCTATGCAAAGTGTAAGGAGCATTCTTCCCACTGACCTTTACAATAATGTGTAATGAATTGTAGATATAGTCATTTTAAAAGGGTTTCCTGGGCCAGTTCGTCTTCGTCTGCGTTAAGAAGGTTGAGAAAAGCTGCCATAGCACTATATAAAAGTTTATACTTGGGTGGCACTGACTCTTTCCTAGAACCACATCCCAGCCGTGTGTTTGGATGAGACTGACTCCTTCTAAAAACGACACCACAGCCTCTGTTTGGGTAGCAATGAATCCTCCCCAGAACCTCATAACAGCCAAGCCTGTGTTTGGTTGAGGCCAACGTCAACCTAGAACCACATCACATCATATATTTGGATAATACTAACTTCTCCCCACAAGCCTGTGTTTCATTGGCACTGACGCCTCACTAGAACCATGTCCAGCCTGTTTTGGTGAGACTAAATCCTTCCTAGAACCACAACTCACCCTGCGCAAATGCTGCCAGTGCTGACCGGTGTGGTCTGGTGGGGGGAAGCAATTCCTACAGGCACTTTTGAGGGGCATGTGACTTATTCTCTTCCAAGCTCTGGTGCTTGGCAATTAGCTGCTGAGGCATCCAGTTCTGGGACAGAGAGAGAGAGAGAGAATTCTCAGCCATGTGTAAGCTGATCAGGACTTGCTCTTCCTTGCTCTTAGATCAGTCCTAAATCCCAATGTGGCAAATGAAGCTCTCAGCCTCACCTTGCATAGACACTTGTCATCCTGGCTGACACCAAACTTAGAATCAGTAGGCTGAGAGTGATTGTCACTGTGCAAGTTACTCAATGGGTACGTACACACAAATGGTAGTTGTCACCACGTGTTTTAACAGAATCACACACCATTTACTACATCTGCTAAAACAACTCTGGCCTTTAAAAATATCTGAGAAAGAAAACAATACCATTACAAAACAGGCAATAAGCAACATCAAAATAAATATAATTAAAAGTGAAGAATACTTAGCAAAGTTTGCATGATCTGTGGCATTGGAGTCCAAAACAATTTAGATAAGTTCAATCTGATGTATTAAGGTCATTGGTTCTCATTAATGACCCATAGCAGTTCTTTATAATTTCAATGCTAAATTGAGTAATGCAGCTGCTTTTTATTCACCCTCCAGAGGGTGTTTACACCCACATAACCAATCAAAAGGTCTGAGGGTGTGCAGTGGGGTATTGAAGTGATTTATGATATTTCAGTGGACACTCCCATTAGGCCAGATTTTCTAAATGCATTAATATCTTCAAATGACAATGTACAGGCTGCCAACCAATATATTATTGCAAAGAACAAAATTATGATTTAATAGAAAAAAACTATTTTTTAATGGGATGCACACGTCACGTAGGAGATGGAATGTGACCAATCCACCTTCTGGACATTATAACACAGTCATGATTGGTGCCCACTAACTAGTTTGTTATTTTCTTGAACATTTGGGTAGACGCATGCTATGAATGTAGTGTTATCATATCAGGATTTACGGAGTATAAATAGATGTTGGTCTTGGTAGTTCCAAAAATACAATACACAAGGATACGTACTGCTTTCAATCATTCGCTGAATATGTTAATGACTTTTTTATGATAGGGATTAATTAATGGTCTCTGGCCTTCCAGGCTCTGGCATAATGCTGTTTATGAAAACCATTTAGTAATTTATGAAAAACAAAAACCCCAAGAACTGTGGGAAACCAGCGCTATAATATTAAGGTCTATCGGGTATAGGATTACCAAGTTAGATAATCTGCAGCTGAAATATCCCTACTAGCAATATAAAATGTTTGTTCCAGGACTGTCTGGATCTCATTTACATATACTGTATTAGACTTTTACCAGGCTAATAGAGAACAAGTGTAGACTTGTTTTTTTTTTTTTTGAGCTGATCATTTAGCCATTTATGACTGGACTTATTAACAGGCTGTACACATCATGACTGAACAGGATTTATGATACTGCTAGAAATCTTACAACATCTTGCTAATGGTCTGCTCTGTATCTGAAGATGACTTGTGAATTTTGGAGAAATTAGAGATCAGCAATAGCATGCAATGCCAAGCTGCAGCCAGCTAGGTCAGTAAAATATTAGCATGCATTTAAACGGGTATTTACCCAAGAGATAAAACTATAATTCTACCACTTTACAATACTCTGGTTTGGCCACACATTGGAGTTGATTTACTAAAGGCCAATATACTTTACACTTTGCAAAGTGCAGTTGAACTCTGCAAGTGCAGTTGCTCCAGAGCTTAGTAAATGAGGTAAAGCTTCACTTTGCTAAGAATGCCCAATGACATGCATGGAATATAAAAAAAAATATGAATTTTTGCTTGCACATGATTGGATGGTGCAAGTCAGCAGAGATCCCCATCATTTACCATTCTCTGGAGCAATTACACTTGCAAAGTGCACAGTGTATTTGCCTTTAGTAAATCAATCCCATTGAGTATGCTGTCCAGTTTGGCTCTTCAGACAGCAGAAAGGATGTGTTGAACTGAAGAGTCCAAAGGAGACAGCAGAAAGGATGTGTTGAACTGAAGAGTCCAAAGGAGAGTAACACAGCTAATAGGGCTGGAGGATCTGTTATGAATAGTGTTGCTCACGAATATTCGCATTGCGAATATTCGCTACGAATATTGTATATTCGAGTATTCGCGAATAACTCGAATATTGCGGCGAATATTCGCTATGGCGAATATTCGTATTTTTTTCAAATGTATTTTTAAAACAGATCACATCCTAGTGATCTCCATCGACGTCTAAAAGCATTGCTGGTATGATTAGAGAGAGACCCTGGGCCGAGTAGCTGATGCGACTCTTTTATGTTGCCGAAAATTCGCATTGCGAATTTTCGGCAACATAAAAGAATCGCATCAGCTACTCGGCCCTTCTTTTGCATCAGGGCCAATCAGAATAACTCGAATATTCGGCAAAAGGAATATTGCGCGATTAGCTTCTCCGCCCTTCTTTTGCATCAGAGCCAATCAGAATAACTTGAATATTCGGCAAAAGGAATATTGCGCGATATTCCTTTTGCCGAATATTCAAGTTATTCTGATTGGCTCTGATGCAAAAGAAGGGCGGAGAAGAAATATATATTCGATATTTTGGATAAAATATCACGAATATTCGATATTAGCGAATATTCACGAATATTCTTCTATATATTCGCGCAATATCGCGAAATCGAATATGGCATATTCCGCTCAACACTAATTATGAAGAACAATAAACATTTTGCTTAATCTCCCTGGAGAAAGGATGCTTAAGAGGGGATATTGTAGTGATATATAAATACAGTAAAACCTTGGTTTGAGAGCGTTCTGCAAGACAAGCAAAATGTTTTAATAAATTTTGCCTTGATATACAAGCAATGTCTTGATATAAGAGTAGCGTCATGTCACAACTGAGTATAAAATAGAAGAGAAGAGCCTCTAAGTGTAGCAATTTGGTCACATTTAATGAAGGTACAACATTTAGCAACTTAGAGTGGTGCCTCTCTTCTCTTTTATACCCTGTAAAAAAATGATTTGATATACAAGTGCTTTGGATTACAAACATGTTTCTGGAACAAATTATGCTCACAAACCAAGGTTTTACTGTATCTTAATGGTACTTCCAGCATTGGAAGGTCACTCGAGAATACAGCTGGCCACTCAATAAAGTTGGATGAGAAGTGACTTAAACTGCATAGGGGTTTTATTTACTGTTAGAGTGGTAAAGATCTGGAACTCCCTTCCACAATCAGTGGTTTCAGCAGGAAATGTTGCTAATTTCAAGAAAATACGGGCATCTTTTTGAACACAATATACAGGGATATGGAAAGCGGTAGAGACATAATACCTATATACACCCGCACAGGTTTGACTGGATGGACTGGTGTCTTTTTTCAACCTTACCTACTATGTAACTATGAGAGTTGCACTGTGTTCTGTTAGTATTCCCATTCTCCTTTTAGTTTGAGGTTTATCAGAATCCATTATCATGGAAGTACAGTATGTGCAGCTGGTTGGGCAATAGTACAGTTTTACCAGAAAGATTCTGCCCCCACCTATCAATGCCGGTTTTATCATCCATGGTTCGTTTTTGGAGCAAAGAGAGGTTGTGTATGGACTCATAGCTTAATTATTGGATTGTAGACATGTGCAGACTGGAATATTTCATTTTGTTTTTTTGTTTTCGTTTGGAAAATAAATTTATTTAGTTACTCCCGAAAATCCTTTTGATTTATTTCATTTTTCGTTGGTGAATAGCTTTCGTCCGAAAATCCGATAATACTTGGTTTCTGTCGAATGGTCAAAAGAATATTCGATGGAATGTCGAATCTTTACGTCGAATCGTACATTTCCGTTTGAATATTCCGCCTACAAGAATTCTAATGTTGTATGACTAGTAATAATGTCGAATCTATTTTCTCATAAATCGAAATCTAATCTAATGTCGAATCTATTTCTATAGTGTCAAATCTTTTCTCTATAATGTCGAATCTTTTCCCTATACTGTCGAATCTTTTCCCTATACTGTCGAATCTTTTCCCTATAATGTCGAATCTCTCTATATCGAATTTTTACCGCAACGAAAACAAAAATAAAGCATGTTTTATGTCGGATCATTTGTTTTTTGCGCTTTTGTTATCGTTTGTTAAAACGATAACGAAAAAAACAGATTTTCGGACGAAAATGCATTCTAACGAAAACAAATGCACATGTCTATTGGATTGTATTCTACAGTGTGACCTCCATTTTTTCATGTGTATAGTGTGATGTGGCTGGAAATAAGCCATGGTGAGAGCCAGAATCTGGTACCATGGAAACCAAATTCAGAAGAAACCCAGAGGGAAGCTACAAGTTATACATTGGATGTTTCCAAACATATTGTAGCTTACATCTAGCATGGAGGGATTTGCAAAAGGCACCTCATAATGCCTGTAACCTGACAGCCACATTATCAATCCTTTTATGGAAAACATTTGTTCCCTACTGCCTCTAACAATGCAGTGTTGGGGGCCTAAATGACCATTATTCAAAAAGTCAACATTTGTCTAGGAAATTGGAAAAGAGCTGTCAAAATAAAAGTATAATTTAACAATGAATCCGAAGCAGCCATAGTACATAGTGCTTTAGGATGATATAGGTTCACATAGTTCTGGATTTTTAAACATCAGAAATTATAAGCAGGAAAACAAACATTTACACATACAGAATAGTAACGTAACAAACTCTCTATATAAATACTAACAGAAAAACATAGAACAAATTTTCCAAGTCTAGGATTGACTGATTCCCTGAAAGAACAACCATGATCTTTCAAAAAGATGGTGTTTATTTTCGAATAGGACTCTATAAATCAGACATAAAGGTATTTTCTTCTCCCTCCCTGAGGAAGATTGTGTCATTTGACATCTGTGAAGACAAAGGAGCCGCATTCGGCTGAGGAACGGGTGGCATCCTGGCATGTCTGTGATGTAATCAGAGCTTCTACATCACACCAGTGTGTCATTCATTGTGTGCCTTCACCAACGCTGTGCTAGATTGATGCTTCTGCCAAGGATAGCGCTGATTATAGAACAGATTTCCCTGTATATAAAGCCATTTTTAATTCACTGTCTACAGCTGCCAGCCTGCAGGGATAATTCCTTTTAGCGGAATAGTATAGATTATTACAGGGAAATTACATTTGCATAAAAGCATTTTGTCTTGCTTTGTATGTCAGATCTAACCAATGAATGTTGTCACTTAGTTTTGTGAAATAAACAGCATTCATGGAGTCACTTAACATATATATCAGTATGAAATATATCAGTAAATGTAATGACCCTGTGGGGAGTAGGATTCCGCTGTGTTTGCACCATTATAAAAAGAGTTTAAATTTAGCATTGTGATTGTAAAACAATTTCAAAAACAAATTTTTCTCCAACATTTTGAAAATCTTATTTTTGACAAAGTACCGTATTTATCGGCGTATAACACGCACAGGCATATAACACGCAGCCTAACTTTAATAGGGAAGTTTCAGGAAAAAAACTTTCCACAGCCCCCTGCGTATAACACGCAGGCACAATTTATCCTCCTTTTTCAGGGTAAAAAAGTGAGTGTTATATAAATACAGTGGCCCAGATTCAGAAAGCAATTACGCCTGTCTAACTGGTGTTAGACAGGAGTAATTTCAAATTTTGCGCGCCGTATCACTAGTTTGAATCCTCAAACCATGATACGGCGGCTTCGGGCTTCGATCCGAGAGGCTTACGTCTTCGTAAGCCTTCGGATCTACGCTGCAATATATTTGCGGCCGCTGGGAGGAGTTCGCGTCGTTTTCATGCGTCGGGATATGCAAATGTGTTTTTATGGCGATCCACGAAGATACGAGTGGTCTTCGCAATCGCTTTCGTCTATTTTTTTTTTACGTACTGTTAGACCAGCTTTTTGCTGCTCTAACGGTACGTAGCCCATGTTAAGTATGGCCGTCGTTCACGCGTCGATTTTTATTTTTATTTTTATTTTTTACGTAACTCGTTCGGGACGAGGATTGTGCGTAAACGACGCTACTCAAACAACGAATGACGTAACGACGTGTTTTCGCGCAATGCACGGCGGGAAATTTGCGAACGGAGCATGCGCAGTTCGATCGCCGCGGGAACGCGCCTATTTTAAATGATTCACGCCCCCTACTCGCGTAGATGGATTGCGACGGGAGAAATACACTACGCCGCCGTCGTTTACTGGACAAAATCTACCAGGATTCCACGTAGAAACAGGTAAAATACGGCAGCGTAGTGTATTTCTGATACTCTACGAGAATCTAATTCTCTGTGAATCTGGGCCAGTATTTCTAATGTCATATTAAGGCTTATTTTCAAATCTGTTAATTTTATGTCCTGTTTTATTTACCTGTTTAGATAAATATCTCTGCTAATTTATTCTGTTTTGTCATTTGATTGAATTTTCAAAGATTTTTTGATACATACTTGATCCAGGGCATTAATAATGACACTTTTAGAGGTGTTTCACCTTTTTTTTTTCTGCCTCTAAACACCCCTCTCTGTTAGCCTATGGCATAGGTTCTCAACTTATGGCCCTCCAGCTGTTGCAGAACTACAAATCCCACCATGCCTTAGCCTTTATGAGTCATGTTTGTGATTGTCAGCCTTGTAATGCCTCATGGAACTTCCACAACAGCTGAAGGGCCACAGGTTGAGCACCCATAGCCTATGAGGTTGATTTATTAGCCACTTATGACCCGGACCTTTAGGCAGCTAAAGAACCCAGCCAGGTTTTGTGATTCGGCACTGCGCCGCTTTAACAGACAATTGCGCGGTCGTGCGACGTGACTCCCATACAAAATTGGCATCCTTTTTTCCCACAAATAGAGCTTTCTTTTGGTGGTATTTGATCACCTCTGCGTTTTTTTTATTTTTTGCTCTATAAACAAAAATAGAGCGACAATTTTGAAAAAAATTCAATATTTTTTATTTTTTGCTATAATAAATACCCCCAAATATATATATATATATATAAAAAATCCTAGGTTTAGGCCGATACGCAATAAGCGTTTATCGGTTGGTTTGCACAAAATTTATAGCGTTTACAAAATAGAGAGTGATTTATTTTCGTGACTGTGAAATTATGGCGGACACTTCGGACAATTTTGACACATTTTTGGGACCATTGTCATTTTCACAGAAAAAAATGCATTTAAATTGCATTGTTTACTGTGAAAATGACAAATGCAGTTTGGGAGTTAACCACAAGGGGGTGCTGAAGACGTTATGTGTGACCTAATGTGTGTTTACAACTGTAGGGGGGGTGTGGTTGTAGGTGTGATGTCATCGATTGTATATCCCTATAAAAGGGATCACACGATCGATGACGCCGCCACAGTGAAGAACAGGGAAGCCATGTTTACACACGGCTCTCCCCGTTCTTCAGCTCCGGGGACCGATCGCCGGACCCACGGCTGGGTACTAGCACATGCATGTGCCCAGCCGTGCCATTCTGCCGATGTAAATGTGCAGGAGGCGGTCCTTAAGTGGTTAAAGGCAAATAGGCTCTGCAAGTGCAGTTGCTCCAGAGCTTAGTAAATAAGCAGAAGCTCTACTGACTTCCATCATCCAATCATGTGCAAGCAAAATGCATTTTTTGTTAATTTTACTTGCATGTGATTGGGTACTCTTTACAAAGTGAAGCTTTGTCTAAATTACTAAGCTCTGGAGCAACAGCACTTACAGAGAGAAACTGCACATGTCTTTAGTAAATAAACCCTTATATATCCATGCACGCATTTACAGGTGTTTTGAAGAAGAAAAAAAAAACATGGCCAGCACATTCAGGAGAGTGTTTTGCCACAAAAATGCCTGATGTGCCCAAATGCATGTAAATGCATCTAAACACACTTTAGCGCTAGACATGATAAGCACTTGTACATTCATTCATTCCATTGGCCATAAAAAATAATATTCTTGTCAATGGAATGAATGGAGGCCCAAGCACTTGATGCATCTAAACGTGTTTGCAAAACGTGGCTTTAAGTGTGTTTTCAATGCTGCTTTTTCTTCCCCTTGACCATTGGAGTCCAAAGGAGAATGCATGCTACCATTGGCTGTATGTAGTTGTCTAGTTGATGGGTGTCAGAACAGAAAACATAGGCATATGAGCGGGGCCTACTCGCTCCAATCTCATTTCCTTATATCTTCTGCCTTTATTGACTACATGTCCTCCTCTTCACCCCGCATGTATGTGACACACAGCAAGCAGCAGTTCCTGATGCGACTCACCACTGGAGCAGAGACCCAGATTCCACAGTCTATATGCTCGCATTCGACACCACTTGTGGGGGATTAGACTCAATGCAGGGACAAACTCACAGTTTCTTTAGGAAAACATCACGTTTAATCCACAGGATATTCCAAGGCAGAAGGAAAACATCTTGCCATCAATCAAACAACATTAAACTTTAATTTACTTTACTACCGAGCCTTACTGTGTCCATAGACTGACCAGTCCTTGGTCTTGTAGTAAGTGTCCTTACAAACGCAAATTCTTTGTATGCAAAGTCAGGAATGAGCAGCCCTGGAGACATACACTCTCTCTCTGAAGCCCCATACACACTATCAGTTTTCCTGATGGTTTTCTCTTCAGGTTTACCAAAACCATCTAATATGAGGTCAAACCTCAAGAGTTTCAATTTGTATGCAATCAGGCAGGCCCTTGCACTACATGGTTTTGGTAAACCTGAAGAGAAAACCATCAGGAAAACTGATAGTGTGTATGGGGCTTGAGAGCTAGGACCAACTGCCTTAATTAAGACCTGAAAAGAAAACATTAAACTGTGGTCCAAGTACTTGGAAGTCTGTCCCACCCAGAGCTCTATCAGACTCCCAATAAAACCAGCCCCGGAACGGACTTTACCAACACAAGGTAAAGAACTATCCTTTTTTACCCTGAAGTCTTTGCTGGTATTATCTTAGATTGAAAAAGAATCCGTGGAGGAACATATATCCCATCAATCACTTTTCCTGTAATTTTGACCTGTTTTACAGGCATCCTGCTACATAATATATATATATTGTCTAATTTTCTTGTGTACTCTTTGTTGGGGTGTGGTTGTATTCCATTGTTCTATTGTGTCTGTCTGCCTTAGGTATTATGGGATGTGTAAGTGTGTTTGCTGTGAGGAGGGGGGGGGGGTTCCTCCAAACGCTCTCCTTGTTGATTGTACAGTCTACCCTGCCCAGAATGCAAAGGTGGGGGATTGTCCTGAGTATTACAGGTGTACTTGTGATTCAATAAACAGTTCACGTTGAGCAACCAAACGAGTACTGCCTAGTTTGTGGTTGCCAGCGAATAGAATATCTGATATCTATTTTCGGACTGGGAAAAAGTGGTATATGACAAAAACACTCAAGCGGAGTGTGGGACATTTTGTTACAGTACTTTAACCTTGTTTGCAGGCAGAGCACCAACAAAGCAAATAAATAGGGATCTTGGAACACTGGTAAGCAAACGTGGCAATAGACCAGCACTTGAACTGAACTTCCAAGATGACTGTATACTGTAGTTGAAGATCAGTTTCTACAGATAACGGACTTCCATAAATAAACATTCATCTTGGAAGCTCAGTGAGAGTGCTGGCTTTTTCCTATGCATGTTTTTGCATGGTGGCATCGTTTAGCCCACACCCAACCCTACTGACGAATTATATGAGGTTTGTGTGGTGTGGTTGGATATATTACAGGTAATATACACAAGCTGGTAAACCAAGAAACATAAATATGTTGATTCAGTCAGAATACTGAAACAATTAATCAACAACATAAAGGTGATCTGACAAAGTTCCATATCTGCATCTTAATACAAAGTTTGCAGATGTGAAAAGGTTGATCACAGAGTAGTAGAGAAGAGCAAAATGGTATGCAGCGCTCTGCTCCTGATGATTAGGCACTGCTTTAAATTTAATGGGGGTCTGAGCTGTTATTTAGCTTAGACCAGAATGATTAAGGGCAATTTAGCCTCTGTTCTAGCCATGGCTGTGCTGGGAGTATCCACCATTGATCGTTGTTACCATCCCAGGCCAAGGGTGGCAGCAGCCAGGTCATGGTACATTGAGTGTCCCCCTCAGCAATGAATCAGTGGGAGTGGATGCCCCACTGTGCATGCTTGGGAGGGGTACTTAAGGGACAGACATCATTGGTGCAGGGTCCGTCCGCTCGCGCCTCGTGGCCCGCCTGGCTTGAGGTGCGTGTTGTGAATCCTGGCTCCAGGACCACGTTGGCTCCAGGACCACGTTGACCCAGGTCTGCAGCTTCGTTTGGTAGGCCCAGTTGTCTGGCTGGAGCCTGTACTGCAGAGGTGATCCTGTGCTGTCCGTCCTGTGAGAGGAAGCCACTTGATGAAGGAAACCAGGGGAGAACCTATCCTGGAGAGGACCATGCAAGAGGCTGGTACCTTTGGAGAAGGCCTGGAAACTTCATCTAAGGATTCATCCTACACTGAGAGGCCTGACAGTGTCGCCTGTCGGATCTAAAAGTTCTAGTGAAGCAAAGCTAAAGAGATCCGGGTGCTGAATCCTGTGGCAGAGTATTCCGGACCAAGTGTCTCATCAAGAATAGAAGGTCTGTGGCAGAGACTGTACTTTATTCCGTGCACCATCCCGGCTGCTAGGCCAGTGAGAGGGACCTATCCGGGTGAGCAAAACCCACTCTGGCTAGAGTGGTGACGAGAACTGTTTGCTGGAAACAGGAGTGTTTCCTAATTGTGACTATACACCTGAACCCACCTACTTACCCTTCCACCCCTCCAACTTATTTTCTACTAAGTTCTACAAATAAATTCTAGAAAAAGAAGTGTATTGTGTGTGGACATTGAAATTCTTCGGACTCTCCCTTCACCCTGGACAGCGAGAATATAGAGGGTAACGTACCACCCAAAATATAACCAGGGGTAGTGCTACAAGTGCCTTTTCCTATATATAAATATATGATCTGATTGGTTGACAGGGTA
This sequence comes from Rana kukunoris, assembly GCA_029574335.1. Taxonomy (NCBI): domain Eukaryota; kingdom Metazoa; phylum Chordata; class Amphibia; order Anura; family Ranidae; genus Rana; species Rana kukunoris. The sequence goes on from CM056049.1 coordinate 653,325,841, forward strand.
ATAAATCTGTGTATTTTGTTTACAATCCAGCATTCACTAAGGGATATTTCATACTGGGCACATTGCCATGCATTTTGCAACGTAGTCAAAATGCACGGACAAACAAAAATCTATAGTCTTCTATAGGGCTTGTTTTTACTTCCATGCTGCTCTGGGAACAAGAATACATTTGAATAAAGCAGTGAAGGAGAGAGGTAAAATCAGTACAGTTCCTTTTAAATAAAAGTACTTCTGTATGTTTCCTGGATCAACAGATAACAGCAGTCATATTCTTTAAACTAAAAAACTTGAATAGCATTTTCAGAATTTCCGAAAATGATTTCCTCACTCTTTGTACAGCTTTATGTTCTAGCCAAATGTCAGTGTCACACTGGGGAAGTTTCAGCTGCTTCAGTTATAGAGCTCTACATGGTCTTGGATCCATGTCAAAAGACCTACACAAAAACATATAAATCACTGTTTCCTGGACAACCCAAGATAAACCACAACCCCGGAGGATATGCAGAAATCCCTGTGTCTTTAGGAAAAATTCCAATGCCCAGTCCAGAATAGAGCCTTTTAAAGTCCCAATCCATTTACCTAGTGTATTCCAGGAAAACATAAAACAGTTTTACGTTTTCATAGACTTTGTGAAAATCTGTATGCGTACCTACTAGCATCATATAATGAAAAATTGGGACGTTGGTGTAAATTAGTACTGCTCTGCAGGCAAGCTGTGTGCCATGAGCCAGGTTCAATGTAAAACTTTCATATTTCAATGTGTGACGGGAATGTACCTATAAATCCTTATAGCATTGCTAATCAGCATCTATTGGCCAGATGCTCGGGAAACCTAAAAAACGAATTCTGTTTGGGGTCAGTGCTCTGAATTCAGCAGAATGGATGCCTAGGACTTAAAGGCAAACTCTAGGTTTAGCTTCAGTCCTGCAGATTTGTACAGGCTCCTTTCCTGTACTGAAATTACTTAGGCCCCTTTCACATGGGCAGCTCTTTTCTGTGGATTCCACTTGTTCAGCGGAGGATCGCACAGCGTCCTGCTGCACAGATGTAGTTCCCAGGAGGGGGTGAGCACGTCACTGACCACCGCAGTAAAGCCTCCCTTCACGGTGGTGAGTAACAATCAGACAAGCAGGAAGTGAACAGAACAGAGAAGAAATAGAGCAACTTCTGAGCAAAAACGAACAATGAGGAAGTGAAAAGAGGAATGTCTGCAGGTAAAGGATGCTTATTATGAAAAAAAATAAAAAATCCTTTACAACCACTTTAATTGCCCTCTGTGTGCTTCTCACAGTGTGCATTAGAAGCTTCAGCAAATCAGATAGAGCCTGCCTCATTTTCTGGCAAGAGGTCTTCTAGCATTATCAATTTCTTTCCTTTCCAGCTTAACTGTCCCTAACCTGTCCATTTTATTCATTGGATTTCAGTTTTTTCAGTCATGGAGACTCAGCGTCACATTAGGATGATACCTATGTAGCAAGGTCCCAGGCCTCCTTTGGTCTAATGAGAACCTCCAGAGCCAGAAATAGCTGTGATCCTTCTGTATGTAGTGGTTTGTGAGGCATTGTGGGTGCAAAGATGGTTAAAGTCATTGGGCGCCAGACACTTCTTAGATGTAAAAGAGGTTTTATTTCTTTTAACAGTCCTTTTTGTATTTTTTTTGGGGGGGAGAGGGTTAGGGCCAGGACACCCTTAAGTAGTTGCGAAGTCAGTTAGCAGAGTCTAGAGCCTCATACACATGATCGGACTTCAAACAAACTTTTCCGTGGATTTTTGTCTGAAGGAAGTTGGCCGGGCACACCCATAGCATACACACGGCAGGACTTTTCTGCAATCTCTCACATAATTTTTCGGGTCTTTTCTGCTCTTTACCGCCACCCTTTGGTCAACTTCTGCTATTCTTGGTTGATTTTAACATTGGTTCTGGGCATGCATGCTTGTACTTCGGACAAAAGTCTGATGGATTTCTCTACACACGATAGGACTTTGCACCGTAGGACTTTTGTTGCTGAAAAGTTTGTCCGTTTGCAGAGAGAACTTTTGTCCGATGGAAACCGAAAAAGTTTTTCCGATGGAGCGTACACACGGTAGGATTTTTTTTGAAAACTTGCTCATTTTGAAGTTTGTTGTCAAAAAGTCCTACCGTGTTTATCGGGATTAAGACTTCAAAAGTAGGACAGCCATGCAGGGAAAAGCCTCCATCTGCATGTGCAGGAATGCTGTCTCCTATGGCAACACTCTTTAAAAGTTCCTAACACCAAAATGTAACAGTCCTTTTCTCCTTCACTACAACTTCTCCTTGTAGTTCTTCCATACACTGAGCTTCCGGTCTCTCACTAGACCCACTGATTCCCGGTTTCCAGAGACAGTCCCCGGATTGAGGACACTGTCCCCCGGAAAAAGTCTGTCCCCGGTTTTGTCCCCAGATTGGATTTGAACAGGGGCTGGGGCAGAATAAAAAAAATATATCTGAATTACCCACCCCCGCTCCTACTAGCTTAGGGGGTGGTTTTTTTTTTACATTATCTGTGCCCCTTTCTGATGATCATGTGCTGGTCGATGCAGAGGTAATATTTATTCAGTTTCGGGTTCATGCCCATTCAGCTCTACTCGCATGTTCTTTTGCCTTGGCTGAAGTCCCGGCCAGCCGCCTGCCTGTTTATCTTCTTGCCTTTGCTGGCGGAGTGATCTTCCTCCGCTCCCCACCCAGTAGTAGCTGGGGCCTGGAGAGTAAGACTTGACAGGCTGATTCCTGCCATTACTAGTAAAAAAAATATGTCCCCGGATTTCATAAAAAAAATCTGGTCACCTTACTTTAACGTCCCCCCTTTCCAGTGACACCTACTCACTTTCCTTTCATACAATGAATAAACCTATCTGTAAGTTCTGAGATGTTCTAGTGTGTTTACACAAGGCTGGGGATTGTTGCCTCAGCCTCATGTGACAGCACTGTCACTCCATGAGAGAGGGAAGTAAATCATGTGCATGTCCATCCCTGCAAGCCGTGGGAATTTTTTTGCTCACCATAGCAGAGTGAAGTGGTGGCAGCGCTTTACCCTGAATGGGGCAATGACAGTAACAAAATAAAAAATAATTAAAATAATACTGTAAAGCCCCTTACACACTAGTCGTTCTTTTTCCATTTAACCCAGCAGGGCTGAAAAGAACAATACTGACAGCTCAAGAGGAGCTACTGTACTAACCATCCGACATTAGTAAAGTTATCTCCCCTGCTGTTCTGACAGGGGGACTATCCCCCCGCCAGAACACTTTGGTTGGCTAATGCCGCATACACACGGTCGGAATTTTCGACAAGAAATGTTCGATGTGAGCTTTCGGTGGGAAATTCCGACCGTGTGTAGGCCTCATCGGATAATTTCTGTCGGAATTTCTGACAACAAAAACTTGAGAGCTGGTTCTCAATTTTTCCAACAGTAAAAGTCTTTCCGATCTTCTGTATGCAATTCCGACGCACAAAAATCCTACGCATGCTCGTATTCATTGAACTTCATTTTTTTCGGCTCGACGTAGTGTTGTACATCACTGTGTTCTTGACATTCGGAATTTCCGTCAACATTTGTGTGACCATGTGTATGCAACACAAGTTTGAGCCAACATTCCGTTGGAAAAAAATCTACGGTTTTGTTGTCGGAATTTCCGATCGTGTGTACGCAGCATAAGAGCGCTGATTGGGAGCCGGTGGGCAGACTCGCTATAGGTATCATATATTTATACTTAAAATATTGTTTTAAATATTGTGAGTATACGTATATGATATCTACAGCAAGTTTACATTAGCATCCCATAATCCCCCAGCACTGTTATGCCATGTACACACGATCGTTTTTTCAGATGAAAAAAGTCTGATGGACTTTTCTTATCGGAAAAAAAACGATCGTGTGTGGGCCCCATCGGACTTTTTTTCATCGGTGTTAAAAATTGAACATGTTTTAAATGTTTCCGATTGAAAAAAAAAACGATAGGAAATTCCGATCGTCTGTGTGGAACTTCATCGGAAAAAAATCCACGCATGCTCAGAATCAAGTCGACGCATGCTCAGAAGCATTGAACTTCATTTTTTTCATCTCGTCATAGTGTTTTACATCACTGCGTTTTGGACGGTCGGAATTTAGTCTAATCATGTGTAGGCAAGACAGATGAAAGTCAGCTTCATCGGAAATTCTGACGGAACATTCCATTAGATTTTATTCCATCGGAAATCCGATCGTGTGTACAAGGCATTAGGCAATATTTTTTTTGGGATTGTGAAATCCTTTTAAATCTTTTAATCAATATATTTCCAGCATTATGACCATTCTTACAGGAGGGTAGAGTAAAGGGGTGACTTTAGCAGTGCTCTTCTGCTCCTTCACTGTCCAATCATCAGGAAGGTTGACAAACAGTATATACATTTTAATTCTTTACTTAGCAGTTCAACCCGATTTTAGCTTTGAGATTCCCAATAACAAACATATGCACTGACCTAGCATTGCTGGTACTGCTGTTAAATAATTTTTAGACATGTGCATTCGTTTTCGTTAGAATGCATTTTCGTCCGAAAATCATTTATTTTCGTTATCGTTTTAACAAACGATAACGAAAGTGCAAGAAACGAAAACCGAAACATCCGACATAAAAAATGCTTTATTTTCGTTTTCGTTGCAGTAAAAATTCGATATAGAGAGATTCGACATTATAGGGAAAAGATTTGACATCATAGAGAAAAGATTCAACATTATAGGGAAAAGATTTGACATCATAGAAAAAAGATTCGACATTATAGAGAAAAGATTCGACACTATAGAAATAATAGATTCGACATTACAGAGAATAAATTTCGATTTATGAGAAAATAGATTCGACATTATAGAGAATAGATTCGACATTATTACTAGTCATACAACATTAGAATTCTTGTAGGCGGAATATTCGAACGGAAATGTACGATTCGAAGTAATTCGGCAGAAACAAAAAAGATTTGACGTTCCGTCGAATATTCTTTTGACCATTCGATAGAAACCAAGTATTATTGGATTTTCAGACGAAAGCTGTTCCCCAACTAAAAACAAAATAAATCAAAACGATTTTCGGAAGTAACTAAATAAATTTATTTTCCAAACGAAAACGAAACAAAATATTCCAGTCTGCACATGTCTAATTTTATGCCAAAATCCTAAACTATTTTATTTAACATAATAATAGAACATTTAATTTATGAAGTAATGCTGCTCAGAAAAAAATAAATAAAAATGGATCGCTTGCATGGACACAACAGGAGTGACCCTTGGCACTGCCATAGTCAGCTATTTATGCAAGCAGCTGTGAGAGCCGCTGTGGCTCCCATATATGAATATAGGGTCACATTCATGTGCAGTCTGCTGATGAACAGGCTAAATTTATCCTAACTCGCCATAAAAGACTACAGCTATTGCACAGCGAGAAAGTGCGGGTCTACCTTTTGGCGTCTGTTTTTTTTTTTGTTGTTTTGTGTCCTTTTCAGAAAACAAGCTGGGCTGCAGTTTCAGCAGCGGAGCCAAACGTTCCACCTTCTGTCTGGAGTTTGCAGAAAGGGCTGAAGAATCAGAATTAACAGCAGCTGTAGGCCTTTATGAAAAATTATCTATATATAAAACAGAGTGGGGATGAAAAAAATAAATAAAAACGGAGCAGCAGCAGCTGCGGTCTTCTTGTATACACATTACCTTATTGTTTCCACATTTCTTTTTTAGAAGGCAAATCATTGATTATTTTATTTCTTCGAGCAGCAGAGCACAGCATCTATAAAAATAAATTGAATTTAATATGAAAGTGTGTTACGGCAGGTAATATAAGTGTTATGACATATAGTAAAATATAGTAAGTGATACAATAACAGAAGGATAATGCTTTTTGGAGAATGTTTTAACCTTTTTGCAGCCTTTGAGTTTCACTTTTTCTATTTATTTCAAATAGTTTAAAGGGGAAATATGGCTAAATACATCATTCTGTAATCAGAGGCAGCTCTAGGCTTTGTGAGGCCTTAGACAAAATGTAGACATGAGGCTCCATTCACATCCCCAAAATGGGGGAAAAAAAAGGAAGAAAATGGCTGCAGAAAGATGCACAGGTCTAGCACACAGGTGATTAGCACCCTCCTCACCCATCAGATATATGCAGCCAATATAACATCTAGGACCCAGCAAGGTGAAAGTAGCAAACAGAAAGGTGGTGACACGCCATCCTGGTGATTAATCACAGGCAAATTAGACGGACGCGAGGCCCCTGTGAGTGTGAGGCCCTAGGCGACCGTCTAATGTGCCTAATTAAAGAGCCGCCTCTATCTGTAATAAATAATCACCTGCTGACTAGGGATGAGCTCCGCATTCGATTCGAACGTTTGTTCGACTCGAACATCGTCTGTTTGTCCGTTCATCAAAATTCAAACAAAACGGGTCGTTCGCGCCAAATTCGAGTGATGCGTCACGGCACATAATTCACTGTGGCATTGCGCGCTGATGATTGGCCAAGCATGCACTATGACCTGCATGCTTGGCCAATCACAGCGCGCAAAAAACGGAGAGCCATAATTGGCCAAAGCCAGGGTGGCTTTGGCCAATTATGGCTCAGGGGGTTTAGTACACGCCCAACACTATAAAAGGCTGCCTGCAAGGCGGCCTCGTGTAGTGTGTTGCGGCATTAGATCAGTCCTGTAGAGAGAGAGAGAGAGAGAGACAGTGTCTTTATTACTAGATAGATAGATAGATAGAGCAGGCAGGCTAGTCAGTTTAGTTAAATTTACAGTGTGTAGAGGATATATATACATCCCAGGAGTTGTACATATATTTATACACTGTATAGCTTAGCTAGATCAGTTCTTCCTAATTTACTGGCAGGCAGGTGATTGTGCTATTTAAAGACGTTATCACAGGTATAGACACCCAGCAGGTACAATATTTAATATATTTATTTTTATTTAAGCATCCTGGAGCAGTGATTTTAATGATGCTTAAATAAAAAAAAAAAGATAAATGAAAAATTCCTTTAGATATTGTACCTGCTGGGTGTCTATGTTTTTTTTTTTCAATTGGTTTTTATTAGAAACTTTTGTATACAGAGGTATATAAAGAAAAAACAAAACATGAGAAAACAGGCGTTACCATGAGATACATCAGGTGTAGAAACACTTGATCTTTCACATAACCAAGGGAAGTTACAATACTATAACATGAAATCCATCCGTAGAACATCATTACCCATGAGATAACACGTATTACCGCACCGTTTGCTCGTAGGAAAATTGTAGGGGGGAGAAGCAGGGGGTTGGGAAAGAGAATGCGGGGGGGGGGGGGAGGAGGGAGAAAGAAAAGGGGAAAGAAGAAAAGAAGAAGGTGTGCATGCCAAGTAACCATTTCAGCAAATCAATCAGCAGTAAATTAAGTTATATTATTTTACACTTTATACCAATCGGTCCAAATTTTCCAAGCCGAGTCGAACCTGTCTCTGTCACCACGGCGGTAGGCCAATAAAGACTCATGAACATAATTCACCTGAGTCAACCTTAGAACCTCTGAGACATTAGGAGCCCTATCTGCTTTCCAGTGTTGTGCAATGAGTGTTCTGGCTGCTAGGAGGATATGTGTGACAACTACCCTGAAGTCAGAGGGGAACATGTCAATGCCAATATGTAGGACTGCCAATCCAGGGTTAGGTTTTGTCAGAATACCAGTCATCCCTGATATGTAAGAGAACACTGAGTTCCAAAAACTGGTCAAATTTTGGCACGACCAGAACATATGCAATAAATTCCCCACCGCCCCACATTGTCTCCAGCATAGAGGGGAGCCGTCGGACTTAGGCCTCGTACACACGATCCAATCTGTCTGCTGGAAACGGTCTGCTAGACCGTTTCAGCAGACAGATTCGATCATGTGTACGGGCAAACAGACGGATTTGGCCACCCGACAGATTTCAAAGCATGCCTTGAAATCTGTCGGCTGGGAACCCGTCCGCCTGACATGTCTGCTGGTTAGTACGCTAACCAGCAGACATGTCTTCTCGCACATGCGCCGAATGGTTTTGACGCATGCGCGGAAGTGTTTTACTTCCTGGTGCGGTGACGCGGCGGCGTCAACGTCACCGACACGTCAGTGCGCTGTCTGCTGGCGGGGATTTTGGTTTGCTCGTGTGTACACGCGAGCAAACCAAAATCCCAGTAGACAGATCTGTTCAAATCGGTCGGTCCGACCGATTTGAACAGACACATTTGATCGTGTGTACGAGGCCTTAAACTTTGAGATTCTATAGGGCGTGAGATACCACCTAAGAGCTATCTTCTGAGGCAGCTCCCAGTGGTTGACACATCTAGAGGCCGAAACGCCCGCACCCACTGCTCCTCATCATAAGTTGTCTCCAAGTCTCTTTCCCATTTGACAAAGGGTGAGGATTTCAAAAATGTCAGCTTATCTTGAAAAAAAATTATAGAAAAGGGCGATGCCCTTCTGGGGAGCGGGGGAGATCGAGTAGAAGCGCTAAATTTGTTTTGGTAGAAAAATGCGATGCGTAGTGAGGGAGCTGAGGAAATGAGAGATCCTCAGGTAGTTAAAGTGTTCGGACGAAGGTATTGCACATTTTTCCTGTAGGGATTTGAAAGGATAGATTGAACCATCTTGAAAGAGATCATTAACTAGGTGTATTCCTTTACCTTGCCAATTAGTAGTGGAGAGGTCGGGGATGGCCTGGGATAGGATTTTAAAAGGAACTGGCACCTCCACGAGATCAGAACAGGGGGACATTGCCTTTGGCAGATCTCTCCATGCAAGGACAGAGGCCCGGAGAGTAGGAGGGAGGTCCCGAACAGGTAAGGGCCTCCAGACGTCTAGAAGGAGAAAGTCCCGGAGGTTATGAGCAGGGCACAGGTCCTGCTCGATTCCCTTCCATATAGGGTCGGTCCCCGGGTCAAGCCAGCACTTCAGTTGCGTCAAAGTAGAGGCACGCAGGTAATCCTGAATATCCACTAAGCCCATACCTCCCGCCTTTCTGTGTCTAAGTAGAAATTTTCTAGAACACCTATGCCTGGTGTCTATAGTTTGCCTGTGAAAACGTCTTTGAGAACCCGGGTCTTGCCCAGGGAACATGTATCAATGGAAAAAAAAGTTTTAAAAACTGTTGTTTTTTTCCGGAGTCCTGCTCCTGAAAAAACTACAGTTTTTAAACTTTTTTTTCCATGGTATATATATTCATACCAGGAATTCCTCTTTAAGCTGACCATACATTAGTAGATTTTTGAAACAAATGTTCATTCAAAAAATTGGATGAACATTTTTACAAAAATTCTCTTCATCTTTTATTTTCTAAATTGGTTCTTTTAAGCTGGTGCATTGTTGGTTCACTTACATTTTCCTCCGATTTCCCTTCTAAATGTTTTTTTTTTCTTTGTTTCTCACTTTCTCACTTCGTTTCTTCTCAGTAAGCTTTCCACCATCATCCGAGTGGTAGAAAATCATTTAGATTTAATTTTACAATTACTATAAGTTATATACAAATAATTACTATAAGCCCCGTGATCTCATCCTTTCAGTCTGCTGCAGAGTATTTAAGCTTGTATTTAAACTGGCCGCTCTGTATGTAGCTTCTGTGTATTTCCGGAACTATAAATGATTAACCAGTGATGGGGTGGGTCTTCATCTATCTACCGCCTAAATGTAGGGTCTCTGTGATCCCTGGTCGCCGAGCTACAACCTTCAAAGTCAATCTTTTTTTTTTTTGGGGCAAATGGGCCTATCTTGAGGAAGGGGCCTGGAGCTGCAGCTCCAATGTTAATCCGACCCTGCAATCAATAGTGCTTCAAAATTTTGTTTACTTTTAACATTTGATTTTGGTATGCCAAGGTGGCTTTGGCCAATTATGGCTCAGGCCTTTAGCACACGCCCCACACTATATAAGGCCGCCTGCTGGGCGGCCTCGTGTAGTGTGTTCCAGCGTTGAACAGAGATCAGTCAGAGAGACTGGGCCAGATTCACGTAGAGGTACACCGGCGTATCAGTAGATACGCCGGCGTAACTCAGAATCTGAGCCATTGTATCTTTAAGCGTATTCTCAAAACGAGATACGCTTAAATCTTGCTAAGATAGGACCGGCGTAAGTCTCCTATGCCGTCGTATCTTAGTTGCATATTTATGCTGGCCGCTAGGTGGCGCTTCCGTCGATTTACAAGTCGAATATGTAAATTAGCTAGATACGCCGATTCATGGACGTACGCCCGGCCGTCACAGTACAGATACGCCGTTTACGTAAGGCGTTTTCAGGCGTAAAGATATTCCAACAAAAAGATGGGGCAGCCAATGTTAATTTTACGTTGTTTGCGTAACTCGTCCGTGAATGGGGCTGGACATAAATTACGTTCACCTTGTTTTCAATGACTCTTTTCAACGTGATTTGGAGCATGCGCACTGGGATACGTTCACGGCCAGCGCATGCGCAGTTTAAAAAAAACGTCATTTACGTGGGGTCACACTTATTTTAAATAAAACATGCCCACATCAAACACATTTGAATTCGGCAGGCTTACGCCGGCACATTTACGGTTCACCGCCGTAAATTAGCTTTATAGCTAGTACCCAGCAGGTATAATATTTAAAGGAATTTTTCATTTTTTTATTTTTTTATTTAAGCATCATTAAAATCACTGCTCCTGGAGTAGTGATTTTAATGATGCTTAAATAAAAAAAAATTCCTTTAAATATTGTACCTGCTGGGTGTCTATAGTTTGCCTGTGAAAACGTCTTTGAGAACCCGGGTCTTGCCCTAAGGAACATGTATCAATAGAAAAAAGTTTTAAAAACGGTCATTTTTTCAGGAGTCCTGCTCGACCGCTTTTAAAACTTTTTTCCATTGATACATGTTCCCTGGGGCAAGACCCGGGTTCTCAAAGACGTTTTTCAACAATAACTTGAATATTGGGCATTAAAATTGGCACTTTTGAATTTGAACGTTCGAGTCCCATCGACTTCAATGGGGTTCTAAATGTTCGCGCGAACGGTCGGTCTGTTCGAACGTTCTGGTGTGAACCGAACGCAGGGGGTGTTCGGCTCATCCCTAATGAGGAATATGAAATGTTATGTTTATATATTCTTTAAGCAAAAAATGTAACTTACCTATGGGACCAAAATCTTTATAAGGCAGATAGGAAAAGCTATAAAATCTCAAATGGAGAAAGACATTTATTTAGTAAAAGATAAGGAATCTAATAAACACTGCAAAAAGAATACAGAGTTGGCAAAGTAGTAAAACAGATGCAATTACTGTTACAATAAATTTCCCCAGAATTTACAAGTATACACATTTTAAGAGGAACAATTCTGATATTGAAGGACTTCTATGAGATAGCATGCATTTGAAAATCAAAAGATGATCTGTTAAATACATATTTTCATCTGGTAGCTGATACCAAATGATAGGGTGGACAAAGACAGCCAATATGCTCATGCATCATTACTAGTCTAACCCAGGGAGAGGTGCAACTACTTAAAGGGTCACTAAAGGAAAAAAAAAATTGGGCTGAAATGACTGTTTACAGGATATAGAGACATAAAAGTTAACTGATTCCTTTTAAAAATGATTACAAATAGATAAAAATCAATCATATAATCACATACCTCCCAACATTTTAAAATGTCCCCGCAGGACTTGGTTGGTTGGGCGCGGGGTGCCGATCGGATCAAAGTTGTTGAGGGGGGGGGGGGGGTTGCCGCGAATCGGAGTTGTTGAGCGGGGGGTCCGCAGATCTGAGTTGTTGAGCGGAGGGGGGGGTTCCGCAAAATCGGGGACGGTTAGGAGGTGTGTAATCAACCTACAGTTCTAGTTTCGTTTTTGCTGTTATTTCCTGTCTCTCTGATGTACAGAGCCAGAGAGCCAATAGAAGGCAGTGATGGTTTGTCTAAAACCCCTCAGCACCAACCCAGTTTCAGTTTACACACAGTAATCACACCTCCTTGATTAGTGACCACAGCGAGAAAGCTCCCAGCACTGTGGTTATAAGGAAACAGACGACGAGGAAGTGTGGAGATCAGAGCAGAATTACAGCAACATCAAAGCAAAAAACGAACAATGAGGACATGAAAACAGCACTGCAGTAAGGTAAAGGAAGCTATTTAGCTAAAAAAAAAATCCTTTAGTGACCTTTTAAATCTAAACAAATTAAAACTAGGACCTAACCCACACGACATCCAATTCATGTAATAAAAGAATACCAGCTGAACTTCAGGCAGATATCAAAGACACAAATGCAGTTCCTAAATATTTAGCAATACGGTGCCTTGAAAAAGTATTCATACCCCTTGAAGTTTTCATCATCATGTCACAACCAAACACGTAAATGGATTTTATTAGGATTTTATGTGATAGACCAACACAAAGTGCCACGTAATTGTGAAGTGAGAGGAAAATGATAAATGGTTTTCATTTTTTTTTTTTATTTATTTTTTATTAATATGTGAAAAGTGTGGGGTGCATTTGTATTCAGCCCTCCAGAGTCAATACTTTGTAGAACCATCTTTCACTGCAATTACAGATGCAAGGCTTTTTGGGGATGTCTCTACCAGCTTTGCACGTCTAGAGAGTGAAATATTTGTACATTCTTCTTTGAAAAATATCTCAAGCTCTGTCAGATTGGATGGAGAGCATCTGTGAACAGCAATTTTCAAGTCTTGGTACAGATTCTCAACTGGATTTAGGTCTGGACTTTGACTGGACCATTCTAACACATGAATATGCTTTGATCTAAACCAGGGGTCTCCAAACTGCGGCCCGAGGGCCAGATGTGGCCCTTTGCTAGCCTTTATGCTGCCCTTGGGGCACTATTCCTCCAACTGATATGAGGCACTATTCCACTATTCCACTGACACCAACAAGGGGGCACTATTTCTTCTACTGATATCAATGATGGGATACTATTTCTCCTACTGTTAGGGGCCCTACTTCTCCCCCTAATGAACACCAACCCTGAGGCCACATTTATTCTTACTGGTGCTGGGCCTGGGACATTTTCTGCACCCACCGGCCACAATCCGGCCCTTTCTAAAGTCTGAAGGACAATAAAGTGGGCCTTTGTTTGAAACGTTTGGAGACCACTGATCTAAACCATTCCATTGTAACTCTGGCTGTATGTTTAGGGTCGTTGTCCTGCTGGAAGGTGAACCTCCGCCCCAGTTGCAGACTAACAGGTTTACTTTTAAGATTGCACTGTATTTGGCTCCATCCATCTTCTCATCAAATCTGACCAGCTTCCCTGTCCCTGCTGAAGAAAAGCAACCCCACAATGTGATGCTGCAACCATCATGTTTTATGGTGGGTTTGGTGTGATCGGAGTGATGTGCAGTGTTGGTTTTGAACCACACATAGCGTTTTGCTTTTAGGCCTAAAGCCCTGTACACACGATCGGTCCATCCGATGAAGCTGACTGATGGTCAGTCATGCCTACACACCATTGGTTAAAAAACCGATTGTGTCAGAACGCAGTGACGTAAAACACAACGATGTGCAGAAAAAAAAAATGAAGTTCAATGCTTCCAAGCATGCGTCGACTTGATTCTGAGCATGCGTGGATTTTTAACCATCGGTTAAATTTAAAACAAGTTTGCTTTTTTTAAACCTATGGATAAATAACCAATGGTGCCCACACACGATCGGTTTGGACCGATGAAAACGCTCCATCAGACCGTTCTCATCGGTTTAACCGATTGTGTGTACGCGGCCTTAAAGTTAAAGTTGTTGTATAGTCATATTTTTAAATTTTACCTACAGGTAGGCCCATGATAAGCTTATAAACTTATATTAATTTATAGGCATCAGCTGTAAAAGCAAACACAATCTTGGGATATTCAAAGTGTAACCCTGAAGTTAATCTGGCTATATACGGCTTAAAATTCTGCTGATTGCTGCTGAATTAGCCAACATTTAAGCAGCATTGATCTAAAAACCTATGGAGAAAGCCAGAAAATTCTGCGCCATCAGATACAGCCACTGTTCGGGTATTCTGACAGCCATGGGAACAGAAAACATGTTGCCTGCATGGCAGAGTACAGAAATAAGCATTCTGCCTGTCTCTGTACACCAACTTAATTACCTCCAGTTTTGCTATCTACAATCTGGGCGTAATTATTTTTGATTTTTTTAATTTTGTACAGTAATAACAGACATGATTTTTTAATCTGGCACAGGTCATTCTAAAGAGCCATCCTGATAAAAAAGCATTGTTAGGGCTTTATTGAATTTCCCCGATAGTTGTCAGCTTAATCGACTCATGTTGACACTGTTAAGTTTGGTTTGGCCATCTAGACTTCAATGACCACAGGCCATGGCGGGTTAAACCGATAAAAGACAAACAGATGATTTACAATACTGTTTTAGAAATGCGCTCTCAAGGATTTCTTCGCTCTTAAATAAAATATCAATTGTTTTTGCAACTGCAGGACATCTACTGATTGTCGCGGCAGTGGTTCCATGGAATAAATTCCGATCTCAAAAAGAAAAAAAAAAGGCTTTAATGCTCTGAGTCACCAAGTTTGCAGAGTGCCTGTTATCGTTATTCCGGAAGGAATTGACATCATGATTTATTTGATCACTTTTGCATATAAAACTCATTTCTGCTTGCATTCATCTTACTCTTTCCCCATGTAAATGATCATTTGCTCTGGTGATATTCTGAGGGATCTTAACGCTTCTCTGTTGTGAAACCTAATGAAAATAATTTACATTGTGCAGAAATGGATAATGTCGGGGCAGTTGCTTCCCTGCAGTAATACAATTTTTCTTTAAAGATATTTCTAACAATAGTAAAAATGTAAAAAAAAAAAAGAAAGAAATAGCCATAATTTACAACTTTTGAGGTTACAGGGCAGCTGTTTGCAGCATTTGCCTATGTATGAAAAAGTCCTTAAACACTGAGATTTATAGGTTTATTTTAATTTTGATGTCTTTTTAATGCTGCATGCATCTTAAATACAACACGTAATAGTGTTGGAGATTGAAGAATTAAATTTTATTTTCTTCAGCAGGAATAATGTTTTCCCCAGAGACTGCGGCATTTTCAATAGTAGTTATTTTATTCAGCAGATTCACCATAAAAAAAACTAGGTCTTATCAGGGGCTGGTAAATATAGTAGATGACTAAACATCTCTGGAAGATGAGAATAGTTTAGAAATGCATTAAAACAGCTGCACTGCCTATTTTATTGAAATATGGGGGATTTAAAAGCAAACAGTAGTAAAATGACACCTGCAAGTAAATGGAAATGAGATCTGCGTTACCTTTATTACTCAGTGTTCTAGAGTTTATTGATTCCACAATGACAAGGAAGGTAGATGTTTTAGGTGATGGCTTTATGTATGTGCCCTTTTTTATTTTTTATTATGTGATCAAGTGCCTTCCACCGCCATGGACTTACTCTTTTTTACAACAAGATTCACATTTTGGGTGAATAATAGTTTTACAAGTGTCTTGCCCCATGTGATGCTTAACCACTTTAGCCCCTTTTTTGCGATTCGGCAATTGCTTCGCTTTAACTGACAATTGCGCGGTCGTGCGACGTGGCTCCCAAACAAAATTGGCATCCTTTTTTTCCCACAAATAGAGCTTTCTTTTGGTGATATTTGATCATCTCTGCGGTTTTTATTGTTTGCGCTATAAACAAAAATAGAGCGACAATTTTGAAAAAAATTCAATATTTTTTACTTTTTGCTATAATAAATACCCCCCAAAAATATATAAAAAAAAATGTTTTCCTCAGTTTAGGCCGATACGTATTCTTCTACATATTTTTTGTTAAAAAAATCGCAATAAGCGTTTATTGATTGGTTTGCGCAAAAGTTATAGCGTTTACAAAATAGGGGGTTGTTTTATGGCATTTTTATTATTTTTTTTTTACTAGTAATGGCGGCGATCAGCATTTTTTTTTCAGTACTGCGACATTATGGTGGGCACTTCGGACACTTTTGACACATTTTTGGGGCCATTGGCATTTTTATAGCGATCAATGCTATAAAAATGCATTGTATTACTTTAAAAATGCCACTGGCAGTGAAGGGGTTAACACTAGGGGGCAGGGAAGGGGTTAAGTGTGTTCCTGGGTGTGTTCTAACTGTATGGGGGGGTGGCCTCACTAGGGGAAATCGCTGATCTCCTGTTCATACATTGTATGAACAGGAGATCAGCGTTTCCCCCGCTGACAGGAACGAGAGCTTTGTGTTTACACACATAGCTCCCGTTCCCCGCTCTGTAACGAGCAATCGCGGGTGCGAACGTATAGCTACGGGCTCTCGCCCAGGAGTGCCACTGTCCCGCAGTAATATGACGGCGGGCGGTCGGCAAGCGGTTAACCACTTAAGCCCCAGACCATTTGGCTGGCAGAGACCAGAGCACTTTTTTCGATTTGGCACTGTGTCGCTTTAATTGACAATTGTGTGGTCGTGTGACGTGGCTCCCAAACAAAATTGATGTCCCTTTTTTCCCACAAATAGAGCTTTCTTTTGGTGGTATTTGTGCTATAAACAAAAATAGAGCGACAAATTTGAAAAAAAAAAGAAAATATTTTTTGCTTTTGCTACAATAAATATCCCTCACCCTCCAAAAATAAAAAATATGTATATATAATCCTCAGTTTAGGCCAATACGTATTGTTCTACTTATTTTTGTTAAAAGAAATCAAAATACACGTTTATTGATTGGTTTGCGCAAAAGTTATAGCGTCTGCAAAATAGGGGATAGTTTTATGACATTTTTATTATAGTTTTTTTTTACTAGTAATGGCAGCGATCAGCGATTTTTTATCATGACTGCAACCTTATAAAATGGATGCTTTTGACGCCATTTTGGGTAGTGAAGGGTTAACCAGTAGGGGGCACTGAAGGGTTAAGTGTGTCCTAGAGAGTGCTTTTAACTGTAGGGGGGTGGGCTGTGTGTGAAACGACACTGATCACTGCTCCCAATTACAGGGAGCTGTGATCAGTGTCCTGTCACAATGAAGAATGGGGAAATGCTTGTTTACATCAGCATTTCCCCGTTCTTCCTCTCCGTGAAATGATCGCAGGTATCCCCACGGTCAGACTCACAGAGCTTGCGGCGGAGTGTGCCCACAATGCTGCATCTTAAAGGGGACATGTATATATACATTGATCTGCCCACAGGAGCCATCGTGTCGACGTATATATATGTGTGAGCCGGTACTTAACCACTTCCATACCGGCACTTCCTGCCCAAGCCAATTTTCAGCTTTCAGTGCTGTTGCACTTTGAATGACAGTTGCGCGGTCATGCTACACTGTACCCAAACAATTTATTTATAATTTTATTCCCACAAATAGAGCTTTCTTTTCGTGGTATTTGATCACCTCTGTGATTTTTATTTTTTTGTGCAATAACTAAAAAAATACAGATTTATTTTTTATTTTTTTCTGTTATTTTTTTTGTAAATAAGTAAGTTTTCTTCTTTGATTACGGGCACTGATATGGCGGCACTGATGGGCACGATGAGGTGGCACTGATGGGCACTGATAGGCGGCACTGATGGGCGGCGCTGGTATGTGGCACTGATGGGCACTCATAGGCGGCACTGATGGGCACTCATAGGCGGCACTGATGGGCACTCATAGGCGGCACTGATGGGCACTCATAGGCAGCACTGATGGGTACTTATGGGTGGCACAGATTGACACTGGGCATGGATGGGCACTGAGAGGTGGCACTGATGAACACTGAGGGGTGGCACTGATGGACACTGAGGTGTGGCACTGAGGGCATTGCTGGGCATCACTTGTTTATTCCAGTGCCCATGTTGCCAGTCAGTGGGCACTGATTGGCATCTTTCTAATTTTTTTTTTTACTGCCCCCTTCCCTGGTGGTCCAATGTGGGCTTCCATGGTGGTCCAGTGTGGGCATCTGAGGGGGGACTGCGCTGATAAACAACCAACGTGAACCCCCCCTGTCAGTGAGGAAGTGCCATCAACAGCTCTTCCTGTTTACATAGTGATCAGCCGTGAATGGACACGGCTGATCATGTAGTAAAGAGTCTCCGCTGGAGGCTCTTTACTGAGATCGGAGATGCAGGGTGTCAGACTGACACCCCACATCACCGATCGCCGCGCTGCGCACCCCCACGGGCATGTGCCGGCATGTAATCCTGCTGGATGTCAATAGACGTCCAGTCAGGATTTCACAACCACTTCCCGGACGTCAATTGTCTAAGTGGTTAACTTACCTCACATCCTTCTCCAAAGTCACTGCGGTTGAAAACGAATGTCTGTGGGCAAGGTCTACAAGCCCTGCACGCGGGGGTACCTTTCGCATGAAGCACACTCATCAATGTCCAGGACAAGACCATGTGAAAAAAACTAACATTAAGGCAGTTCCCCAACTTAGAGATGAGCTTCCATACTGTGTGTAGTAAAGATACAGAGTTCCTCTAAAAAATGTCTGTCTTGTGTCACTACACACTTTACTTTAGTAGATGTTGCATTAGGAAAGACATGCTGAGCCTGCGCCCACTCTACCAGTCCAATGTACCTCACTTACCTCACTCTCAGTAACAGAATGGGGTCCCACGAGCACATTTCACAGACCTCATGCATGGTCATTAACTCTTTCCTTCCCATTCCTCCTGACCAGAACATAGATCTCTGTAGCATGGGTTCAGATCCAGTTGCTATTGGATACCGACTGCTACCAGAGGGCCTGTTACCTTACCAGGTACCATGCCTAATGACCGGTTGCTTAGTGTCTTTAACTTGTGCTTGGTTGCTCTTAGTAACTGCATTTCTCTTTTTTATCTTACCGAGTTTACCCTGTTGTAGTAACAAAAAACCTGGGGAATGCCCAGGGAAAAACCAAGCCTACTTACCGACCAGCTCGCAGAACAACCAATTAACCTGTCTAACAGTATGCGTTAAACAGGGGTTTTGTCTGCACGCATTTGCAAATGCATTGACTTCAGGCTCCTTCCCCGCACACGTTACGTTGTAGCAACTTCCTCAGCGGGGCCCTGCCCCGCTGAGGAAGTTGCTACAACGTAATGCGTACAGGGGAAGGAGCCAGAAGTCGCTTGCTGCCATCTCTGAGAAGACACATGTTGTGTGTAGTTCCTTTCTGCCGTTTTGCCTTTCGGGCTAATGTCAGTAGCCTGTTAATGCCTTTTTAACAAACCTAAGCCATTTTTAAAGCAGAGAGCACTTAGATCTGTTTTTTCTTGTATCCTCGATCTCAATGCTGCCGAGCCAAAGAAGTTTGTTATCCACATATTGCACCAATCTGTCTATCGATTTCTGCTGGTATGACTGCCTGGTAAAACAGGGGTCCATACCTTAAGGTGAGAGTAGCCATTCTTAACGGTGGAAGGATCACTTATTTAAAGTTAAAGTCACCGGTGAAGATTTGGAGTGTTTTTTTTTTTTTTGTTGTTTTGTTGTTTTTTTGTTTTTTGATCATATATACGGATGTGGCCCATGTGAGTGCAATTCCCTTGTGTTTTCTTATCCCCCTCTATTCGCCTGGCCCACCCTTCCCCTTACCCAATCACCCCCCCCTTTTCTTTATGATTTGGAGTGGTTGTCACCCTATTCCTTTGTAATTTTTCACTTTTTGGACCGATTTTTGCATTATTAATGCACCATTCATGATTAATTTGCTATCGGTATAAAAACTGTGCTTTGCACTTTAGTTTAATTGTATTTATATTGCGCTGCACTATTTCTTATACATTTTTGCATCTTTTTTTGTGATTGTCGTGTCAGTGTTCAGCTTGCATTCGTGAAGGGGGGGGGGGTTTATTTTATTTAATTTTTGTGCTGATTTCACCCTTTTTGTTTTCTATACTTAAGGGCTGGCTGAACCACCCGGCCAATTGGCCAAGCTCCCCTGAATATGCAGAAAAACTCTCCTAGCCTCCACCCTCCAGTTTCCAGAATGTTCTTTAACTTTCCAGAAACGGAGACCAGAGACTTGCCTGCATGAGTCATCCAGCCCTTACCTAAAGTAAACCCATGACCCAATTAAGACTCACAGGTTTAAACTTGATTCAGAACATACATTTTCCTGTATTCACACTAGTAGCACACTAGAGGGTTCTACATATGTAATTTAAGAGTTTAAATAATTGTATGTTAATTCCCACTGTGTCTCATTTTGAAACGAAACAAAAAATCTTACGTGAAAACCAAAATCCAGAGGAACTTTCTTAAATGGCATTCCATAAAAAGATAAAGTTTAATGATCTTGCATAATTCACTGATTTGTTCCCTTAACATAACAATTGTTGGAAAATGCTGTATTGAATCCTAGACCTAATTTCCAAAAATAAATTTTTATCACCATGCACTAATTGTATTTTTTGATTGATTGATTAATTGAAAATAAATTTACCAATTTATCACGGCACACCGATCAGTAGAAATTACTAAATACATTTTGTTGGAATTTTTAGTATAAAAGTCTATTGTCAATGATTATTGCTACTTAAAATAGTTGTCAGTTGAAGAAACAAAAAGAGCTGTTTGAGGTAGCAAGGAAATGCCAGTCATTTTGTTGGATATTATAACTGTTTCATCAGTTAAATGACAATTTAATAAGAACAAATGACAATTGCACATCTAAGCGATATTTATATTGGTGAAGTGAATCTTTTTGAAATCTTTATTGATTTAAATAAAAATATTGCAAAAATAACTTCTACTTCTCAGTGAACTGAGCCTCCTGTGCTTTAAATTGGTTTATGGAGCGCCCTAGAAAAAAAGTATGTCAGACACAGAGGAAGGGAACAGTCAAGGAACCTGAATCTATAGAAGCTATCCGACTGCATTTCAGTAGGGAACAGCAAAAGTTACACGGCACATCTAACCTTCATGAATTGCTAATAAGTTCACATTTGGCAGCAAATCATGCAAATACTCTGAAATACTCCAGTTTGTATTTGTTTTAAAAATACCTGTGAAATGTTCCCAAGAATTTCTATCAAAGAAGATGCAACTGAGGTGTTCTGTTTCCATAGATAACAACTGTCCCTAATCCCTGAGGGCCATGTTTATGGAAAGTAAGTAAGTATTATTTGCCTTTTTTCTGCCATGCACAAAAAACAGACCTTTTTTTGCACAGTATATTTTATTTGTTTACTGCACTAAAACAGGCATGTCAGTCTCACTTGAAACCCATGGTCAAAATAGTGTTTGCATACTTAAATAAATACCGGTACTTCATAGAAAATGTTAGTTGAAAGTTTAGAGTTTAAGTTTAAGGCTGCATTCACACCTTAGCGTAGGCGATTTGCGGCGTTTAGTATTTGCGGCGACAAAACGCGTTGTTTTAAAACCACGGTTTTGTACAGGTCATTGTTGGCTATCGAAAACTCCCAAGCCGCCCGATACGCGTGTCGAAAAAGGGTCCGGGACTTGTTTGAAATTCGGCGTTCAGCGTTCTTTCGACGTACGACATTTTGCGTTAGGAGATGTGAACCATCTCCATAGCGAATAATGTTATTTTTCCCCTTTAGCGTCTTTGAGTGTCGCGCTTCAGGCGACAAAACGCCTAGGTGTGAATGTAGCCTTACAACTGCTGGCTACTTGTGCTAGTTTATTCATAAGTTATACCAGATGCACACTGAAGCCATACAATAAAGAGAATAGGAGGCACTCCATTGGCTAATTTACAGTGCATTTATAAAATATTCAAATCCTCTTCACTTTTTTCACATTTGGAATGTCTCAGCTTGATATTATTGTTGTTTAACCACTTTACAACCCCCCCATAGCAGATTTGTTGTCTAATATTTATTTATATGCATATACTATCTACTCTTTATTTATATACATAATTCTGCACGTCCGGGTTTTGGGCACGAGCGTGCGCTGCCAGTTCCTGCTGTCAGCCGATCAGCGTACCGGATAGTTCGGTACTCTGCCAGAATGACAATCTGCCTATGTAAACAAGGCAGACTGTAATTCCGTGATTACAGAAGACATGGATCCATACCTCCCAACTGTCCCTGATTCTGAGGGACTGTCCCTGATTTGCAGCAAAGTCCATCTGTCCCTCTTTTCTCCTCATTTGTCCTTGATTTTGGTCTGATCTATATAGCTGTATGCAAAATTCACATTTTTATCTTTTAAAAAGTGTTTCCCAGTACTAAACCTTTCATCCAATTTCTAAATGGCTGCATTTGTAAATTTCAAAAGCCAGTATAAAGGAATAGTAGTGGTAAAAATGTACTTGTGGGTTTAATTAATTATTTTTTTGGGGATATTTCTCCTTTAAGGGGACGTGTTTTATGCCTACATATTTTTGCTAATAGATGTCCCCAAATCGCAAAAAGTTGAGAGGTATGTTGATTCTGTGTTCCAGTAAACACTGATCAATGTTTTCAAGTAGTAACCCCCCCCCCCCCACAGTTAGTAAACACTCCCTAGGCACATATTTAACCCCTTGATCGCCCCTGATGTTAACCCCTTCCTTGTAAGTGTCATTAGTACAGTGACAGTGTATATTTTTAGCACTGATCACTGCAATAATGTCACTGGTCCCCAAAAAGTGGCAAAATTGTCAGTTAGGTTTTCGATTTGTCCTCCTCATTATCACAGTCCTGCTATAAGTTGCTGATTGCCATCATTGCTAGTAAAGGAAAAAAAATCCATAGTTTGTAGATGGGGTAACTTTTGCGCAAACCGATCAATATACGCTTATTGGGATTCTTTGAACCAAAAATATGTAGCAGAATACATATTGGCCTAAATTGATGAAGAAATTAAAACAGAGTTCCACCCAAAAGTGGAACTTCCTCTTTAAACACTCCTCGCCCCCCTTACATGCCACGTTTGGCATGTACGTTTTTTTGGGGGTGAGTGGGGGCTTCGGTAGGAGTGGGACTTCTTGTCCCACTTCCTACTTCCACCTATGGGCCGCCTAGGCAACTCCTCCTCTCGCCTTAGGCAGCCCCTCCCTCTAGGCGATCTCTTGGGACACGTGACAGGTCCCAGGAGATCGCCTGTCAACTCCTAGAGCGCATCGCGACTCGCGCATGTGCAGTGCATGCCTGGCCATGAAGCCGAAAGCCGTCATGGCCGGGTGCCCACAGTGTGAATGGAGGCACCGGCGGAGAGGGGGGTTGGAGGAGCGACGCTCTGGTCGGCTGCATCGCTGGACCGTGGAGCAGGTGAGCGTCTGTTTATTAAAATTCAGCAGCTACATTTTTTGTAGCTGCTGACTTTTAATAAACATAAAAAGGCTGGAACTCCACTTTAAATTTTGTAAATTTGTATTGTATATGTTTTATAGCAGAAAGTAAAAAATATTGAGTAATCAAATACCACCAAAAGAAAGCTCTATTTGTGGGGAAAAAAAGGACATGAATTTTATTAGGGTACAGTGTTAATTGGAATCCAGATGTAGTAAATGTAATTGATTGGACATGATTTGGAAAGGCACACACCCCTCTATAAAAGGCCTCACAACTGCATACTGTATCAGAGCACCTTTTTGATATCCAATACTTCAAGTGATTAAAGCAATTTAATGGCTGCGGCTGCTACTGCTACCATGAGCTTAGCATTATCTTTTTCATTTGGTCATCGGTAAAAGTTATCTGGGCGGCTGTAAGATCGCATTTAAAGTAATGAGAAGGGCAGGCCTAACAACCCCCCCCCCCCCACTGACTCTACCCACATTTCCCCTATGAGTAATCAAGCTGGAAGTGATAGTGATTTCATGGTTCAGAACTGTCAACTTCCAGGTTCAGAACTGTCAACTGTCATTCCCTGCCCAGATAGCAAAAATAACTTGCCACAAATTTGTGGCAGTGTTAAATTGTAAGTTTGTTAACTTGCTGCACTTTTTCACTGGCATTTTGTACACTTGCAGAGCACTTGAATCACAAGTTCTAGTTGACACTTTTACAATTTGTAGCAAATTTGCATGGCAAGTCTCTAGCAAGAGCACAGTTGCAGTGGTGCTACAGCTCTGCAAGTCACAGTGACCCCTGTGGTAGGATGACTATTGCACAATATAACTGAACCAGAACTTGGAGCAACATTGCAGAATGTTTGCAAAGAATGTTGATCTGGAGTCATGCAATGTAGACTTGCTGCAATTGTGCAACAAACTAGTGAAGCCTGGCAAGTCTAGCAATACCTTAGAAAGTCAATTTCCATCTTGCAGCACAATTACTTATTTTCTGGGGGGCTACTGTAGTCTGGAAATCAGTTAAAGAGGAAGTAAAGCCCCAAAAACATTTCCTGTAAAAAAAATAAAAAAAACCTGCAAGAAAAAGGCAAAAAGGCATAATGAGCTAGTATGCATAGCATACTAGCTCATTATGTGGCACTTACCAGAGATCGACGCCCCTGAAGAGCTCCTCGTTCCCCACCGCCGTCGCTGCCATGTCCCCTCGGAGCGTCTTCCTTGTATCGCCGATTCGGCGCTGTGACTGGCCAGAGCCGTGATGATGTCACTCCCGCGCATGCGCAGGACCGGCAATTTCCAGAATTATCCCATTGATAAAACCTACACGTTCAGTGCGCCTGCGCTGTTGTCTACGGCGCGCATGCACTGTATACATCGGTGCAGTGTTTTCTGCAGATATCTCTTGCACCTACAGGTAAGCCTAAATCTAGGCTTATCTGTAGGTGCAAGTTGTCTGGTATGTCACGATATGTGCTTGATTAGCCGCAGTGGAGAGCAGGGGAGACATTGAAGGTCTAATAGTTGCATAGTTTTATAGTTAGGCAGGTTGAAAAAAGACACAAGTCCATCAAGTTCAACCACAAGAAATAAAACAATAATAATATCGTACAATCACATTTACCCAATTCTATACCCACAGTTGATCCAGAGCAAGGCAAAAAACCCCAGCAAAGCATGATCCAATTTGCTACAGCAGGGGAAAAAAATCCTTCCTGATCCCCCAAAAGGCAATCGGATATTCCCCGGATCAACTTTACCTATAATTGTTAGTACCCAGTTATATTATGTACACTTAGGAAAGAATCCAGGCCTTTCTTAAAGCACTTTACTGAGCTGGCCAGAACCACCTCTGGAGGGAGTCTATTCCACATTTTCACAGCTCTTACTGTGAAGAAACCTTTCCGTATTTGGAGGTGAAATCTCTTTTCCTTCAGACGTAAAGAGTGCCCCCTTGTCCTCAATGTTGACCGTAAAGTGAATAACTCAACACCAAGTTCACTATATGGACTGCTTATATATTTGTACATGTTGATCATATCCCCCCTTATTCTCCTCTTCTCAAGAGTGAATAAATTCAGTTCTTCTAATCTTTCCTCATAGCTGAGCTCCTCCGTGCCTCTTATCAGTTTGGTTGCCCTTCTCTGCACTTTCTCCAGTTCTCCGATATCCTTTTTGAGAACAGGTGCCCAAAACTGAACTGCATATTCCAGATGAGGTCTTACTAATGATTTGTACAGGGGCAAAATTATATCTCTCTCTCTGGAGTCCATACCTCTCTCAATACAAGAAAGGACTTTGCTCGCTTTGGAAACCGCAGCTTGGCATTGCATGCCATTATTGAGCTTATGATCATCTAAAACCCCCAGATACTTCTCCACTACAGATCCCCCCAGTTGAACTCCCCCTAGCATGTATGATGCATGCATATTCTTAGCCCCCAAGTGCATAACTTTACATTTATCAACATTAAACCTTGTCTGCCACATAGTCGCCCATTTAGACAGAGCATTGAGGTCGGCTTGTAAATTGGAGACATCCTGCAAGGACATTATTCCACTGCATAGCTTGGTGTCATCTGCAAAAACAGAAATGTTACTTTGGATCTCAGACCCAATATCATTTATAAATATATTAAAAAGTAAGGGTCCCAATACTGAACCTTGGGGTACACCACTGATAACCTTGGACCATTCAGAGTAAGAATCATTAACCACAACTCTCTGAATTCTGTCTTTTAGCCAGTTTTCTATCCATTTACAAACTGATATTCCCAATCCTGTAGAGTGTAGACCTTACCTTACACATGAGCCGTGTGTGTGGAACTGTATCGAACGCTTTAGCAAAATCCAAGTATACCACGTCCACTGCCACGCCTCTGTCCAGGGTTTTACTTACCTCTTCATAAAAGGAAATCAGGTTTGTCTGACAACTTCTGTCTTTCATGAATCCATGCTGTCTGTTGCCTAAATAGTTTTTTTTTCCAGCAAGAACTCGTCTATGTGGTTCTTTATTAATCTCTCCAGTAACTTCCCAGCTATAGAAGTTAAACTAACAGGTCTATAGTTACTTGTTAGAGACTTTGTTCCCTTTTTAAATATGGGCACTACATTGGTCCTGCGCCAATCCAGTGGTACCATTCCTGTCATTGAGTCCCTAAAAATTTGATACAGTGGCTTTGAAATGACAGAGCTCAATTCTTTTAGGATCCATGGGTGAATGCCATCTGGTCCAGGTGCTTTATCCACCTTTATTCTGTGTAAATATTTCTGGAACATATCACTTTTGAGCCATTGTGTATCATTTGAGGCTGTGTTACTCCCACCCCCATTATGGACATGATCTCCCCCATGCTCCATTGAGCTGAAGAAAGTATTTAATAAATTTGCCTTCTCTTTGTCCTCAGTCACCCATTCTAGATTATTTTATAAAGGGCCTACATGCCGAGACTTGACCTTTTTACTATTAATATATTTGAAGAATTTCTTGGGGTTTGTCCTACTATCTTTTGCATTTTTGAATCCTTGATTTTCTTTTACATATCCTGTTATATTCTTTGTAACATTTAAACGACACTAGTGTTCCTTCATTTGTATATTTTTTAAAAGCTCTTTTCTTATAGTTTATAGCTTTTTTAACTTTGGCTGTGAGCCCTAAAGGTTTTATTTTTAGTCGTTTAAACGTATTGCCCATGGGAATATACTTTGCAGTGAGTTCACAAACAGTCTTTTTGAGGAATTCCCATTTCTGTTCTGTGCCCATTGATGCCAATATTCTCTCCCAGTCTAATGCCGCGTACACACGATCGTTTTGTGCGATGAAAAAAAAACGACGTTTTCTGTGAAGTAAAAAACGACGTTTTTGAAACGTCACTTTTCAAAGACAATTTTGCATACACACCATCGTTTTTTCACAAAAAGCGAGGTTACGTTCACCACTCTTTTCCATTGAAGCTCGCTTCATAACTAGCTTCTGGGCATGCGCGGGTTGAAAAACGTCGTTTTGAACGACGTTTTTGCTACACACGGTGACTTTTTGTGAAACAAAAAATGACGTTTTGAAAAACGACACAAAAAATTCAAGCATGTTGGAATTTTTTTTGGGTCGTTTTTTTTAAGACAAAAAACGACGTTTTGCCCACACACGATCAATTTAAATGACGTTTTAAAAAACGTCGTTTTTTTCATCGCAAAAAACGACCGTGTGTACGCGGCATTAGTCCTGGAGAGCAGTCCTCATCCTTGGAAATTTTCCTCTCTTGAAATTAAAGCGGAGTTCCACCCTTAAAATCACTTTGTTTCATTACATCCAGCATACTGGCGTCAGCGCCAGTATGCTGTTTTTTTTTTTTTTTAATGCACGTACTTACTTTATATAAAATCATTAAATTTCAGGCGCACCGCGGAATGTCGCCGCTATAAGGCGTCACGCCTTCCGGAAACAGCCGATTAGCATTCGGCTTTTCTCGGCGCCTACGCACAGACCCAGGAGCTGACTGCGCAGGCGCCGTATATAGCCGCGTCACGCCCTCCGAAAAAACCCGAACTAGGACCGGCTATTTTCGGCGCCTGCACAGTCAGCTCCTGGGTCTGTGCGCAGGCGCGGAGAAAAGCCGAATGCTAATCGGCTGTTTCCGGAAGGCGTGACGCCTTATAGCGGCGACATTCCGCGGTGCGCCAGAAATTCAATGATTTTATATAAAGTAAGTACGTGCATTAAAAAAAAAAAAAACAGCATACTGGCGCTGACGCCAGTATGCTGGATGTAATGAAACAAAGTGATTTTAAGGGTGGAACTCCGCTTTAAGTGTTTTTATCTTTCCTGTATGTGGTTTTTGCTTACAGCTAACATCAAATGAAATCATGTTATGATCACTGCTACCCAGGTGTTCTTTTATCTGTACATTAGTAATAAGCTCTGCATGGTTTGAGATTACCAGGTCCAACAGAGCATCATTCCTAGTTGGGGCCTCAATAAGCTGGACCATAAAATTGTCCTGCAATAGGTTTATAAATGTTTGTCCTTTAACTGTCCTAGCAGTGCTATTACTCCAGTTAATTTCTGGGTAGTTAAAAACCCCCATTATTATCACTGTCCCAGCCCTTGCAGCCCTTTCCATCTGTGCAAGGAGCCAAGTCTCCACCTCCTCATTAACATTGGGTGGTCTATAACAAACTCCAATGATTAACTTTGAACTACGCACATCTGTATGCAGTTCCACCCATAATGCTTCAGCCTCATCACACGCTCCATCAACCAGGTTCTGTCAGACCCCTCCACCTTTCCTTTTTACCCTGTCTTTCCAAAAGAGTGCATAGCCAGGAATATTAATAGCCCAGTCATGTGAAGAATGAATAGTCTCCATAAAGAGAACCTGTGACCTGCCCTATTACATTAGTTGCTTATTAGCAAATGCAAACGCAGGCAAAGGGCCTGCACATGCATGTAAACAGCAATTGCACCACACATTAGGTATCACTTATAATGCTGATAATGCTGGAGTGGGAGCAATAATTCTGGCGTCATTATTCACTGTTATCTCTAAACATTTGTAGCCAGGTGCTGGGCTACAGCAAAATGATGGAGACAGTGGGCTTCATTCACAAAGTGGTATCTTACCGCATCCAAGAATTTTATGAATGCAGTATTTTAGTACTGAACGCATGCATTTATTAACATTAACCACCACCGCGCGACTATGTACATCCACAGAATGGCACGTACAGGCACATGGGACCCCCTCCGCTGTGTGCGGCGGTCGTCTTACCTCCGGGAGCGATCGGTGATGAGGGGGCGGCTGTTCGTTTCTGTCCGCCCCCTCGTGATTGCTCCCAGCCAATCCGGCATCCCCCCGACATGTCACTTCCTCTGCCTTCATAATGTAAACACAGGCAGAGGAAGTGATGTGAGCTCTCCTCTCGGCGGTATTTTCAATCCGCCGAGAGGAGAGAAGACTCACAGTAAGTTGCACAAACACTACACTGACACCAGTACACATAGGTACATTTAACCCCTTCCGATCACCCACCCAGCCCCCTGTCACACTGTCACTGATTGCAGTGATCATATATTTACTGATCACTGCATTTAGTGTCAGTGTGACAGTTAGTGTGACAGGCAGTTAGTGTTAGGTCCAGGGTAGCCCTGTACCCCCCCTAATAAAGTTTTAACCCCTTGATCACTGCCCTGGTTAACACTTTCACCCCCTATTGCCAGCGTCACTAAGCGATCATTTTTCTGATCGCTGTATTAGTGTCGCTGTTGATGCTAGGTAGCTAAAAAAAAAATGATTGCGATTTTTTTTGACTAAAGACATGTGGCTGAATACATTTTGGCCTAAATGTTTGACTAAAATTTAGTTTATTCGAGTTTTCTTATAACAAAAAGTAAACAATATTGTTTTTTTTTCAAAAATGTCGCTCTATTTTTGTATATAGCGCAAAAAAAAAATCGCAGAGGTGATCATATACCATCAAAAGAAAGCTCTATTTGTGGGAAGAAAAGGATGCAAATTTTGTTTGGGAGCCATGTCGCACGACCGCGCAAAGTCTGTTAAAGCGACGCAGTGCCGAATTGTAAAAACACCTCTAGGCATTTAGCAGCATATTGATCCCGTCCTTAAGTGGTTAAAACACCCATCCACATCCTTAATAACCACTAAACAACATGGTTGTTAAGGAGCAGCCAGTTTCTGTGTTCTTAAAGATATTTTTTCTTTATTTGCTATTTTTTCCCAACTTAAGCGGAGCTACCCTTTAAATGCGTTGACATTTTTTATTTATAGCAATAATTAAAAGGTACGATTGAGCATGCAAAATAAAAAAAATACAACGTTAAAATATATTTACATAAGAAAATCCCTTTAAGAAACCAAGGATAACACTGACTGAAAAAAAAATGCATTTATCTCAGAGAAAGTGTTTAGAAGCATTTGCAATGTGGTAATGACCTAATACATCAATTTAGCACTTTTGCTATGCTTGTAAACCTGCGTCTGTTTCATTAAAAGCCCTGAATGAACTACCAGAGACCCCCAGCATAAACACTATCTAGTACATGTGAACATAAATCATTTGCCAATTTCAAATTAATATTTAAAAGTGAGGGATACTTTTAACAGATAAACTGGAGTTAAAAGGCAAAGGAGTCTACAGAGACCACTTAGGTTCCCTGTTAATGTTTATTACAATAGAGACTATTAAATGCATGCATTACGATGTACTGGTGTAGCATTTTTGCATTGCCTGCCTGAAGACTCTCAACGCAAACTAAAACAACTTATTCAAATTCAGATTTAGGCTCCATTCACACCTAGGCATTTTAACGCCTGAAGCCCGACGCTGCAGCAGCCCCTAATACGCTGGAGGGGTGATTTTACATTGCCCTCTATGGAAATGGTTCACATCTCCACGCCGAAACGCCGTACGCCTGAAGCTCAAAACAAGTCTCGGACCCTTTTTTTCAGTCAGCTTCGGCGTTCGGCATAGGAGATGTGGACCTGGGGGTTAAAATCGCGGCGTTTTTTCGCTGCAAATCACGGTACAAAATGCCGCAATTTGTCGCAGCAATTTGCGGGACAAAACGCCGCGATTAGGTGTGAATGCAGCCTAAAAGCTGAACTATAGTAAGGTGACCAGATTTTTAAAATAAAAACCGGGGACATATTTTTTTTTTACTAGTAATGGCAACAATCAGCAACTCTCTGCCCATCGCCGCCCGCCTCACAGCCTCCCAAGTCTTACTCTTCGGGCCCCGGCTACTACTGGATGGGGAGCGGAGGAAGATCACGCCGCCAGGGAAGGCAAGGAGATAGGCAGGTGGCTGGCCAGGATTTGAGCCAAGGCAGAATAACATGCGAGCGAAGCTGAATGGGCATGCGCCCGAAACTGAAGAAATATTCCCTCCGCTCCGACCAGCACATGATCATCAGAAAGGAGCACAGATAATAGGAAAAATACAAATGGTGGAGCGGGGGGGTGTAATTCAATTTTTTTTATTTTAATTCTGCACTGACTTTCTTTGAAATTGCCCCTGCCCCTATTAAATCCAATCTGGGGACAAAACCAGGGACAGACTTGGTCCGGGGACAGTGTCCTCAATCAGGGGACTGTCCCCTGAAACTGGGCATGTATGGTCATCCTTAACTATAGGCTGGAACAAAACAAAAAAATCCTTGCAGTGGGATCCCCCAGACTGCAGGGGTTAAAGGGGTTGTAAAGGTAAATGTTTTTTTCCTAAATAAATAAATACTCACCTCATCCTTCGATCTGTTCTTCTGTCTGTAACTCCACACAGTAATGCAAGGCTTTCTCCCTGGTGTGGAGTGTCATGCTCACCCCTCCCTTGGACCACAGGAGAGTCAGGACGCTCTCTACGTTGCAGATAGAGAAAAGAGCTGTGTGTTAGTGAGCATCCTGACTCTCCTGCTTGCCCCCCCCTCAAGGGAGGGGGGCGAGCATGCCACTCCACACCAGGGAGAAAGCCTTGCATTACTACGTGGAGTTACAGACAGAAGAACAGGAAGTGAGGATTTCTCAGAAGAAATAAGGACATTTAAAAAGCAAAATCGAAGGATGAGGTAAGTGAAGGAGGACTGCACTAAGGTAAAGGAAGCTATTTAGGGATTTTTTTTTTTTTACCTTTACAACCCCTTTAAATGCGCATTATATCTAGGGGTGCCTGAATAAAGAGAAATATGTACCACAGTCTGTGCTCCAGAAAGCTCCCTCTGTCTGTGCATCTGGGTCAGTGCAGCCTCCAGCACAAAGCTCATCTTTAGGCTTGATTCACACCTATGCATTTTTCATATTAGGCCCCTTTCACATGTCCGCCTCCGTTCGTCCGTTTTTACAAGTCCGTTTACGGACTTGTAATGGACGCCTATGGGGTCGCGTCCGTTAGCGGATGACGCATCCGCTAACGTCCGCAAAGATCCGCGTCTGTCTGGATCCGTTTTTTCGGACGGAAGAAAACCCTATTTTTCTTCCGTCCGGCGGATCGGATCAGATGAAGACGGACAAACGGTCCGTTTTCATCCGATTCTCCATAGGGGAGAGCAGAGGAGAGACAGGGTGCGGGGACCGCCCTGTCTGCCGACAGCTGAGCGGGACCCCCCGCTGAGCCGACAAGCACACATGGAGCGGACCGAAAAACGGTCCGCTCCATGTGAAAGGACCCTTACATGGACTGTAGTGCAAATCTGCAAAATGCAAAAAGCATTTAAAATGCATAGGTGTGAATCAAGCCTAATGCCGTGTACACACGGTCGTTTTTTGCGATGAAAAAAAACGACTTTTTTTAAAACGTCATTTAAATTGATCGTGTGTGGGCAAAACGTCGTTTTTTGTCTTCAAAAAAACGACCAAAAAAAAATTCCAACATGCTTGAATTTTTTGTGTCGTTTTTCAAAACGTCGTTTTTTGTTTCACAAAAAGTCACCGTGTGTAGCAAAAACGTCTTTTAAAACGACGTTTTTCAACCCGCGCATGCCCAGAAGCTAGTTATGAAGCGAGCTTCAATGGAAAAGAGTGGTGAACGTAACCTTGCTTTTTGTGAAAAAACGATGGTGTGTATGCAAAATTGTCTTTGAAAAGTGACGTTTCAAAAACGTTGTTTTTTACTTCACAGAAAACGTCGTTTTTTTTCATCGCAAAAAACGACCGTGTGTACGCGGCATAAGGCTGCATTCACACTTGAGCGTAGAGTTTTGGCACAATTTTGTGGCGTTTTTTACCGCATTTTGGCGCGATATTGACATAGTTTTTTACCACAAATTTTTGCAGCGTTTTTTACCGTGTTTTGTCGCGAATTTGGACAGGTCTAGGGTCACATAAACGCCCAAATCTGCCTAAAAAAAAGTCCCACGACTTGTTTGAGCTTCAGGCGTTTTTGAACTTCTGGCTTCAGGCGTTTTGTAGTGGAGATGTAAACCATCTCCATAGAGAATAATTGATTTTTTTCCCCTCCAGCGTTTTGTAGCTTCAGGCTTCAAGCTACAGAACGCCCAGGTGTGAATGGGGTCTTAGGCTCGATTCACACCTATGCATGTTGCTTTTGAGCATTTTTGCAGTGCTTTTTGCGGTGCTTGCTGCGTTTTTTGACGTGTGTTTTGAGATTTGCGTTTTGTGTTTTTTTTTGCCATCAATTTTAATTTTTTTACATTTCCTTTAACAACCAGCTATAAACAGGTTAAAAAAAACCTGCAAAACGTCAATCCCGGCAAAATCGCGGTAAAACTGCGGTAAAAACGCAGTCCATTGGATTCTATCACATGCAAAACGCTGCTTTTTGCAGGAAAAAAGTCCCCGACCCTTTCCAAAAACGCAGAGGCACAAAAAAGCATTGATGTGAACATGTTCCATAGGAAACCATGTTAAAAAATGTCCCTGCATTTCTGCAAAATGCATCAAAAAACGCATTCATGTGAATGGAGCCTAAAGCAGTATTAAAAGCCAAAGCAAACATCTATTACAGTGCCTTGAAAAATATTCATACCACTTGAAACTTTACACATTGTGTCATGTTACAACCAAAAATGTAAATGTATTTTATTGTTTTTTTGTTTTTTTTGTGTGATAGACCAACACAAAGTGGCATATAATTGTGAAGTAGAAGGAAAATGATAAATGGTTTTAATTTTTTTTTACAAATAAATTAGTCAGCCAATACCCTGAATCTATTCCTCTGCAAATTGCCTCGTCCAAAGTGATCGCATGTAAAGTGTTCCAAGTCTTTATTTGATTGTAACGATATAGAGGGGTACCACAACCCATCCGTAAACAAAAGTAGTACCAGCATGCTGCTATTATCTATTTTAGTGTGATTACAGTGATTGTGTCTGCAAATGAAATCATCGGGATGGGTGTTATTATACAAAGCGATTCCAAACCTATGGGTTTTTGAGTTCTATAAATCTCTTTTGATTTGAAACAATGGGTTTCTGCAGATTTAGTTAGAACTGGTTATTGGCTGTATTTTGTATTTTGACTGTATCATTATATATGTATTACTTACATACAGTATAGGTTTTGATGTTATATCCTTGATACCAATGGTTTAATCTGCTGCACCACTAGGCCACACAATTATTACACCTACACCACACATCCCACCCTACCACCATCTTTGAACGATACTGTCTAAGCGATATATATATATATATATATATATATATATATATATATATATATAGTTACATAGGTAAGGCTTAAAAAAAATATATTTGTTTATAATAATTTCCCATATTCCCGTATGTTGTGTTTTTTAAGATGTACATCCAAGAGTCTTTTAGAAATATCCATACTTCCCGCAGCCAACACTAATTGTGGGAAAGATTTCAACATAGAAAGAGAGGTGGGGGTGGTGGCGCTGTCGCTAGTAGGTTGTGGAGTCAGGCCAGTGTAGTAACCCCAATCAGTGGGTGGGTGTGGCCTCCAGGGGCAACCTTCCCCATCCTATAAAGTGTGGTGGCAAAATCTGCCTAAACTAGTATTGAGGGAGATGAATAGAGCGACCTCCACATGAAATAAAGTAAAATATAAGATATAACAACCACTTTTGGAGAGGTGAGTAGGGAGGAAGTAGTGAGGAGACATCTTTGGAATCGGTAGCAGAGGAGGAACTCTGAAAATCAAGGGAACACAGACACCTGGATCAAGGGCATACACCAGGAACCCAGGAACGACAGAACGGTGTAAAGGAGCAGCTGTTACTCTTATACGCGCTCTACCCCAGCAGGGGTGAGTGCCTCTGGTGAGTGGGGGCCCATAAGGGGGAGCACCGGATCCACTGCGAGGAGCACCCATTGTATGTTTGCATGATTACCCACCTATATAGGTGCACCTTGGACTACTCATTGTTTCAGCTATCTCTCTCGAATTCATGTTGATTTGTGCCTTTGACCTTTGTGTATTGCTCACTATATTGGTGCACTTCTCTAGAGGTGTCTAAAGAAGCTAATTTCAGGAGACCACCTGCTCTCATTACTAGTAGGGGCTGATCCCACTTTATTTTAATTTTATTTTTATCTTCGTTTGTATTTCCATTTTTATGGTTATTATGGTTCACAGACGCCACGAATTTACAATTGTTTCAGAATCTAGCCAATCAGATACATGCCAGATTTATATCGTGTTGCACTTATTAAGCTAACACTGGTAACACTGCACTTATATGTTTAGTGGTTGTTATATCTTATATCTTATATTTATCTTATATTTTACTTTATATTTTACTTTATTTCATGTGGAGGTTGCTCTATTCATCTCCCTCAATACTAGTTTAGGCTGATTTTGCCACCACACTTTATAGGACGGGGGAAGGTTGCCCCTGGAGGCCACACCCACCCACTGATTGGAGTTACTACACTGGCATGACTCCACAACCTACTAGCGACAGCGCCACCACCCCCACCTCTCTTTCTATTTACTTTATATTATTCCCTTAGGGGAGTTATATATAGGGGGGGGCTGCAGTCCAGCATCTACATTCTAACCATTCCCCACTGTACTATCCTAAGCGCAGTTTAGCCATTCACACTAAAGATTTCCACATCCTTATTGCCCTGACAGTGAAGAATCCCCTGCACAGTTTAAGGTTAAACCACTTCTCCTCCAGTCTCAATGTGTGGCCCCGTGTCCTCATACACTCTCTAGGACTGAATCATTTTTTTTTCTATGCTGGGATCCCCATTAAGGTATTTGTAGATCGCTATCATGTCCCCCCCTTAAGCATCGCTTCTCCAATGAGAATACATTTAGTGTTTGCAGTTGGTCCCCATAATTGAGGTCCTCCAGTTCTCTTAATAATGCCGTTGCCTTTCTTTGGACTCTCTCCAGCTCCAGCACATCCCTTCTGAGGACCGGTCACCAGAACTGGACAGAATACTCCAGATGTGGCCTAACCAGGGTTTTATAAAGTGACAGAATTAAGCCCTGTACACACGATCGGTTTGTCTGATAAAAACAGACTGATGGACAGTTTTCATCGGACAAACCGATCATGTGTGGGCCCCATCGTTTTTTTTCCAACGTTGAAAAAAAATAGAACATGTTTTACATTTTTCCTATGGATAAAAAAAGCAATATAAAAAAATGATCGTCTGTGTGGAAGTCCATCAGTCAAAAATCCACGCATGCTCAGAATCAAGTCGACGCATGCTTGGAAGCATTGAACTTCATTTTTTGCAGCACGTCGTAGTGTTTTATGTCACCGCGTTATGGCATGGTGAGATTTTTTTTTTTTTTTTTCTTTTTTAAGTGTATTTTTTGTGCGTGAACTCGAGAGAGAGGAGCCGGACTGCAGGAGTTGGGAGTAGGCAGACCCTCCCCCCGGAGGCAATCGCCATCCTTCTCCATGCCCCTGGTGGCAATGGCGGGTGTGAAGGGGGGCCTCCCACTCACCCCGCCCTACCTGCTCCTCTTGGGAGCCCAACTGGGGCCCAACGGGACCCCAATGGGGCAGAGGGACTCCCCCTATGAGGGAGTGAGGGGGCCTAGCCCACCCAGCCAGCCCCGTAGGTCCTTCGCCTCTCTTTATTTTAAGAGACCGCATGGCCAAAGTGCATGTGTTTTTTAAACCAATTTCGTGTGCGTGCAAGTGTGGTGGTTTTTTGGGGGGGGGGGGTGGGCGTACTAAGCACAGGCGTTCCTTGCATAGCACACCCACCGGGAGCCGGGCTGAGACCACCAAACTCAATTCACATGTAGCCGAGACCGGGATCCGAACCCTTGGCTGCAGAGGTGAATGGCTTGTCAGCGCAGTGCCAATCACGTTGAGCCACCACAGCTCCCTATGGTGAGATTTTTGACTGATGTTGTGTAGGCAAGACTGATGAAAGTGAGCTTCATCGGATATCCGACGAAAAAATCTATCGGATTCGATTCCATCAGATATCCGATCGTGTGTACGAGGCCTGTAGAGTTTTATCCTTGGAGTATATCCCTTTTGTGATATGCATGTTAATATTCTGCCTGCTTTGGTAGCTGGAGCTTGACATTGCATGCTATTATTCAATCTGTCATCTATTAGGACCCCTAGATCCTTCTCCATCCTTGATTCTCCCAGACGTTTTTCACCTATTGAATAATTTGGATTTATGCTTTTTGCCCCCAAGTGCATTACTTTACATTTCTCCACATTAAACCTTATTTACCATTTTTCTGCCCACTTCATTATTTTATTCAGGTCATTCTGCAAAATGTGATGTCCTGATGTGAGTTTATTGATCTACTTATTTTTGTGTCATCGGCAAGAACTGAAACTGAGCTATTCATCTTGTTCTCTATATCATTTGTAATCAAAAAGTGGATAGAATTGGTTCCAACACAGAACCTTGGGGTACTCCACTCACCACTCCAGAACGGTCTGAGTACATGTTTTTTTTTTTTTTTAGACACACCCATTTAATCAGTTTTTACCCAAGCACAAACCTAATTGTCCATGCCTGCAGATCTCAGTTTATTAAGTGTTTATGGGGCACTGTATAAAGTTATTTTGCGAAATCCAGATGCACTAAGGCCCCTTTCACACCAGCGGAACGTATGTCCCCTTTTTCATCCATCCGTTTATGGATGAAAAAGGGACATACATGTATCCGTATGAGATAGATGAGATAGATCTCATCGGTGTCTGCAAGGCTCCGATTCTGCAGACGGAGGAAAATCCTATTTTTCCTTCCGTCTGCAGAGCAGATTGGGTGAACACTAGTGATGAGCGGAATACGCCATAATTGATTTCGCGAATATATAGAAGAATATTCGCGAATATTCGTTAATATCGAATATTCGTGATATTTTATCAAAAAAAAAAATTGCGAAATTTCGCTAGTGCGAATGCGAAATTGATTGCGAAATTCTCGTCAACACGCGAAAACGGAGATCATTTCCTGGATTACTAAACTAATAGGCACTAAACACTAACTCTACTTACACAAACTTATATGACTAAACTAAAGCTAATTTTTTTTTATTTTTTTATACACAAAACACAGAAGGGCAGAGAACTCATTCTTGAATATTCCTAATACGAATATTCGCATTGCGAATATTCGGCAACATAAAAGGATCGCCTCAGCTACTCGGCCCAGGGTCTCTAATCATACCAGCAATGCTTTTAGACGTCGATGGAGATCACTAGGATGTGATCTGTTTTAAAAATAAATTTGAAAAAATACGAATATTGGCGATAGCGAATATTCACCGCGATATTCGATTTATTCGCGAATACTCGAATATGCAATATTCGTAACGAATATTCGCAATGCGAATATTCGTGAGCAACACTAGTGAACACAGACAGACGGTTTGTGTTCATCCGATCCCACCATAGGGGAGAGCGGAGATCTGACAGAGCAGGCCCTGCACAGTGTGCAGGGACCGCCCTGTCATCTGCCAGCTCAGCGGGAATCAACGGAGTGATCCCCGCTGAGCAAGCGGATGATATGGAAAAGATCCTACGGGATTCGCATGTCTGAAAGGGCTTAAGTCCACAGGCCTCCTCCTATCTAGATGGCAGCTCACTTCCTTGTAGAATGTTAGCAGATTGTTCCGGCAGGAACGTCCGTGATTACCGCTAATGATATTATTTTCCTCTGCAAATCTTTGGATATAGTCCCTAATCATCCCTTCCAATAATTTACCCACTATTGATGTTAAGCTGACTGGCCTATAATTTCCAGGAATATGTCTCTGCCCTTTTTTGAATATTGGTACCATATTGGTTATATGTAAATTGGCACAACAAGTATAAGATATTGCTCATATTAAAATGCTGTATTATTTATGATGTACTCATTATGGCATTTTTTCTTTTGTATAGGCCAATTCTTTGCTGTTAAGATAAGGAGGCCCTGAGGAAGCTGGTATATGTGAAACACATCGGCCTCTGGCATCACACAACAAAGTTAATTTGTTACACTAAATCATGGTCAATATCGCATAACAGACTGTTTTATGTTTTTTTTTGTACAATTTTTAGAATTTGTAATAAACATTATAGATTTTTTTTACTTTTGGTGGTCTTTCCTCTATAGTACCAGTAAAGTCCGATTCAAATGTTTTTATTTTTTTTGTAGATGATGACTTAGATGGATGTGGTACCCCTGTATATAGCCTATATTCCTATTTTTGGCATGGTGGTATGTTTATTGGCTCCTGTCTAAATTGACCCTAGTATGTGTATGTATGCTTGTTAAGTAAAAAACGTTGATTGTAAGCTCCTTAAATACAGACACTTATGAGAATATACAGCACATAAAGCACTGTGCAAATTGCTGACACTGTATAAAGACATGCTGGTAGGTTAATCAGATCCTGAAGATACGAAGTAGGGAAGATAGCCCAAGGAGTTCAACAGGGAGGAGGGGATTAAGGCGAATAGCAGTCTTACCTATAATTATGAACTTTATTATATATCAAAATTGGACAGATACAGTAATACAGACTGCGCAATACAGGTTAAAACATAGGACAACGTTGCCGTAAAAAGCACACACCCGGGTTCACAAGCAGACCACAATTGTGAATTATAATGAAGTGCAGGCAATACTGTAAAGATATATAGATGTGTGGGGGTTCAGTTCTAGTGAGATAGCATGAAATCTCAGTGTTGTTAGTCTAGATATGGCTGTACAGATACACTGTTGACGTCTGCTCTCAAATTGATATCTGAGATCCACCCCTCAAATTTACTTATCATGTAGCATTGGTCAGTGTTGAGGGTCAGGTTGCAATGAGACAGCAGGAAAACGTATGCCCCGTACACACTATAATCTCAGATGGATTTTTCCGACGGAATTCCATTCAGGCTGTCTTGCATACACACTTGCACACCAAAATCCGAGTGTCAAGGACGTGGTGACGTACAACACTACAACGAGCCGAAAAATTAAGTTAAATGCTTCCGATCATGCGTAAACTTGATTCTAAACATGCATGTTTTTTTCTCTGTCGGAGTTCCATACAGATGAACGGAATTTCCGTCGTAAAAAAAGAGAACATGTTCTCTTTCTAATTCCGTCTGAACTTCTGACGGAAAAAGTCAGATGTGGCATACACACGGTCGGAATATCCGATGAAAAAATCCCGTCTGACTTTTTTTATCGGAAATTCTGATCGTGTGTACTGGGCATTGGTGTTGTTAGCCAAGATTCTGGCTAGTACATACACACTATGGACTTCTGTCCTCACTGATCAGTCTGAGATTCCCAGGGAGCCTTAATGGCATAGACTACAGGCAGAAACAAACATTAATTTGCACTGTTATTTTCTCACTTTTAGAGAAGGGAGAAATGTCCAAAGGGCAAACTTTTAAATAGTCAGCGATATCATATTGTTCCAAAGAGTATGTGTTCCCTTGTAGGAGTACAGTGAGAAATCTGTCCGTTCACTGGGGGTAACTGTGAGTCTCCAAATGTTGGGAGATAGAGGGTGGAAGCAAAAAGAGCTATGATGTGGATCACACTCATCTGCCATGTTGCTAGTCAGCTTCTGGTCCCTGATTGGGACAATATAGTTGACAATGTTACTCACAGTTAAAGCGGAGTTCCACCCTTAAAACCACTTTGTTTCATCCCATCCAGCGTCAGCGCCAGT
Organism: Rana kukunoris; assembly: GCA_029574335.1. Lineage (NCBI taxonomy): Eukaryota > Metazoa > Chordata > Amphibia > Anura > Ranidae > Rana > Rana kukunoris. The sequence goes on from CM056049.1 coordinate 653,366,616, forward strand.
ATGCTGTTTTTTTTTTTTAATCCATGTACTTACTTTATAATAAATCATTTAATTTTGTGCGCACCGCGGTATGTCGCCGCTATAAGGCTTCCGGAAACAGCCGATTAGCGTTCGGCTCTTCTCTGCGCCTGCGCACAGACCCAGGAGCTGACTGCGCAGGCGCCGTAAATAGCCGGTCCTAGTTCGGCTTTTTTCGGAGGGCGTGACGCGGCTATATACGGCGCCTGCGCAGTCAGCTTCTGGGTCTGTGCGCAGGCGCCGAGAAGAGCCGAACGCTAATCGGCTGTTTCCGGAAGGCGTGACGCCTTATAGCGGCGACATACCGCGGTGCGCACGAAATTACATTATTTATTATAAAGTAAGTACATGGATTAAAAAAAAAAAAAAAAACAGCATACTGGCGCTGACGCCAGTATGCTGGATGGGATGAAACAAAGTGGTTTTAAGGGTGGAACTCCGCTTTAAGAATTGATACTGACTGTCAGGTGGCCGTGGCTTATGCAGAGATTCTCCTGTTGTGGGGCTGCTGACATTGTTTTCCTCCTGGCTCTGCTCAGGTTGGTAGTTGCCGTGGAGCTTTCGGCAAACGTTTCTCCCAGTAGATGGGGCTGAAGACTCACAGGGGAGTAATGGTAGTCCATACGCCACAAGCGCACTGTTGGCAGCCTTGGTTGCTTGGTTCTGGACTTTAAGTCATAAGGGCTTGTCCACTGGGAAATCAGGATGGTGGAAGAGTGCTGGGATCCAGGAAGTTAAATGATGAAGGGAGTCACCGCATCTGGTGGATCTTGTATGTAATCGAGGAGCTTCTCAGGAGACCAAGATGCAGGCAATGCACAAGGCAAACATGATTGGTAGGAAAAAATATTGGATAGCCACACTCAAAAAATCCAAGAAGGATTGTCTTTTATTGGAAAAAAGTGTACATGCAAACAGGGCACAGCCACAAAGGAGGACAGCCGTGCAGCCATGATTAAGCACTGTTAAAGTGTGAAACGCGTCGGCTGTCCCCCTTTGTGGCTGTGCCCTGTTTGCATGTACAATTTTTACCAATAAAAGACAATCCTTCTTGGATTGTTTGAGTGCGGCTATCCAATTTTTTTTCCTACCACTCATGCTGGGATCCAGGGGTGATACTGTTATGCAGGAAAGATTCCGGTGGCCACTATAGTCTCTTTGCTTTCATTGGTGATGAAGTGCTTGTGCCATATATGGGGGTCTGCTGCTGGTGGTCACTAGGTTCTGGTGTGAACTGGGGTGTGCTGAAGCAAATGCACCGACTAGTTTCGTTCACTAGGTGGCATGGACTTCTTCAAGGTGGCGTTCTCTCCAAATTCGTCTGCCTTTTAAAGGCTTTGGGTTGTTCCCTAATGAGAACTACCAGGTGGAGCCGCCCTGTCCATAATTGGTTTCAATGTTAACCCCTCTCAGGGTCAGTTTGGGTTTGGTAGTAATGCAGTTCAGTGTGGCACAATCTTGTGGCTAATATGCAAATTGACACTTGATAACGTGGTCAGGGTTTATGCTTTAAATTAGTATTGGGTATACTGTATTTTACGTAATTTTGCATAATTTCACATTTTTTATTTTTGTTTACATTAGTTCAGCCAGTTGTATATTTATACATATTAGTGATATTGGTTTAGGAGGATTGGCGGTTATGAGTAATTATATTCATATGCTGTTAGGAATACTTGGAGATGTAATTCATTATTGAGTCCTTTAGGCGTCATCGTTTTTTGGCAGAAAATCCATTCCTGTTCGCTTTGCAGGAGGATGGTGTTGAAATATCCCCTCCTGTCCAATAATTTGAGGGCAAAGAAGCCCTTCATTTTAAGGCCGTTCGGTCGGCCTTTATGAAATTTAGGAAAATGGTGCGCGATGGGAGTCTTTTCTTCATCAGTACCTCTGATGCTTGATACTGTAGATGTACACCGATATGGATTTTTAAAGGGCGTTTGGTTTTGCCTACGTAGTATTTGTGGCATGGGCATTCAAGGATGTATGGGACCCAAGTGGTGTTACAGTTAATAAAGTCCTTTATCTGGTAGGTCTTTCATCCATCGGCATCTGTGAAGTATCAGTTTTCTCCACAAATTTGTTTCAAAATTGGCCCTAGTATGTATGAATGTTGTAAGCTCCTTTGGGGTAGGGACTGATGTACAATGTATATGTAAATCGCTGCTTAAACTGACGGCGCTATATAAGTACCTGAAATAAATAATAAATAAATAAATATAGATGCCTATAATAAATAAATAGGCCGGATTCACAAAGCACTTACGCATCTCCAGATACGCCGACGTAAGTACAAATTTGCGCCGTCTTATCTATGCGCCGACCCACAAAGCAGGATACGTCGAAAAATAGGCTTCAGCCGCCCGAGGTAACTTTCCTACGCCAGCGTATAGTGGGCGCATTTTCTATTAAAATATGCAAATGAGGAAGATACGGCGATTCACGAACGTACTTGCGCCCGTGCATAATATACACGGTAAGTCGTAAGTCGTATGTCCAGCGTAAAGTTATTCCCCATATAGGAGGCGCAACTCATGCAAAGGTATGGGCCAGGGATCGAATGCCGTCCAATTTTATGTAGTTTACGTTATACGTGAATAGGGCTGGGCGTAGGCTACGTTCACGACGTAGGCAGTGATTCGACGTATCTTAGGCAGTTGTTTCGACATGATTTCCACGGGACGGCGCATGCGCCGTTCGTTTTAAGTACTTGCCTAGCACTCGGCACATCATTTGCATGGGGTCACGCTTCATTACCATGTATCAAGCCCACTTCCAGCCCACTTCCACCTACTTCCACTTACGCTGCCTTACGCTACGGCGGCATATATATGCGCCGATGTATGTAAATCCGGGCCAAAGTGGTTATCTTGCATTGATTAGATACAACACAGACTAGTAGCTCTAACTGCTTCATAGCTGTTACAAGGGAAAAAAATATTACAACTTTTTATAAAGTGGAACTTTAATTAAAAAAAGAAAAACAGGTAGGTTTTTTTCTTAACGCAGAAGAGACATGCTACATAGTTACATAGTTAGTCAGGTTGAAAAAAGACACAAGTCCATCCAGTTCAACCATAAAAAAACCCCAGCAGAGCGATGATCCAATTTGCTACCGGAGGGGAAAAAATTCCTTCCTGATCCCCCGAAAGGCAATCGGATTTACCCCGGATCAACTTTACCTACAAAACTTAGTACTCAGTTATATTATGTGCATTTAGGAAAGAATCCAGGCCTCTCTTAAAGCAATCTACTGAGCTGGCCAGAACCACCTCTGGAGGGAGTCTGTTCCACATTTTCACAGCTCTTACTGTGAAGAAACCTTTCCGTATTTGGAGGTGAAATCTCTTTTCCTCCAGACGTAAAGAGTGCCCCCTTGTCCTCAGTGTTGACCGTAAAGTGAATAACTCAACACCAAGTTCACTATATGGACCTCTTATGTATTTGTACATGTTGATCATATCCCCCCTTATTCTCCTCTTCTCAAGAGTGAATAAATTCAGTTCCTCTAATCTTTCCTCATAGCTGAGCTCCTCCATGCCTCTTATCAGTTTAGTTGCCCTTCTCTGCACTTTCTCCAGTTCTCCGATATCCTTTTTGAGAACTGGTGCCCAAAACTGGACTGCATATTCCAGATGAGGTCTTACTAATGATTTGTACAGGGGCAAAATGATATCTCTATCTCTGGAGTCCATACCTCTCTTAATACAAGAAAGGACTTTGCTCGCTTTGGAAACCGCAGCTTGGCATTGCATGCCATTATTGAGCTTATGATCAACTAAAACACCCAGATCCTTCTCCACTACAGATCCCCCCAGTTGTACTCCCCCTAGCATGTATGATGCATGCATATTCTTAGCCCCCAAGTGCATAACTTTACATTTATCAACATTAAACCTCATCTGCCACTTAGTCGCCCAATTAGACAGAGCATTGAGGTCGGCTTGTAAATTGGAGACATCCTGCAAGGACATTATTCCACTGCATAGCTTGGTGTCATCTGCAAAAACAGAAATGTTACTTTTGATCTCAGACCCAATATCATTTATAAATATATTGAAAAGTAAGGGACCCAACACTGAACCTTGGGGTACACCGCTGATAACCTTGGACCATTCAGAGTAAGAATCATTAACCACAACTCTCTGAATTCTGTCTTTCAGCCAGTTTTCTATCCATTTACAAACTGATATATCTAATCCTGTAGACCTTACCTTACACATGAGCCGTGTGTGGGGAACTGTATCGAACGCTTTTGCAAAATCCAAGTATACCACGTCCACTGCTACGCCTCTGTCCAGGGTTTTACTATGTCTCTTTTGAATTAATGAATTAAAGTTTCTAACATGCCTGCCTGCACTGCACACTGAGCTGCGCACAAGCAGCTCAGTGTACAATTTTATCATCTGCCAAGATGAATGAATTCCGGGAAGTGCTTCCCTGGGCTTCACGGCGGCTTCCACTCCTCCTCCTTCTCCTCAGCAGCCAAAAGGAGCACTTTTTCTCTCGGTGTACGGGTGGTGGGTCTCAGGACCCGCTTCCTGATTGGCTGGGGGGAGAATCGGAAGTACAATAGCGAATATTGATTCGCTATTGTCACACAATTGTCACACAACTGGATGGGCTCAGGGCGCAATGCTCTGCCCCCCGAGCCCACCCTTTTTTGAAGCCTGTCTATAATTACGTGTTTCAAAAAAATACAAATAAATTACCCATTGGAATCCATGTGTCCAGCGCCCCGCATGTAGATTATTGGCCCGGACACATGGATTAGGGGGGCCCTGCATTACCGTATAGTTGGCCTTTAATATCATTGATTGTAGCCGATAATATTTCCTGCAGATTATCAACTCTAAAAAAAAAAAAATTTACATAAGTTTAAGGCATGTCTGAGATTATTCAAAATTCATTGACAAGTGCATTTGACTTGAAGTTGGCCTCCTTCCAACCTGCATTTGACCTGATTCATGTGGGTTTTACATTCTGATAGATGACCTATATGGTTGCAGTATCCGTCTGGTAAAGCATGTTTCCCCCCCGTGGCTCTAAGCATGATGACTGATCGCTCAGTTTTTGTTTTTCACTGATCAGAGAGCAGTGACTATTGATCAACACTCTCTGCTGTGACCCTTCCAAATCTCACTGGAACACCGATCTGTGGAGGGGCAGGAGTGGCAGGCTCTCAGTCATGCACTGAGAATAAGCTGCTGCTTAGTCATCTGGGTGTATCCCAAACCTAAAGTTGGAATCCCTGCAGAGCCTGGAACATCTCTGTGATGTCAGCTTGACAGCAGTGCAAAAATAAGTGCATTTCTAGGACCCAGAAGAACAGTATGGCCAGGAAAGCTTTGAACATACTTCTTTGGCCATACTTCTCTACTGTAATAGTATTTGAAACTCTAATGCTGCTCTATCACTCATATGCAGACGACACGCAACTGTATTTCCGCTTTTGCAATAAAAAGGATCACCACCTCAATCTAGAGACATGCCTCTCTTTGATAGAGGACTGGATGACAAAGAGTTATCTTAAACTCACCGAAGCGAAAACAGAACTTCTCCTGTTTCACGCCAAGCGTATGAATCAACCTGCAAAAACTTGGACCCCCCCGCCCATTCTGGGCAAAATCATCACCCCTAGCGCCAAAGTCAAAAGTCTCGGGGTCATCTTCGACTTCTACATGACAATGGACGCACAAATAGGGTCAGTAGTCAGCTGATCTCACCATCTGCTGCGCCTACTACGCAGACTTACTCCTTTTATTCCCAAAGAAGACATAGCGGTCGTGGTGGGAGCAATTGTAAACTCAAGATTGAACTATGCAAATGCCCTTTACCTCGGACTCCCCAAGTACCAAATCGCTTGTCTACAAGTCGTTCAAAATACGGCTGCTAGACTTGTGACTGGGAAAAAACCTTGGGAATCAATCTCACCTTCACTGAGAACCCTTTACTGGTTACCAGTAAAAGACAGAATCACTTTTAAAGCACTCTGTCTAACGCATAGATGAATCCATGGGAATGCTCCCCATTATCTATGCAAAAAAATAAAAGCCCATAATCCCGGTCGCGTTCTGCGATCCACCAATCAAAATCTACTTCAGATACCGAAAGCCAACTACAAGTCCAAAGGAGAAAGGAGATTCGCGGTCCAAGGTCCCAGACTATGGAACGCTTTACCAACCAGCATTCGGTTGGAGGAGAACCACTTAGCGTTCAGGAGAAAGATCAAGACTCATCTCTTTTGATACCAAAGGAGACAGGAACATCAAGCGCCCATAGGCGATTCATTCATTCAATGCTGCAGATCAAGACTCATCTCTTTTGATACCAAAGGAGACAGGAACAACAAGCGCCCAGAGGCGATTCATTCATTCATTCATTCATTCATTCAGTGCTGTGTACACACGATTCATTCAATGCTGCGTACACACGATCATTTTTCAGCAGGAAAAAAAACTTCGTTTTTCAGCATGTCCAAAAAAACGAAGTTTTTTCAACTTCATCATTAAAAACGACGTTGCCCACACACCATTGTTTAAAAACAATGATGAACAAAGTGTGGTGACGTACAACATGTACGACGGCACTCTAAAGGGGAAGTTCTATTCGCCTTTGAGCTGCTTTAGCTGATTCCTTGTTAGTAAAAGACAATTTGCGCTTTTCTGTCGGTTATAGCGTGATGAATGTGCTTACTCCATTATGAACGGTAGTTTAACCAGAACGAGCGCTCCCGTCTCATAACTTGCTTCTGAGCATGCACGGGTTTAAAACGTCGTTTTAGCCCACACACGATCATTTTTTACAACCCGAAAAACGACATTGTTTAAAACGACGTTAAAAAATGCAGCATGTTCGAATATTTTTTTTGTAGTTTTTCAAAACCTAAAAAATAATGTGTAGCCAATACACGATCATTTTAAATTACATTTTTCAAAAACAACGTTTTTTTTTATGCCGAAAAATGATCGTGTGTATGCGGCATAATACCAAAATTGAAAGCATCCCAGAAACTAGAAATCAAACTATTTGCAGTTAGATGTTCATTTTAAAACTAAAAGTAGAAGCTAATCATAAACTAAGAAACGTAACAGTACATGTCTGTGTCTGGATCCAAAATAATGATAAATCTAGAGCTATTTTGTAATTACAGGATATTAGCTAATTGTACCCTATTTGCGTACATACTTAATGCTATTATACCTAAATCCTCTTATAGATCTTGTGTTACGTAAATATAGTGTTACCTTCCATAAGCTGTTGAATGTTTTCTTGGTTTTGTTCCTAAGAACTGTAAGCAATAACATTTAGCAGCGTGGTAGATCCACAGGCGGGGAATTACGCAAGGCGTATATTGGCTGGAGCTGTATGGAGGAGGAAAATCTCAATGACTCAGTTAAACATTGATGTTCTGTTGTCTCGAGGAGAACGTAAATAAGTCAAATGCAAAAGAAAGTGTTGTACTACTCGACTGTAGAAATCAATCAAGATTGCAAGAGTCACAGGCAAGCACTATTGTCACCACTTTATATCACAGATGCACACTGCCTGCTCTATAGGAATATGCCTCTCCATGGGGAAAGAATGGATTGCTGATAGCAAAAGACAAGTCTGTCACATCTCTCCCAGTAGATGCATTTCATGCTCCCGGTCTCTCGTCAACAAAGCTTTTCTAATATACATAGCTGTGAAGTGTAACTCCTTCTGTGCTTGTGCTATATCAAAGAATGTTTGTTCTTTGTAGAAATGCCGTCCTGAGTTGGAGTTTTTTACAGTAACTTGTCTGTTGATCTTTGTAATGGATATGTTTGAGAGCCCGTAGGCAGACAGATCATTTGTGGAAAATACCCTATACTAGAGCTCATACTATCCACTAAGACTTTTCTTTCCAGTCTGGTTGATGTTCACGTGTGGTGCAAGAGCAAAGAGGGATTTACTCCCCCAGGTGTCCTTTCAGATGGACAAATCTGAATGAAAGTTCAATATTAGACCCTGCTAAGACGCACCTCCCCAGCACATCAAAAGTGCAAGAAAATTAGTCTCTTCACGCCCACGTTATAGCCAAAAAACGAAATAAAAAAGAAAATGTACCCCTACTCATTCACATAGGGGGGCAAGATCTGAGGCCCGTTGTTAAAGGGGGGCTTCCAAATTCCGATAAGCCCACCGCAGACCCCATGCAACCACTAGTTATGGCTGTTGGGAAGAGGCCCTTGTCCCTATCAACATGGGGACAAGGTGCTTTGGGGGCAGAGGGAAATAATAGCAGATCCCATATTTCTTTTAGTTCAGGTTTTCTTTTAAGCAAACATATACTGATTTTCATGTAGGAAACTTACCTACAGATTCAAATGACCTGTACTTTAGGACAATTTAATGATACTTTAAAAAAAAAATGTATAAGTTGTAAACCCTTGTTTTTTTTTGTTAAAACAAACATACATACATACAAACATACATACTTACCTCCACTGTGCAGTTTGTTTTGCACAGAGTGGCCCTGGGCCTTCTATTCTGGGGTCCCTAAGTGACGCTGGTTGCTCCTCCCGGCATCGAGTGGCCACATTGGAGAAGCACTATCCTTGGTGGACACCGTGCGGGGTGCGCTCCCGAGCCCCGCATCTGTGTCCATTCAGACAGAATGCTGGACGTGGCCCCGCCCCCCAGTGGTGTGTCATTATATTTGATTGACAGCAGCGGGAGCCAATGGCTGCACTGCTATCAATCTATCAAATCAGGACATGAGACACCAGCTAGAGCTGGTGTGCTCGTTTCTGTCCGGAGAAAGATCGGGGTCAGGTAAGTAAAATAGGGGCTCAGGGGGGCTGCACTACAGAAGGTTTTTCACTTAAGGACCTTTTTTTTTAAAGTGGCATTTTTTTTGGGTGACTGCCTGGGGGGGCCCCGTGCACCCCTGCGCCCCCTATGGATGGACTGCCACTGAATTATACACTGTGGTTCTCTCTAGATAATAGTTATGGCATAGGTCTTAGCTATACAACTATATATGCATGTACAGTATATTGTGTCAGTTAAAAAAAAATAGACTTTCACTAGTTGGATCATTTGCTGTCTAATATCATGATCCAGAAACCAGGATAGGATTTCAGTAACTAGCTCAGCTCTGATTCCAGACTTGGAGCTGGTTTCAAAGCTCTGGAGGCCTGCCATCCCGAGAGAGACTGATACAATCATTCATTCTCAAATAATCAATCAATTTAAAAGTTGGATGATCACTTGAGCAGCTTAATGATATTGGATGTTGACCAAATGACCCCATAGAGTACTTAATGGACTTAATGATGAATCTAAAAAGACTCAGTTCTTAAACATGAGCTTTTCACTGTTTGGCAGTTTTTTGGGGGTTTTCCATTTCATATTTTCCAGATAGAGTTGATTTGCCAAATGAACGGTTATGCTGCCTAATAAAACACCACTTGTACTTAGTGTTACTGTACATGTTTTTACAGTAAAAAACATGTTTTTATATAGGACATATTTTATGTATGAATAAGTATATACATGAATGAAAAAGCTATAGAGCCATTGCTCCATGAAGGGATTTAAAGTGGATGAAGTCCTGTGTTTACTAAAGCTCTGGTCACATGACCCCAGTTAACATAACTTTAGGTATCAAAGCTTGGAGCTAACCCCAACACTGCTACGTTTCACACTAGATGTGTGATAATCTCTCACTTGATAATCTCCCATGGCTTCCAATACCATCTATATGCCAATAAGTGAATAAATGGTGTCCTTCGCGCTACTGTGAGTAATAGATATCACAAAGTAACAATAGTGAAATTTCAGCAAAAACTAGTGGTGATTACAATGCACACAAAACTGAAATAAATAAAAAGAATTCTCGCGCAAATTCTAAAACACACCCAATAGAGTCAGAAAAAATGAAAAACAAGGACTAATTTCCTAATAATATAATGACAATGTGAATAAACAAAGTTCATAAATGAAATGTGCCAGTGCACAAAGTGTCAGTTTCCAAGTAAATCAAACTGTGGTAAGTAGATGAGCTATAGTGAAAAAATATATTAATAATAAATAAGAATATAAATTCAATATTGTGTAAGTGACTGTGACAGTTGGTTGCAAGTCCGCAGATATTATTGTGATAAAAATCTGCATCCTCAGTGCGTTCGGTCTCACAGAACTCTCACCTCATATAAAATTAGTGCTGTTACTGATTAATATTTTCGTGTTCAATTAATCAATTTTTTTAATCGATTAATCGTCTAATTTCGATTAATTATAACGCACATACAGATCCAACTACTTTTAGCTGATCTCCTTGCATTGCAACTCTGCATTAATCAGTGGTAAATGTGGTATACACTATATACGATCACCCGAAACTAGTTAGTTTCCATAATCCATTACTTAACTTCACAGTTCACACAAATAAGTTTTAAATTCAAACTGTAGCACTGAATTTTTTCTTATTAAACTTTAAGAAAAACGTAGAAAGTTAGTTTAGTGTTAATTATAAAACGTATCTAGTATATTGACTGTCAGTCACTTTATAGTAGGCAAGTAGGCATCACTTTAACCAGTCACTCAGATATACCAGAGTGTTTACATTTTCTGGAAGCAGACATGATCGCATTTTATTGACAATATACCCTGAAGAACTGAACAGATGTTGCCAATAAACAAAGAATTGTCTGCACAAAACTTCTACCTTACCAACAACTCAGCTCCTGCTACCACCCTCTGCCAACCCCTACACTGGCTTCCGATTACCCAGCGAATTAAATTCAAAATACTAACCACAACATACAAAGCCATTCACAACTCTTCCCTGTGCTACATAACCAATCTTGTCTCCAAATTTCACCCATACTGAGCTCTCTGCTCCTCTCAAGGCCTTCTGCTCTCAAGTTCCCTTGTCTCCTCCTTCCATGCTTGTCTCCAGGACTTCCCTAGAGCCTCTCTTATCCTCTTGAAATCTCTACCTCAATCTGCCTGGCTATCTTCTACTCTGACTGTCTTTAGGCGATCCCTGAAAACTCATCTCTTTAGGCCTCTAACTAATCTCTTATCACTTCCACCAGCTCATCCCCACAGTTATTACCTTTTGCACCACTTGTCCCACCCTCTTAGATTGTAAGCTCTTATGAGCAATGCCCTCTTAATCCTCTTGAATTGTATTATATTGTAACTGTACTGTCTACCTTTTATATGGCAACGCACTGAGTAAACTGTTGGTGCTATAAAATCTTGTATAATAGTAATTATATAAAAAAGATGTGAAATATAAATCCACCAAAAAGGTAAAAATAACCTATTTCATACTTTTTTGAGATTTTTTTGAAATTTTTCTAGAAATAAATTTGCTGTATTCATCCATATACCAATCTAAACCAAGTTGATGCCATATTGAGAACCATAAGAAAGGAAGAAAATATGACCTGGAAAAAAATAGACTACAGATTGAAGGTTTAAATGTAGTGAGAAGTGAAATTGTTGAAAAAGAGGCCAGTTGGGAGAATCAAGGTCAAGAGATGCTTAGATAGGCTGCTTTTCAATCAATACGTATTAGCCTACGCAATGGCCTTTCCATTCTCAATATCATTGCTGGTCAATGACAGCAGAATGCAGTGGTGTATATGTATTTATGATTAAGTTGTTTTCAAAAAGGACAGAATACTTTGTAGAATAAGGGAATATATTGGGAAAGCAATTGTCGCTACAGCTTCTATTTTCCATGCATACACGCAAGGTGAATAGATTGCATGTGTATGCACAGGAACAATAATGCATAGCCATGTACAAAGTGCACACTGACATACACATACACTAATGTCTGTGTATCATTCATCAAAGGGATGCAGAACAAGTAATAGTTTCTGTCACTATTCCTGTGGGTGTTTCTTTTGTAACTTGGTTTCCAGTTTGACCTTGGCTTGCTGTTATTCCATTACAGAGCCTGACATGGCTACCAACTATGGTTTGTCCTGTCCTCTGCTGTGGCACCTTATATGACTTTCCTTCCTTCTGGCGTTGACCTTGCCTTTCTATGTTATCTTCATTAACATTCTTATCATTGTCCTTAGCTTTGTAAATCTAAAGGGCTGGATCTCGAGTGGTATCGGCTGCTTCAATAGAATCCGGCCGATATTCAGCTTGTGTGTACCTTTTTTCTATCTACTTCCACCGATAGGCATCTGATCAGAACTCTGACGGCTGATCTGTGTATCCTGTCAGAACACAATAGCTCAGCAGGGGAGATCGCTGTACTAACATCAGATTGTTTGTTAGTATTGGATCTCCTCCAAAGATTGAAAAAAAATCATATGCTGTGTACACACAATCGGACATTCAGACAACAAAACATTGGATTTTTTTTGACGGATGTTGGCTCAAACTTGTGTTGCATACACAAGGTCACACAAATGTTGTTGGAACGTCAAGAACGCGGTGACGTGCAACACGTACGACGAGCCGAGAAAAATGAAGTTCAATAGGCAGTGCGGCTCTTCTGCTTGAGTCCGATCATGCGTGGATTTTTGTACGTTGGAATTGGCTACACACGGTCAGAATTTCTGACAAGAACTTTTGTTGTCAGAAAAATTGAGAACCAGCTCTCAAACATTTGTTGTCGGAAATTCTGACAGCAAATGTCCGATGGAGCATACACATGGTGGGATTTTCCGACAACAAGCTCACATTGAACATTTGTTGTCGGAAATTCGGACAGCAAATGTCCGATGGAGCATACACATTTGTTGTCGGAAATTCCCACGGTGTGTACGCGGCAAGAGTGTTTACCAGGCTTAAGGGTGGTTACCTATAACCATTACCAGGGGTTCTGGCTAAAAGCAGAAGCTCCTTAGTTTTTGCACTTTAAGTAAACACTGGTGGTGGAACTACAACTGTTTCTGGTTGGACTATTTGACCTTGTTGATACTTTGGCTTGGTTCTTTAATTTCAGACTTACTTCAAATTATTTTATCTTGATGACTGCTTACTGAAAGCGAATATCATATCTAACTTTGTTTTAGGTTGACATATGCAGACTTTTCACTGCCTACTTGTCAGACTCTGCCAAAGTTGCTTGGTGAAAGTATGCTTCCAGTTTCTATAGAGAAAAAGGAATGGTTGGTAGCAGTGGTCTTTATAAAAAGCAACCCACAAATTCCTTACTATTACCAGGAAATGTTATCTAAAAAGAAGATGTCATCATTACTTAACTCTTTTGTACACTCTGCAAAATGCTGGACCACAGTTGAGGAATCATCCCCTATAAACTGCTAGTTAACTCCATTTCCATGAATGTGGATCACCTGTGTCCCTTACAGTGCTCACTGCCCAAACTCCATCTCACTACTGTTTCTTGCAGTAACATGGAGGTTGGTGGGAAACATCACAGCTCAGCAAGGTAAACACGAAATCCACACTTGTGAAAGATTGCTGGGGGTGATTTTTCAGCAAAGGAGCAACATTAAAGCAGTATTAAACCCAAAGGCAAACATTTAAATTTATCACAACTTACCAATCCTTAAGCCCTGGACACATGATCGGATATCTGATGGAATATAATCTTGCCTACACACCATCATCAGTCTTGCCTACACACCATCAGTCAAAAATCTGACCGTGTCCAAACACGATGACGTAAAACACTACAACGTGCTGAGAAAAATTAAGTTCATCCATAGGAAAATTTTAAAACATGTTCTATTTTTTTTCACCGATGGAAAACAAACGTATATGGCCCACACACAATCAGTTTGTCCGATGAAAACGGTCCATCGGTCCGTTTTCATCAGACAAACCGATCGCGTGTAAAGGGCTTTATGCCGCGTACACACGATCATTTTTCGGCATAACAAAAAAACAAAGTTTTTAAAAACGTCATTTAAAATGACTGTGTGTGGGCTTCACATCATTTTTCATGTTCTGAAAAACGACAACATTTTTTTTTAAACATGCTGCATTTTTTCACGTTGTTTTAAAAAAAATAGTTTTTTGTGTTGTAAAAAATGATCGTGTGGGGGCTAAAATGACGTTTTAAACCTGAGCATGCTTAGAAGCAAGTTATGAGACGGGAGCGCTCGTTCTGGTAAAACTACTATTCATAATGGAGTAAGCACATTCATCACGCTGTAACAGACAGAAAAGCGTGAATCGCCTTTTACTAACAAGGAATCAGCTAAAAGCAGCCGAAAGGTGAATAGAACTTCCCCTTTAGAGTGCCGTCGTATGAGTTGTACGTCACCGCGATTTGTTCATCATTTTTCAAAAATTATGGTGTGTGGGCAACATGGTTTTTAACTAGATGCCGACCGCCCGCCGTCATATTACTGCGGGACGGTGGCAGTGCTGGGCGAGAGCACGTAGCTCTACGTCCTATCTTTTTTGGCCGCTAGAGGGCGCGCGCCATCCGAGTCCCGCGCGCGTGCCGGGCGGGCGCGATCGCCGCCGGGCACGCGCGCTCGTTTGTTACAGAGCGGGGAACGGGAGGTATGTGTGTAAACACATTCCTCTCGTTCCTGTCAGCGGGGGAAACGCTGATCCTCCGTTCATACAATGTATGAACGGAAGATCAGTGATTTCCCCTAGTGAGTCCACCCCCCCACACAGTTAGAACACAAATAGGAACACACTTAACCCCTTCCCTGCCCCCTAGTGTTAACCCCTTCACTACCAATGGCATTTTTATAGTAATCCAATGCATTTTTATATTATATTATATTTATAAAAATGCCAATGGTCCCAAAAATGTGTCAAAAGTGTCCGATGTGTCCGCCATAATATCGCAGTACTGAAAAAAAACGCTGATCACCGCCATTACTAGTAAAAAAAAAATATTAATAAAAATGCCATAAAACTACCCCCTTTTTTGTAAACGCTATAAATTTTGCGCAAACCAATCAATAAACGCTAATTGCGATTTTTTTTTTACGAAAAATATGTAGAAGAATACGTATCGGCCTAAACTGGGGAAAAAAAAAGTTTTTTTAGATATTTTTTGGGGATATTTATTATAGCAAAATGTAAAAAATATTGCATTTTTTTAAAAATAGTCGCTCTATTTTTGTTTATAGCGCAAAAAATAAAAACCGCAGAGATGATCAAATACCACCAAAAGAAAGCTCTATTTGTGGGAAAAAAAGGACGCCAATTTTGTTTGGGAGCCACATCGCACGACCGCGCAATTGTCAGTTAAAGCGACGCAGTGCCGAATCACAAAAAGTGCTCTGGTCAGGAAGGGGGTAAATCCTTCCGGGGCTGAAGTGGTTAATGATGAAGTTGGAAAAACTTAGTTTTTTTGGCATGCTGAAAAATTATTGTGTGTACGCGGCATTAGATGTGATGGCTGCAATTATTTATTTTTCTTCTATTTTCACCTGATCATCCAGCCAGCAAGTCTGTTGTTTTTCAAAAGCTAAAGCTGTCCATCAGTTTACATTCCACTTAACCACTTAATCCACTTATAACTAACAGGGGTAATTAAAATGACCAGCTTTTATTTAATAATTTATGTAAAACCTTTATCCCTTTATAACTGCTTATAAAGCATGCTCTGGAATCAATCCACTGGTAAAATGTATTCAATTTATGTGCCACATCCCTAATTTTAGTATATCAAGACTCAATGAATAGTATAGATATGGGACTTTTGAGGCAGAGTATTACTGGTAAAATAGAAATGTATTTCAAAAGTTAGGTACAATTAGACCATTTGCAGTCTATGTCACAACAAATTACAATAAAATGCAATTGTATAAAACCAATCGATCAACATCAACCAAAATTCTGTTATGTAGTCTTTACAGCTCAACACGTTTCTCTGACAAGATCCTCTTCATCAGGAGTGTTCAAAACAGACATTCTATAATTGCTAACAAACTTTAGCAATAATATCAAAATACATTGAAAAACATAAAAAAATTAATTTAGCATGTAATGCACAAGCTCTCCCCCAGGGGTGGCAATGCACAGGTCCAGGTGTATACACACATATATACACACATACATAAGTGTGAGCTGGAGTTTGGCTTTGATTTGCTAGTGTATCTGAATCTGCTGATACATTTACCGTATTTTTCGCCATATAAGACGCTCCGGCATATAAGACACACCCAATTTTAAAGGAGGAAAATGTAGAAAAAAAAAGATTCTGAACCAAATACTGTAGTAAAATATTTGCCCCCCACTTATCATCATCACACCACCCCACCCCCACATTAGTAATAGCCAGTAACATTGCCCCCACATTAGTAATAGCCAGTAACATTGCCCCCACATTAGTAATATCAGCCAGTAACATTGCCCCCAACATAGTAATAACAGTCAGTAACATTGCCCCCACATTAGTAATAACAGCCAGTAACATTGCCCCCACATTAGTAATGGCAGCCAGTAACTTTGCCCCCACATAGTAATAACAGCCAGTAACATTGCCCCCACATTAGAAATGGCAGCCAGTAACTTTGCCCCCACATAGTAATAACAGCCAGTAACATTGCCCCCACATTAGTAATAGCAGCCAGTAACATTGCCCCCACATAGTAATTATAGCCAGTAACATTTCCCCCATAGTAATTATAGCCAGTAACATTGCCCCCATAGTAATTATAGCCAGCAAGATTGTCCCATAGTAATTATAGCCAGCAACATTGCCCCCATAGTAATTATAGCCAGTAACATTGCCCCCATAGTAATTATAGCCAGTAACATTGCCCCCACAACTCACTGTTGTTGGGATAAACAGATCCACGAGCAGAGCAGTGATGACGTCAGCGCGCCGGGTGTACTAAGATGGCCGACCGCTCCGGAGCTAGGCCAAAGCCACGGTCTTTCCTAAGGCCGCGGCGGCGGTGCCCTCCGTGGGAAAGCGGATCGGTCAGTCGAAACCGTGTATTCGCCTTATAAGACACACCAACTTTTCCCCCCCAGTTTTGGGGAAGAAAAAGTGCATCTTATAAGGCGAAGAATACGGTAATACTACCTTACCCACCAGACTGACAATGCTGCTGTCCACTGTGACTCCTGTACGCATTCCTCCAGAGTTTTGCCTCACCAATACAGGAGGTGTGTTACTGGCCAGGTCACCAGGCGAAAACAGAGGGAAAAAAGCCAAAGTAAAACTGATGCAGCGCAACACATCTAATGGTTGGTAAGCTGCAATATATGACATTTTGGGTTTTGGGTTTAATACCGCTTTAAGTGGTAACTATTTACATTGCTCTTTTGCCATTTTTCAGAATGCTGCATGTGTTTAGCTGTGTCTATTTGCATATAAGTCCCTGTATTTACCTGCAAAATCTCCCCAATTATTCTGATTGCTTCAATGAAAGAAGATGTGATTAAAATGGCAAAACATTAATATTGATAAAAAGACATAAAAAACGTTTTGTTCCATTAGAAAATTAACAGGAAGACATGTTTGATCATTGCATTAGCTGTAGAGAAATGTTAATTATTAATCTGTGTTTGGTGATTTCATTAGGCTATTCATACTTGTACATTGAGGGGAAAAAAGCTCTTTCCACCAAGGTTAATTAAAATTGATTGAAATGTAACCTACTGAAATTCTTTTTAACCTTTATTCCCTGTTTAAACAATGTTTAAGATTCTGTTTTCTTTGTCTCGTTTTTTTTTTCTAGCAAATGTCATTTTCTAGAATCAATTACTAGTGAATTTAAGAAAGGCTGAACTGCATTGATTAAGCAATTCTTTTTAATCTATGAATTGATTATATTTTTAGTAATTGATTTAGCTTATTCAGAAAGATTTTTTCATCTTGTAATAAATCACAGATACGCTATTCCATGTACATACGTTAAAGCAACTCTAGTATTAAAAAATAAAAACCAAAACAGAAATGCCTGCACAAAAAAAAGAGACTGAATGATTACCTTTCCCGCTACTTGCACTGCCAGAATATCTCTTCAAATCAAATGCTGTGAAACAGACCCTTCCAGGAGTCTCACTCTCATTTATCCAATGGAGCTCTAATGTTGTGTACTCACGATCGGGCTTTTGCCCGGTCAAATCACATTGAAATTTCCGAAAGAATTCCATTGGAAAAATATAGAACATGTTTTATATCTAAAGTCCGATGGAATTCATCGGAATTTTCGATGAAAAAACTCAGATGGGGCTACACACGAACGGAAAATTCGATGGAAAAGGTCCATTGGACTTTTTCCTTTGGAAATTCCAATCCTGTGTACGGGGCATAAGTAAGTCCCCTCTCCAACCTCCATGTATTTACAGAACATATTAACAAGAAAAATTGCGCTTATCTAAAAATGGTTCTCAAATACCAATAAAGGCAACATGATAACAAACACTACAACAGGAAGGCAGCAGCTCTTATGCAAATTGCACTAAGAAGACAAGAAAAAAAGGGGGGGTTAGAGCTGCGCCATGACATCCGGACACAGTGTGAACCGATAGCCTCAATCCCAATAGGATAAAATGCTCTTCCACACAAATTGAGGATGAAAAAGAGTCTATGTTATATACAACTTGGAGGGATATGTATCTGCTTGGGGCGGAATATAACAGTCACCAACGTGATACACCGCACACTTCACTCTTCGGTGAGACCCACCACCAGTAGTATTAGCAGCTTACCAGATGAACTATAAATGACAGCAGTCGGCTATAGCCCAGCCGCGGCCTTTACAGGGAAATTCACTTCCTAGATGGAACTCAGCAGACTCAGACTCCAGTCCATCAGCCAGACACCAGACACCACCGCGCGGTCATGTATAGAGAATAGCAGACATAGTGTAATCCCGCAAAGGTTATTTATTAAAACATAAAGTTAAAAAACTCACTCACATTATGTAAGAGTATTGTAGGCACATAAAAAGTTTGTTGCCGGCCGGCGAACACATAGGCGGAGCCCTTCCTCCTGAACGCGATGACGTCACCGCACGTCCTCCCAGACGCGTTTCGTCATTGGACGTTGTCAATGGTGTTACAGAACACTATAGTGGGAAAGGGAAACCGGTGAGTGCAGCATGGAACCAAGAAGGTCAACACTCCTGTAGGGGTTTCCTAGTATACTTCAATGGAGGCTGGCTTTCTCTGCACTGTGTTGGAGTAACTTGCTACATTTGGGCTACTCAGCATGCCCAGGATCCTGAAAGAAGGCCCAGGAACATTTACCTCACCTACATGAATTGCCCAGAACTCATGGGTCAAATTTTGAAATAATTTTCTTTTGAAAATCTTATCTAAGAATTTTCGTTTGTATTTCGCACTAGTGGGCTGCAGCAACAGCCGATTTTCGAGCAGCCATTGAATTTTAATAATCGAAGATGTTGGAAATTTTTTGAAAAACAAACAATTTTCTAATCTTGCAAATTGGCACTGCATTGCTTAAACTGACAATTGCGCGGTCGTGCAACGTGGCTCCCAAACAAAATTGGCGTCCTTTTTTCCCCACAAATAGAGCTTTCTTTTGGTGGTATTTGATCACGTCTGCGGTTTTTATTTTTTGTGCTATAAACAAAAATAGAGCAACAATTTTGAAAAAAATTCAATGTTTTTTACTTTTTGCTATAATAAATATCCCCCAAAAATATATATACATTTTGTTTCCTCAATTTAGGCCGTTTAGGTATTCTTCTACCTATTTTTGGTTAAAAAAATCGCAATAAGCGTTTATCGTTTGGTTTGCGCAAAATGTATAGCGTTTACAAAATAGGGGATAGTTTTATTGCATTTTTATTATTTATTTTTTACTACTAATGGCGGCGATCAGCGATTTCTTTCATGACTGCGACATTATGGCAGGCACTTTGGACAATTTTGACACATTTTTGGGACAATTGTCATTTTCACAGCAAAAAATGCATTTAAATTGCATTGTTTATTGTGGAAATGACAGTTGCAGTTTGGGAGTTAACCACAGGGGGGGCTGTAGAGGTTATGTGTTCCCTGTGTGTGTTTACAACTGTAGGGGGGTGTGGCTGTAGGTGTGACGTCACCGATCGTGTCCCCCCTATAAAAGGGATGGCTTTAGTTGAACATATCTTATTAATAGGGATGTGCACACTGACATATTTTGTTTCAGAATTTCGGTTTGTCTGAAAAATGTATTTCTTTAGTTACTCCCGAAAATTCATTTTTATTTATTTTGTTTAGTTAAAAAATGCATTCGTCCAAAAAACTGAATTAGTTAAGGTTGAATCTGTCAATTGATGGCTTATGGTGTCTGTTGAATGTTCTAAGAAGATTCGACGAAGCAGCTAATCTGTACAACGCCACAATCTTACATTTCCGGTCGAATGCTCCACCCACAAGCTATCATTTTTTTATTATTAATTATTATTACTAGTCAACCATCATTAGAATTCTTCTATAGCCTATGGGCGGAGCGTTTGACAGTCATGTCCGCTTGCGGCAATCGTATGTTTTTTAGTTGCTTCGTTGAATCTTCTGTCACGGTCTGGAGTCAGGCTCAAAGGCCAGTAGCTAGAGCAGCATAGCAGATATTCACACAGGTCACCCTGGCTGATGACATGGGGTCTAAGCACTAACCGGTATTCACCAGAGCTCCTGGTGGTGAATATGGGCTTTGCTGCGTGTTAGTGCCAGGTTGTGGTCCTCAGGATAGCCTCACCAGGCGGTGAGCAAGCCGGGGTTCAAAAGCAGATATAAAAGGTAGGGATCATGCAGAAGCGTAGTCGGGGAACGAGCCAAAAGTCGGTAACAAATAGTTGCAGGTTGGTATTCGGCAGAAGCATAGTCAGGGGACGAGCCAAATTTTGGTAGTGAATGGTAGCAAAGAGACAGGAGCAAGATATTGGCTGGTGAAGGAATAATATTCTGGCAACCAGTAGTGTTGAGCAGAATATGCCATATTCGTATTCGCGATATATCTCGAATATATAGTCGAATATTCGACAGATATTCGCTAAATACGAATATTCGTGATATATTTTCGAAATGAAATTATTGCGAATTTTCGCTATCGCGAATGCGAATTGCGATTGCGAATTGCGCATGCGAATTGCGAATATTCGAGAAATGCGGAATGGAGCACTCTGATTGGCACAGAATATTCGTGATATATTACAATATAAAATAATTGCGAATATTCGAGAAATGCGGAAGGAGCACTCTGATTGGCTCAGAATATTCGTGATATATTACAATACACAATAATTGCGAATATTCGGCAAATGCGGAAGGAGCACTCTGATTGGCTCAGAATATTCGTGATATATTACAATACACAATAATTGCGAATATTCGGCAAATGCGGAAGGAGCACTCTGATTGGCTCAGAATATTCGTGATATATTACAATACACAATAATTGCGAATATTCGGCAAATGCGGAAGGAGCACTCTGATTGGCTCAGAATATTCGTGATATATTACAATACACAATAATTGCGAATATTCGGCAAATGCGGAAGGAGCACTCTGATTGGCTCAGAATATTCGTGATATATTACAATACACAATAATTGCGAATATTCGAGAAATGCGGAATGGAGCACTCTGATTGGCTCAGAATATTCGTGATATATTACAATACAAAATAATTTCGAAATTTCGAGAAATGCGGAATGGAGCACTCTGATTGGCTCAGAATATTTGTGATATATTACAATACAAAATAATTTCGAAATTTCGAGAAATGCGGAATGGAGTACTCTGATTGGCTCAGAATATTCGTGATATATTACAATATAAAATAATCGCGCGATATCGCTATTTGCCGAATAATCGCATTGCGATTTTTCGGCAATATAAAATGAGCGCTGCAGCTACTCGGCCCAAGGTCTCTAATCATACCAGCAATGCTTTTAGACGTCGATGGGGATCTCTAGGATGTGATCTGTTCCAAAAAATGTTTTAAAACATTCGAATATTCGAAATAGCGAATATTCGCCGCGATATTCGCGATATTCGCGAATACTCGAATATGCAATATTCGTAGCGAATATTCGCAATTCGAATATTCGTGAGCAACACTAGCAACCAGGAAGTGCAGGGACATGGCTTAAATCAGGAAGTTAATGGGAGGAGCAAAGGGTTCAAGGTTCAAGGCAAACCAGATTCAAGACAAGATCATTCAAGTCACCACCAGACACGCCAGAGGTCCCAGGTTCAAGCCCAGGGCCTAACATCTTCATGTTTCTATAATATCAAATCATTCCTTTCTATGTCAAATAATCTTGGACTAATAGAGTTAGGTTAGGCGCATTCAACCGTAAGTTCGATAGACACAGATCGCAATTGTCACCATCATGTTGTATATTGTGGGCCAGATTCTCAAAAGAGATACGACGGTGTATTTCCAGATACACCGTCGTATCTCTGTTTCTAGCCCTGTGTATCTATGCGACTGATTCTTAGTATCAGTTATGCAGAGATTTGGCGTAGATCCGACTGGCGTAAGTCACTTACACCGTCGGATCTTAGATGTAATTCTACGCTGGCCGCTAGGTGGCGTTCCTGTCGATTTCAGCATCGAATATGCAAATGAGCATGATACGCCGATTCCCAAACTAAGTTGCGCGCCGTCGACGTATTTAACGTAGTTTGTGTACGCGTAAGGTTACCCCTGCTATATGAGGGGTAACCTTGCGTAGGTCCGGCGTAAGCCATGTTAAGTATGGACGTCGGGACAGTCTCTCGTTTTTCCGTCGTTTACGTCGTTTGCGTAACTCGTGGCGAATAGGCCTGTATGTTAATTATGTTGCCATCAAAATCAATGTATTTGCGGCGTACTATGGAGCATGCGCAGTGGGCTACGTTTAAGGCCGGCTCATGCGCAGTTAGTTTGGCGCGGGGGCACGCTTAATTTAAATACAGCATGCCCCCCTCCTTCCCTATTTCAATTACGCAGCCTTACGCCGTCCCCTTTACGCAACGCCGCCGCAAATTACGGAGCAAGTGCTTTGAGAATACAGCACTTGCCCGTAAATAGTGCGGAGGCGTAGCATAAAGGGGATACGCTTTGCAGAAAAAGGGCAGATCTACGAGAATCTGGCCCTCTATCTATATCAAACTGCAAAATAAAATTAAATGAAGTGAAAATAAAGCATTTTTTATGTCGGATCTTTCGTATTTCAGATTCTGAGCGTTTGTTGTTGTTTGTTAAAACGAACACGAAAATCCCAGAAATTCAGACGAAAACAAATGCACATGTCTACTAATTGACACTGTGGCTGCTGAGCCCCTGGTTGGAATCTGTAGGGTGAAAGTAGCAGGCCTTTTGACAACAGCCTCTTGGTAATTTCCAGCCCTGTGAGAGCAGCCAAACAAACATATGCACCTGATAGAGCAGTCACAGTCTTTCTTGAGTAGCATTGGATCTCTACAATAGATTTGGGCCTTGATCCTTCAATAGCACTCAAAGGTCTCTTGGTTAGTGAGTGATGAATCCTTCTTGCAATGTTCCCAGCTCCTCTGCAACATTGATTCCTGATAGATGCGTCTTCCAGATTGCCATCCTTTAGCCCAGCATCTTCCAGATATACACTCCAGCAGAGCAGTTTTAATTCTTGTGACTCCAGCGCATGCCTGCCTATGGCAAGGCCTAAAGAGAGAACATTCTATGCAGAGATCATCTTCAGGAAGAAGCTCAGGAGGTGAAAAAGATTAATTCCCTACATATACTTTAAACAACTTCTCCCCAAATCTTGGCTGGGTCAGGCAAATATTTCTAAAGCCCCATACACACTATCCGTTTTCCTGACGGTTTTCTCTTCAGGTTTACCAAAACCATGTAGTACAAGGGCCTGCCTGATTGCATACAAATTGAAACTCTTGAGGTGTGACCTCATATTTGATGGTTTTGGTAAACCTGAAGAGAAAACCGTCAGGAAAACTGATAGTGTGTATGGGGCTTAACTCAGTGATTATACTACACACACTGATTAATGCAGTAAATGTCTTAGAAAAATCTGTCCCTTGCCATCAGCTGCAGTGAACACTTGTTCTGAGTAGGGAAGCAGTGGTCTCATTGCAAAGGTCTGACTTGCCCATTACTGAGGCAGACCTTTGGCTCTTTATTCAGAAAAGCTACTATACCCTACTAATGGGAGATCTTTGGCTCTGATCTAGCAAGGGACATTTGCAAATAGACCATTGCTTACCCACAGGGAGCAAGGGTCCCACTCTGCATCATGCTGGCAAAACACAGGCTTTTCTAATAAGGCTGTGGCTGATTTTTAAAGAAAACAAACTGCAATGCCCTGTACACACGATCGGAATTTCCGATGAAAAAATCTTTTTTTTCATCTGATATTCCGACCGTGTGTGGGCCCCATCTGACTTTTTTCGTCGGAGAAATAGAACGTTCCTATCATCTGTGTGAAACTCTGACAGAGAAAAAAACACGCATGCTCAGAATCAAGTTGACGCATGCTTGGAAGCATTGGAAATTCTGATCGTGTGTACGGGGCATTAGACTTTTCACAGGCTCCAAGCTAATATTTAGATTGCTTCTTGGCATCAGTAATTTGCGGCATTGTGTGCCAGTATCACAACTTTTGTTCTTCATATTTAACTGCATTTATTTGTTATGACACATTACATTTTTGGCATGATAGTCATTTTGGCAATCGTATCACTGGGAATGAATTTATCACTGTGTTTTTTGCCATCATAATGTCATATTTATTGCTACAATTGCATCAATTCCACCAGAGGTTTAGGGTTAGGTTAGGGTTAAGTGTCAGGTTAAGATGTTGGCTTCAGGAGGTTAGGTTTAGGGGATTATGTTATGGTTCAGGGATCATGTTAAGGTTAAATAACTGTAATGATCAGGTTTACAGACAGCTGGGAAAATCCTTGCTTGTGCTCACTATCACACTGCTTCACAAGAATTACAATGGCCATTGAATCTCATACAGAGCCTTTCAGAGCAGTACAGGAGTTTTGATTCGCTAGGTGGGTGTGGGTTATGGTTATTCAGCAAGTGACAGCTTCACATACCGTTTGGTGCGTGCTTTAACCAGTCAGTGTTGATGGGGGAATATCTCCCACAGAGCCATTTGCCATGTACACACGATCAGAAAATTCCACAAGAAAACTGTGGATTTTTTTCCGACGAGAAAAATGAAGTTCAATGCTTTCGAGCATGCGTGGTTTTTGGTGCGTCGGAATTGCATAGAAATGATTAGAATTTCCTCCAAGAACTTTTCTTGTCATAAAATTTGAGAACCAGCTATCAGATTTTTTTGGGCGGAAATTCTGACAGAAAAATTCCGATGAAACCTACACACGGACAGAATTTCCAACCAAAAGCTCACATCAGACTTTTTTTTGTCAGAATTTCCGATCGTGTGTACACGGCATTTGTGTTCTCCTGGCAGGATGAGGGGGGAAACTGTCCCTGCAGGGAGAACACAGTGGTTACTGCTAGCGGCTATGAAAGCCGCTAACAATAATCACATGTAAAATCAATCAACTTTGTTTACATTCAGCCTGCCCATACATACTGTAGTTTGAATCTGGCCCATCCCTACTTAACCAGCAGAAATTCAGATGGCTGGTTGAAGTCTAGTACTGTTATAAAGGAATTTATATGCACCATTTAGAGGCCAGGTTATAAATAAGAGTTGATATTGATATCTGCTGCTTAACAAACAGTTTAGGGTTCAGGTAAAACTATAGGCAATTTTTTAATTTTATATTGGACAGAGTAAGGGAGGGTTATATTCCCTGTCTGTTTTTTTATCCCATCTGTATACCATTGGGGAGATTTGCCTTCACTTCATGTCCCATAGCCAGCACAAGAAGTGAAAGGAAATTCCCCCAAAGCAAAGGAATCTCTGGTTGTCACCAGGGTCACCGAACTAGTTTCCCCAAGATTACCAAAACTCAGTATTGCAACGTCCGATCAATCGATCAGATTTTTAATACTAAACCCAGCGCACAAATGGAAAATAAAACTAAACGGTATTATGCCTGCATAAATATCGTATAGAGGAAGGCAGTATAAGCAGCTATTATATATAAAGAATGTATGTAAAAAATATGTCTATAAAACGTTATAATACTGATGTACCACAAATCATATAAACATTAACAGCGCTAAACAAAGTTCATGAGGACCTCAGAACTAAAAAATATGTATTACCATATCCTGCTGTGAAAAAAAACACAATTTCTGTGATGACGTGTGTGCGTATGAAAGTACACACGTAAATATCTCTCAAAAAGAAAAAAGAAAGTCTTAAACGTAGTACCTCATATGCTGACGCTAATATGAGGCTAGGTATCAAGAGCAAAGTACTCAAAAAACATATACAACATATAGCATATGTAAAGAAAGCAAAAATAAGTCCATCAGTCAATCCTATAATTGTGAGTCAGAGAGCTAGTGAATATGGAACTTCTATTGATAGACTTGTATAACAGTAATGTAAGTGTATGTGACACGACGGGATCCCCCAAAGGGACCTCACTCACCAGATAGAAGAGAAAAATGTGCAAACATTCGCTGTCTCTCAGTTGTGCAGTATGGCTGGAGGACTCCTCAATGGCTCTGCTCATCCCTGGTCACTGTCAGCTGTATTAATCCTCCCATAGGCAAGTGGTCATGTAAGAAGAGAGAATACTCCACATAGTGTAAAACTGTTTTTATTACTTACATGGGCACACTTTAAAGTTACACTTACAAGATAAAATTTAAAAGTAGCGCTTGTAACATATCATACGGTGAGCGGCTCTCACTACGCTGTCTGACGGGGGATTCCTCCTCCTGACGCCGTGAGTCCCGGAAACGCTGCTCACCCGATTGGATAGTTGGATCACGAATTGGTGGTCGCTCATTCTCATACCAAGCGGCGGTGCAATGGAATGCTCTGCCGATTGATATTAGAAGGGCAAAAACTTTTAACCAATTCAAAAAAATGATGAAAGGTCACCTACGCAACCCTGGATCTGATTAGATTATGTAGTTTGATTGAGTACTGTATATAGAAAAATGTAGTCAGTGATATTTGGTATGTGAATTTTGTAATCTAACTCTAAAAATGAACTATTTTAGATATGGATGCCCTAGATGAATGAAAAGTTAATTAACCTAAATGTATATTAATGGACTCAATGTGACAAATTCTTTTCCTCCTTTTAATCATGTTTTACATTTTCTATGTTTTTTGTGTACCTATATGTCTGAACTATGTTGATTTTGTTTCTGATGGCCTCGCAACGAAACCATTAAATTTGTTGTAAAGCGAGTAATTAAGAAATAAAAACAAACAAACAAACAAACGTGACCACGCCTGACGCGTTTCGTGATTGGATACACGTCTTCAGATCTGGTGAGTGAGGTCCCTTTGGGGGATCCCGTCGTGTCACATACACTTACATTACTGTTATACAAGTCTATCAATAGAAGTTCCATATTCAAGAGCTCTTTGACTCACAATTATAGGATTGACTGATGGACTTATTTTTGCTTTCTTTACATATGCTATATGTTGTATATGTTTTTTGAGTACTTTGCTCTTGATACCTAGCCTCATATTAGCGTCAGCATATGAGGTACTACGTTTAAGACTTTCTTTTTTCTTTTTGAGAGATATTTACGTGTGTACTTTCATACGCACACACGTCATCACAGAACTAGTGTCCCCGTTGGAATATTGTTCCTTTATTCCTGTTTTCTGGTGACAACACAAAATTTGTGATTTTCTTTTACTTCTTGCAGCATAAATAGTGAGAGTGTATCGCCTTAAAGATCAGTTATAAATTGTTTTGGGCTCTCTTTGTACTGCCCCCCCCCCACTTATTCATTTCAATAGGGCATTAAAGGGACACTAAACTCAGGATTTTTTTGTTTTTAAAATAACAAACATGTTATACTTACCTCCACTGTGCAGTTCGTTTTGCACAGAGTGGCCCGGAAAGCTGTCTTCTGGGGTCCCTCGGCGGCTGTCTGGGCTCCTCCTCGCAAAAGCTTTCCAACTTTATGCAAGGGCGCTCGACGGGGGGCAAGCTTTTGCGAGCGTGCTCCCTTGATACACCGGCGGCCATAGCCACTGACTGTATCACTCTGCTCCGCCCCCCGGCGCGACGCGTCATCCGCTGTGATTGGCAGCAGCGCCTGCCAATGGCTGCCCTGCTATCAATCCGCCCAGCCTAGCCAATCAACGGCCAGGCTGGGAACCGGAGAGGATGACGCGAACGCTCCCCGGGAGTTTTGAACGGTAAGGTAAGTAAAACGGGGACTCGGGGGGGGGGGGGACGGTGCTGTGAGATGTTTTTTTACCTTAATGCATAGGATGCATTAAGGTAAAAAAAAAATTACCTTTACAACCCCTTTAATTGCTTGGAAATCCCAAAGCAATAGAAGAGCTTACACATTTGTAAAGCACACCACATTTTCGTATTAAAGCAGTGGCATGGCTGTTGATTTTTAAATCAGCCATTTTAAGGAGTTGTAAAGTCTCTAGGTTTTTCACCTCAATGCATTCTATGCATTGAGGTGAAAAGCCTTCTGCGCTGCAGCAGCCCCCCAGAGCCCCCCTTTTTCTTACCTGAGCCCGATCATTCCAGGGTTGAGGACAAGCCCAGCAGCTCTAGCCACTGTTGGGTTTTCATTGGATAGAGTGAAAGCAGTGGGAGCCAATGGCTCCCGCTGCTGTCAATATAATCCAGTGACACAGGAGTCGGGGAGGGGCCAAGTCTTGAAGTCTGTGTCAATAGACGCAGACACAGCAGCATGACTCCGGAGTGTCCCCATGAAAAGCAGCTCTCTATAGGGACACTCAATGAAGAGGAGGGACCAGAAGCGCCACCGGGGGACCCCAGAACAGGAGGATCGGGGCCACTCTACGCAAAACCCATACACAAAGCAGGTAAATATCACTTGTTTGTTGTTTAAAAAAAACCTTTACAATCACTTTAAGTGTCACTAGATGTGTACATTCTTAATACTTGTTGTAGTATATGTAGTAATGTGTTGGGTGTTTATATATATATAGATATGGATATAGATGTATGTATATATATATATATATATATATATATATATATATATATATATATATATATATATATATATATATATATATGTATTATATTAGTCCAAAATCGACCAGGCCAAATTTCAGTAACCTGTAATTACATGTTACACATCAAAAGACACTTGTCCATTGTCAAATAGGCAACGAGACAAGATGAAGTCTAGTTTACACATCAAACCATTTCTTAGGCCACAGGTAATCTAATTACTTATTAAAAGAGAGCTAATTGGTATGCAAGGATGTATACTGGTTGGCTCCCTAATACTAATTAGTGACTCCTGCTGGGAGTGACAATTACCTGACACTCTGCAAGACAGGACGTGGTTCCTGTCTTTCAGATCAAAGACAACCAATCAAATTGCTCAGCTATTCAGTGAATAGGATATATATTCTGGGGATTCTGCTTATCACTCAGAGAATATACCCCTATGTATTCTCTACATGAATATATGTTGGTCTGGAAGTGATCAGAATATATATATTCTCTAAGATGGGACTTTGAAATACTCTGAAATACGTTCTCTGGAGAATCTGTGAGTTGCTGCGAAAACAACATAATTTATAATCATCATACTAATATCTATACATCAATTATCTAATCAATTATCTAATCGGAGAGGACTATACACCCTATATTTTAAAAGACTACAATACTCAGCTGTATGTGCAGTTTACCTTGAAGGGGGATCCTCCAGCTAAAACAAAGAGGCATTCTACCAGCCCACACCAATGTGCTGCCCTTAGACCCCATTCACACCTGTGAGTTGTGGGAACTGTGCTACCTTTTCTTTTGCATGTTTCTTTACATGTTCTTGTGTGAAAAACTCACATAGGGCAGCCTATTAATTTGAATGGGCTGCCCCACATGTGACAAACACCCCACGGAAGCTCCTGTACTTTTTGGAGCGTGACACATTTTTTTTACTGTTTTTTGGTGGGTTTTGCACTGTGTTTCTTATGCACCCGCTACCCACGCTTGGGGTTCCATTAACATTTTTGGGCAATGCAAATGCAGTATGTTTCCAAAACATGTGGCAAAGGGTGCATTTTTTGTGTGGTTTGCTGTGCGATCTGAAACGCAGGGGTGTGAATGGGGCGTTAGTGCTGACAAGGAACAGCTGCCTTTCTCTTTCTATCCACCAGTCTGGTCATACTTTGTCTCTGATCTAAAAAGATTAAGTGCCATTCCAATCCATCGTAATTGTAAATTTGAACCCTAGCACACTTGCTTACATGCCTTACTTACATTTTTCAGGTCGTTTTGTGACGTGGAATAACTTACATTTTTAAGTGTCTAAATTATGTTTTTGGTTTAATAATAATACACTAAAATAGGCCAAATATGAAAGCCAAGCACATATTAGCAATGATAATATACTACTGTAAACATTTCTAAAGTGCAAAATTCTTCTGTCAAAATTTGTGGTGATGTAATACTCAGGAAGACCAAAACTAGCATACCGTGTTACATATTTGTTATCCTATTTATTAATATGTATAGTCTGAGGAATATTGATAAGTGGATACATGTAAATAAGCAAATATAATTGTACTTGAATTAGGCAGGTCACGCATTGATTAAATGTCTAATGACAGTTTGGTCCAACCTTGAATAGTAATCAGTATTTGTTCAGCTGATGTACAGTATACACCAAGGGAGTCCTTAATGTAAATAGGTTGCACAGTATTACAAGTCCCAAAATGCAAATATGTGTGTCTCTCCAAATAGACATAAAGGTTAAAAGTCACAGAGTGACATACAAACAAGGAAGAATGCCAGGGAAGTAAAAAACATTAGATACCAGAAAGAATGTGGCCGAACAAAACAAGTACTCAACAGGGAGAATATGGACTCACCAACCAGTAGAAAAAATGTAGGTACAAAACTCACCAGATGCTAAGGGACACTTTGGCCCAAAATACTATATGTAACTAGAGAGTATAGACCCAAAAGTCAGGGTATAAGCACAAAAACCACTGGACACCGGAGAAAGCATGGAACCTTAACCAGCAGATACCAGGAGGAATATTGGCATGAAAACTACCAGATGCCAGGGAGAAATAAAACACATATAGGAAAAACCCCAAGCTACTTCCCAATGTCAGGATCTGCGGGAAAGGAACAAAAAAACTATGCAACTAGTACAATACGTGACCCTTGAGAATAAAATTGGGGCATCCTTGTACAGTAAGCTACCCTTTGGAAGAAACTGGGGGCATCCTTGGGGAGAAATTGGGGTCATTCCTGTGCAATAAATGATCTTTGAGAACAAAATGTAAACATCTTCGTACAGTAAGTGACCCTTGGGAAAAATGGGACATCCTTGTACAGTAAGGGACCCTTGGGAAAAATGGGACATCCTTGTACAGTAAGTGACCCTTCTGTAGAAAACTGGAGCCTCCATGTACAGTAAGTGACCCTTGGAGAACATTGATGCATTATTTTAAAGTAAATGAAGCCTTGGAGAAAATTTAGCACATCCTAAAGTGACTCTTGGGGGCTCTTGGTTGAACTTATGTATTACTATCATATATTGTTCTAGTAGCATTATTATTTGAAATTTAATTTAGAGTGTCATTGTGTTTTGTATGCAGCTTGAAAGCAGTTTGCAGAATTGTTAATAGTGTAATATAAAAAACTATATATATATATATATATATATATATATATACTTGAGTATAAGCTGACTTTTTCAGCACAATCTTTATGCTGAAAAAAAAAACACTTGGCTTATACTCGGGTCTCAGTTAACTGTAGTTGCGGCCGTTGCCGGGTGTACGTCCACGAGTGTGATGGGGATTATTCTGCTTTAAACAAAGAACGCACTCGTGAATGCACAGTACAACCGACAACGACCGCCGACTACAGTTAACACAGCGGGAGGGGTTGGAACTTTTGACAGAACACCTTTAACAAGGTACATGAGGCTACAGATGGGCACTGATGAGACAGGTGGGCACAGTGGGGCTGAAAATGGGCACAGTGAGCCTGCAGATGGGCACAGTGAGGCTGCAGATTGGCAGAGTGAGACTGAAGATTGGCACAGTGAGGCTGCAAATGGGCACAGTGAGGCTGCAGATCGGCACAGTGAGGCTGCAGATGGGCATTATAGACCCTCTTTTCCACTAAAGTAGCAATAAGCTTTCCCAGTTTTTTTGTGGTAAAATTAGGTGCCTCGGGTCAGCTTATACTCGAGTATATATGGTATATACACACACACAGTTCAATGCCTCCGAGCATGCTTCGACTTGATTCTGAGCATGCATGGATTTTTGACCGATGGACTTCCACACAGACAATCGTTTTTTATCCATAGGAAAATTTTAAAACATGTTCTATTTTTTTCATCGATGTAAAACAAACTGATGAGGCCCACACAAGATCAGTTTGTCCGATGAAAATCGTCCATCGGTCCGTTTTCATTGGACAAACCGATCTTGTCTACAGGGCTTTACAGTAATGATGTTTCTCTCAACCAGCAATACTATATTTATTGTTTAGCTGCTGCTCTCTACACCTTTTTACTAAAACTGCCCTAAAACACCCTCGCTGTTGCCATATTTTAGAAATTTTCCTCTACAGTTTCACAATACATTTCCTCTACTCTTCAATTTCACAATAAATTCCCCTTCCTCTTCGGTTTCATAAGAAATTTTCCCCGCTCTTTAGTTTCAAAATAATTTCCCCCCTCTTTAGTTTCACAGTAAATGTCCCCTCCTCTTTAGTTTCACAGAAAATTTCCCCTTCTCTTTGGTTTCATAGTAAATTTCCCCTCCTCTTTGGTTTCACAGTAAATTTCCCCTTTTCTAACAATACCAGGAGCTGCATCCCCCGATATAATTTTTTTTGCAACTCCAGCCGAAGGTGGATGTAAACTCACAGCTTATATATTCAGATAGATCTGCACCTTATAATTATTGATTTCCAGAGCACGGCATCCACCGTATTTTACTATAGAGAGAGCTACTGTTTTAAACTAGAAATCTTCTTTTAGTCTTCATTTCAATGCAAGTGTTTAAACAAACCCTTGTATCCTTGATATTGGAAGTGATAACAAATAAGATGAAGAATCCGTTTTAATTCATCTCTGTTAAAAGATAAGGATTTCATATTAAACGCTGTTTTCTGTGCCAAAATGGCCAGTTTGTCATCTGCATACACTCTGTAGCATTCAGTGTTAGTAGATGAAATATATTATGGAGATTGAAAGTAAAACTGTCACTGTACTAAGAAGGCATGGAAAGAAATGAGAATTACTCCCCGATGAAATAATATTGCTTGGAGATATTGCAATGTGTAATTTCTTCTCAAATGCATCTTTGTAAAGGCTTTTTCTTTTTTTTCTTGAGACAGTGCAGTACTTGATTTGGCAGTTCCTATGCTAAATTCCTATGCTCATTTTTTATTGAATAGTGAATAAATCTTTGCAATTTCCACTGTAATTTCCCACCCTGAAAAAGATATTGGTACCCCCAGGCTGAAGTTTATGTGTGTGCTGCCTCACACATATACTTTAAAGGGATTTTTTTAATGAGGTCTGAAACCTTCTGTTTCACATAGAAGCGGTTATTATTTTTAACGTGACTGTCTCATTTGGAGTTCTATGTTTCTTCCTAACAGTAAGGGGAATAACAGGTCAGCAAAAAGTAGAAGATGCAAAATTTAGAGATACAATAAAAGCTGGGATAATGTCGGGAGGACTAGTTGAGCAGTGTTAGGCCGCGTACACACGATCAAATCTATCTGCTGGGAACCCGTCCGTCCGACATGTCTGCTGGTTAGTATGCTAACCAGCAGACATATCTGCCCGTGCATGCGTCCAATCCATTCAACGCATGCGCGGGCAGATATGTCTGCTGGTTAGCGTACTAACCAGCAGACATGTCGGACGGACGGGTTCCCAGCAGATAGATTTGATCGTGTGTACGCGGCCTAACACTGTGTGTTTTACTTCCTGGTGACGGTGACGTGGCAGCGTCGACGTCACCGCCACGTCACTGTGCTGTCTGCCGGCAGGGATTTTGGTTTGATCGTGTGTACACGATCAAACCAATATATCCCAGCAGACAAATCCGATCAAATCGGTCTGTCAGACCGATTTGATCGGATTTATTTGGTCGTGTGTACGCGGCCTTACTGTTTGATGACCACTAGGAGGAGCTAAGATATACTTTACTTGTGTTGGTTTACTTTTTTGTATTTTGCCTAGTATGGGCACTTTTTGGGGCTCATTCACACTAGCTCTCTATAACATGCGTCCACTGGTGTGTGTTGTGTAGGGGCAGCATGATGCATTGTTACAACTTTTTGCACTCTTTACCTTTTATTTTTTTAACTTCATTGAAATGCAACAAAATTACATTTCTTTCAATTGTATGCAGTGTGGTGTGTTGCAATGCCAAGCAATGAGGAACATGCTGCTCTACAAAAAACATCCTTTACTACTTTTTGTCAGCACATTGCATTGGTGGGAACTGAAACAGTAGGACATAAGGAAAATTGCCTTGTCTATGTATTGGGCCTGCATTGGGCAAAGCTACAATGGTGTGGTGTGAATTCATCTTTATGCATGACATGTGGGAATTCCATCACTTTTACCACTTTGATGCATCGGAAAGTACAAATCCAATCAAATGTAATTTTCGGAAGCTAAGCAATCCATCACCTACAAGTTTGAGTACCGACCAAACTTTGGTCAATTGTGAAGTCAACACTGGGCATGTATCAATCAGATATGCCTTTCTATGGGCAAAATATTAACTACTTGAGATCCGCGCTACAGCCGAATGACGGCTCTAGCGCAGATCTAAATTGTCAACAAGCCGTCAATTGACGGCTTGTCACTAGCTGCTTCCCGGCGCGCGCTCCAGAGCGCGCTGCGGGGAAACACTGTGTTGCCCGTGTCCCTTGGACACAGCCAATCACAGATCGCCGCGAACGGCCAATCAGAGTGGCCGTTTGCGATGCGATCTGTGCGGCCAATGAGAGATGATCTCATAGATCATCTCTCATTGCCGTTTTACATAGAGACAGCGTTCTGTCTCTGGAGAGCAGGAGACGCATCTGTGTCTCTTGTACATAGAGACACAGATCGGTCACCTCCCCAGTCACCCCCCCTCCCCCCACAGTTAGAACACTATGCAGGGAATACATTTAACCCCTTCCTCACCCCTTAGTGTTAACCCCTTCAATGCCAGTCACATTTATACAGTAATTAGTGCATTTTTATAGCACCAATCGCAGTATAAATGTGAATGACGCCAAAAATGTGTCAAAAGTGTCCGATGTGTCCGCCATAACGTCGCAGTCCCAATAAAAATCGCAGATCGCCGCCATTTCTAGTAAAAAAAAAATAATAAAAAATAATAATTCTGTCCCCTATTTTGTAGGCACTATAAATTTTGCGCAAACCAGACGCGTATTGCGATTTTTTTTTTAATTGGGATATTTATTATAGCAACAAGTAAAAAATATTGTATTTTTTTCAAAATTGACGCTCTTTTTTGTTTATAGCGCAAAAAATAAAAACCGCAGAGGTGATCAAATACCACCAAAAGAAAGCTCTACTTGTGGGGAAAAAAGGACGTCAATTTTGTTTGGGAGCCACGTTGCACGACCGCGCAATTGTCAGTTAAAGCGACGCAGTGCCGGAAGCTGAAATATCACCTGGGCAGGAGGGGGGTATAAGTGCCCAGTAAGCAAGTGGTTATTTATGAATATATTGAAATGATAATGAAACAGGACATGGTCAATGCATTCAGATTTTTCAGTGGCGTTTAGTGGAGGTAATTGATTTCATCTGCTTGTGGTCAGTCAACACCATCATTTTATGTCATCAATTAATTTGCAATTGCAGCAGAAATTGTAATTGTAAATTGTAAATTCAACAGTTTGGTCAAGTTAAAACTTTGAGTATGGCCTCAATTAAGACTAATAGATATTACACACTCTCATCCAGAATACTTGAATACAGGAAATGGGACCAAGTGAATATAGGATGAGGGCTGCTTGATGCCATCTAACCCATCAATAGTCACAGGTCAAGGGATGTTGACTAGGATTTTTCTAGGCACTGATAGCACAACCAGATAATAATATAAAAGGTATTTATTAACTGGTTGCGGACCGCCGCATGTACATTTACGTCAGCAAAATGGCACAGGCAGGCACATCAATGTATATATACGTGCCTGCCTTGCCGTGGGTTAGGAAGTCTGAGCAGGACCCCCTCCGGTACATGCCTCGGTCCGTTTTGCCGTGGGAGCGATCCGGGACGAAAGGGGCGGCGGTTCGTTTTTGTCAGCCCCCTCACGATCGCTCCCAGCCAATGCGCACGCTCCCCCCGCTCTGCACAGGAAGGAGGAAGTGATGTGATCTCTCCTCGGCAGTTTTTTCAACCACCGCTGAGGAGAGATCACATCTCACAGTAAGTGTACACAACACTACACTGACACACAGACACATAGGCACATTTAACCCCCGGGTTTGCCCCCCTGTCACAGTGTCACTGAATACAGTAATCATATGTATGATCACTGCAGTTAGTGTCAGTGTGACAGTCAGTTAGTGTTAGGTCCAGGGTAGCCCCCGTACCCCCCCTAATAAAGTTTTAACCCTTTCAGTCCCTATTACCAGCGTCACTAAGCGATCATTTTTCTGATCGCTGTATTAGTGTCGCTGTTAGTGCTAGGTAGCTATTTTTTTTATTGCGTTTTTTTTTACTAAAGACATGTGGCTAAATAAATTTTGGCCTAAATGTTTGACTAAAATTTAGTTTATTTGATTTTTCTTTAACAAAAAGTAAAAAATATTGTTTTTTTTCAAAAATGTCGCTCTATTTTTGTATATAGCGCAAAAAATAAAAATCGCAGAGGCGATCAAATACCACCAAAAGAAAGCTCTATTTGTGGGAAGAAAAGGACGCAAATTTTGTTTGGGGGCCACGTCGCACGACCGCGCAATTGTCTGTTAAAGCGACGCAGTGCCGAATCGCAAATGTTGGTAGCAAAAACCATCATATGTCTGTTAAAGTGGAGCAGGCCGAGACCTCGACTGGTTTCTTACTGCTTCTTCAGGAGAAAGACAAGCAAAATTATACAAAAACACAGTAGAAATTAAATAACAATATTTTAACATTGCAAAGCAGTCAAATATCAAAAAAGTGCAAATTGCTCACCTAAAAGTGGTTCATGGGCCAGGCATGGGCTCAGATACCCCCCGAGGCGAATTAGGGGGAATAAGGTGACAAGCTCTAATAAAGTAATTACAGTTCTTTAGTGATGCTGTTTAGAAATTAATAAATCAACAGCATCACTAAAGAACTTTACTTACTTTATTAGAGCTTGTCACATTATGCCCCCTCGTTCGCCGCGGCGGGTATCTGAGCCCATGCCTGGCCCATGAACCACTTTTAGGTGAGTAATTTACACTTTTTTGATATTTGACTGCTTTGCAATGTTAAAATATTGTTATTTAATTTCTATTGTGTTTTTGTATAATGTTGCTTGTCTTTTGTGTACTATATTATATATTATACAGATTCTCCTGAAAAAGCAGTAATTCCGCGAAACCAGTCGAGGTCGTGGCCTGCTCCACTTTAACAGACATATGATGGTTTTTGCTACCAACATTGCTGTTTTCTATTGTGGGGCTTGTCCCACATGTTTTTAATATTGTATAGTTTTTTTATGTTAACAAATACCTTTTATATTATTATTATCTGGTTGTGCTATCAGTGCCTAGAAAAATCCTAGTCAACATCCCTTGACCTGTGACTATTGATGGGTTAGACGGCATCAAGCAGCCCTCACCCTATATTCACTTGGTCCCATTTCATGTAGTCTGGTCAAGTTGTCATGTGTATGGCCAGCTTTAGGCATTTTATCTCAACTTGCCATCCAAGCACCAAATGCAATCCTCTATGCCAGGGGTCTCCAAACTTTCTTAAGAAAGGGACAGTTTACTGTCCTTCAGGTGTTAGGTGGGGGGACTGTGCCCAGTGGGAGTAAACCATGAACAATCTTTTATATTAGGGGGAGAAATAGTTGTGTCAGTGAAAGGAATAGTGCCCCGTTGTTGGTGTCAGTGGCAGTAAGAATGCCCCATTGTTGGTGTCAGTGGCAGGAATAATTGTCTTAAGGGCAGGATAAAGGCAAGCAAATGAGCCACATTCAGCACCAGGGTCACAGTTTGGAGACCACTGCTCTATGCCATCAGATGTGGTCTGGCCTGCCTTTAGGGCTCATTAGCAATACTATATTGCCTGCATTTATGGAATGTGGTGCCATTCATTTTGAGTGGCACCCCAATGCACCATGCTGAGAAATGTGCGTTGCAGTACAATGCATGACAACATAGTCATGTGCATTGCAGTATTCTTAAGAAATGCTACATGCATCTATTATTGGTGTGTTCTAGTGTGTTAGGCGGCATATTCAAATAAATGGCCTGCTTTTACACAATGCAAATTAAAACACAGGATAATGCACAATGCCCATGTGCTAACGCACTAGAATGGTATGGTACTAATAAAGAAAATATGCCATTGGTGGCTGGTAATGCCACTGATGGCATATTAATAAACAAGAGTTTAAATGACTTTCTATGCACTTGTCATCCTGACCGCAAGCCGGGTCTTCTTGTCCAACAATCAGTACCCAACCTCCCAAATGCTCTTTTCTATACTTTGCCAATGTAAGGCAAAGCAACAGGTTCATTTTAAAGTGGAACTTCCAGGATTCAGTCACCTTTTTACAGTTTGTCAGAGTCCAGTAAGGTGTATGCCAACTCAAGGACCTTTCTCTTTTGTTTATAATTTACAGTTTTATTGAGCGCCCGGAGCACAGTCATCTTCCAGTGCTTTGACAATAAATTATGCTTTCTCACACAGCAGCTGCTCTGCCCACCCCTCTCCTATGCTGTCCATTCACAGGAGACTTTGTATTTTGTAAATGGGTTAACATGATACATACCGTTCCATGATTAGGCAGAAATGTAGGAAGGGATGGCAAAGTGGCTTCACACAACTCTGAAGTTTCTATATCAGAAATCCGTAGGTCCAGCGTCTAAGCACCAGAAGTATAGAAATAGCTGCACTCCTGGACAGGGTGGGATACACCTCATTGAACTTAACCTCTTATAAGCCAGCGCATTTTAAAAAGGGACTGAAATCCTGAAGTTCTACTTTAATGAAGCCCTCTCAACAACATATAAATACTATGCCATTTTAGAAGAAAAAGGAAAGACCAGAGTCATCGGTTATGTCTTACACAAGGATATGATTTCTCCAATCTCAAGTCTGGACTCTGGCTGGGCCACTCAAAGAGTTCAAACTTTGTCTCATCAGACCAGACAATTTTGTTTCTCATGGTCTGAAAGGTCCTTTAGGTGACTTTTGGAAAATTCTCGGTGGGCTGTCACGTTTATTTTACTGAAGAGTGGCTTCCATCTGGCCACTTTACCATACAGACCTGCTTGATGGAGTTCTGCAGAGATGGTTGTTCTTCTGGAAGGTTCTATGCTCTCCAAAGAGAAAAACTGGAGCTCTGTCAGAGTGACCATCAGGTTCTTGGTCACCTCCCTGACTAAGGCCCTTCTCCCCCAGGCGGCCAAACTGAAGAGTCCTGGTAGTTCCAAACTTCTTCCATTTACAGATAATGGAGGCCACTGGGACCTTCAATGCTGCAGAAATTATTCTGTACCCTTACCCAGATCTGGAAGAGAGGAACCCAATATTCACAAAAGTATACCTGTTTGTAAGTCACCACATCCCAATTAAATATGAAAATACAGCAAACCCCCTTTGAGGGTGGGACTTTAAAAGTGACACAAACAGGAGTAACCATGTATAAAAGCATAAATTATTTATTTAATGTACAAAAAGGTTGCCACATGAAAATCATAGATTAAAAAACACACGAATGGTATGCAAATCCAGATAATACATAATAGTTGACCACTCTGAGTCAAACCCAACATCTGTTTCGGTACACGGTGCTTCTTCAGGGGGTATACAGATGTCTTAGGGTCAAAAAACATGTCTAGTGAAGGAGCACACATTCAATTAGTGTTTACAGTTCTCTTTGCAACATTTGTTTTATTCTAAAAAAAAGTTTATAATCGCATATATATGATAAATAGCAAAAAAGCACTTACATTATTACGGGATTTGATAGACATCTCATGTGTCAAAAAGCAAAGTGCATAGATCAAGCTGATATAAAGAAAAACATTCTCTCACTCATGGCTCAAGGGTGGAACAAATAGTAACCTCCAAACAAAGGTCCCCACCTGTACAAAAATGGGCGGAAACATAGGCGTCAATATCTTATCATAAACTTAATGATCTATATGTGTATAATGAAAAAAATGGGGGGGGGGGGATAGCAATATTTTTATTGGACCTCTCATGTAAACATACAGCAATCATCTTCAAAAGAGTAAAAAAATGAAAATGAAGATCTGTGCCTCGATACAATCCTGTCTCGGAGGTCTACAAACAACTCCCTGGACTTCATGGCTTGGTTTGTGCTCTGACAAGCACTATTCACTGTAGGGCCTTATATAGACAGTTGTGTGCCTTTCCAAATAATGTCCAATCAACTGAATTTGCAAACAGGTTGACTACAATCAAGTTGTAGAAACAGCTCAAGGATAATCAGTGGAAACAGGATGCACCTAAGCTCAATTTTAAATGTCAGGGCAAAGGCTGTGAATACTTATATACAGGAAATAGGTGCAGGAACTACGACCCCGTTCAGATTTCAAAAACAGTAGAAGGGTCTTAAAGGGGCATTAAATACCACAATTGCATTGCATGCAGAGTGCAAAGTTCAGGGGGTTACACACAGAGTGCAGAGCTGTCACTTGTAAACACAGAAACCGGACTTCTGTGTTTACAAGTGATTGTGGTGAGCAGGCATCAAAGGGTCTGAGCCAGAGGTGGTGAAACTGAGTTCCCCCAAGTTCCCCCTGAAAAAAGCCCTGCTTATATACATGAGATTTTTTATTTATTTTTTATATTTAATAGTTAATACATTTTCAATGATTTCAAACAAACATCTTTCGCATTGTCAATATGGCATAATGTTTGTAGAATTTTGAGGAAAATAATGAATTGAATCCCTTTTGGAATAAGGCTGTAACATAACAAAATGTGGAAAAAGTGAAGCACTGTGAATACTTTCTGGATGCACTGTAGGGCTCAATTTAGTTTCCAAACCATACATATATATAAAGGTTAAAACCACCCTCACAAACGCCTCAGTGTAAAAGGGGTCTAATGCATTCTGTGCATTAAGATAAAAAGCCTTCTGTGTGCAGCAACCCTCCTCAGCCCTAATTCTTTTCCAAGCTCCATCTAGATCCAGCAATGTTGCAGGAGTGACTTGGCTGCCCAGCACTCATCTCCTCATTGGCTGAGACAGCAGCGCAGGGCTATTGGCTCTGCTGTCAATCAAAGTCAGTCAGCCAATGAAGCGAGAAAGGAGGTGGGGCTGGGCTGTGGCTTTGTGTCTGAATGGACACAAGGAGCTGTGACTCGAATTCGCTTTGCTAACATTGAATCCGCCCCTCAGCCAATCAGGTTGGCGGGTCGGTTACCAGTCACCTGATTGGCTGAAACATCAGGTGCTGTGATTGGACACCTAAGAGAGGATGGAAGAAGACACGGAGGACATGCAGGAGACCACCGCTGACCCACTTAAGGACAGGTAAGTGCCAGGCAGCATCTGATGGGGCACAATAGAGCAATTAATGGGCACACTGGAAGCATCTGATGGGGCACAGTATCAGCAATTGATGGGCACACTGGCAGCATCTGATGGGGCACAGTAGCGGCAATTGATGGGCACACTGGTAGCATCTGATGGGGTACAGTAGTGGCAATCGGCACACTGGCAGGGGAGGCCCCATATAACATTTTGCTATGGGGCACTGTGATTTCTAGTTACGCCCCTGGTGGCCAGAATTAGAGATACAATACGTTGTATTGGGTGGTACCATCTCTTTGTAGCTGTGCTGTTCAGCTTGTTGTAGTAATTAATTCTATTATAAATAAAATTAGCCTAAAATACATGTATTGATTTTAATTTATTGACCATGTATGATTCCTTGTGAATTTTATTGTTTTCTTGAGCTGGCATCTCCAGAACCAGTCTCTAAAGTCTAATAAACAGAAGATGATTGTTTAGTTACATTTCCAGTCTAAAATTTACATCCCAGCTGTATTCTGCCCGCGGAATAAATGTCATCTTTAACGGTCATTAGATACAAATATGTTTTGTGATAATCCACAGTGCATTCACATGTATTTCAATAGCTGCCATCTCAGCTGTCTACTGCACATGCATTTTGCATTTTGTCAGCAAAGAGTGATTATGATCGCTGTACTGGAGAGAGAAATACGTTTTCATCGATTAAGCAGGGAAAGGCTCCAAATCAATGATTTCCTCAATCTACGGTTGCAGCATTGTGCCTTTTGTATGTTAATTATGCACACAGTATTTATAGTTTATAAAGGAGTAAAATTATGTAAACACTGAGATCATATAGTCTCCAGTCCTCAAGGCGCCCCAACAGGTCAAGTTTTCAGTATTTTTTTCAGCTGAAATGGCTGTGGTAATTACTAAGGCAGTGAAACTGATCAAATCACCTGTGCAAAATAATGGAAAGCCTGAAAACATGACCTGTTTGGGCGCCTTGAGGACTGGCGTTGAGAAACATTGGTCTATAGATCCAAATCAGCTTGTATCAGATTGAATTGGGGGAACATTACCAAGGTAGGTGAAGAAATTATTTTGAAGATAAGTTAAAGTGATTGTAAGGCTTAATTTTTTTTTTTTTAAATAACAAACCTGTTATACTTACCCCCACTGTGCAGTTCGTTTTTCACAGAGTGGCCCAGATCCTCAACTTCTGGTGCCCCCGGTGGCGCTGGTAGCTCCTTCCTGCGTTGTATAACCCCCTAAGAGAAGCACTCTCCCGGGAGGTTACCTTGCGGGTGTGCTCCTGAGTCCAGCATTTGCGTCCATAGACATGAATGCCGGACTCGGCCCCGCCCCCTGCGTCATTGGATTTGATTGACAGCAGCAGGAGCCAATGGCTGTGTTGCTATCAATCGATCCAACCAAGAGCAAAGACTTTGGTCCGAAGGGCATTGGCTGTGAACTTGTTCTGCATATGCACATCAGAACATTTTCAGCCAACTTTCACAAAATCACGTGGTTTTTCAGCTCTTTACCGCCACCCTTTGGACAACTTCTGCTATTGTTGGCTGATCTTTAGCATTGGTTCTTTGCATGCTTGTTTGTTCTTTAGACTTAAGTCCGATTGGACTTGTATACACATGATCGGATTATCCTCCATCGGACATTTGTTGCCGAAAAGTTTTAGAGCATTCACAGGGAACATTTGTCCGATGCAAAATCGAAAACAATTATTCAGCTGAGAACAGAGGGAATGTAATCACATATAAAAAAGGGGAAAAATATATATTTTTTTATGTTTGTTTAACCACTTAAGGACCCCTTCACGTCGATATACATCGGCAGAATGGCATGACTGGGCACATCCATGTACCTGTACATGGACCTTTAAACCCAGCCGTGGGGTCGCCCGAAGCTCCGTGACCCCGCCCGCGGGACCCGCGGACCCGATCGCGGCCGGTGTCCAGCGATCGGTCCTCCGGAGCTGAAGAACTGGTAGAGGTGTGTAAACACACCTTCCCTGTTCTTCACAGTGGCATTATCATTGATTGTCTGTTCCCTGATATAGGGAAACACGATCAATGACGTCACACGTCCAGCCCCGCCCCCTTCAGTTAGAAACACATATGAAGTCACACTTAACCC
Source organism: Rana kukunoris (assembly GCA_029574335.1). Taxonomy (NCBI): domain Eukaryota; kingdom Metazoa; phylum Chordata; class Amphibia; order Anura; family Ranidae; genus Rana; species Rana kukunoris. Next base: position 653,410,466 of record CM056049.1, read on the forward strand.
CTCCAGCGCCCCCTAGTGGTTAACTCCCAAACTGCAATTGTAATTTTCACATTAAACAACGCATTTTTATAGCACTTTTTGCTGTAAAAATGACAATGGTCCCAAAAATGTGTCAAAATTGTTCGATGTGTCCGCCATAATGTCACGGTCACAAAAAAAAACGCTGATCGCAGCCATTAGTAGTTAAAAAAAATTATTAATAAAAAAGCAATAAAACTATTCCCTATTTTGTAAACGTTATAAATTTTGCGCAAACCAATCGATAAAAGCTTATTGCGATTTTTTTTACCAAAAATAGGTAGAAGAATACGTATCAGCCTAAACTGAGGAAAAAAACTTTTTGGGGGATATTTACAGTATTATAGCAAAAAGTTAAAAATATTGCATTTGCTGGGAACTCAGAATGCTCCCCTTCAATGATCGGACTTGGTACTGGGAAGCTCAGTGTGCTGCTGCTTCTTCTTCTCCTCCCCCAGCTCTTATGCTGTTGAGAACAGAGGTTTTTATAATGTTTTTTATATCTATACAAAAATGTTTTGCATTTAGTGGGTTGTTTTACAAGGTGATCATTTACAATCACTTTAAATCAACTTCTGTGCGCGAGAGCTTTGGTGTATGCTCAACCTTCTCCATTTACGAGGCCAGTAAAGCATCTACTGGTCATCACAAAAATCAAAGTCAAGTACATGTGGCATTCAATTGCCCCAAAGACACAGAGAAATGGTAGACCACAACTTTTTAGGATCTGAAAAGTTACTTTTATGCCTCGTACACACGGTCGGACTTCGGTCAGAAGTCTGACAGAAAGAAAGAGAACAGGTTCTCTATCTAAGGTCCGTCAGACTTCCGAAGAAAAAGTCCGATAGAGGCTACACACGGCCGGACTTTCCTAGAAAAAAAGCCTGTCTGACTTTATTTCTCTGAAAATCCAGCCATGTGTACGAGGCATAAAACCATTTATGCTCATCAAAAGAGTCCATTGGAACCAATCACCATGAGTTAGGAAGTAGAAACGGAAACATTTGCCTCTATGTTTGAAAATAAGTAAAAACAATTGACATACAGTTATAAGCCATGCAAACCTGATTGTCCTCTACACAAGATACATCTAGGAGGCTTATAGCGTAAAGCCTTGTACACAGCCGGAAATCCCGCCAGAAAAAAAACGTTGGTTTTCCTGAAGGGATTCCTGACAAGCTTGCTGTGCATACAGACGGCCATTCAAAAGAACTGCCGTTTTTTTGAAGGCAAGAACGCGGTGACGTCATCACATTCGATGCTGTCGCCGCCATCTTGCTAGACCTAACACTACCCTTGTATGCTACCACGCATGCGTCGAATTCTCATTGAGCATGCGCGGTTTTACCTGGGGACAGGTAAGCATACTGACGAACAGTTTGCTCGGCAGGAAACACTCTGTCGAGAATCCCGACGAGATAATAGAGAGCAGGTTCTCTATTTTTCTCGTCTGCATTCCCAGCAGTTTTCTCGACTAGAAAGCATACACACACACGGTTTTCACAGAAAAAAGCTATACCAGCAGCTTTCTTGCCAAGAAAAACGGTCATGTGTATGAGGCTTTACAGACCAAAAAACTGTTAAACGGACATTATGCCACGTATTTTTTTAAATTGGTCATTAAAAATGATCATGTGTAGGCTCCAGAGCATTTTTCTCGACGTGAAAAATGGGCATAAAAAATTTAGAACATGCTCTATTTTTTCTCGATGTTTTTAGATGTTATGAGAAGGGAAATTTGCATAATCAGCCAAAAGGATGTCGCCAATCGAATGGACCTTTCCCTTTATTGTGCCGTTGTACGTGTTGTACGTCACCGCGCTTTGCTCAAGTATTTTTTTTCACAATCGTGTGTGTATGCCAGGCAGGCTTGACAAGAATCATGTTGAGAAAAACTTTGTTTTTTCCATGAAATTAAAAACGGTCGTGTGTATGCGGCATTATTTTTTGTGATGACAACTGAATAATTCAGAAATATTTGTTATTCCCCGTGTACGTTTTACTAGCTGTTTTCATATTAATGCATTTTGATTAGTGGGATATAAAGGTCTATTGTGAGCTGGAGTTTGGAAATTCTCTCTAGTGTTTATTTTCTCTGGAGAAAAGAGCCAGACGCGTTCCTTTGTAGCATCATCCCCCTATAAAGGGACAAAATAATAAAACACCAAAATCTTCCATCACCACCTCCCACCTGGTGGCAGGTGCTCTTTCATGTTGTCAGATTTGATTTAAGCCTTTTATCTTGAATCACAAACAAGTTATCAAGTACTTTAAATCAAAGTATTAAAGGTAACACTGCAGACGCTGTTTTCCCGTAAGATATATTTTCCAGAAGACAGGGAAAGGTATGTACAGAGAACAAGAAACAACATTATTCAAGAAGAAATTGCAAGGCATTACATGTAGTCTTAAAGTAATGCTGCCATTAATTCTGACCAAACAAACTAACCTTTGAAAGGAAGATGGTGCAGATAGGTGGCAATTGTTGCCCTCCACTTATCCTGCAGGCAGTGTTGCCAACCTACCAGATTGAAATTTACTGGCACGACACCGAAATTTACTGGCGCAGCCACGTTATTACTGGCATTTCACAAAAGTTACTAAATTACATTTTTAGGTGCACATTTCAGTATTTAGGCTACAAACAAGTACACAAGGCAAATTGCATTGTGATTTAAGGTAGATATTAAGGTAAAAAAACATATCTGTTATTTTCAATATAATAAGGGCAAAATATTTAGTCACATCACTCCCTGCCTCCACCCCTCTTTGCCACCAAAAACCCCCTGCCTTCACCCCCCTCTGCCTCCAATCTCCCCCAGACCCCCTGCCTCCAATCATCCCCTGCCTCCATCCCGCTCTGTGGTGCCACAATCTCCCCCTGCCTCCAATCTCCCCCAGACCCCCTGCCTCCAATCACCCCCTGCCTCCATCCCCCTCTGTGGTGCCACAATCTCCCCCTGCCTCCAATCTCCCCCAGGCCCCCTGTCTTCAATCTCTCCTAGGCCCCCTGCCTCCATCGTCCACTACCTCCATCCCCCTCTGTGGTGCCTCCAATCATCCCCTGCCTCCAATCTCCCTTGCCTCCAATCTCCCCCTGCCTCCAATCTCCCCCTGCGGTGCCACCAACAACCCCTGTCTCCATCCCCCACCCTCTGCGGTGCCACCATCCCCCTCTGCAGTGCCACCAACAACCCTTGCCTCCAATCACCCTTTGCCACTAACACCCCTGCCTCCAATCTCTCCCTGCCTCCATCCCCCTCTGTGGTGCCACCACAGCCACCATCACCCCCTGCCTCAATCACCCCCTGCCTCCAATCTCCAATGTGCAGTTCCAAGCCGAACCGATTTTGGCTATTTTTACTGGCAAATTGCCACAACCACGGACATTTACAAACGGGGGAAAAAAAGTGCCCGCTTTTACAGACTGTCCGTAAAAATATGGACGGTTGGCAACACTGCCTGCAGGCAAGGCTGGATTTACCATTATATACAGTAATCATGTGCCTATTGGGAGTAGAAGCAAATAGATGGATTTCCCTTTCCCCGCTCTGTAACGAGCAATCGCGGGTGCCCGGCGGCGATCGTACCCGCCGGGCACGCGCGCGGGACTCGGGGGCACGCCCCCTAGTGGCCGAAATGTAGATGACGTAGAGCTACGTGCTGGATTTACCATTATATACAGTAATCTAACCCGGCGGGCACCCGCGATTGCTCGTTACAGAGCAGGGAACGGGAGCTATGTGTGTAAACACAAAGCTCTCGTTCCTGTCAGCGGAGGAAACGCTGATTTTCTGTTCATACAATGTATGAACAGAAGATCAGTGATTTCCCTCAGGCAGTCCACCCCCCCCCCCCATACAGTTAGAACACACCCAGGAACACACCTAACCCCTTCCCCCTAGTGTTAACCCCTTCACTGCCAATGGCATTTTTATAGTAATCCAATGCATTTTTATAGCATTGATCGCTAAAAAATGCCAATGGTCCCAAAAATTTGTCAAAAGTGTCCACCATAAGGTCGCAGTACTGAAAAAAAAAAAAACGCTGATCGCCACCATTACTAGTAAAAAAAAAAAATGCCATAAAACTAACCCTATTTTGTAAACGATATAACTTTTGCGCAAACCAATCAATAAATGCTAATTGCGATTTTTTTTATGAAAAATATGTAGAAGAATACGTATCGGCCTAAACTGAGGAAAAAAAAGTTTTTTTTATATATTTTTGGGGAATATTTATAACAGAAAAAAGTTAAAAATATTGAATTTTTTTCAAAATATTCGCTCTATTTTTGTTTATAGCGCAAAAAATAAAAACCGCAGAGGTGATCAAATACCACCAAAAGAAAGCTCTATTTGTGGGAAAAAAAGGACGCCAATTTTGTTTGGGAGCCACGTCGCACGACCGTGCAATTGTCAGTTAAAGCGACGCACTGTCGAATCACAAAAAGTGCTCTGGTCATTGGACAGCAATATGGTCTGGGGCTAAAGTGGTTAACTGACAATTGTGCGGTCATGAGACGGCTTTCTTTTGGGGGCATTTGATCAACTCTGCGTTTTTTATTTTTTGCGCTATTAACAAAAAAGAGAGCGACAATTTTGGAAAAAAAAAAAGCAATATTGTTTACTTTTTGCAATACAGTAATAAATATCCTCAAAAAATGTATAAAAAACTATTTTTTTCTCAGGCCAATATGTATTCTTCTACATATTTTTGGTAAAAAATAAATCGCAAAAAGCGTATATTGATTGGTTTGCACAAAAGTTTGTGTCTACAAAATAGGGGATAGATTTATGGCATTTTTATTAATATTTATTTTTTTACTAGTAATGGCGGCAATCTGTAATTTTTATTGTGACTTCGACATTATAGTGGACACTTCGGACACTTTTGAAGCTATTTTCGGACCATTGTCATTTATACAGCGATCAGGGTTAACCACTAGGGGGCGAGGAAGAGGTTAAACGGTTAAGACCTTGCCCCCTTTTTTTTTTATCACTGGTCAAAGCCAAAGTAGTATCCAAGTTGCACCCATTCAAAGTTGCATCAGAGTTACATCAGAGTTGCACCAAAGTTGCATTCCAAAGATGGGGCAACTTTGGAGTCGTACAAGTGTGAATGGAACCTAGGAATGAAAGAAATGTTCTGACCTACTACTACCTCTTCCGTCTGGAAAAATCTACTAAAAAACAAACAGGATTTCAGAAGGCAACACTGCCTGTAACCTGCCCCTAAAAAGCAATTCAATATGAATCACTTGTCACAGGGGGCCACCTGTGTGAATGAGCACCTAAAATATTGAAGTATAAATATCAGTTTGATGGCAGAGCAACTGAAGGTCAGCAAAGGTAACCTCCATATTTCTCTCATTACTTTAAATATACTGTATCCTCAAACACATATTTAATATGCAGATATGTACAAATACTTATACATGTGCATGTTCAGGTGTTAGTAATAGCTTTTATTTTACATAAGGTAACTTTTATTTTTCGGTTCACTGCTTCTTTAAAAAAGACTTTGAAATTTGGAAGAGGAGCAAAAGAAAGACAGTCTTTCTTTCTTAAAGAGATGGTTATGCTTCACTGAAAGCAAAGCGCTCTGTCAGATTGTCTTCTCAAATGTGGCAAGTTATTTGGGAGATTGATAAAGTGCAATGGAGAATAACACAAGTGATAAGTGGTTTTCATCAAAAAGATACAAGGAAGTATTAGTTACAGTTATCCTTCTGTTAAGGATGATTAACATCGCTTAACCATTACAGTTTTGTAAGAAGTAGAATAATCACTTTGTTCATATGTTTAAAACTGAATTCAAGCAAGCACTTACATACACAGCCAAAATACATAACCAAGATTCATTACCTGTGATGGGACCTGCAATACCGTGTAGTCAGATAGGAGATCCAGGTCCCCTACCAGCACAGCAAGTCATTGACCTGCACTGCAGCAGCAGCACAGGTTGCAAGGTACACTCTTGGCAGTTAAATTAGTTGTGATTCCATGCATTTTGTTGCTTTTTGTAAAATACATTGAGCAAAACATCACCTGATTTACCTTCGGTCCAGCCTGTGGGTGGGTCCTCCCGGCCCTGCACATGAAGGCACCCCTTTGTATGTGTGCACTTACTAATGCCCAGGACTAGGCAGGGCCACAGTAATGTGATTCCAACATTAAGGCAGAACCCCCTATTAGAAGTGAGCCATACACCTTGTGCAGCTGTAAGACTACATGCCTAATTCTTTTATGACACACACTGTCCTATACGTTGCACACATTGTCCTCCAAAATGTAGCATTTAGAGGAGGACAACGCTGAGCCTTTGCCCGGCTCTACCACTTCAACTTTTCTCTAACACCTCACTCCTGGTGACAGAATGGGGTCCCACCGTGCACTAAACACAGACCTCATGCGTGCACTTAATTAAATCCTTCAACTCTCCTGTAATATGTAGCTAGGTCTTTGGGGGTTCAGCCACGATTACTTTTGGGGAACTGACCACTAGGGAGGGAGCCACAGTACCGACCCCTCATCACCAGAGAGCCTGTCACCCATGCCTCTTCTCTATTTGGCTGCTAATACATTCCTACCAATTCATGGTCACCCATAGCAACTATATTACATCCACCTTCCCTTCTTATGCTTTACCCTGTATGTGCTTTACAGACCCTGTTCTTCTGATGTGGCATGAACCTTTAATGTCCCCTTTTAAAAAATGTCATGTTCTCTCCTATCTACAATAGGCTGCCCAGTGCGTAGCTTTCCCAGGTAAGAGTTTTTAAAGTCTGTGATCTGACAGGGTCCTAATGCAGGTGATCTCCCTTGAGGGTTCTGTGGGTTGCAGTGAGTTACATCTTCTCCTTTTTGCTGGTCTTTTTTTTTTTTTAAATATAGTTTTTATTGTCAAATTTTTCATGGAACAGAATAAGGCATACATTTAACAAGCAGTCGAAACTTTTCACAAGATAGACATAGTATGCAACTATTAATGACATAGAGGTTGTCATCGTAACCTCAGTAGTGGTGTAGCAACATCTATATAGCTACCATCCATACAGTACTTGAAATTATTGGAACAACGAGATTTTATACAAGAGCCTATGGTATTGTGTACAGTTTCTGGGGGTATGGGAGGAGCAACGCCACCCGAGCACCCCTCTAAGGGTGCAAGACTGTGCTCGGGTGGACCGTCCCTCCGAGTTCCGTTTGTGGGTCACAGGGTGAGCAACTAGACATAGGGGTGAATAAGGTATTCATCAGTGTTAAAGGTTAAACATTTTGACAAAGGAAGGGGACGTCGTCCAGTCCTTCCACTGTTGCCATAGTTGGAACTGCTTCAGTTTGTCCCCCTGTTTCAGAGCTAGAGTCGTCTCGTAAGTGTAGTGTTCATGCGTGGTGCGGATAACATCCATCACCGTGGGAGGGTCAGAGTCCCTCCATTTCCTTGTGATGCTGAGGCGAGCCGCCAGGAGTATGTGCACTATGGTGTGCCGCATAGGGTTAGGGAGCCGGTCAATGTCAAGGGACAGAAGAGCCATTGATGGGCATTCTTCTAGAGGGATGTCAGTGATTGTGGTTATAAGGTTAAAGACAGAGTGCCAGTAAGGTTTGAGTTTGGGACACTTCCAGAATGTGTGTAGCAAGTCGCCACTCTGTCCACAGTTTCTCCAACAGGAGGTGGACACAGCTGTACTAAACTTGGACATCCTATTGGGGGTCAGGTACCACCGGTGAGTTAGTTTAAATGCGAGTTCCCACAGGGAGGAGCAGCATGTGGCTTTGTAAGTAGATAGACAAGCCTTCTCCCATTTGAGAGGCGAGAAGGTCTGTCCTAGGTCTCTTTCCCAGCGGATAAGAGCTGTCGAGCTAGTAAAGGCCATCTTTTGGTGCAAGATGTTGTAGAACAGGGATATTCCTTTCCACCTAGTAGTGGGGGATTTAAGGAAGACCCAGGCTATCTGAGGTATCTTCCACGAGAGAGATTTGAGCGTGGCAAGACAGTGTTGGGTGCGAATATATAGAAATCTATCAGTTTGTGGGAGGGAGTATTCTTTTGAGAGCATGGAGAATGTTTTGGTTTTACCCTCGTCAATAAGGTCTGAGATGTACGCAATACCTTTGCGTTTCCATCCTGTATAGAAAGAGGATTCAATGAGATGCCTCAACGTTTCAATGGGAATGGGCCAGGTTGATTGGTTGGCATAGGTGCTCGTAAGAGTTGAGTATTTGGACCAAACCTTGATGGTCGCTACAATGGGGGGTGACATCTGAGCGAAGCGAGTTCTGCCTAATAGTGACGCGAACAACCAGGTCTGTATATCATTACCCGGGATGGAGGATGCTTCCATCTGTCCCCATGTTGTTGATGGGGAGGGGTTTGTGAACCAGTCCCGTGATTGTACTAGAATAGAGGCCATGTAATAGTCCTGGAAGTCGACGTACCCTAAACCTCCAGCTAGACGGTGCTTAATCAGTTGGGAGTGTCCGCATCTAGCCTTTTTGCCTTTCCAAACAAACTTGGACAGGATCGTCTGTAGAGATTTGAAGTAGCTAAGTGGTATAGGGATGGGGATAGTCCTGAATAGATACAATACTTGGGGTAGGTGGAACATTTTGAACGCCGCTAGTTGGCCCATCCAGGAGAACTCAAAGGACGCCAACCTGTCCAGGTCAGTCTGTAGTTTTAGTCTTAATGGTAGGTAATTAGACGCGAACAACGATTTGGTAGATTTAGTCAGTTGAATACCCAAGTAGGACAAGCTATGATCGGCCCAAGCATATGGGAATTGGAGTTTGATTTGCTGACTAGTGGGTTTATCTAAACCTAGGTCCAGTATGTAAGATTTGGTTTCGTTGACCTTGTAATAAGAGATATCGCCAAACCAGGCTAGCGTCCTCTGGATCTCAGGGACAGAGCGGGTAGGGTTTGTGACTATAAGGATCACGTCGTCCGCGAATAGACTTGTTTTGTGTTCCTGGTCTGCTAGGGGGATGCTAGAAATGGAAGGATTAGACCTAATTCTTTCTGCTAGGGGTTCCATGACAAGATTGAAAATTATGGGTGATAGGGGACACCCTTGTCTCGTACCATTGGAGGTTTGTAGAGGTGTGGAGAGAGCATCTGCAGAGAATACCTGCGCAGTGGGATTGGAGTACAGGGCCATTATAGCATCGTGGATTGTAGCCGTAATCCCAAATTTGGACAGGACCGCTGAGATATAATCCCAGTGGACCCTGTCAAAGGCCTTTTCGGCATCTAGGGATAGTAGTAGTGCCAGGGTTTTTGTAGTTTCTACATGGTGGATAATGTTAATCATCCTTCTCGTGGCGTCAGAGGCTTGATGACCTTTGGTGAATCCCGATTGATTCGGGGAGATAAGGGTAGGGAGCAAATCTTCTAATCTATTGGCAATAATTTTTGCAAATATTTTTACATCAAGGTTAAGTAATGAGATGGGACGAAAGTTTTTTGGAGTGGTGGGCTCCTTGCCTGGTTTGGGCAATGTCACCACCAATGCCTTGAGCATTTCGGGAGGAAACGATGTGGAGGCCACAGCTGAGTTAAAGATTTGATCACTTCGACTACCACATAGCGCATTTTGATCACCCGTCCCATACTCCCTGGAACCAAAGGAAAAAACAAACTGCGCCAAATAAAACCCAAAAAATAGATAAAGTCAGACTCTGAGATATGATGATCACAGTCAATGAAACAGCGAAGTTCAATAAAAGTCAAATGAAAAAGATTGATCCAATAGTGAGCCTTCTCCGATTCACACCACAAAGTAACTTGTATGCAAAGAGTGCACCCACCACCAAATAAATAAGCAGCTTACCAGATGGCAAGCTTTGCAGACAGTTGGCTATAAACCAGCCACCGCCTTTAGATTCCTTAGGATCCTATAGGTATTGTAATGATGACCCGTTCGATCTGGGATAGGTGGCTGTAGGCTCCAATCGTTCAGGATAAAATGAAAGAAGGAAGCGCACATAGCGTAACTCCGTATAAGGATTTAATAAAAGATAAAACTGATACTTACACGCATAAGATAAAAACAGCACATAACAAATGTTTGCCGGCCGGCATGTAGGAGCCCTCCTCCTGAGCGTGGTGACGTCACTGCGTGGAAAAAGAGGTTTTTGGTCCTATAGAAAGCACTAAGACAGTGTGCCTCTATGGACCTAGCGGTTATCAAGGTAGTTAAGGACAATGACTGAATATAAAAATAGTAAATTTATTATAAAGTTAACACAAGAGATGTATAAAGATATTATAAACAATGTCTAGTATTAAAAGGTACAAATTCTGAGACCTAGGTATAAAAAGATTATCAACTGGTGATGGCTGGCCAAAGCTGCACCCGTGGAAACAAAAATTGTTATTCACTAACCGGTACTGACATAACATACACGAGACAAAAACAGGGACAGACAAAGACCAACAAAAATAAAAAGACAGCTGTCCGGACGCTTCAGTACGATATCCCCGTGAGCATTCCCAAAGATATTGCCATGTGAATGTGGGGCAATATCATATAAGTATTGGGAAGTATTAACGGGGGGACCCCCTGGGAGATAAAAGAAAAAAATATATAGCTTATCAGAAAAAAGGACTGTGGATTATACTAGTTAATACTGATACAGATGAAAAATAGGGGTATAAAATATATTATTGCCCCAGAAAATTACCTAGAAAATAACTAAATAAAGTCCACCTGTCAAGAAAAACCAGAGTCTAAAATGCTGTTTGAAGAATATATTGCGGTATAGAGAGGTAAGTGATGGTCTAAATGGCCTAGATATGGCCAGGTTGTACCAAGGAAAAATCAATGATTATATTTTACAGTCCCAATATAGTTAGAACGGCTAATAGCATGTGGGCCCACATGTATAGAACTACAATGTGTAGTAGGGTGTTCACAATGCTAACACTGCTGTTTAGAGGGGTTCGTCTGCTCAATGATAGAGCTTAATGATGAGATGGCACTAGGTCAGCACTAACCCAAGTTTTGAAGGCTAGTGATAGAATGTGGAACGATCTTACCACCTAGTAAGTGATGCCGTTGCTCTCAATCCCCGAACAGTCAGCTGTGTAGCTCAATGTGCGCTGGTGGCAAACTTCTGCTGCTGTTGTGCTGATGCTGTTCCCATGGATGGGATATAGTCACACAATCAGGGATCCTCGATCGGCACAGTATATGCACTGATTGCTGGTACTGGTGCTGGTGGTTGGTATGGGATAAATCCTTGGGTCCTGAAAAGGCAGGTCACTCCTGACCTCTCTCCGCCTAGAATCGCTTCCGAATAGGATTTCAATCTCCCGCTATGGTGCGGGGTCTGGAACTGTGGCGTCCGTTAGCGTCTGACGTCAACGCGTTTTGCAATGGCAAATTGCGTAGCTTCGTCTGGACGTGACGTCACTGCGTGGCTACCCAGACGCGTTTCGTCACTATAGGACGTTGTCAATGGTAGGGCAATTTCACCACCAATGCCTTGAGCATTTTGGGAGGAAACGATGTGGAGGCCGAGGCTGAGTTAAAGATTTGACCACTTCGACTACCACATAGCGCATTTTGATCACCCGTCCCGTATTACCTGGAACCCCCCTGTGACTCCCCACCCGCCCTGCCCCTACCCCTTGTCTGTACAATGCCCAGTGAGGTCCACGTTGGTACTTCTGCTGATACTCCTGACAACATGCGGCAATATATTACCTCCACTTGGTTTACACACAGCGTGTGCATGCCACATCTCCACACGCAGTAGAGCCCGAGATTAGAATGTTATATATAAACCCTCCAAGAGACACTCAGGGCTCCCTCAGTTTTAAGCCACATTGCTTCTATAGGCTCCTCCCTCTCCAAAGTTTTGCAGGCTATACGTCCCTTATGGACCCAGTCCCAGTGTTCAGGGAGAACTTTGTCTGTTTATGTTTATACATTCATTTATTTGTTTCTCATGCTAACGGCAATGCACTCGAGGCTAATACTCTGTTGTACCCACTATACATGAATGAAACTGTTTACCATGTTTGTGTGACACTTCGTGTATTGACTCTGTATTGTAAAACCTTCAATAAAAACGTAAAAAAAAAAAAAAAAAAGATTTGACATGTGTAGGGGCTAAAATATCTTTGAACTGTTTGTAGTATTCCCCATTAAAACCATTGGGTCTTGGAGATTTGGCATTGGGCAATTTTTCTATTATTGATAAAATTTCAGTGATTGAGAAGGGAGAGTTTAGGTCTGCCAGTTGTTGGGGTGTTATAGAAGGGAGGTTTACAGGGTCTAGAAAGTCTTGGATCATCTTAGGTGAGGGTTGGGCTGTATTCGGGTCCACCTTTAAGTTATACAAATCTGCATAGTACGTACTAAAGGCATTCGCTATGTCTTGGGGTTTGAAGAGTTTTTCGTTAGTGTGAGGATGGTATATGAAGGGGATTTTTGTCTTAGCCCTGTGGCCTTTAACTCGTTGAGCCATGGCCTTGCCTGCCTTATTGCCCGTCGAGTATAATGTAGATTTAAACAACTTATAAGCGTTAACATGTTTATCAAGGAGGAGGGTCCTCAATTCGTTACGAAGGGCGAATATTTTAGATTGCAAAAGTGGGGAGGGGTTTAGTTTGTTCAGGGATTCAGTCGTGGTTATCTCAGTCGTCAGTTTGTCTATGCGTTGGGTTCTTTGTTTTTTAACTCTAGTCCCCATTTGAAGAAATTAACCTCTAATGACCGCCTTGTGTGCATTCCATACCACCAGCGGGTCGGACACTGACTCCTGATTAAGTGAAAAGTAGTCTTCCAATTTTTGTTTAATGGAGGCGGAGTGGCATGGTGTGTTAAGTAGATGGTTATTAACCCTCCAAATATAGGAGTTAGGGTGGCGAGCATCATCGGTGATTTTAATGCTAATAGGGGCGTGGTCCGACCAGGTGGTGGTGTGTATAGAGGAGTCTAAAATTTTGTGCAGCAATCTACTGTCAGTTAGAAGCAGATCAATACGTGAGTAGGTGTTGTGACGCGGCGAGAGGAACGTGTAATCCCTCTCACTCGCATGACAACACCTCCAAACATCATACATGTCATTAGCATTAATAAAAGTTTCTAGAGGTGATGAACAGCGTTTGTTTCCGGCAGTAGAGTCCATTGCGGAGTTCGGTACCATATTAAAGTCCCCACAGATCAGCAAATGGCCTTGTTGGATTTTGCGGCCTACTCGCAAAGTTTTTCTGAGAAAAGGCATTTGGCCATGATTTGGGGCGTAGACTGAGACCAGAGTGTAGTTGATGTTGTTAAGAGTGCAGACTAGGATAATGTACCGCCCGTCCGGGTCGATAATTGAGGTTAGCAAGTGGAAAGCAACAGTGTTCCTGATTGCAATCATAACTCCTCGCTGTTTTTTTAGAGAAGGACGACTGGAAAATGTTGGGGAATTGTCTATGTTGGCATTTGGGGGGGGCTCCTGAAGCAAAGTGTGTCTCCTGGACACAAAGCACATCACATTTGTAGTCAATTGCAGATTTCCAGAGAGAGGAGCGTTTCACAGGGTGATTCAGTCCTTTAGCATTAAGGGAGAGGATGGTGATCCCCATTGTGGATAGGTGGTGGTGTAGCGTGTACGTAGTTACTCACAGTTGTGGGTGGTTGTTGTGACGTTGCAGACGGCAGGGGATGGTAGCAGCTGCGTTGGGGGTAAAAGAACTTCTGTACAAGGAGAGTTTCAGTTGATGAGCTTTCTAGGAAACAAAACGTATTAGTACAAAACCTCAATGGGATTACAAAAGAGTTTCAGAGCTATCCGAGTCTGGTTACTGTATCAATGAGATATAAACTTGCGTATAACAATATGAGCAAGGAGGTATAAAGAAATAAAAACAGTTTATAACTATGGAACCAAAAAGAAAAAGAAAAATATAACAAGCACAAATTCGTCAGCAAAGACCGCTCAGGAGAGCAGCTGACTAGTAATGGGGGAAGTTCAGCAAGCAGGTGTACAGTCACATATCCAGACCGGACCAGGTCATACGTTGTATGCAGTGGTTGTATAGGGCTGGTTGATCAACGGTGGTTGTTCTTCTTTTTCTCCCGATCAGACCCGAACGTAAACGGATTAGGAGGGCCATTGAAATCCGGGCGGTTAGGAGGGGGGTCAGGCAAGATGCCCCATGCGTGTAGTAGCTTCATTCCTCCTTCCAGGGTGGAGATGGTGTGGGGTACGCCATTGTGTGTGACCAAGATGGTCGCTGGGTGGCGCCATTTGTAGACAATCTTGTGGTTATGCATGGCTTTGCTTATGGTTTTCAGTTGTCTCCTCAGTTGCAGCGTGTATTGGGACAAATCGGCATATAGTTGGATGTCAGAGTATGGAGCTGGGAGCGGAGATAATTCTCTGGCTTTCATAAGAATCTGTTCCTTTGCCTGGTAGAAGTGCACGCGAAGTAGAACGTCGCGGGGGATGTCTGCCTCAAGGTGGCGTGGTTTGGGGATTCTGTGTATACGATCGATCGTTAATTCGATCGGGGAGAGTTCCGGCAGCATAGTGGAAAATAGCGTGGTTGCAAAGTTGTGCAGGTCTTTGGGTTGGACAGATTCAGGGATCCCACGGTTTTGACGTTATTGCGTCTGGATCTGTCCTCTAAATCTGCGAGTTTTGCTTTGATCCAGAGGGAGTCCTCCCCGACTATCTGCCTTTGAAAAGCTCTGCAAAAGCACCCCTCCCTCTAGAGGTTTGATCTCATCAATATACTCCCAGTTGTTGACTAACTCTATTACGGGGAAACTCCCCTATGTAAACAAATGGGAACTAGACCTGGATATTGAACTAGATCCAGAAGACTGGAATCAAATATGGACCAACACTAAATCTACTTCAATAAATGTACTAGCTTGTGAAACTAACTATAAAGTTCTTACTAGATGGTACCTAGTTCCTACTAGGATTGCGAAATTTGTGCCAAACTACCCTGAACATTGTTTCAGGGGCTGCTCATCTCCAGGAACATTCTTTCATATCTGGTGGTCGTGCCCTAAAGCACAGTTATTCTGGTCAGAAATTTTCACAATAATCAGTCAACTATCGGGTAAGGGGATCCCATTGGACCCCAAAAGCGCATTATTAAACCTCAAACCCAAAAATTTCTCACATAAACAATTTAAACTATTAACACAGCTCTTTACAGCTGCGAAACAAACATTGGCAAAAGCATGGAAAACCCCTAATCTATCAATTAACGAAGTAACGAACAGAATGAACCTAGCTATGACTCACGCCAAAATGATGGCAATCGACATGGACGCGACCGCTGGATTCGAAAGAACCTGGAAACCGTGGTATGAATATGCAATACCCAATGAAATCAATGATATTGTATTATTACCATGGTAGCCCAACCTGTTTAACAGTCTACCGCTTAGCGTATATTTGATATTGACAGCCAATTCCGGACCACTCCTGCAGACACCCCTTTCTCCCCTCCCCGCTTTCCTCCCCACCCTCCTCTCCCGCCTTGGGCTCTGACTATGAACCTCGTTATTATACATGTTCTAAGCATTGTTATAAGGTTGATTTTGGTTGAAACACTTACGTTGACGCATCAGGACTCTTGCCTAAACCACAGCCCTAAAACCATCTGGGCTGGTTGGAAGAAACAAAGCATCTTTAAATAAACTCCAGAAAATTGGTCTCTTAGTTATAACCTTATCTGTACTATTAATATGTCCATTGAAGCCACCAGACTCACCTGTTGTGAACTTACCACTTATGAAAAACAAAGAAATTATTCTGTGTCTGTAATTAACTTATTTTATTTTGTTGAATTGTACATTTCTTTATCACCTCAATAAAGATATATTGACAAGAAAAATAGCGTTATTAGTCACTTAAGACCCGGACCTTTAGGCAGCTAAAGGACCCGACCATGTTTTGCGATTCGGCACTGCGTCGCTTTAACAGACAATTGCGCGGTCGTGCAACGTGGTTCCCAAACAAAATTAACGTCCTTTTTTCCCCCACAAATAGAGCTTTCTTTTGGTGGTATTTGATCCTCTCTGCGGTTTTTATTTTTTGCACTATAAACAAAAATAGAGCGACAATTTTGAAAAAAATGCAATATATTTGCTATAGTAAATATCCCCCAAAAATATATAAAAACATTTTTTTTTTCCTCAATTTAGGCCGATATGTATTCTTCTACCTATTTTTGGTAAATTGCAATAAGCGTTTATCGGATGGTTTGCGCAAAATGAATAGCGTTTACAAAATAGAGGATAGTTTTATTGTATTTTTATTATTATTATTTTTTTACTACTATTTTTTTGGTGACTGCGACCATTGTCATTTTCACAGCAAAAAATTACAATCCCGGGAATCCATCGGCGATCGGGTCCGCGAGTCCCGTGTTCCCGGTCCCGGGGGCTTCGGACCGGGTCACGGGAGCGCGCCGCGACCCACGGCTGGGCACTAGCACAGGATGTACCTGTACGTGCATGTGCCCAGCCGTGCCATTCTGCCAACGTAAATGTGCAGGATGCGGTCCTTAAGTGGTTAAAACGCTCATATAGCACTCTCCATGCATCTCAATGGACCCTTTCACACTGAGTCCTGTAAGCAGCATCTTTGGAGCAGCTTTTGGGCGCTGAACAAAACGCTCCTCTCCATTGAAATGAATTGAAAGTGCTGTAAAAACGCATTGTCCTTTCACACTGAGGAGTTCCACTGACGGGGCGTTGAGAAAAGTCCTGCAGGCAACATCTTTGGAGCAGCTTTTGTGCGCTTTAAAAACAAAGCTCCAAAAATGCCCCTCTCCATTAAAATGAATTGAAAGCGCTGTAAAAATGCCTTGCCCTTTTACACTGAGGTACTGCAAAAACGCCCTAAAACGTTAGGGTCTTGGCGGTGCTTTACCAGCGTTTTTCGGGCGCTGGCAGTGTGAAAGGGCTCTGAAAGCACTCAGGCTTTCACATTGCGATTGCAGATGAGGCTTTGCTCGAATAACGCTCAAAAAACGCCCGAGGGCCTTATACAACCCTGTGGAAAGAAAATCCCTTTAAAAATGAACTTATAATGCAGCTGGCTGTCCTTCGGTCAAAGAATGTACACTCAGACTCCACTCTCACCAGACTGCCAGCTTCTTGCCTGTGCATACGTGTTTCTTGAGTACCCCAGTAATATACCTACTTACTTCATGCATCCAAACTCATCTAAGGCCTCGTACACACGAGGGGATATGTCCGCTGAAAACGGTCCGATGGACCGTTTCAGCAGACATCTCCGCTCGTGTGTATGGGCTAGCGGACAGATTTCTCCACCCGACAGATTTCAAAGCATGCTTTGAAATCCATCCGGTGGAATCTGTCCGCCCGACATGTCTGCTGGTTAGTACACTTACCAGCAGACATGTCGTCCCCCACCGCCACCGCGCCGCCGCCGAATGGATTCGGCGCATGCGCGGAAGTGTTTAACTTCCTGGTGCGGTGACGTGGCGGTGACGTGGCGGCGTCAACGTCACTGCTGCGTCACCGCCGCGTCACCGCGCCGTCCGGCGGCGGGGAATTTGATCCGATGGTGTGTACACGCCATCAGATCAAACTCCCGATCGGACATATCCGATGGAAATGGTCCGCGGACCGTTTTTATCGGATATGTCCGATCGTGTGTACGAGGCCTAAAAGGGGCTGTTCCGCAAGGCCATACTTCTACTAGAGTATAGCCATATATCTCTCAAGCCAAAGTTCACTCCATCATGAGTACCAATTATAGCAAAATTGACCCTGAAGAACATCACTACCGTGGATGATTTGTCATACAAGCCCAAATTCATACCATCATGAGTTTAAATTATAGCGAACGACCATTATAGCAAACGACCATGCAGGACATCAATGAGACCCTTTGAATGAGTCACCAAACAAACCCATATTCTATTCATTATGGGTATCAAAGATAGCAAACAAAATGTGTCCTACAGACTTGATCCCCAATCCACCAAATGTACTGCACCAACGCATAAAACCACAAGCGCAAAAACTCTAATAATAGTGTTCTCTCTACCCTCTTGAAGTAACCGTTAGATAATTACACTGACTTAAATATTATATTAAAGGGATATAGGGGAATGATGGAAGTGTTGAGGTCTCCTGCCAGAAACTAATAATACGGGATAGCTTAATATAGTAAAGGATCTGTATAGGTCCTCATTTTATGAAAGCATTTCTTAAAAGTAATCAAAAAAATTTCATATAAAATATGCATACTGTGCTGGTTGAACCTACATATGGATGATAGCTGGAGGGCGAACAAGGCTCAGAAATATTTCTGGTGTGAAATGTATGTATTCTCTGAGTTTAATAGCATAACTCATAGTAACTGTACACACCTTTATTCTGCAAACAAAGTAGCGAGAAACGGTGATAAATTACTGCCCGAATGACAGGAGACAGATCATTAGCTACATATGCTGGGTCTGTGTGCGGAACATTAGAATGAAAGACAAACGACATGTTTTCCCTTTATTAGACAACAGAACCAGCCTTCACAATTCACAGCTAATTACTCTGTATAATAGGAATACCACCTATTGGAAATCACATCACCTACTACAAATAGAGGTTGTGGGTTTGACTTGCTGTGCTTTACTCCAACTCAGGAGGAGATCAGCTTCAGCCTGCGATTATCCCTCCTATCGTGTCATCTTACATTGTTGTATACAATGTAAGGTGACACAACACTGCCTTTTGTTACTCAGTTTGGTGGCTATAATAAAAATATATAGACATAGTTTAATAATGGTCCTGATTTATCAATCCAGAATAGTGCTAAAGGTGTGTTTAAAGTCTAAGTTCACCATTTCCCTTACACTGACCCATGCAGGCATGGGGCCCCAGTAGTTAAAAATGCATTGTGCTTTTTTTCTCAGAGAATAGGCGCAGGTACACCAAACTCCAGAGATCCCTTTTTCTCCACCCCTACCCACCCCCAAGCACCTTCCCTTTATTCCCTCCCTACCTACCTCCCAGTACCACCCCTTTTAGAGAATACAGAACCAAGTATGATTATGCAGTGCTAAGTAATTTGTATGGAATGTGTTAATGATGACTAGAAAAACAGTAAAATAGATCCCCTGCAGCCAATAGATCAGTGGTCTCCAAACTGCGGCCCGAGGGCCGGATGCAGCCCTTTGCTTGCGTTTATCCGGTCCTTGGGGCACTATCCCTCCCACTGATACGAGACACTATTCTGCCATCTGACACCGACAATGGAGCACCATTTCTCCCACTGACGCAACTAATAGAGCACTATTCCTCCTTATGATACCAGCAATAGGGCACTATTCCTCCCCCTAATACCAGATGTTTACCAACAATAATGCCAGGAAAATTTCTACACCCGCTGGCCAAAGTCCGGCCCTCCAAGAGTCTCAAGGACAATAAATCGGCCCTCTGTTTAGAATGTTTGGAGACCCCTGCAATAGATCAATAGATCTGCACAAGCAATATGACACCCTCAAAACAATATACCCACCAGCAACAATAGGTGACCTAGCAGCCAGCATCAATAGAACCTTCAGCAGCCAGCAACAGTAGACAACTCCCTCAACAGAAGATTCCTCTCCGCAACCATTGAACTCCCAGCAACACTAGATCCTCCACCAGCAACAATTGATCCCTCCAGTGACAATAGATTCCCCAACAGCCAGCATATCCCAGCACCCCATACCGTTGCATACATTCAGAGCTGGAGGTGCGGAAACTGCATTTTCCTGCGTTCACGCTAAAAAAGCCCTGGCCTTTCATAAAGATATTGTTTAAAGGGTTACTAAACCCAAAACCAAATATGTAATATATTGCAGCTTCCCAAAAACGAAACTACATTTGTTTTCTTTTTTTTTTAAAGTGTCATTAAACCCACATCATAAAAAAAGATCTAGAAATGTTGTATTGCATGCTGTTTATACTCACCTATTCACTAAGAGATCCGTTCATTGTATTCTGCAAAAACACCTGGTTGATCATCAAACATGTTTATTTGTATTTATTTTTGCATACTGTCACTGAATACCTTGGACTGTCTAATTTACAATAAGGGGTCATTTGGGAGTACTGTCCTGGTATTTTAGGTTCTCAAGAAATGAGATAGACCATCCACATGGAGACACAATGATAACTCCTCTTTCTAGATAGATTGGCAATCCAGATCCCTTTCAAGCCCTGTACACACGTCCGGGATTCCCAGCGGTATAAACCTGCTCAGTAACTTTCCCCATGTACACACAAGAGGTTTTCCCGTCAGGAAAACTGCGGGTAGAGCTCTGGCCGGGAATCTTGGCCACGTGTATGCTCTCTCGCAGTGTTTCCCCATAGGAAAACTGCTGGGTTTAAAACTACCGTGAATCTCGGCGGGAAAATAGAGAGAGGTTTTTTCTTTCCCCCCTGGGATTCCCGGCAGTTTTCCTGTCGGGAAAACTGAGAGTAAGCATACGCACGGCTGATTTTCCCAGCCAAGAGCTCTCCCAGCAGTTTTCCTGGCAGGAAAACCGGTTGTGTGTATGAAGCTTAAGGCTTCATCAATTTTCGAAACAACCAGCAACATTTTTTGTAGTGGCTCTACCCACTCCTCCTTTTTCCACCCTTGGCTCCCTTGGTCTGGGGTATTTATTTGACACTTATAACGGATACAAATATTATTGCCAATCCCACCTGGACCATTTAAAGTGCTTTCACTATATGGGAGTGTTCTTCTGCGTTGGGGGGATGCAGAGTTAACCCCCACGGGCTCCCCAGGCTTTACCGTCATCAGGCCGACTATTAATGTTTCACAGGTGCAGTTTCAGATATTTATCCTAATTCTTTATTTATCCTTAATCCTTAATATACAGTATCTCAAATTTAGGAACCATCTTTGTATAGGCTATATATGTACTTTGTTATAAGTGCCTGCTTTTTTCCCTCTCTCTCTCTCTCTCTCTCTCTCTCTCCTCACAGTTTCTCATATTGCATATAACAAGCTTTATTGAAATGTAATCGGTAGACTTATCAACTAATTATTAAAAGAGATGAAAATTAGATGTGATACTGTTTGTTAGCATTGTTGAAACATACAATAAATACGGTATGTTATTTATATTGTTTTTGTTTTCTGTATGAACTTTTATGTTAACAAGGTGTTTATATAACATTAAAGTATATAGATCCAGTCAGGATCATACCCTGGATAACTTTACTGTAACCATATTTTTAAACAGTTCTTTGTAACTTTTTAAAATGTATTATGTGTATGTATAGAATAAAGATTTGTTTATATTTTTTATAAAAAATGTCTATGATTTGTGTTTTCATTAGACCCTGCAAAGTACATGTAAAGTCCCATCTCATCTTCTAGTATGTATATGTTCATTTTGAGATGGTACCTTTGTAGCGTCATAATTGTCTCACACTTATCCTCCATACCCCTTTATCAAGAAATGAGATAGGACATCAGTACATTAGGGCTGATCAAATTTAAACTATATATACCATAGTTTGTGGGCTCTATAACTTTCACAAAGACTAATTAATCTATACTGATGTGGGTTATTTTTGCCAAAGAAATGTAGCAGACATTTGCATACAGTGTTGCATGACTGAGCAATTGCCAACTAGTAGCGCAAGTGCTGTATAACAAAAAATGGTCTGGTCATGAAGGGAATAAAACCTTTCTGTGATCAAGTGGTTATGGTAATCACAGCTTAAGGCTGGGTTCACACTTATGCAAATTGGATGCGGGTTTCCAAGGGCGGCCGCGGTCTGCACTGGAAAAGGGTCCTGTGTGTCTTTGGGTCTGTTCACATTAAATTCAGGCAAAAATGCGGACCTGATTCATGCCTGAAATGGAGAACAGGGACGCATCGGACCCCCTACTGCAAGCCGCGGCTGCAGCTAGTGTGAACCCAGCCTTAAGTTCATATTCAACAATTTTTCTCCTCTCAACCCAGTGAAGCACCCCTCTTTTCAGCCACCCTGTGCTTTGCCATTCTCAAAACACAACCTGTGATAAGTCTGTGGCTGGGTATAAGTGGCAAAACATAGGGAAGTGTAATGCCCTTTACACACAATCGGTTCATCTGATGAAAATGGACTGATGTATTTTTTCATCAGATATCCGATGAAGCTGACTGATGATCAGTGGTGCCTACACATAAAAAAACGACCGTGTCAGAATGCAGTGACGTAAAACACGACGACGTGCTGAGAAAAATGAAGTTCAATGCTTCCAAGCATGCGTCGACTTGATTCCAAGCATGCGTGGATTTTTAACCGATGGACGTGCCCACAGACGATCGTTTTTTTCTATCAGTTTTTTAACCATCAGATAATTTTAAAACAAGTTCCTAGTTTTTTAACCGATGGATAAAAAACCGATGGGGTCCACACACGATCGGTTTGTCTGATGAAAGCGTTCCATCAGACCGTTTTCATCAGAAAAACCGATCGTGTGTACGCGGCATTAGAGGCACAACTCCAGAAGTTTTGTTAGTTACAGTAGCCTTGATGCTGCTTGCACATGGCTTGATGATTAAAGTGAACACTGCTATACCCTTTTTGCTAAACGACCTCTTTGTGAAATTGCACCATTGCATCAGATGAAGAAAGACATATTTTTCATAAAGAGAGATAAAACAGGATTCTGCAATGGGCAGAGCTAAGTATAAAAAAAATAAAAGAAAACACGGGTGATTGCCCCTTTAACCAGCATATCAGTCTTTGGTTCTGCTGACCCTTAACAATTTTCCTATCCTTCACAGTATGAGGATAACAGACCCAATTTACATTTTTTAGTACACTGATATTATCTTTTGATGCTGCCCCATGCTATCCAGAAGCTTCTAATGATTTTAGCGTCTTGGAAATGAGATGATTCCAGAAATCAATTTACAGTCTAATGTGTGATTTATTTATAAAGAGCAAGAGGGGGCAGCTGTGGAATTGGGGCACTTTTTAAACTTATCAAAATCTGGCTTCTGGATCCAGATTTGTAAATGTTTAATGACTGTCTAGTACAGCTAAAGAAAAGTTTGATCTTCATTATTTACGTAGAATGTCAATGCAATTGAAGAATTTCATTTAAAGTGATACCCAGCTTTTGCTAAGGAAACATAAATTGTTTCCAGGATATTTTCGACAGATTTAAAAAAAATATGTATGTATTAAAAATTCTTACATGTTCTGTGCTTTAGGTACCAAGATGAGACATTGGAGAAACTTTCATAAACTGAGTCCTAAGTGGTGGCGTCAACCTGATAAAATCACAGGTTGTTGTACTGAAAAAAATGCATACCTTGCATATCTTAGCCAGTACACCCATAAATAAAAGCTTCACTAAAGTAAATCTTAGAACAGAGCTGAAATTCATGACATTTTAAGAAGATACATGTAGTGCACCCATAGATGTTGATTTTGATAAGTATGCAGTTATATAACAATACCGTGTTACAGCACAATTACGTAATTCTAGAAATCTGAGAGACAGTCATTTTAGTACAAGGAACTTTCTTGGAAAGGGCTTACAATGCAGCAGTCAACTTTCCTCAGTCCTCCTAGGCAGACGGGGAAACAGTGAATGTGCTCCAGTTTGCGTGTAGGGTCCTGCAGGCATTAAGCAACATATATCTGAAGGATGTTTCCCTAATGTCTCCCCCAGCTACCCGCCTCCAGAAAGTTCTCTTGCAAAGCTTCTTCCCACACTGTAATAAAGATCATTCCTCCCTCTGATGTCACACTCACAAAGCTGCTACATGTGCCTCTCATTTCTGTAGCTGCCCTATGGAGGTACATCATTGCCACCTTTCTGGGATAGCCTCAATTCACTAAACTCCATCTGTTAGCAATAGCGGGGGAATTCATAAAGAGTGTCATAGGCAGTCTTTAGAATTCTTTTGGGCCTCCATGCCAAAATTGTGCTTACGTCAGGTTCATGTTCCTCTCAGAAACAAATACAGTATATAATGTGTTGGAGGCTGGCATTGAGGGTATAGTGTCCATACTGGACACTCCTTCCTCACCATACTTTGTCCCTGGCCACTGTGCCTTAACACTGCAAGTGCATGGATGAGGAGTTTTTATAGTGGGGATGGTGGCGCCTTATGGAAATTAAAAACAAGTTTTTATCCAAGTCCACCTTTCTTTAGACTAAAGTGCCATTAAACCCAACATATATCTCTGTTCTTATGTATGTACAATTATGTCTCCTGCCTGTTTGGAGAACCTTTCTTTCGTGCATCTTTTTTTGTAAATACTTGATTGATTGTGGTGTTTTCCTGTAACTCCCTACTGGTAGTGTCAACACAATAGTAGCCGATCCTCTGGCTGCTGATTTGATACTCGCAATGCCCGCAATCTGCCATTAGCCTTTTTTTAGCCCCCATTCCCTTATTCTTCATCTAGTATTTGTCCCACAGGACTTTTATTGATTGCATGAGGGATGGCTAAAACTGTTTAACTGCCAACCTCCCACCCTCCCATCCTCCCTGGAAAGCTGCTCCACATGATAACATTGGCAGGAACACATGACTGCGGGAGCATCAATGCATGCTGGGTGGCCACATAGAAACTTCCTGTTGTGGGGCATGGAGGATGACTTATGCTGCATACACACGATAGGTTAGTCTGATAAAAACGGTCTGATGGACCGTTTTCATAAGACCAAACCGATCGTGTGTGGGTCCATCGTTTATTTATCCATAGGTTAAAAAAATAGTAACTTGTTTTAAAATTATCTGATGGATAAAAAACCTACAGAAAAAAACGATTGTCTGTGGGTACGTCCATTGGTTAAAAATCCACGCATGCTCAGAATCAAGTCGACGCATGCTTGGAAGCATTGAACTTCTTTTTTTTCAGCACATCATTTTGTTTTATGTCACCGCGTTCTGACACGATCAGCTTTTTAACTGATGGTGTGTAGGCACGACTAATCATCAGTCAGCTTCATCGGATAACTGATATAAAAATCTGTCAGACCGTTTTCATCAGACTAACCTATAGTGTGTACAGGGCATAAGGCTTCCTGCTTGCTCTGCCCACCAAGCCCACAGTGTTGTGCGGAACAGTGTTGAATGAGGTATGGTCTCCCACTTGCTTTAAGTAGGACGGAGTACACCACTGGAACAGTGCAGGTAATGGCAAAACATAAAGGCACATTAAGAAGGGATCTACCCATATGAATATGGTGGGACAGGCTCTGCCTGTGTTATTGACCCATAGGGCAATGGAGGATCTGTGGGGCAGATTATGGGTAATGGGGATAAAGCAGCAGGCACATAATGGTGATTGTAGACCTTTACTTAGGTCATATACCCCAGTCTAGCAGTGCCACTGCATTCAGAACCTTGTGCAACAGACCCTCCATTGGTCACTGGCTGTCTGTTCTCTTCATTTCTGACACATATAGGCACTGAAGCTGTAAATGTTGGACAGAACCACCCCTCCCTCATCATAAAAACTTTCTACATCTTTTTAATGTACAACTAGTGCAAAAGAAGTGTGGAGATCGAATAATGTTTATTCATAAAGTAATGTTCATTTACTTACTGCCAGCTATCTCCAGGGCAGAAATTCATGTAGGAACAGAACATGTTTATCTCCACCACCTTATTTTTCTCTCAAGCAAAAATCATATGGTAGACTAGCAAAAAAAAAAAAAAAGACCAATTCGTTGAACAGAAATTAATTTAAATAGTAGCTGCTTTATGCTATACGAGTAAATCGCAAAACATTTATTTCGGCACATTTAAAATATTTTACATCCACAGAACAGGTACATTTTGTTTCATAATATCTGGCATCCACTTTATATGTAACAGACCACCTCACATGTGTATTAGTGTATGATCCTGACACCTTCCTTTCAGCCCTCCATTTATAATTCGTAATGAGCCTCGTTGCTCAAGCTTTCAGTATGCTTTACAGGCTATCAGATGTACATGTGTAGGCGGAGCAGCAAAATCAGTGGGGGTTTACAGGGGCTTTATAGTGTTTTTTTTTTATTTATCTGCCATAACTGTGGGTTTAGAGTTCTGCATAAAAAGGTTCTCTATTCATCTTTTTCTATTGGTTGAACTAGTGTCACGTACCTTACAGAGGCTGAGATGCTGAGAGCAGCTCCCGTTGCGGCTAAGCGCACTATACCCCTGGAAGTGGTACAGTGGGTATAAGGCACAAAGAAGCAGAAGTCACCAGGTGGTTTTAGCAGGACTTGAGTGATGATCACTGGGAAATCACTTAAAGGAGATGAGCCCTGGAAGAGCTGTCACTCTGTGCTGTGGTTAGACTTATCACCAGTTCGAGTAAGAAGCTTGGCTGATGCTCTAATCTGGGTGATCAAGCAAGTGATTGCTGTAGAGAAGTCTGTGAAGAGAGCCGGGTTCAAACACAGGTAATCAGGTAAGAGAAGCAAGTACATATTACTAGCTGGGGTCATACACAGGTGATCAGGCAGATAATATAGTAGAAAGTCCTTGGTACATTCCGGGGTCAAACACAGGGAGCAGGCAGGGTAAGCAGAGTCCTTAAGGCAAGCCATGGTCAAAGTACTGGAGAGAGATCAGAGCAGGCCAGGGTCACTCCGGGTCACAACAGGTAATAACTAGATAACAGGATGCTGAGGCAGGAACACAGGAAGCTGAAAGATAATCCAGCAATTTAGCATGGTTCTCAGCAGCCTTTTATAGGCCAGCAAAGGGGTTTGCATAATGCGCACCACACTGCGAAAGCCCCTGCGCCTCCCCGCTGTATCGTGCACCTGCATGCACTGAAGTGCCATTCCATGCCGTTGATGGCAATTCGGACTTCTATTATTTCCCTGACAACTAGATTGACTTGTATTTTTTTCAACCTGACAAATTATGTAACTATGAAACTATGTGTGGGAAGATTGGAAAATAAATTGATTCTCTTTGGGGGATTCTGGGTACTAGTACCCCCCCCCCAAACAAACTAAGATAAGGGAATCATGACAAAGTATATAGGTTCAATCAGGTGCCCAAATGGCAGTCTACACCTTTCTAGTAAGAAAGGTGCACACCAATAAGAACATCCCTGACAATCTCATGGATGTTGGAGAAGCACTAGAATCCTGGTGACACCTGAGGCTTCTATAATGCCTTTTCCGGCACTACTATTGGCTCTAGAGAAATATTTAAGGCTCTTTTCTCCCAACTAAGCAAATCTTAAAAAATCGAGAAAGGTAATTTACATTGTGCCTGTATGCAATAATTACATTACTTTGTTTCCAGATTGGCTGTTTCAGGATACATTACATTTTCAACTCTGCTTGATGACTTCCATTAGAACCTTTAAGGATATAAAATATTGTAACATATCACCCTTTTGTAGTGATAATTTTGATTTAAATCTAATTTTAATTGTTCAAATCCTTTACAGGATTCAGTGTGACACCATCAGTTGTGGTAGCTAAATTAGATAAACTTAAGTTATTAGAGAAAAAATATGCACACATTCACAGATCTTCTTGACAAGTACGCTATTATGAACATATTTATGACATAGAGTAAGTTGTGTTAATTTCAGTTATAAATTACAATATTGTACAATTTAAATATGAGAGTAGGAATGGGTTGCTCAAATATGGTGGACAAAGTTGTTTTAATTATTGATGAGTTGCCACAGTGTAGGCAAGTGATATATACAGTGTTATGTTGGTCTATGAATGAGATGTTGATAAAAATAAACCTCTAGATTGCGAGTGGTTGGCACTAGATTACCAAGTGTCATTATGAGGAACCCTCTAGACTCCCAGGAATTGGATTTCTTAAAAATTCACAATGCTAGCAAGTATCGCTATTAAAATTAATTAAAAAAAAGATTGGCTCGCTAAAGCCTGTTGATGGGTCCATGTTGGGTATCATTAACCGTGCCAACCTATGATTTTTTGGGGGGATTAACTACGTTTGTGCCAAGATTCTTCAATGTGGGGCCCAGTTGCTTCACAATCTTAAAGTGATACTAAAGGTTTTTTATTTTCTCAATAGGTTCCTTTAAGCTATTGTATTCTTGGTTCACTTACCTTTTCCTTAGTTTTGCCTTATAAATGCTTTTTTTCTTTGTGCAAATTTCTCACTTTGTGTTCCTGCTCTGAAAGCTTGCTCCCAGCATCTGAGCCGTTCAGGCTGGGGGTTAGTATGCGTGCTCGCCCCCTGCCTTGGGACTACATCCCTGCGGGGACACGCTGTGTACGTTCACAGGCACAGGAGGAAGGGAAGCTGTGGGCATTTCTAAGGTGCTGTAGCTCCGCCTCCCGTGCCTTGTTCTTGTATTGAATGTGCGTCTCATCTTCGTTTTTTTTAATCCTATGGGCATGTTGGGAAAGCGGGAATGGGCGTGTTATATGGATGGCATGTGCTCACCGAAGGCAGAACTAGAAATGAGAACTAGGCTCGTTCTCGTTCTATCACCTGGTGAAAAAGCAGCACCACGCATGCGTGATGCCGCTAAGCCTCAAGGAAACTGTAGTTCCTTTGAAGCAATGACGTAGTTCAACTGAAAACACTCAAAAACTCGGAAGTGTATAAGAGAATCAAGAGAGAAAAGGAGGAAGTAGTAAAATAGCATACTTATATTACAGGTAATTCAATATTTTAATATTTATATAACAGCGATATACACAATCTATATACTGTAGATCACATATTTCCCCACATTTTTTTACCTTTACAGCCCCTTTAAAGCTGACGGTTGCCAGAACATTTTAAATCTTGCAGCCTAGCCACAACCAACTTAAGTTCTTCGTCACCAAAAAAGGAAATATTTTGATATTATATATAATCTCTCTACAAAGGTGCCACTGTTAATATTCCTGCCAAGTTTCAGGTCTTGTATTTTCACATATAATAATTTTTCTTTAAGATAAACCACTTATACAGGTTCTAGCCTCAATATTTTATGATAAGGAAAGGTTACTGAAAAATCATGATATGATATGTGAGTGATATTTTGATGTTAAAGGTCATTGGAAATAATGAGTGATAATTTTTTTCTATACACAACTGTAATGTTCCTGCTTAAATTCTGATAAATGCTCTTAACACTCATTTAAAAGCCAAAGCCCTGCAGTTTATCACACAGAGTTCAATCCTTTCCTCCATAGTTTACAGCACATTAAATCCAGTGAAAGATGGCATAAACTGTATTTTGCTGTAACCGCAATGTTCAGACCAATGTCAAATAAAAACCAGTGCTTGTTGGATCAATACAAAACTCTGGTAATGACAGACAGAAACCACACAGCAGACGAGTAATTAGCACAATCCTGGCAGATATTTTGCATAGTCATGTTTATTCAAAGTATTTCTCATTTAAACAAAATCTGTAGCTTTTTTAAACAATGTGGTTTAACCTCCCTGGCGGTATTATTATGTCAGATTTTTGATGTTGAAAGCGGTACAATTGTTTTGCATGGAAATTTGGTGTTTTATATTGTAGGACTGTAATTTTTAATAACACACTTAGATCTGTCCAAACAAGAGTCTAGTAGACATCCCAGGTATGATAAAGTTTGAAACACAAAATCATAAATTATAATAACATACATAACTACAAATAATTATAACAAATAATAATATAATAATAATAACAATTATTCAATAATGTAATCAACACAAAAGCACTGAAATTTGCTCAGTTGCAGAATTGTCGCTGTCATTACTTTCAGTGTTTGATGACAAATTTCCCCACAACTCGCTATCACTCAATTCTGCTTCTTTTAAGAGCATGCCACTGGCTATGTTGTAGAAGCAGTGAAATCCAGGGAGCAAAAACACATTAGGATAGCAAGTGGGGAGAAATTGAGAAACATCTGTTCCTCATTCTTCCGCGGAGTATGAACACTGAAGTGCTCAGCTATGAACACGTTCAGGTTCAGAGCGGTCAGTTCCCAGGTTGGAGAGTCAGATGAAGCAGTGGATCTAGGATGCCGTGGCTTAGATCAGATTTGCTTTAGTGCAGGGGAGTCATCAGGTGTCCAAAAGCCTGAATGCCTACATATAGAATGCTTGTCACTGCAAAAGTTATAGCACATAGGGGTTTATCAGTGTATCTGTGATGGCAATACATTTAAGTAAGCAAAAAGTGCAAAAAAAATAAAAAAAATGTAAATATATAAATAAATAAAAACTATTTTAACTCCTCACACATGCACGTATGTAAAAATTGACACACCTAAACGTAATCTTTAGGATTGGTTTGGACCTCTGTCCTCAAGCGGTTAAGGTTTTTTATAGCATGGCTCAATGCAAGGCTGAGCTATGTACAGCCCACAGAAGCCAAATATTGTTTGTGGAGTTTTACAGCCTGTTTTAAAGGAGTTTTTCTCAACGTTTTTAGTCAGAGCACTCTTTAAAATCCCATACATTCTAAAATGTAAAAAACAAAACGAATAGTTTTACATAATACAGCGATATTGACACACATAGGACACCCAACGTTGGAGGTGATTTATTTTTGCAAAACCAATACAGCTTCCACATTGGTAGTGA
Organism: Rana kukunoris; assembly: GCA_029574335.1. NCBI lineage: Eukaryota > Metazoa > Chordata > Amphibia > Anura > Ranidae > Rana > Rana kukunoris. The sequence continues at coordinate 653,441,006 of CM056049.1, forward strand.
TTGATATTCCAGCATTTCTCTTCTCTCTTCATTTTTGTCCATTATTTAGATAATGTGAACCCAGTGCTGACAGATAGAGGCACACAAGCGCTCGACAGGGCTGCTGTTAGAAATCATAGGGCCCCGTACATTCTTCCTGATGGAGCCCCACCAACCCCACCAACACCCTACCCACCCCCTGGGGTGCAGCAAACTGAATTTATCCCCCCACACCCCAAACATAGTAGGAGCCAGGGCTTGGTCTAGGAAAATCCATTTATTGATTGAGGCAGAAATTAACAATAACATTTGCCTGCCCCCCTTCCCCCGTGTATAGCTGATCGGGACCATGGAAATGTAATTTAAGTACTGATAAACAAGTAGGAGTGGGGGTGTGGTTTAGTAAAATTCATTTATTTATTTAGGTAGAAATGAACAATACAATTGCACTGGGCCCCTCTGTTTAGCTGATGGGGCCTGGGCATAGTACAACAGGACCCGTTGTACTGCCTTATCAGCACCCCTGGCGTCCGATGTCCTCCTTATCAACCTATGACATCATCATTTGTTAGAATGGCAGCGGCTGGCCTTAAACGGTGCCCAGGGTGGTAATGCTGTACAATTAAAACCTGTGGCTTTGTGTAACAAAATAAACAATTGATTACTGTTTGTGAAACTTTTTTTTTTTTTTTGCACATGAATACAATTTTTTTGGACAAGGTTTTGGAGTTTGCCCCACTTCATCAAGGTCCAAGCAGTACTAATGCACAATGTTTTAGCAGAGTGTTAATAAGTCAATCTCTAAGGCCTCGTACACACGATCAAATCTGTCTGCTGGAAACGGTCTGCTAGACCGTTTCAGCAGACAGATTCGATCGTGTGTACGGGCAAACAGACGATTTGGCCACCCGACAGATTTCAAAGCATGCTTTGAAATCTGTCGGCTGGGAACCCGTCCGCCCGACATGTCTCCTGGTTAGTACGCTAACCAGCAGACATGTCTTCTCGCACACGCGCCGAATGGTTTCGACGCATGCGCGGAAGTGTTTTACTTCCTGGTGCGGTGTCTGCTGGCGGGGATTTTGGTTTGCTCATGTGTACACGCGAGCAAACCAAAATGCCAGCAGACAGATCTGTTCAAATCGGTCGGTCCGACCGATTTGAACAGACACATTTGATAGTGTGTACAAGGCCTAAGAAAAAAAAAGCTTGGATAGCTGGTGAAACAAGGCAGGGAAAAAGCCTGGGAATCGGAGGGGAGTGGAATAGGCATAAAAATGTGGAATAGTGATTTAGGAAGCTGAGGTCATTTAGACCCAGGGCTTTTTTTCTCAGGGAATGGGTGAGGGAACTCCCCCTTTCTGAGTCACTCACTGCCTCTGCCCCTACCCATCTCTGAGCACCATCCTTTGGTTCCACCCCCTAACTACCTCCCAGTTCCGGCCCTTTTAGAGAGTACAGAGCCAAGTATTATTTTGTGGTGCTAATTAATATGTATGGACTTTGTTAATGATAACAAGAAAATCAGTAAAATAGATCCCTTGCACCCAGCAACAATACACCCTACCCCAGTAACAATAGATCCCCCAGCAATAATAGAAACCCCCCAACAACAATAAACCCCACCTCAGCAACAGTAGATCCCCACAGCAACAAAAAAATCACTCAAGCAACACTAGACCCACTCCAGTAACATTAGATCACCCCCAGCAATACTAGACTCCCCTGGCAACACTAGACCCCCCCAACAACAATATACTCCACCCCAGCAATAATAGATATCCTCAGCAACACCAAATCCACCCAAGCAACAATGGATCCCCCCACCAACAATTTATTCCACCCCAGCAACACTAGACCTATCCCAGACATTATAGATCCCCCCAGCAATAATAGAAAACCCCCAGCAACACTAGATCCCCACATAACACCACCCCAGCAACAATAAGCAGCTGGTTACAAAATACCACCAAGTTACAAAAGATCCATCCCAGCAACAATAGACCCCCAGCAGCAACAACAGATTTCCCAGCAGCCAGTATCGATAGTCCCAGCAAGAATAGGCCTCTTCCTAAACAATTTAATCCCCACCCCCGCAACAATAAACTTTCCCAGCAATAGTAGACCCCTCACACAAAAATGGATTCCTTTCCTGAGTCATTTTTACGTTCCTTTAAGAACCAAAAAATTCAGATCTGGTTGTGAAAAATTATGTCCCACAGGTGTGCCAAAATCATCTTATTTATGCTCTTTAATCATCGCTCTGTGAAAATTAATTTGTGCTTGTAATTTTTGTACACTTTTTGCATAACAATATCAGGGACAGTACTTTTTTTTTAAATACCAAACTTGTTAAACTTGCCTACCCTGTGTAGAGGTTTTGCACAGAGCAGCCCAGATCCTCCTCTTTTTGGGTTCCTCCTTGGCGCTCGTGGTTCCTCCCTCCTACCGAGTGAACCCCACAGCAAGCAGCTTGCTATGGGGCACCTGAGCTGAGCCGCTGCTCTGTTTGTCCATTTAAACTCTGCTTTCTCACTCTCCTCATTGGCTCACTGAGTTTGACTGACAGCAGTGGGAGGCAATGGCGCTGGGGGGGGGGGGGGGGCTGCTGCACACAGAGGGTTTTTTATCTTAATGGATAGAATGCATTAAGATAAAAAAAACTTATGTCTTTAGATCAACTTTAATTGTTTCTTTTGCACTAGTATAGCTTCAATCACTTCAAGCAAGTTGTAACAAAAGAAGGCAGGTTCATCCATTGACATCTATGTTGGTCTGTCCGGCCATTCGGTCAGCTTCTGCCTAACAAGCATGCTGGAAAACCAGCAGCCGACCGACTTCAGATCATCACTCTCAGTTAATGGTGGAGAGAGCTGAGCAAAGTGTTCTGGCGGGGGGGGGGGGGGCTGTCCTCCTGTCAGAACTCAATAGCTCAGTGGGGGAGATCGCTGTCCTTACTTGAGATTGGGAGAGGGGATATGTTCAGAAGGGGAACCTTGGGGGCAAAGGTGTGCTAGGAGTGGTGATTTGGGGGGGGGGGGGGTGTGGGGGGAGATGGAGAACAGGATTTGTGCTAGGAGGGGGGATTTGGGGGGTTTGTGTAATAAAGGGGTAGAGGTTGATGGGAAATATATTTTTGGGGTGTGGGGGAGACTTACGCTAGAATCGATGATTGGGGGGTATTTGTGCTAGGAAGGGAATATTGTGGGAGAGATTTGTGCTAAGATGGGGGATTGGGGGAGGGGACTTTGTGCTGGATGGGGCGTGCAGATTACTGCTTGTTTTTTTTTTGGGGGGGGGTGCAATTTGGCATGTTCGCCCTGGGCTCTAGATGACCTTGTCCCAGCACTGAGTACAGCGACTCTGACCGGAGCTGATAGCTTTTTTCATGCAACCCGTTGGGTTGAACGGAAAAAACAACTATAGTGTGTATCAGGTTTAATTGACAATTTTTGGCCAATTTGAAGCATTTGGGCACCCCTGAAGAACCCAGAAGGCACCTCAGGGGCCATAACACAATAGTTGAAAAACGATTTTTTTTAAAGCACTTATTAAAAATCTTATTTTTTCATTCATATCCAACTGACAGATCTGAAATGCATGAGATCCTCTTTAATCAAAAAGACTTTAAAAACTTTTATGAATAAAACTGTTCAAGCAAACTACTCACACAGAGCCAGACAATTTCCATGGTAAACATGTTTGTTTTTCCACTAGTTTTATTCAGTTGTGTTGTTGCGATGAGACTTTTAGTGTCTTGCTGCGTGCAGACAGCCAGTGGTCTTGTACCTACATTTGCAGCGTCTGATCATGCAGTCAGAATCGCTTCAACTAATCACAGAGCTGCTGACTCATGGAAATGGTAACAATACAAGAAAAGAAATAATAGGATGCAGCCTGCAACTTCCACTGTAAAAATCATCTTCCTCTCTTTCATTAAAACAAAATCTTCTTTCTGCCTGTTCCGGTTAAAAAGGAGATTTGGTACAGGGTGTTCAGGATCTATTTTGTGCTAGAGTGCTGATTGTCTTTGTACTTTGCCTTCCAGACCTCTCGCTGTTTCTCTCCATTCCCAAACATCTGCTATAAAAGAACCGATGTTACTGGAATGGAAATTATTGCATAGTAATTGTTTCTAGCACTAGATGTAAACAGCTGCTTTAACTCTGTGTATTTGTGTTGCTGTTGAGCATCTTTCCGAAGCTCTAAATTGCTGATTTACACAGACTGGCTTAGGGAAACTGGGAGCATGAGCAGATCAGTTGCCCTGAGCAACCTGTCTGCTTTAATCTTTTAAATGAAACAAGGAATATGATAGGCTGCTCGGGGCAACTGCACCACTTTTGCTTTAATTTTGACTGCACCTGTCTTTAAAAATCAGCCCACTAGTGCTTATTTTTAAATCAGTCAATTATGTCTGAAACATTCATAAACATATAGAAGAAGTTGTTAAAAAATGCCATTGTTTTTTAACCACTTCCTTACTGGGCACTTATAACCCTTCCTGACCAGGTGCAATTTCAGCTTCTGGCACTGCGTTGCTTTAACTGACAATTGCGCGGTCGTGCGACGTGGCTCCCAAACAAAATTGGCGTCCTTTTTTTCCCCACAAATAGAGCTTTCTTTTGGTGGTATTTGATCATCTCTGCGGTTTTAATTTTTTGCGCTATAAACAAAAAAAGAGCGACAATTTTGAAAAAAAGTCAATATTTTTTACTTGTTACTATAATAAATAGCCCATTTAAAAAAAAAAAAAAAAAAAAAGATTTCTCAGTTTAGGCCGATACGTATTATTCTACATATTTTTGGTAAAAAAAAAAAATGGCAATAAGCGACTGGTTTGTGCAAAAGTTATAGCGCATACAAAATAGGGGACATAATTTTTATTAATTTTTATAATTTTTTTTTTACTAGTAATGGCGGCGATCTGTGATTTTTATTGGGACTGCGACGTTATGGTGGACACATCGGACACTTTTGACACATTTTTGGCGCCATTCACATTTATACTGCGATCAGTGCTATAAAAATGCACTGATTACTGTATAAATGTGACTGGCAGTGAAGGGGTTAACACTAGGAGGGCATGGAAGGGGTTAAATGTATTCTGGGTGTGTTCTAACTGTGTGGGGGGAGGGGGGTGACTGGGGGAGGTGACCGATGCTGTGTCCCTATGTACAAGAGACACAGATCGGTCACCTCACTCCCTGACAGGACATGGATCTCTGTGTTTACACACAGAGATCCTTGTCTTGTCCCTGTAACCGCCGATCCATGTCTTGTCCCTGTAACCGCCGATTGCGAGTGCCTGGCGGACATCGCGGCCGCCAGGCACGTGCATCGGCATCTCAGGAATGCAGCGGGCATGCGCACGCCGGCGGCGCTCGCGCGCCCTCTAGTGGGCATTAAAAGCACAGGGCGCATATATGCGCCCTGTCAGAGATTCAGGACCGCCCGACGGCCGCACATATTCATACGGCCGTCGGGAAGTGGTTAACTGGTAGCTGATACACTACAACAGTTGTTTTACACTATAAACTGTATGTCAATTTCTTAGATCTTAGGCCACGTACACACGATCAGACCGGTCCGATGAAACTGGTCCGACGGACCGTTTTTATCGGACCAGGCTGAAGTGGTCTGATGGTCTGATGTGTGTACACACCATCGGACCAAAAGTCCGATCAGACCAGAACGCAGTGACGTAGAACACAACAACGTGCTTAAAAAATGAAGCTCAATGCTTCCAAGCATGCGTCGACTTGATTCTGAGCATGCGTGGGTTTTTGGTCCGATGCTTTTGCTTACTAACCATCGAATCTGTCCGACTGACAGGTGTCTGTCAGACAGATTTTAAAGCAAGTTTTAAAACTTTGGTCCGACGGACAACGGTCCGATAGGCCGTACACACCATCGAATTGGTCCGATGAAACTGGTCTGCAGACCAGTTTCATCAGACCGGTCTGATCGTGTGTACGCGGCCTTAGAGAGAATAGTGTGTGTATGCATGAAGCCGAATTTATACTTAATAACAATATTCTATAATAAGGCTTACCTGTAAGTATAAAGAATATCTCCTAAACCTGTACAGTTTAGGAGATATTCCCCCCCGCATTGTGCCGCTGATTGCAGCCGCCGGACCTTGCCGAATTGAAGTCTCCCGTGCGCATGCGCAGGAGTGATGACATCGCCGCTCCAGCCAATCACAGTGCTGGAGCGGCGATACCCGGAAGACACGCCGGAGCAAGATGACATCTCGCTCGGCGTCGACCAGGTAAGTGCTCTTCACCTTGTTCCGAGGAAAGTATTTCATAATCAGCTAGTATGCGGTGCATACTAGCTGATTATGCATTTTGCCTTTCAGGTGGGGGAAAAAAAAAATTCAATAGTGGGTATACAACCGCTTTAAGGTCTATCCATAGATTTTCAATTATGTTGAGGTCAGGAGATTGTGAAGGCCATGGCAAAACCTTCAGTTTACGCCTCTTGATGTAATCCCCCGTGGATTTTGAGGTGTGTTTAGGATCATTATCCATTTGTAGAAGCCATCCTATCTTTAACTTCAGCTTTTTCAGAGATGGCATCAAGTTTCCATCCAAAATTTGCAGAAATTTTATTGAATCCACTTTTCCTTCTATTCGTGAAATGTTCCCTGTGCCACTGGCTGGAATACAACCCCAAAGCATGATTGATCCACCCCCATGCTTAACAGTTGGCCTTTCTTCTCCAAACGTACCTTTGCTCATTCCGGCCAAAAAGTTATATTTTAACCTCATCGGTCCACAGAACTTGTTTCCAAAATGCATCAGGCTTGTCTATATGTTCATTTGTAAAGTTCAAACGCAGATTTTTGTGGTGAGGAAATAGAAAAGGGTTCTGACGACTATTCCATGAAGACCATATTTGTACAAGTATCTCTTTATAGTGGAATAGTGTACCACAACTCCAGTGTCTGCCAGATCTTTCTGGAGGGATCGTGCAGTCAAACGTGGGTTTTGAATTGCGTTTCTCACAATCCTGCGAGCTGTTCTGTCTGATATTTTTCTTGATCTTCCAGATCTTGCTGTAACTTCCACTGTTCCTGATGACTGCCATTTCTTAATTACATTCCGAACAGAGGATATTGACACCTGATAACGCTTTGCTATCTTCTTATAGCCTTCTCCAGCTTTGTGAGCGTCGCCTATTTTCAGTTTCTGTTTTCTAGACAACTGCTTAGAAGAACCCATGGTGCTGATTGTTGGGGCAAGGTCAGATGAGTCTGGGCATTTAAAACCTTTGAGATTGACATCACCTGGTCTTCCCAGACGATGATCGAGAACAATCCATGACACTGGCAGGTCCCAGCTTTCCAATGGGGGCAGTGCATGCTATAAATTCTGCAGGGTGCCCAAACTTTTGCAGACACCATTTTTTTGTTTGTAATTTTGAAAGTGTAAATGATGGAAATAAAATCTAACTTTTTTGGACATATTATAAGAATGTCTAATCTGTAATTTTATGCCTTTTGGAGATTTTTCCATCTTTCCTTGGCTTCGTTATGCACATTAATACAAATTTTTACCTGGGGTGCCCAAACTTTCGATCTCCACTGTACAAGTCCCATGAGGCATTGCAACCCATTGACAGTTACAAGCATGACTCCCAAAGTCAAAAGCATGATGGGTGCCAGTGTTGCCAACCTAACAGATTGAAATTTACTGGCATGACACCCAAAATGTATTGGCGCAGCCACGTTTTTACTGGCATTTCCCAAAAGTTAGTAAACAAAAGTTTTCGGTGCAAATTTCAGTATTTAGGCTACAAACAAGTACGCTAGGCAAATAGCAATGTGATTTAAGGTAGATATTAAGGTAAAAAAATATATTTTTGTTATTTTCGATATAATAAGGGCAAATTATTTGGTCACATCACCCCCTGCCTCAATCCCCCTCTGCCACCAACACCCCCTGCCTTCACCCCCCTCTGCGGTGCCACAATCTCCCCCTGCCACTAACACCCCCTGCCTTCAGTCTTCCCCTGCCTCCAATCTCCCCCAGGCCCCCTGCCTCCAATCACCCCATGCCTTCATCTCCCTCTGCAATGCCACCAACAACCCCTGTCTCCATCCCCCACCCTCTGGGGTGCCAACATCCCCCTCTGCAGTGCCACCAACACCCCCTGCCACTAACACCCCCTGCCTCAATCCCCCTCTGCAGTGCCACCGCAGCCACCATCACCCCCTGCCTCCACTCACCCTCTGCCTCCAATTTCAATGCGCAGTTCCAAGACACATTTCAGCAACCACAGACATTTACGAACGGGGGGAAAAAATGCCAGTTTTTACGAACTGTCCGTAAAAGTACGGACGGTTGGCAACACTGATGGGGGCCTGGCTGCACTTTATACCAGTATCACCATGGGATGGATGGTAAATAAAGGGGTTGTAAAGGTTAGTGCAGTCCTCCTTCACTTACCACATCCTTCGATTTTGCTTTTAAATGTCTTTATTTCTTCTGAGAACTCCTCACCTCCTGTTCTTCTGTCTGTAACTCCACACAGAAATGCAAGGCTTTCTCCCTGGTGTGGAGTGTCGTGCTCGCCCCCTCACTTGGACTACGGGAGAGTCAGGACGCCCACTAACACACAGCTCCTTTCTCTATCTGCAACGTAAAGAGCGTCCTGACTCTTCTGTAGTGCAAGGGAGGGGGCGAGTATGACACTCCACACCAGGGAGAAAGCCTTGCATTACTGTGTGAAGTTACAGACAGAAGAACATAAAGTGAGGATTTCTCAGAAGAAATAAGGACATTTAAAAGCAAAATGGAAGGATGAGGTAAGTGAAGGAGTACTGCACTAAGGAAAAGGAAGTGATTTAGGAAAAAATGTTTTACCTTTACAACCCCTTTAGTTATAATAATATTAACATAATTTTCAATTCGTTTATTTTCACATATCCTCATAATACACACATATAATATCATTGACCTAGGTGCTAAATTACTTACAGGGTCACTAAAGGAAAAAAATTGTTTTGCTGAAATGACTGTTTACAGGGTATAGAGACATAATAGTTAACTGATTCCTTTTAAAAACTATTAAAAACAGATAAAAATCAATCATATAATGTGCCTCTAGTTTCACTTTCGTTTTTGAATCTAGCTTAGTTTTTTGCATGTAATTTAATGCCTCTGTGCTGGACAGTGCCATAGAGAGTGATGGTTAGGAAAACGAAACTGGAATCTCCCAGTATTTTGGTCATCAGGAAACATAGGAAACAAAGTAGGCCACATACAGTTAATATTTTTTAATTTGATTAGCACCTAGGTTAATGATATTATATTTGTGTATTATGAGAATATGTGAAAATAAACTAATTGAAGATCATGTAAATATTATTATAATGATGTTTTTTGTAATTTGATTGACAAATCTAGATGCATGTAGAGTTACCCAGAAGAAGCAGTTCATGGCCCAGTGAAACACGTCGGATTACTTCATGCACCAGCATACTTTCAAGTTTTATAAGATTTAGGGCCCTTTCACACTGGTGCGTTTTTGCCGCGTCTTTGCCGCGTTTTTGCGGTAAAAATAGCGCTATTAAAATGCTCATAAAACGCTCCCCATGCCCCTCTCCATTGAAATGAATTAAAAAACGCTGTAAAAACGTGGTAAAATCGCGGCGTTTTCCCGCGATTTCAATCGCAAAAAAACCACAGAGATTTTGCCGCGATTTTACCACGTTTTTACCTCGTTTTTAATTCATTTCAATGGAGGGGGCATGGGGGGCGTTTTAATGGTGCTATTTTTACCGCAAAAACGCGGCAAAAACTCGGGAAAAACGCAACAGTGTGAAAGGGCGCTTAAAAAAGTCTTAAAAGAATCCAGGAAAAAAAAAACCTGCAAGAGAAAGGCATAATGAACTGGTATGCATAGCATACTAGCTCATTATGTGGCACTTACCTGAAGTGCTTCTCGTCCCCCTCCGCCACTGCCGCCATGTCCCCTCAGAGCTTCTTCCTGACATCGCCGCTCCAGCACTGTGATTGGCCGGAGCAGCGATGATGTCACTCCCGCACATGCGTGTGCGTGTGGCACGATCCCGGCATTATCCCATTCAGAATGCCGGGACGCTCAGTGCGCCTGCGCCAATGCACGCCGTAGACAATGGTGCAGTGTTTTCTATATATATCTCCTTAACTGTTAACTGCATTTACAGGCGCTCGTCCCCACCCCTTTCCTGACCGGCCGAGCGGCGTGCTTTGGATACAGGTCTGGCATGGATTGTGGGGGGACCCCCACGCCATTTTTTCGGCATAGGGGGTCTCCTTACAACCCATACCAGACCTAAGGGCCTGGTATTGTCCTGGGGGGGAACCCATGCCGGATTTTTATTTAAAAATCCAGCGGGGAGTTCCCCCTCAGGATTCATACCAAACACCGCGTGTAGAATTGCGGGAATCCAAGTCGGAACCCCGTCGCTTCTATGATGGCATTGTTCCCATCGCGGCAAGCCGGCTCGGCACTGGCTCCAGCGATGGGGCTCGTAGGTGGTCAATCTCACTGAGAAAGGGAGCGAGATTGACACAATATCGCGGTCACCTACTGTAGGCTTACCTGTAGGTGCAAGTTGTCAAAGTGGTTTAACCACTTCCATACAGGGCACTTATACACCTTCCCACCCAGACCAATTTTTAGCTTTCAGTGCACTTTGAATGACAATTGCGTGATCATGCTACACTGTACCCAAACTAATTTTTTATCATTTTGTACACACAAATAGAGCTTTCTTTTGGTGGTATTTGATCACCTCTGTGATTTTTATTTTCTGCAAAAAAAAAAATGACCGAAAATTTAGAAAAAAAAAAAACGTTTTTTTTGTTTCTGTTATAAAACATTGTAAATAAGTATGTTTTCTCCTTCACTGATTGGCACTGATGGTACTGCACTGACGGGCACTGATAAGGTGGCACTGATTGGCACCGATGAGGTGGCACAGATGTGGTGGCATTGATGGGCACTAATGATGGGCACTAATATGCGGCACTGATGGGCGGCATGGATGGGCACTGATAGTCTGCACAGATAGGCAGCATGGATGGGCATGGATAGGCGGCACGGATGGGTACGGATTGGTGGCACAGATGGGCACAGATAGGCGGCATGGATGGGCACTGATAGGCGGCATGGATGGGCACTGATAGGTGGCACGTATGGGCATAGATTGGCACTGATAGGTGGCACTAGCCTATGTGTTGTACTAATGGATGCCAATCAGTGCCAAACAATGCCTGCCAATCAGTGATGCCCATTGTGGGCACTGATTGATTGGCATCTATTACGGGCACTGATTGGCATCCATTATTTGTGTCATTGTCATCCTTGGTGGTCTAGGGTGGCATACCTGTGTTTTGGTTTTGCATTCCTGGTGGTCTAGTGGCATCCCTGGTGGTCCAGTGAGCATCCCTGGTGGTCCAGTGGGCATCTTTGGGGGGGCTGTGCTGATAATCGATCAGCACAAACCCCCCCTGTCAGAGGAGCAGCCGATCGGCTCTCCTCTACTCGTGTCTGACAGACGCGAGTGAGGAAAATCCGATTAGCGGCTTTTCCTGTTTACATCGTGATCAGCCGTGATTAGACACGGCTGATCATGTGGTAAAGAGTCTCCGTGAGAGACTCTTTACCTAGATCGTGTTGCGGGATGTCAGACTGACACCCTGCAACAACGATCGCTGCGATGCAGCAGCTCAATATCATCATATGACGTCCACTCAGGATATTGAAACCACTTTTCTGATGTCAATCTGTCATTGGTGGGCGGCAAGTGGTTAACAACCACTTTAAGTATCGTGGTTAGTTTATGCCACAGGTAGCTTGGTGTATTTGTAAATTTTCATGTTATTTATGTATTTGGAATAAATTGTACTTTTATCATCATATTGTTGTGTGCTTGCCTCAGTGACAGCCACACATCCTTTAAGGTCCGAGTCTTCTAAATATAAAATTGTATTGTCAATGTACAATCCTACTTTTTAAACATGTACTGGTCTCCCTGTTGCCATGACAGTATAGACTTTTTTTGCACAGAAATAGAAAAGTTGGATTGTTACCACCTACAATAGCAGAAGTTAATACCATCATAAACACACACTGCTATCTTGAATATATGTTCGCTAAAGCACACTTTCAAATGGAAACATTTCTAACCAACTGGAGCAACTGACTTAATGACCCCAGGGGCCTCTGGCCCTTTCCTTTGTCCTACCATCCTTACACAAACATATCTCCCCCTACAATCACAACCACCGGGGGAACTCCAACCCAATCCATGCTCGTAGGCCCATCTTGGGATAACTCTTCCCTTTCACACTTTACCATCAACATGTGTAAATATCACAGTACCGACAACCTCCATTGTCTTTTCCTTAGTTGCGCATAGTTTATGCTTACCACTCTACTTGTAATGATATTTTCTGATTTAGCATTAATGTTTGCCTACAACTCCACCAGTTGCTTTCCTAATGGTGAACCTCCACTGTGGTTTGCCTTTTCCTCATTTGACTTGTGCTTGCATAAATACTCTAATAAAACGCTATGAAAAAAAAAAGTTGGTTTGTTAGCTTTTTTTACCGAAGGCATCTAAAGTCTTATTTAAGTCATATGATCATGGATTGTCGGCTTCCATTAGTGTTACCAATATTAGCATAGTCCAGTCAACCCTTAAGTTAATGTCATTATCAAATAAGGTTAAAATGTCACTTTGTGCCTATAACTTCCATTTTTTTCAGTTTGAAACAGGGTTACTAGCATGCTACTCTTGGATTGTTGGAGAACATCCAATGAATTATTTTTATAAAACAATGTAACAAAACAATGGACAATTTAAAGCCTCCCTTAGCTTAAAATGGCCATATAATTAATCAGTAGTGTGATGTAAAAGTCATCGTTCAGCCACTTGGAGATGGGGCTGAACTATGTGGCATCCAAAAGGAGTTGTAGTTTAGGGTTTTGACCAACGGTTTGTACGTCACCTATTTGGGTTTCTGTATCTTTTGATGTGCTACCATCTTATCATCTTATGATCTTACATTATAGCCAAGGGCGAAAAGGTGCAGACTTCAGCAAGACATTTAATGGGAAATGGGCAGGAAGGGCGTATGGAAGGGCGTATGGAATTGTATAGGATATCAAGGGTGGATAATGCTAACACAGTCCCATCAGGGAAACTCTGTGGCCAAAAGGAATTGCTACGTAATCAACCTGAAGAAAGAAAATCAAAGAGTCAATTATAAAATTCATAATGTAATATGTATCATAATATATGATACAGAGATCATGCTAACACAGGCATAATACAAGTAATAATGATCACATTGGCATATTAATATTCAAAATCCAGGACATGATTAATTGAATTGATAAGCAAATCCAGTAAAACATGACTATCCAAAAAAGCAATAATTTGTAAAGAGAACAGTTGGATGAAAATACTTAATTAGGCAAGCTTAATCTTGGCATCCCTGAGCATGAACTCAACGCATTTCTTGGCGTTTAAAGCCAGTCATCAGGAGTGGGGTGCGTGAAAATTAACTGTAGAAGAAAGGGGGAATAGATACCAGACAGGTGAGTCAATAGGGCCTTGATGGTAGGGTCATAGTTGCTACAAAACTGAAATAGAAGATGTAAAAGATGTAAAACATTATCTATGGCCAGGCCCAAAATAGGTGGTAGCCCAGGTTTTCCCAATGCAGGAATGGGGTGGTGGTCCTGGATGAACCGTTTTGTCTTCAACAAGACATTGTTCTACATAGAGGCCACCAAATAACAGAGTACATGCAAACTGTATATTCTGCCTTTATTTCCAGAGTGTCTCAATCTAATGCAGTTGGAAGGAAAATTAACATTAACAACTTGACTTTTTCTGTTAGGAGTCCTAAGCACTCCATACTTGCTTCTGGTGTTGTATTGAGTTCATTTCAGATAAAATAGCAAGTTAAAACCGTGTGTTCAACTTGAACTAACTATTTTAATTTCCATAATATATTCCTATCTAAAGTCAATTCATATTTTACTCTAGCTAATATACTATAACTGATGCATTTTAAACACATACAATTTCATTTTCCCTTGTACTGGCCTGGTAGGACAAAGAAAACTATATCCACTTTTTTCTTCCTTTAATATTAAACATTGATTTTTTTATTTTATTTTTTTACAGTACAAAGAAATCTCATTGTTATATGTACCTTACCTTTCTCAGACCTGGCAGTGTAATAGAGTTTCAAAATTGCAATCAGTGAAATAATGGTTGTATCATTAGTAATCAGCTAGGGGCCAAAGGGCCAGGGCGGGCAGGCAGAAGACTTTTCATTTAGACTAATCTCTTTTTGTACCCTTTGACATGCTTGTTATGTTTTGGGAAAGGCTGAGAATAGACTGCTTTCAAACAACCCTTTCACTTCCTCAATGGTCATTTTTTTTTTCTTGAACTTACGCCAGATCCACCTCTCCTCCTCAATCAATACAGATGGATATGCACTTGGGTAAAATGCATAAGCCCAAGAGACAGGGGATTTACTGAAACTCAAATGAATGTTACATCATTATAAGCAATCTCCCTCGCTCCAGCTTCTGGATTTCCTGCTGTAAAAGTCCAATTCACATTGATTGTCTAGCCATTTAGACAGCGCCAGAACTAAAAATGGTTATTCGTGATTTTTAAAAAGGGCAATTCCATCTGTCACCACCGGTCTTTATTAACTACAGGAGTTAAGGGATTTAGAAAAAACATTACAGAATGGTTTCTGTTTATTTTTTTTTTATTTTTTTTTAACAGTTCTACAGTTTTGTTCCAATCTGAACAAATTGTGCATTTTAGTTAAACAATATAGGAAAAAACAGCACACAATGGAGATGATTTACTAAAACTGGAGAGTGCAAAATGTGGTGCAGCTCTGCGTAGAAACCTATTAGCTTCCATTTTCTTTTTGTCAAAGCTTAATTGAACAAGCTGAAGATAGAAGCTGATTGGCTACAATGCACAGTTGAACTAGATTTTGCACTCTCCAGTTTTAGTAAATCAACCCCAAAGTGTTTGAAGTAAACAGGCAGCTACATGCAACATGTAGGGGATGGGTGCCAAACCTTTTGAAGAGTGAGGGCCACTTAAGCAACTTGGTAACCAGTTGTGGGCCATAATGAGCGGAGCAGGCAGATGACAGGTCACGGCTACTCTGATCCGCCCTGATGGAAGGGGACGAATTCCCTTCTCTTTTTCGGATTGGAGGTAGGTGGGCAAAAGCAGACATCTGTCGCTCTATAGAGGTGAATTGAGGGTCCCATTTGGTCGGGCTGGTTGTGTGAAAAGGGCCCCGTACACACATTCATGATTTTTTTTTCCCGGGGGAAAACCAAAAACCTGCTTGGTCACTTTCTCCGTATACACACCAGAGGTTTTCCCGCCTGGAAAACTGCAGGGAGAGCTTTGGCCGGGAATCCCAGCCGTGTGTATGTTCCACCACAGTGTTTCCCATAGGGAAACTGCTGGGAAAAAGACTGCTGGGAATCGCGGCAGAAAAAAAGAGAACGTGTTCATATTTTTGGTCTGGTTGGCCACCCCTGATGTAGGGTATTAGATAAACAGAATTGTTTACTTTGCCCATTCAGGGTGATAGCCACATATAAGGCTTGATTTACTAAAACTGAAGAGTGCAAAATCCAGAGCAACTCTGCAGCCAATGAGCTTCCAGATTTTTTTGTCAAAGCATAATTGAACAAGTTGAAGTTAGAAGCCGATTGGTTACTGTGCACAGCTGCTCCAGATTTTGCCCTCTCTAATTTTAGTAAATCAACACTAGAAGTTCAATATACCAATAGACTTAGGTACAAGACTGGTCGAACACACAGTATGAGTAACATACCAATAGACAAGATTGGCCAGAGGAAAGATATGATATATGATCTAACACCCCCCCCCCTCCCACATGCTATCTGTGCAGTTAAGTGCAACATTTTTGCATAGCAGATGGGTCCACAGTGTGTTTTAAAAAAATTACACAGCTGTTTATCCTGCTAAACTGCCTGTACATTGTTCTTTGCAAATAGGGGCAAAATCCTATTTTCTCTTAAAGAGGAGTTCCACCCAAATTTGGAACTTCCTCTTGTTCCACTCCTCACCCCCATACATGCCACATTTGGCATGTAATTTTTTTGGGGGGGGAGTGGGGGCTTCAGTAGGAGTGGGACTTCCTGTCCCACTTCCTGCTTCCGCCGAGGGGCTGGTTAGGCGATTAAGCCTTAATCGCCTTAATCGCCTACACCAGCCTCTCCCTGTAGGCGATCACATGGGACACTGACAGGTGAAGCCGAAGGCTGTCACGGCTGGGTGCCCACAGTTGAGATGGAGACGCCGGCTGGGGAGGGGGGGAGAGGAGCGGAGCCCCGGTCGGCGCGTCGCTGGAACACAGGAGCAGGTAAGTGAGTGTTTATTAAAAGCCAGCAGCTACACTTTTTGTAGCTGCTGACTTTTAATAAACACAATTTTGGCTGGAACACCCCTTTAAGATCAAATGTTATACATAGAGTGAATCAGGTAAATACATCATTATGATCACCAGATAGATCTGACAATTGTAGTAATTAAAGGAGAAGTGCAAAACATTAGCAAACCTTCATGCTCACCTATGCAAGCCGGCCCTGTGCTGCAGCTATCCCCTGACAGCTCTAAAGCCGTGTACACACGATCAGTCAAACCGATGAGAACGGTCTGAAGGACAGTTGTCTTAGAACGCGTACAAACGATCAGCCCATTCGATGAGAACGGTCCTAAGGACCACTTTCATTGGTTAACCGATGAAGCTGACTGATGGTCTGATGTGCCTACACACCATCGGTTAAAAAAAGAAAAAAAAAAAGTTCAATGCTTCCAAGCATGCGTCGACTTGATTCTGAGCATGCGCGGCCTTTTAACCGATGCTTTTGCATACTAACGAACGGTTTTGACCTATCGGTCAGGCGTCCATCGGTCAAATTTTATAGCAAGTTCTCTTTTTTTTTTGACCGAAGGATAACTGACCGATGGGGCCCACACACGATCGGTTTGGACCTTCAGTCCGTTTTCATCGGCTTTGACCAATTGTGTGTACGCGGCCTTAGGTTAACCGATGAAGCTGACTAATGGTCTGATGTTCCTACACACCATCAGTTAAAAAAATTATCATATTAGAACGCAGTGACGTAAAACACAACAACGTGCTGAAAAAAATGAAGTTCAATGCTTCCAAGCATGCGTCGACTTGATTCTGAGCATGCGCAGGTTTTTAACGGGTGGTTTTGCATACTAACGATACTAACGATCGATCGGTTTTGACCTATGGGTTATCAATCCATCGGTTAACCTATCGTGTGTACGCGACTTAAGACAGAACTGAGCTATCACAAAACTGCTGATCACTCAGTCTTCACTGAGCAGAGAGCAGTGACTATTCATCACCAGCTCTTTATTCTGCCCCTCCAGCGCTTCCATCAGTCCACCATATAATGAAGATAAACCAAGGCAGACATGTTTGAAGGCCAGCCTGTATGACAACCATGGCTACCTCCATAGATACAATCAATAAATTAGCATAGCCATCATAGGAAGGGACATGACTTATTTCAAGGATTTCCAGGTAAAAATAAGAAATATAAAAAAAAAAAATATTGATGCAGTTACTACATTTAAAGGGTTTTTAAAGGATTTTTTTTTATCTTAATAGCTTCCTTTACCTTAATGCAGTGCTGTTTTCATGTCCTCATTGTTCGTTTTTGCTCTCAAGTTGCTGTAATTCTTCTCTGATCTCCACACTTCCTGGTTGTCTGTTTCCTGATAACCACAGTGCTGGGTGCTTTCTCTCTGTGTTCACTAATCAAGGAGGTGTGATTATTGTGTGTCTAAAACCCCACAGGACCAATCAGTTTCATTTTCCAAACCATCAATGCCCTGTATTGGCTCTGTGGCTCTGTACAGCAGAGAAGCAGGAAACATTCAAAAACAAAACTAGAAACTACAGGTACATTATATGATTGATTTTTATCTATTCTTAATCGTTTTTTTTTAAAGGTATCAGTTAACTATTATGTCTCTATACCCTGTAAACCCTTACCCCTGCATGAGCCGCTTGGTTTGACGGGTCCTCTGTTCTGCCTTGCCTCTGACACACCTGTTTATAGATTGAAAGCATGGGTTAAAGATTGGTTGTAAACCCCTTTAAACCCCTTGTAACCCACTTTAACCTACAGGTAAGCCTAGATTAAGGCTTACCTGCAGGTGCAACAAATATCTCCCAAACCTAAAAGGTTTAGGAGATATTTGCAGAAAAGACAGGCACCGATGTCTACGCCGTAGACATCAGGTGCAGGCGCACTGAGCGTGCCATTTCTAACAGCGATCATGCTGCTAGTGGCGGCACCCGGAGCAGTCACTCCGGGTATCAAGGCAGCGACCGCTATGAGGGCTTCGATCTCAGGTAAGTAATTCATAATGAGCTATTATGCTATGCTTGGCAGTTGCTCTCACCATTCATGGCATGCAAAAAGTCCCATACACTTGGCGGTCAGTTGTCCCAGAAGTCCTCTAGACCAGGCTTTGAACGAGGCTAAATCCTAGCATTATACTCTTACCGTCTCTTTCAGGATCAGTCCCTCTGAAGGTGCTCACAGACAGTAGGAATGAAAGGTCAGTGCCCCACAGTCCGCATCACCAGACACTCTCAGTGGCTTAGTCCTCAGCCTCTATAGATGCAACACACAACTCCACCCACAACTCCACCCTCGCCAGACTCCCTTTCAGTATAGGCATGCACAGCCACAGGTCCGAACACACTGATTTCCAGTACTGTCTGCCCAAATCTCTGCACATTTGCAAGGGAAAAACTCTGTTCTTTCCTTCTCCTTGTGGCAGGGATCACTGGGTTTCCAAGCTTCATCCACTGTTGCACCCCAGAGTCCTTGGTGTATTACATCCGTCAGTGTATTTTGCGCACTTGCATCATCCACTTGCAGCTGATGCCAGGAGGGAGTGGGGCGAGCAGCATTAACACATCCCGCAGTAATCCACTGTTCAGTGTTGGGGGGGGGGGGGCAGCCCACAGCCACTCTGCAAAAGTGAAAGGGAAGTGAAAGGAGAAGGTTGGCTAAAGGGCACACAGCCCAGTGCTTCTCTCAACCAACAGTAAAGAAGCAGGGGGGGGGTGGACGGAGAACTTACAGAGCTGGCAGGCACTGCAACATATTACATTTTAGTTTTTGGGTTTAAATATATATAAAATATATTTTTTTAAATAGCAAACATGCTATACTTATCTGTTCTGTTTTGCACAAAGCAGTCCTGATCCTCCTCTTCTAGGGTCCCCCACTGGTGCTCCGCCTTCCTTGGAGTTTCTAGTGCAAATCGGCCCCTTTCTTGCTCTTTTGTCACTGGATTTGATTGACAGCAGTAGGAGCCAATAGATCCTGCTGCTCTCACTAAGTCCAATGAGGAGAGAGAGCACAGTCCCAATGCTCTTGGGCACATCGCTGGATCGAGATTAGGCTTAGGTAAGTATATAGGCAGGGGGGTGCTGTCTCTAAGTTCCGCCTTGCCCCCCTAAGTCGTGCCGCTCTTAGGCCCCATCTACATGGGACGCTGCTAAACGGACGTTAAAAGGCAGTTGGACGCTTTTTTCAACTGCCCCTGAACTTATTCAATGTTATCCTATGTGACCATGTACACAGTCTCGTTTATTTCCATTTTTAGGCAGTTGCATTTAACAGCGTTTCTTTGAAACCAAAACAATTAAAAATTTAAATTTACAACAAACTGATGCAATCTATCTTGTATTTTAACTCCCCCCCCCCCCAAAAAGAATTAGAAAATAGCATTCAGTGAAAACTAATTTATAACTGAGATGTCTCTCTACTCTCATGATAAAAATATACATATATATGCTATACATATATTATAATTTATTGCCAATTTATATCCTCCTAACTGGAGCTGTCCTTTAGGTCCCAGTGCACTTTTAGCATACTAGTAAATTAATTAAAATGAGGCTTAAAGTAATGTAACATGTATAATATTACATTACACCACTTCCTTACACCATGCATGCTCGCAATTTGATGTGTTAATCCCTGTTGTGTATTTGACATTTTACAGCAGCTGGTAAGTTCTGTAACTTGTTGTTCTGTTTTGGTGCAGTGCATTCTGGATATTGTTAAATGTATTGATACAAGTGTTTGCTGCAAAATTTGCAAAAATAAAGTTGAACATCAGGCAGATAAAAATAAAAAAAATAAAAATTATTGCAGTCTTCTATTCATCATAATTAATAGGAAAAATGCATATTTCGTTTTGGATAGATTAGGCAAGGATTATAACCCATATCATTTATTTTGTATCTCCACATTATTTGTTTGTTTTGGTGACCATTGTCACAGTGCTGTCAATCTAATACCAAAACATACTAAAAGAAGATTGCAGAAATATTGCTTTATTGTCCAATCAATTGAATGATGGCGTGTTCTTGATTAAAGGGGTTGTAAACCCTCATGGTTTTTCACCTTAATGCATTCTATGCATTAAGGTGAAAAGCCTTCTGTAGTGCTGCAGCCCCCCCCCCCCCCCGTTTTACTTACCTGCACGCTATCATCCTCCATCCGGGAACGAGCACAACGTCTCTAGCTGGTATCTTGTGTCCTGATTGGATAGATTGACTCCCACTGCTTTCAATCAAATCCAATGACGCAGCATCGGGGGGCGGGGCCGAGTGCTGCATTCTGTGTGAGATAAAAAAGATACACTACGGCGGCATAAATATGAATCCGGGCCCATGTATTTTTCTGTCCAATGCAGCCGTTTCTGCTTGTGAGCATTGGTTAGTGGTGGCCGAATGGAATGTTTATGCACAGTTGGAAGACTCTGGAGGACTCTACGCTTTGATGTCCGTGGGACTCCAAAGGCACCAGCAGCTTTAAATATCTTTTTGCTGCTATTCAATGGTGTTTAAGCAGCTGCTCTCTTGATCCAATGCATGGATCTGGCAGAAATCTTCCTCAATGTGGCCTTATCTGCAGGAAACACATCTGTGCTCTGAATCAGTCACAAATCTCTTAATAGTGCGATGATCACGCTTACGTTTTTGTGAAATATCTAATGTTTTCATACCTCGTCCAAGGCATTGAACTATTTCACTCTTTTCAGCAACAGAGATCCTTTTTTCTTCCCCATATTGCTTGAAAATGGTGCTCTGCATAATAATGTGGAACACTTAGTAGTTTTTCCTTTAACCACTTAAGACCTGGACCAATATGCAGGTTAAGGACCTTGCCCCTTTTAAGACCCGGACCAATATGCAGGTTAAGGAACTTGCTCCTTTTTGTGATTCGGCACTGCTTCGCTTTAACTGACAATGCGGGGTCATGTGACGTGGCCCCATGAACAAATAGAGCTTTCTTTTGGTGGTATTTGATCACCTCTGCGGTTTTTATTTTTTGCGCTATAAACAAAAATAGAGCAACAATTTTAAAAAAATTCTATATTTTTTACTTTTTGCTATAATAAATATCCTCAAAAAAGATATAAAAAAACATTGTTTTTTCTCAGTTTAGGCCGATACGAATTCTTCTACCTATTTTAGGTAAAAAATCACAATAAGCGTTTAACGATTGGTTTGCGCAAAATTTATAGCGTTTACAAAATAGGGGATAGTTTTATGGCATTTTTTTTTTTTACTACTAATGGCGGCGATCAGCGATTTTTTTGTGACTGAGACAATATGGCGGACACATCAGACAATTTTGACACATTTTTGGGACCATTGTCATTTTCACAGCAAAAAGTGCTATAAAAATGCATTGATTACTGTAAAAATTACAATTGCAGTTTAGGAGTTAACCACTAGGGCGTGCTGTAGGGGTTAAGTGTGACCTCATATGTGTTTCTAACTGTGGGTGGGCGGGGCTGGACATGTGACATCATAGATCGTCTTTCACTATATCAGAGAACAGACGATCAATGACACTGCCACTGTAAAGAACGGGGAAGGTGTGTTTACACACACCTCTCCCCGTTCTTCAGCTCCTGTGACTGATCGCGGGACACCTGCGGCGATCGAGTCCCACAGCCGAGGTCACGTAGCTTCGGACCAGGTCGCGTGCGTGCGCCTGCGGCGTGGGCTTTTAAAGGCGACGTTCTGCCATTCTGCCAACGTATATCAGCATTAGGTGGTCCTTAAGTGGTTAATTGGGTTCACCTGGCAATCTAATTATCACAGGTGTCCGAGATTGTTTTCAGTGATCAAAAGACACAATGCCATCCATGAGTTAAACTGAAAAACAAACCATTTAATCTTTGTGACACTGAAATAGAATTTGCATAATAATTTGTATAATAATTTGGAACAGGGTGTAGTTCCGATTCACACTGATGCAGTGCGAGATTCTCACAGCATCACAAATACACTCTGTGCATACGAATCGCAGGGTGCCGATTTCAGTGGGGTATTTTTTTTTAAGCACATGATTAGAGTCTGGGGCTCTATTTGGATTAAAAAAAAGAATGGGCTCAGGGCACAGAGCACTGCACCTTGAGCCCACCCACTCTTGTAACAATAGCAAATTAATATTCACTATTGTCTTCCTAATTCTCCTCCAGACAAATCAGGAAGCAGCTCCTGAGACCCGATTGGCCAGGGAGTCTTAGGACTCCCAATCATGTCTCAGGAAACACATCCTGTTCAGCCCAGAGGAGAATGGAGGAGGATGGCCTGGCTTTTCATTCCCCCCTGCCTCTTACGCGGACCAGTTTCAGCGGACATGTTCGATCGTGTGTACGACCTATCGGACCGTTTTCCAGCGGACAAAAGTTTCTAAACATGCTTAGAAACCTGTCCGCTGGAAACCTGTCCGTCGAACATGTTCGATGGTTAGTACACGAAATCAGCGGACAAAAATCCTGCGCTTTCTCAGAATCAAGTCGACGCATGCTTGGAAGCATTGAACTTAATTTTTTCATCACGTCGTTGTGTTCTACGTCACCGCGTTCTGGTCCGAGAGGATTTTTGTCCGATGGTGTGTACGCACATCAGACCAACAGACAACTTCAGCCTGGTCCGATGAAAATGGTCCGTCGGACAGGTTTCCTCGGACATGTCTCATCGTGTGTACGCGGCTCCTTCTCGTCCGTCTAACGCCTGGGGGTTCATAGGTGTACTTGTGGCGATCGCCACCTCCCGTCCGCTATTCGTCTCCCACAGAGGGGAAGGTTGCTTGCGGTGATGCTGTTAGTTTCCCCCCCCCCCCCACAATATTAAGCACCAGCCACCACTGTCATAATGTACAACAGCTGATGGTTGCAAAGTAATCACTATGTTAAGAAGCTTATCTTCAAGGTAGAATGTGCTCAGAAAAGCATATGTAATAGAACTGCTTCATTTTATACAAATTATTGTGCTGAGGTTTGCATGTGTCTTTTAAGCTGTTGCTTGTGGCACAATAATTATAGCATATTTTGGGGTCCAAAGACTGTAGCATATGTTACCATGGTCCAGGAAAGAAACACACACACAGCATCAGACATTAATCAGGTGCACTGGGTTCAGGTGCTAACCTTGGCTCACTGCCGTTCACGATACTGGGTGGAAAAAGAAATTGGTTGCACACCAGACCATCAAATGCTTGAAAAATAAGTCCTTTATTGCCACATGCCAGTCATATATGCAGGGTACAGATAGTTGACGTGTTTCACACGGACATTCCGCGCTTCTTCATAAATATGTTACCATGTACACTTTGTGAACCCTAATGTCTTTAGCCCCTCCCACTATTAGTGAAAATTTAGTCCACCAAGGATTTGACATGATTCATGCAACATGCTATTTGATTCTTCTTTGCGTACCCAAGGTGGAGCTGTCCCCAGGAAAGAAAAAAAAAATAAGGACCTGCCTCCACAGTATGCTGCTGCCCCTTCATTGTCCAGTCACCAGACTGGCTTAACTGTACTGAATGTCAGAGACCTGGCTACCTTGTGTGGCAGGGATTCCCAGATTACAAAACTGGCTGAACAGTATTACAAAGCTAAAAAGACAGTATTTAAACTGTATATATACAGTAGATGTTTAGCTTTAATCCCAACAGCCAATGAAAGGCATTTTACCAGAGTACATTCAAATTTGGCTCTTACCAGTATCATGTTCTGTCCTTAGGTATATATATTTTTTTTAAATCTCTAGTTTATTTATTTCTGTAGCGATTGGTAGAGACCTCAGAAGTTTCTGACAACCACATGAACTATTTTTCTGTTGTGTTTTTTAGAGTGGACTCGTCTCATTTACTCCAGAGTGCTATGAGTCAACTGCAGCAATGAAGAGACAGGTAATCACTCTATTTCTATATTTTTTGGTGTGATTCATTCTTTAGCAGGTGTCAGGCACTGCGCACTTTCAGCCTCGGCACCACTATGCAGCCTCTTGTTCTTGCATGAGCCCCTGAGGCAGTTAAAGGTTATCGAAAGCGGATTATTTTAGAACAGTACCGATGCACATTAACGCCGAGGAGATTTGTGGGAATTGTATAAATGCTTTTGTGCGAAAATCAATCAAGTAAAAATATACTTCTAAAGGTTTATACATAAACGGCAATTCAAAAACAACATTAAAAATGTCTGTTTTGTAGTATGCGCTTGTGTAAAGGAAATATTGACTGAATACTAAAGTGGCTGAATTGTAAGAGAGGGTATAGCTATGTCTTTATACTTTATGCATACTGTGGGAGGCCAGCTTCATCTATATTGAAGATTAATGTTTTACAAATGTTGTATTGTAAGCAAAGCTGAATTGTTCCAATGTTAAAATTGAGCTATGGGCAAAATAAAAACTGACATATACAATGCAATCTGTCACTAACATTAACCCTAGGATCACAGTAGAATGCAGTTTAGGAAACCTGCCATCCATGCGCATTTCCCGCACAGCATACAAAACGCACTACAGTTGCAATCTGCAGCAGATGTCAATTTTAACAACACCTCAAATGCAAGTTATAAACACAGTGGGTTTGCCCTGCACAAGATCCCATGTTACAAAAGTTCCAATGCGATCCGATTCCAAAAGTAATGCATTCAAATGGGCTCAAATCGCACCACACTGAATTACATGCAAATTGCACAGGAATGTACTGCGTATTCCTGTGCAATTCATAGTGTGAAATGGAGCTTACACATAAATGTTTGAGGTTTTGGAGTTACTTCTGTAATATACTTTCATCAACTATGTATCTGTTGATTTTTCACTTCCTGCAATAGTGTGCCTTTTTAAAAGCACCCTTTTAAAAAGCATCAACAGGAATTCCTTTGTCCCAGTAGACAGTTTTCACCATCATTTGTGGTTGATGTCAGTCCTGCATATGCAGTTTTTGCAAAGTACGCAGAGCAGTTCCAAAAGAAGAAGACTTTATAGCTCAGACGGGACTGTTAAGGCAGAGGTTTAATTGGAGAGATTATGATGTAGAAATGTTGGATGTTACCATTCTTAAATTAACAGCACAGATAGGAATTGCTTTTTGGAGGAGAGGGCAAGATCGATTGACCAAGGTTCTAACAAATTTACATTATTACTGAATGTGTCTTTCTCTACCGAACATTATGCCATTAAAAATATTTTTAAGAGTCACTGGCATATATAAAAAAAATTACATGAGGTTTTGATTCAGAATTACCTGACTCAAGTAATCTTACTCAAGTTATCTATAGGGGTGTACCTTTATTGAGACACTGTGTTGCCCCAAATGTATTGGATATACCAAAGAAACCTTTTTTATTCATCTTTTAACTGGCTTCTATTCATGTAAGAAATGTTCTGCTTGCCTGTCTTAATTGTTGAGGGCCGGAAGATAGATTTCTTTATCTCTACATTTCTAATCTTAATTATGTGGTTAAACCCTTTATTACTTGTGTGTCCACTAATGTAGTATAAATGATACAGTGCCCCTGCGGCCTTCAATATGTGGGCACTTTCTGACTTTTCTTAAAAGCATCAACAGGAATTCCTTTATTCCTGTAGACAGTTTTCACCATCATTTCTGGTTGATGTCAATCCCGCGTAGTCAATTTTTGCAAATTAAGCAGAACAACTCCACAGAAGAAAACTTTATAGCTCAGATGGGACTGTTAAGGCAGAGGTTTATTGAAAAGGGTTATGATGTAGGAATGTTGGATGTTACCATTCTTAAGTTAACAGCGCAGATAGGAGTAGCATTTTGGAGAGGAGGGCAAGATCGAGTGACCAAGGTTCTAAAAAATTTACATGATCACTGATTATGTCTTTCTCCACCCAAAATTATGCCATTAAAAATATTTTTAAGCGTCACTGGCATATATTAAAAAATTACAAGATGTTAGGTTTTGATTCGGAATTGCCCGACTCAAGTGATCTTGCTCAAGTTATCTATAGACGTGTCCCTTAATTGAGACATTGTGTTGACCCAAATGTATTGGATATACCAGAGAAACCTTTTTTTTCCTCATATTTACCTGGCTTCTATTCATGTAAAAAATGTCCTGCTTGCAAGACCTAAGTGTCAGGACTGGAAGATTGTTTTTTTTTAAACTCTACAGCTACTAATCCTAATTAGGTGGTTAAGCACTTTTTTACCTGTGTGTCTACTAATGTAGTATATATGTTACAGTGCCCCTGTGGCCTTCAATATGTGAAAAGACAACTCAGGCACTTTCTGTCCGCTTAGAAGAACATGTCGGCCAAAGCAGACTTGAAAGTCATAGGGCCAGATTCTCATAGAATTCCGGCGGCGTAGCGTAAGCCAGTTACACTACGCCGCCGCATCGTACTAGAGCAAGTGCTTTAATCTCAAAGCACTTGCTCCGTAGTTTTCGCCTGCGTCGCGTAAATCGCCCAGCGTAAACCCGCGCAATTCAAATAGGGCGGCTTGTATTTAAATTAAGCGCACCCCGCATCGAACGAACTGCGCATGCGCCGGCCGGGGAAAAAGTCCAGTGCGCATGCTCCAGCTCACGTCGGAAAGCGTAGTTGAAACCGACGTCAAAACGACGTGAGCGTCATTTACGCAACTCCCTATTTGCAAACGAGTTAGTAAAACGACGTAAGCGATGGAAAAAGCCGACGCTGACCCGACGCCATACTTAACATGGCATCCGACGGCACCCGACGGCATCCGACGGTACTTCGTAAGGTTACTCCACATAGAAGCTGGGGTAACCTTACGTGGACGAAAACGACGTAAGCGACGACGGGGCGGCGTAAAAGCGATCGGGAATCGCCGTACTACCTCATTTGCATATGCAAATGAGAAAACAATGTAAAGGCCACCTAGTGGCCGGAGTTGTCATTACAACTATGATCCACAAGTGTAATGGTTTAACACTTGTCGGATGTAGAATCGTATCTATGCAAAAGTGATGCTAAGCATCACGCGCATAGATACGAGGCAACAAAAACGGCGATACGACGGGGTATCTGAGATACTCCGTCGTAACGCCGCTGAGAATCTGGCCCTCAGTGTTTCTAAACACTATTTTGTTGCACATTTTTGGTATTTCGCTAATCTTTGCACAATATTATTAGTATATTTAGTTATCTGTAATAGCGTGCACCTTTTGTGGTGCATTATGGTGCATTAGGCATCCTGTTTTTCTGCATTTGTATGAAGCTTCAGGCATTGGTTTCCAGGAATGGGCAAGGGGGAGTAAAGCAGTTTTAGAGGAGAGGAGGAGTTCTTTGTATACAAAAATGGGAGCAAAAACATAAACAGGGCTTCCATTCAAACCTAAGGGGTCAAAAATGCCTAAATACACTAGTTTGTTTGCTTTTTTTTAATTTCAAGGCAGAGTGTAAAGTGACTGCATGTACACGAGTGAACAGGAATAAATAGGAAGAATGGTATTCTGCATTTTGATAGAATTCAGGCATAGTCAGACATTGGGAAACAAGCTGAAAAATGCTCAAATGTGTATTGACCTTAATTTCCATGTTGGAAATCTCATCTCTGCCACTCACGTATCATGGAGAGCCACTAGGTAGGTGGAATCGTAATAAATGGGAAGCCTGCTGAGAAGAGG
The DNA here is from genome assembly GCA_029574335.1 of Rana kukunoris. Lineage (NCBI taxonomy): Eukaryota > Metazoa > Chordata > Amphibia > Anura > Ranidae > Rana > Rana kukunoris. The sequence goes on from CM056049.1 coordinate 653,469,072, forward strand.
AGGCCTGTGAGAAATAAGTTAAGTATTTGTATTTAAATTGATACTAATCATACAAGTTAAATTGCCATTATTCTTTCTATTTATGTATAATCATGCCACTGTATTTAATTTAATATAAAACATCATCTAAGTACGTTATTTAATTGTTGCTGTTCAGCAGTCACATGACATTTCCCAGGTGTTTCCTGTCCTCAGGGAGAAGTTTCTAGTATTCTACTGATGTATGAATCTATGTTTGCACAGTGCTGATTGGTGCTGTGTCAGTCACATGACATAAAAAAAGGTTTAGAATAAAGATTTAAAATAAATAAAACATAGCAACAAAGTGTCTAAAAGCTTCATACAAATTTATATTTGAAAGCAATAGTCTACTATTTTTTTGCAATAACACATAGTTAAAATATAATTAATGTAGGTAACAAAAATAATCTCTTATTTAACAAGTAAGATGTTTCAATATCAACATGCAGGATTTTTAGTGTTGGGGAAAAGGTCCGCTTTAAGGGGACATGACATTTCCTGAAACATGCAAATGAGCCTCTATTTATGTCTCCTGACAAAACAATCAGGAAAAAAAGCGAAAAACAAATGAGCGATGAAAAAAGTCAGAGTGAAAAAACAAAAACAAAGTAGGTTTAGTGGTTTTACTATGTTATCAGCATTAAGAGAATTTGAATCTAGTTTTATGGCCCTGTGAATTGCTATGTATAAAAAGGAGGTTTGCGGAAAGCAGCACACAGCTGTTACTGTGTGCTCGTGGAGTGCTCTGCCTTTATTATGAATTGAGCTAATCAGTGGCATAAACATGAATTGGCTTCTGTTGTCAGAATGATTTTAGTGTAGAAACAGATTATAATACATGACTCAATGCAAAAATGCAGAAAGCAAATGTGGGAGGATAAAGATTAGACTTCAGAAACTTGAACTTTTTTTGTCTTTCTTTACAGGAAACATCATTTATTTCTTGATAATTTTATCAGTAGCCCTGGAAATGTGAACCTAGTAGAGGCCAGATTAAAGTCTATTACCTTGTAGGTGTTGGGAGTTTATTTTATTTTATATAACTCGCTATTGCATGGGTTACATTTTGCCTGGTTACTATCTTGTAGAAGTGCGAACATTCCTAATGCGGACCATTCACAGTACAGATTTATTTCTTGCAATCCCCAATTGACTTTTTCCTGTGGCGGGGGGGTGTTTGCAGGGGAAGCCGATCCCCCGGGAGAAGACAGTGATAATCTCAAGAGAATTGCTGGTTGTACCCAAGTTGATTGATCAATAAACTTAGTACATTCGGCCTGCCCATTAACGGTTCGAATCGGGTCAGCATTAACCGGCCGAGATTCAAACCATTTAAGGCCGGCTTAACGCGTTTGTTAACCAAAAATAATGGATCATGTCCCTTTAAAGCCTATTATACAGCACAGTGCTTGTTGTTTGTCATTTGGCCCCCTGTATCACCTGAGCTACCTGGCTGAACCTACCAGTTTCTACCCTCCCATCTGTAAACTGACCATGGTTTATCATGGCTGCTGAGCCCCAACACCATGGTCAGTTTACATGCCTCCATCATCACCAGCTCTTATGTGTCTCCTCTGTTATCTCTCCCCTCCCTCCCTGCCTGTCAGCTAGTGACAGTGCATGCCCCCCCTCCTCATGCTGGAATAACTAATAAATAATAGATATTTATACTATCAGCACTGTCTCTTAAAGTGATAAATAACAAATATGTCATACTTACCTCCACTGTGCAGCTCATTTTGCACAGAGTGGCCCTGAAGACCAACTTCTGGGGTCACTTGGTGGCTCCCACGGCTCCTCCCCGCATCAGATAACCCACCTAGGAAAAGCGATCTCCCAAAGGGGATTACCTTGCGGGCGCACTCCCGAGACATTCATTCGGTGTCCATAGATGCCGAATGTATGATTCGCCCCACCTCCGGCACCCGTGTCATTGAAATTAATTGACAGCCGTGGGAGCCAATGGCTGCGCTGCTATCAATCTATCCAATCAAGAGCTGGGGGCCCCATGGAGAGAGGCAGAGGGCGTCACCACCAAGTGACTTCCATGGCTCAGGTAAGTAAAATGGTGGGGCTGGGGGGCCGGTGACTGCCAGAAGTTTCTTCACCTTAATGCATAGGATTATACCTAATTTCTAAGTGCTGATTGGCGATCACATGACCGGATGGCTCTCTCCTCCTCTCCTCCTCCCCTCTAGGCTGATGTCAGTGGGCGATTTTTTATTTTAAAAACTGTGTATTTTTCCCAAAAAAAGTGCGCTTGTAAGACCACTGCACAAACAAGGTGTGACAGAAAGTATTGCAACAACCAACATTTTATTCTCTAGGGTGTTAAAAAAAAATATATATATATATATATATATATATATAATGTTTGGGGGTTCTAAGTAATTTTCTAGCAAAAAAATAAAAGATTTTAACTTGTAAACTAGTGTTAAAAATAGGCTTGGGGCTGAAGTGGTTAACATCCACTTTGACGCCAGCTAAAACCTTTTATTTAGTTAGAACCTCTGTCAGGTTTTCTATTGTCATTTTGTGTTTATTAGGGCTCATTCACACCAACAGCTGAGTTATATCAAGTCTACTAGTGCGTGCTCTGACGGCCTGGTTCACCAAGTACTTGCACAATTTTGAACATTCCCATGCGGCACATTTTTGACAGCCCACTCATTTTAATGGGCTGTCAAATCTGTAGGAAAGCGTGCTGCACCAATCTACATTGTACTGTGGTACCATACAGTTTGGTGGCTGCAAGGTGTGCATGATTCTTAGATGCATGCAACAAAGGTAGCGCGCTCCCATGTGGTGCAGGAAATGCACATTTTCTGCACTGCAATTTGTGTGAACGGGCCCTAAAAGGTGCAGTACAGCTACTTTTTTTTTTACTTTATTAAATTAAAATACTTCATTTGTCCTTATTCATGGGAATGGGTAAGGATCTGCTGAACTGCGTGACAGCATGCTATAATGAAAAGGGTAGTGTTTGCCCTCCTCTTATTCAGTCCACATTGATATAGCACTGTGGTGTGAATGGAACTCATAGTACTCAGTTCAGATCGCCTTGCTATGAGACGGGGTTGAGGAAAGCTGACCCAATGAATAAATAATCCCTATCTTTTCCCATTGATCCCTTCTTATAGGAATAATCAATCTATCGTTAAAGCCCACTCAGTCAATGTGCCATACACTGGAAGAGGATATACATCGATAGTTAAGTTACGATCATAAAGGTATTGATTGTATTTGTGTTTCCACCATGTCATATCATAATCAAATCAATCAAAATACAACCATATTTATAAACAAAGTATCTCAGTGCTGCTAAATGATTGACACAAAATAATTGATAATATTCCACCTTGACCGATCGACTAAGTTTGATCAAATACAATCAAAATTGAGTCTTAATCAATTGGAAGGCAGTTTCAATGAATTGCTTGTTTGGCATCAATTGGATAAAAAACTGAAGTGTGTGTGGCCATTTCCTGTCAGAGCAGGTGTGCGGAATTCTCTACAATGGAAACATGAACAAAACCACATTTTCAGTAGGGTGAGGGAGGGTTAGCACTTGTAATATTATTTTTTATTGTAGCGGGTCACTACGTGTTCTATCATCCACACATTTCACCCTGCTGGTCAGACATCCATTTTGGCACACTTTCCCACAAAATGAACAGTCTCTTGCTTGTTTTTGTTGTTTTTATTAGGGGATTAAACTTGGATGGGGAAACGGGACATGGGATGCCCAGATAATGAATCTTTAGCAATGGAAATAAATGTAGTTTAAATCCAAATTTGACAGTCTCTTCCTCTGCACATCTCCTCCAGCACACTACTTGAGATCACTTGCTTCACTTCACTGTCCAAATCTAAGTTCCTGTCACCATTAGCACATGGCTAGGCCTCACTCTGAATAAGTTCTAACGTTTTCCTGATAGCCCATTACAGGCAGGGGCCTGCAGTCCCCTTTGTGGTAGCAACCACTTTAGATGGGAAGAATAAATGTGCTAACGGACACTTGGTGAACTACTGATCCCAGCACATCCAATGCAAATCCTGCCAGCCCTCCTGCCTGCAGCGACTTGACTCTAAAACAAGCCCACAGTCTATCCCTCTGGCTCCACATCCAAATCCTGGGATGTCTCTTCCAGTGCTTTCACCTCTGATTTTCACTCACCGACCCTGGCATGGATCCCTCCTGAATGCAGTGCTCCCAACTGTCCTCTTTCCTGCTCCTGTTCCAGGACACCTATCAATGACCATGTAGAGAGAGGCTCCCTCCCAGCTCACAAGCTCCAGGCCTGAGGTACACCCCCCCCCCTGAAAGGGGGTTTCTTCAGACCACGTCAGTCTAACACTCCATCCTTCAGTTCATCCACCTGACAACTTCTTCCACAGCAGGCTGACCATGGGTATATATTAGGAGGCCTGCCCCCTGACAATCCTAGTTGGGGATTGGTCAGGGCTCCAACATTCACCCAATGTCATTCCAGCTCTCTGCCCTGCCCCTTTTCCAGAACCTGCTCCCTGGAAACAGAGGAGGTGCCCAAGAGCTGAGGCACATGACAGTTAACTGCTGCTACAATAAAACCACTCCCCTGCCCCCAATTGAAAACAAAAAGGCCTAGCTCACAGATGGGCCTGCCTAAATTTACCTGCACTGGCAGTATACACAAAAACCCACTACTCTAGCACCTACCTAAAGGTAGAGGGTGCTAAATTATGGCTGTCTATGATTTCCTTTTCCAGTGACATCCATTCCCCTTTTTCTTTTATCGGCATTACAGAGACAGGAAGTAAGAGAAATTGTCCACAATAGGGTCACAGACCGAATTAGACGCCTGTCAGAAATGTTAACTTTTGTCCAATTTATTTAAATTAAAAATATGGTCAGGAGGCTTTAAGGCACATACACTCATAAAATGGCCTTCAGATTCCACAATTGTATATACATTACACCTCCTGCATTGACCACTACTTTTAAATATGACAACCCCTGAACTCTGCACATTTCTATCTCCCCTACTCCAACACTCTGCACCCTCTGCTTCCCCACTACCCCACATTCTGTACCCCTGCATCCCTCATTATACCTTATTCAGCCCCTAAACCTCAACCTGCACTGCCTGCATTCCCAATTACCAGAATTCTGCACCACCTGCATTCGCCACAACTCTCTGTGTGCTCTCATTACACCTCACTCTGCACCATCTGCATCCCCCACTACTCTGTATGTACCTTCATTACACCTCACTCTGTACCGCCCCCCCCCCCCCACTACCCCACATTATGTACTCCCTGCATCCCTCATTACACCTCACTCTGCACCACATTACCCCTCACTCTGCACCAAACCACCTGCACCCCCCACTTCTCTTTCTGTACTCTCATTAAACCTCACTCTGAACCCCCACCCACTACCCGGCTCTTTGTACCCCTAACCCCCTCACTAGCCTACCCTCTTTATCCCCTGCATTAACGTGAACATTTTCAGCATATATACCCTGCTACCAGTGTACTAAAAATGACAGCAGATTTTAGAGTCCTATGGTTGTTTTGTGAGAGCCTGCATTCTATTTGGGTGCAGTAAATGTAGTCATCTCAATTGTATCTTTCGAAAAGGAGAGGGAGAAGGTCCTGGTCCAGTTCTGCACTCTATACATAGAAAAACACTAAGGATACCCTAATCCATTCTAGTACTGTAATACCGCTGAAGTGGAAGGAGAGAGAAATTAACCAGACAACTCAACCATGGACAGGACTCCCATCCTTGCCTTTGTAAATTAGCTCTCAAGTCAGTGTATTTATGCTACTAGACATTTCGTTTTAAAGTTTTTACAGCTGTGATTGGCAGGAGTCTGTCTAAAAATGAAATAATGAAACTACATTTTACCCCGGGCTGTTAAGTTTGTACTGTTGAAGAAGAATGGAGGACCCCAAGAATGGTTGGGCGTAATGCTATGTGTTAGAAACATGTGTCACGCCATCTTTCTTGAAAGATGTTATCTGAGCAAAGCATTGCCTGACCCTTGTAGATGAAAAGTCACTTGAAGGGGGTACTGTTATGCTTGTGATGTATAAGACTTTTTTTATAGGGTAACAAATTACAGTTTTTGGTAATTGCTGGCAAAGGAGATCATCTACTGTTACATTTTGTCATAATTCTATTTTTACTGAGTTTCAAGGAAGATCAACAACACAAATAAAAGAGTCAGCAGAAAAAATCTCCAATGACACTACAAAATCTAATGCCGCGTACATACGATCACTTTTCGGCATGGAAAAAAACATAGTTTTTCCAACTTCATCCTAAAAAACGACGTTGCCCACACACCATCGTGTTTTCAAAAAATGATGAGCAAAGCGTGGTGACGTACAACAAGTACGACGGCACTCTAAAGGGGAAGCTCCATTCAAACTCCGTCTCATAACTTGCTTCTGAGCATTCGCGGGTTTAAAATGTCATTTTTAACGTCGTTTTAGCCCGCACGCGATAATTTTTATACAACCCGAAAAACGACATTTTTAAAAATTACGTTTTAAAATGTTGTTATGTTTTTTTTACGTTTTTCAGAAGATGAAAAACGATGTGAAGCCCACACACGATCATTCTAAATGACGTTTTTAAAAACGTAATTTTTTTAATGCCGAAAAGTGATCGTGTGTACGCGCATTATGTTACAGAATATACTGTATAATAAGTCAAAATTAACAATAACAGGTAAAAATAAAGACAGTCAGGTAGTGGATCCAGTGAATACTGACAAAGAGTCTTGACACAAGGGAAGCATACACACCAGCCCTGGGGTACTATGGAATGAGCAGCGAGGTACAGTATAAGATGTTTAAAAAATTGTGAAAATTCAAGGTAGCGATTCCCTATATTCAGACTGGTCCCAGAGTTCCCACATTCTGTTGAATTGTAGAAGGGTGTAATTGGCAGTAGCAGTTAGGTATTCCATCCTCCGGATTTCAGCTATAAGATGTAGAAACTGAAACCAGAGTAGGTGGGTCAGTAGACAACCAGCACAAAGGAATGGCTTTCCTAGCAGCTAGGAGAATATAGGAAATTTTACAGATTTTGCAATGCCGGAGATGGAAAGACCCAATAAATAGTGGACAGGATCTAACAGAAAATACATACATAACACCTTTTAAAGTACCAGCATCACATCAGTCCAGAAAGGTCGTATTTGAGAACATTGCCAAAAAATATGATAATGAGAACCCACTTCAAGAGCACAGTGCCAACACATTGGTGTGAGAGAGAGAGAGGGGTTTTGGTGTTACACTACCTCTGGAGTCCTGTACCAGAAAAATCAGTATTTTAAGAGCCGTCTCTCTCTCTCTCTACTGTCCCATTTTATTTCTCAAGGATTCCAGTTGTAAAAGTTGGTTCCCTTCTTCACAACTCTGCCGTTGGTTCCCAATACCAGGGGTTCTACCATTTTTCGTTTCATTTAAATGATTGAAAATACAGTCTAAGATGTGAGACCTTGTATGTTTTATCAGGAAGAGTGGGAACCCAAAAAGCATACATTTATTATATTGCAGCTTACCAATTCTTGCATGTGATGGCTGCATTTGTTTTCTTATTTAGGATTTATTTTCCTTTATTTTTATCTGGTGATACAGCCAGTATATCTGTTGTTTTTCTACAGACTAAGCTGTACTGCAGATGTAGCAGCTGGAGAGTTGAGACAAACCATTTATCACTGGCAGGAGTGCTTACAATGATCAACCTTTATTTATTTATTTAAAACCTTTATCTGAAAAGGAACACAATAATTAGCTGTAATTTCTTATTAAAGACTTGCCGACCAGCCCCCATTGGTATACATCGGCAGGTCGGCACGATCCCACGAACCGTCGTAGCTGTACATCGGTCCCTTTAAGCGGGATAGCAGACAGTGGTGCACCTGCTGCATCATGGTGGTGCCAATGCTCGTGACCAGCAGTTGAGATGACCGCCGGCCGCGAGCAATCGCGGGCACGAGAGGCAGAACAGGGACGTGTGTGTGTAAACACACAGGTCATTGTGCTGTGAGGAAAAACAGATTGTGAGTTCCTAATAGCTAGGACCATAATCTATAATTTCCTCTAGGTCAGTCCCCTCCCCCTACAGTTAGAAACACACTAGGGAACACAATTAACCTCTTGATCGCCCCTAGTGTTAACCTCTTCCCTGCCAGTGACATTTTTACAGTACTCATAAGTGACAATGTTACCAAAAATGTGTCAAAAGTGTCTGATGTGTCCTCCATAATGTCACAGTCCCGATAAAAATTGCAGATTGCCGCCATTACTAGTAAAAAAATAAATAATAAAAATGCTATAAATCTATCACCTATTTTGTAGACGCTATAACTTTTGTGCAAACCAATGAATACACGCTAATTGGAATTTTTATTATCAAAAATATATAGAAGAATACATATCGGCCTAAGCTGAGAAAAAAAATGCTTTTTTCAAAAAAAAAATGGGGATATTTATTAAGACAAAAAGTACAAAATGTTGAGTTCTTTTCAAAATTGTCGCTATTTTTGTTTATAGCGCAAAACATAAAAAATTGCAGAGATGATGAAAACCACCAAAAGAAAGCTCTATTTGTGGTTAAAAAAGAGATACATTTTATTTGCACGACCACGCAATTGTCAATTAAAGATATGCTGTGCCGAATCGCAAAAAATGGCCGGTCATTCAGCAGTCAATTCCTTTGGGGCTGAAGTGGTTAAAGCAAATCTTCAGTCATGTTTTCAACTTTCCATCTATTAAATCTTCTGCTCTTGTTGTTTTACCTTTGGATAGTAAAACATTTTTTTTCTTCCAGTATATATCTTATACGGCCCACTTCCTGTTTGTTGTCTGGTCATTAGCCTATGCTTATGACATCATGCACAGCTCTCTCTCTCTCTCTAACTCTTGTTAGAAATTATGTGTTAGCCAGAGTTTGAATTCAATTTGTTTTGTTTTTTTCCTGGGCTTCACTTTTAGTATATCTAAATCTGCTAGAGCATCTAATACTCATCTCTGCTGTCCAAAGGTGTTTCTGTTGCTCTTTCATCCAGAATGTACTCTAAGGCCCCGTACACACGACCAAATACATCTGTTCAAATCGGTCTGACAGACCGATTTGATCAGATTTGTCTGCTGGGCTGTTTTGGTTTGATCGCTGTACACACGATCAAACCAAAAAACCCCGCCGGCAGACAGCGCGGTGACGTGGCGATGACGTTGACGCCGCCACGTCACCGCACCAGGAAGTAAAACACTTCCGCGCATGCGTCGAATCCATTCGACGCATGTGCGAGCAGATATGTCTGCTGGTTAGCGTACTAACCAGCAGACATGTCGGACGGACGGATTCCCAGCAGACAGATTTTAAAGCATGCTTTAAAATCTGTCGGCTGGCCAAATCTGTCTGTCCCCCCGTACACACGATCGAATCTGTCTGCTGAAACGGTCTGTCAGACCGTTTTCAGCAGATAGATTTGATCGTGTGTACGCGGCCTAAAACAGGCATTCTAATAAGGGAGGTGTGTTACTGGCTAGATCACCAAGTGAAAACAGGGGAGGGGGAGGGAGCCTAAAAAAAGAGAACTAATACAGCCACATCTAATGACTGGTATGCTATATTATATTACACTTTTGGTTCTAGGTTTATTACTGCTTTAAGATGGCAGCATCTACTGAAACCAAACATTTTGGCTTTTAACAGCCTGACTATTTATACTCCCTTCCAATTCACCAGTTTAAACTTAGTGGAATTATCCTAATGACAATAAAACACGGCATATTTTAATGAATACACAATATTTCACAGTTTATATCATAAAATTAGCTTGTATTTGGATCTGTTTTTTTCCTGCGCTCATTTTGTGTTTGCGTTCAGTTTTCAGATGCTGGGCTTATGGTTAATGTGACATTATACACCAGTGTACCCAAGTGATTCCAGGAAGTGCAATTCATTTTGTGTGTCATTATGCATTTCTTATCCAAATGATTTTCAAAAATGATGTCATGTAGGACAGTTTATAGAGTTGGCTGGCTATTCTCCCAATAACGGAAATCTCTGAGAAACTAATTTAAACAGACTGACAATAAAAGATTTATAATTTACTATTTATTCATGGAGGACAGATGTCCATTTCCTGACATCGGCATCAATGCCTTTTTTATAACAATTGAAGTATGAGCCCTTATCGGAAATCAGTGGATTGGTTTGTACGGATGATGTTGCTGTAGGATGTTCATAGCCATGAACAGATAATTCTAACAGCAACCCTTCCAACAACCAATCATTATCAGTAGTGCTGACTTCAGGCATAGACTTGGACTTCATACAGTACTCTACTCTACCATGAAATGTAGATTGTAGTTGAGGTCTGTTATCACTGAAGAAACCCCTTCCTTAGCAGAAAGAGTTTAGATCTAAATTCTAAATGGCAGACATTTAGGCCCCTTTTACACCTGCGGACTGTTTCCCGTATTTCATCCATCTATTTTCAGATGAAATAAGACATACATGTATCCCTATGGGATAGCGGGTGTCAGTGGATGAACAGCCGCTGACACCCGATCTCATCAGTGTCAGCTATGCTCCGATTCTGTAAAAGGAGGAAAATCCCATAGTGGAGAGTGGAGATCTGACAGGGCGGTCCCAGGACAATCTGCTGGCTCAGTGAGGATCAATGGAGCGATCCCTGCTGATCAAGTGGATGAGACATGCACGGATCCTCACAGGATCCGTACATGTGAAAGGGCCCTTACGGTGAGATTTGCTAAAACTGAAATAAATCGAATCTGGTGCAGCTGTGCATATTAACCAAACAGTTTCTAACTTCAACTTGTTCAATTAAGCTTTGACAATGAGCCCCGGTTTACATCGGCGTGATTTGACATGTCAAATCACAGCCTATTGCCTGCAACGGCGCTGTCCCAATCGGTGCAATGCCGACTTTGCAGCGCCGCGCCAATTTTCAAATGTAGTTTCTGCACTAATTTTGGCGACTTTGGGGGCGATTTTAATAGACATTTATGCATGAACCTTCACATATGTCTTTAAAAATGGCCCCAAACTTGCACTGAAATGCGGGTTGGAAATCATGTCAATGAGGGCTAAAACTTAGAAGCTGATTAGTTACTATGCACAGCTGCACCAGATTCTGTATGCACCAGTTCTAGTAAATCTCCCCCTTAAGCCTCGTAAACATGGTACATTTGTTGGCAGCCTGGCAGGGGATTGTATGTTGACAGACTGTTGTCCTAAAATCTGACCGTTAGTATGCTACTTTTATCAATTGTTGTCCAACTTTTGGCCAACAAATGTTGTGATAATTATGATCTATTGTAGGATCTAGCAGAGAAAGGTCAGGCACTGGTGTAAGAAAGAGATCTTTAGCATGAGGTCTTGAGGGGGGACAGATTCAGGCACCCTCTCAATTTTAGGTTGTTTCGCCTAGAGCGATCCTCAAGCTCAGCTTTTTTGTGCCTTTCTTTCTCGCTTTCCTCGCTTGCGTCAATTAAATCATTGACTTTTGTGGTAATGTCAGTTATTGCATGCTCTACTTGGTTGACTCTCTCTCCCATTAAGGAAAGTTCAGCTGTGAATTTGTAAGAGTGGAAAACTCAGCATGAAGAGAGCCACGTAAAGAAAGCAGCATGTCTTTGAGCGGTGTGTCCAGGACAGGCTGGCTGAAGGTGGGGCAGCAAGGTCCATAAAAACATGGATGGGTGAGTTTAGGGTGAGGGAACTTGACTAGCCTGCACAGAGCCCTGACCTCAACCCAATAGAACACCTTTGGAGACTGTGAACCAGGCCTTCTCATCCACATCAGTGCCTGAACTCATAAATGCGCTTCTGGTCAAAAATTTCCATAGACACACTCCTAAACCTTGTGAACAGCCTTCCCAGAAGAGTTGAAGCTGTTATAGCTGCAAAAGGTGTGCCAACTCAATATTGAACCCTACGGACTAAGACTGGGATGCCATTAAAGTTCATGTGCGTGTAAAGGCAGGTGTCCCAATACTTTTGACAATATAGTGTAGATTCTGGGAGTAGGTTTGAATGCAAACAGATTTTTCAGGAATCCTGTGCAGATTGATAATAGCATATAAGTAGAAAGAGGCAGCTAGGTACCTGACACATGTGGGTAGACAAAAAGCCCTAAAAATTTGCATTTTATTCATAGTATTATCATTCCCACATTTGAATCTGATTTTATAGACCACCAAATTGCGATGTATTAAATGTAGGTTTGTGGAAAACACCACACAGCTGTTGCAGTGTGCTTGTGGAATGTTCAGCTTTCATTATGAATTGGGCTAATCAGCACCATAAACATGAAATGGCTTCTGTTGTCAGAGAGATTTCATACTAGAAATGAATTACAGTGTGCCGCTTGGCACAATGCATCATAAAATGAAGCACGTAGGAGTAGAACAAAGCACTAAGAAAGGGAACAAAGCCTTTGAAAAATGGCAATAGCCTTCAATAATCTATGAGTGTTTTTACAGTGTTGGAACAGATATCTTTGCCTTCCACTATCTTTGCCGGACTTGCTGTGTATTTTTCATGAGCTGAGGGTGATCTGCACAAACACTGGCTACTAAGGGCTTCATTGAGCTAAAACACAGTGGAGCTAATATATTTCTACTGTGTGGGAAACTGTTGGCATTGTATGTGGTGGGTTTGTATAACCTTCTGTGTAAATCTTCAATAACATTTTGAAAATAGCTATAACAGCATTATTTCTTTTATGGCACTTTATTCTAGAAGGACAAGTGAAACTTAAAAAATTTGAAGATTGTGCAAAAGTTCATTTATTTTACTAATTCAAGTTAAAAGGTGAAACTAATATATGAGATAGACTCATTACATGCAAAGCAAGATAGTTCAAGCCGTGATTTGTTGTAATTGTGATGATTATGGCTTACAGCTCATGAAAACCCCAAATCCACAATCTCAGAAAATTAGAATATTACATGCAATCATTAAAGCAAGCATTGTACATAGAACAATATCGGACCTCTGAAAGTATAAGCATGCATATGTACTCAGTACTTCTTTTGGGTCCCTTTTGCAGCAATTACTGCCTCAATGCGGCGTGTCATGGAAGCTATCAGCCTGTGGCACTGCTCAGGTGTTGTGGAAGACCAGGATGCTTTAATAGTGGCCTTTAGCTCTTCTGCATTGTTCGTTCTCATGTCTCTCATCTTTCTCTTGGCAATGCCCCATAGATTCTCTATGGGGTTCAGGTCAAGCGAGTTTGCTGGCCAATCAAGCACAGTAATCCCACAGTCACTGAACCAGGTTTTGGTGGTTTTGGCAGCGTGGACAGGTGCCAAGTCCTGCTGGAAAATTAAGTCTACATCCCCATAGAGCTCGTCTGCGGAAGGAAGCATGAAGTGCTCCAAAATCTCCTGGTAGACGGCTGCATTGACCCTGGACTTAATGAAGCTCAGTGGACCAACACCAGCAGGTGACACGGCTCCCCAAATCATCACAGACTGTGGAAACTTCACACTGGACTAGTGTTGCTCACGAATATTCGCATTGCAAATATTCGTTACGAATATTGCATATTCGAGTATTCGCGAATAACTCGAATATCGCGGTGAATATTCGCTATTGCGAATATTCGTATTTTTTCAAATTTATTTTTAAAACAGATCACATCCTAGTGATCTCCATCGACGTCTAAAAGCATTGCTGGTATGATTAGAGACCCTGGGCCGAGTAGCTGAGGCGATCCTTTTATGTTGCCGAATATTTGCAATGCGAATATTCGCGAATACTTTCTCTGCCCTTCTTTTGCATTAGAGCCAATCAGAGTTCTCCTACCACAGTTGTCAGAGGTTAGCAACCTCCATAACAACCAATAGGAACCTGCCTGCACGACCATTATATAAGATCACTCCCAGCAGTATTTCAGTGCAGATTCACAAGGTGGCTAGAGAGAGTGGAGTGTTTCTGTGCGTTTTTCCTGTGTATTGCGATCTTAGAGCTTAGCATTGTGCATCCTATAGGAAATGATCTCCGTTTTCGCGTGTTGTTCGCGCGCATGCGCATGCACAGACGAGAATTTTGCAATCAATTTCGCATTCGCATTAGCGAAATTTCGCAATTTTTTTTTTTGATAAAATATCACGAATATTCGATATTAACAAATATTTTACGAATATTCTTCTATATATTCGTGAAATATCGCAAAATCGAATATGGCATATTCCGCTCAACACTACACTGGACTTCAAGCATCTTGCAGTGGGTGCCTCTCCATTCATCCTCCATACTCTGGCTCCTTGTTTTTCAAATGAGATGCAAAATTTGCTCTCATCAGAAAAGAGGACTTTGGACCACTGAGCAACAGACCAGGTCTGTTTTTCTTTAGCCCAGGTAAGACGCTTCTGACGTTGTTTTGTTGTTCAGGAGTGGCTTGACAAGAGGAATACGACATTTAAAGCCCATGTCCAGGATCCGTCTGTGTGTGGTGGCTCTTGATGCACGGACTCCAGCCTCAGTCCACTCCTTGTGAAAGTCCCCAACCCTTTAATGGCCTTTTCCTGACAATTCTCTCCAGGCTGCGGTCATCCCTGCTACTTGTGCACCTTTTTCTTCCACACTTTTTCCTTCCACATAACTTTCTATTAATGTGCTTTGATACAGCACTTTGGGAACATCCAACTTCTTTTGCAATTATCCTTTGAGGCTTTCCCTCCTTATGGAGGGTGTCAATGATGGTTTTCAAGCGGATTAGCTTGAAAAAGGTGCGCGCTGTGTGTTTCTCCAACTAACCACAGCCCTAGCACTGAAACAAGTTGCATTGCGGTCCGTCGTAGTGGCGTCATCCTCACCCCCCACGCCGCAGTTTCCCAGCGTGCGTTCCAGCCCTCTGTCTGGACACTGTGTACCTCACCCGGAATACACTGATGGTGATAGCCAGGCAGCTACTTCCTTCTATACAGCACAAGCGCTGTGAATGAAAACAGGGGACTCCCATATCTCGGCTGGCATTTGATTGACCTCAGGACCTTATCTACATGCCTGTACTCTACTACCTCCATGTGAGTGCTTTAATGTTGTTTCTTTCATTAAAGTTTGCAGTTTTCTAAGTGGCGCCTGTTTTGTCTCTTCTTCTGTTCCATGTTTGGAGCTTTGCTTCAGCTCCCCATACAAGGCTGCCCGCATCCAATGACTGCTTCTCACACTAAAGCTTTTTTAGTTTAAAGGACTTACTGTTTGGAAAATTAACACATCTGTTGTCTGTGTGCGCCATTATTGTAAATATTACTGCATAAAAATGGTTTTCTGCACAACTGTCAGGTCAGCAGTCTTTCATGATTGTGATTCCTACTGAACCAGACTGAGAGACCATTTAAAGGCTCAGGAACCCTTTGCAGGTGTTATGGCTTAATTATGGCTTAATTAGCTGATTAGAGTAGGACACTTTAAGGCTCCTTACACACGGAGCGGTCTGTTTTTCGGTCCGCTCCGTGTGTCCGTCAGCTCAGCGGGGGGGTTTCCGCTCAGCTGTCGGCGGACGGGGCAGTCCCCGCACACTGTGCAGGGACCAACCCTGTCTCTCCTCTGCTCTCCCCTATGTGGAGTCGGATGGAAACGGACCGTCTGTCCGTTTGCATCCGATCCGTTTGGCCGGACGGAAGAAAAATAGGGCATTCTTCTGTCCGCAAAAATGGATGCGGATCTAGCGGACGTTAGCGAATGCATCATCCGCTAACGGATCCGCTCCCATAGGGGTTCATTACAAGTCCGTAAACGGACTTGTAATGAACGGACGAGCGGAGAGGAAGTGTGAAAGGACCCTTAGTCTAGAATATTTCACAATATTTACATTTTCTGAGATTGTGAATTTGGGGTTTTCATGAGCTGTAAGCCATAATCATCACAATTATGACAAATCACGATTTGAACTATTTTGCTTTGCATGTAATGAGTCTATCTCATATATTAGTTTCACCTTTTAAGTTGTATTAGTGAAATAAATGAACTTTTGCACCATATTCAAATGTTTTGAGTTTCACCTGTAGGTGTAACAGATAACAGGATCTGGAAAATTATAAATGTATCCCAAAAAATACTTAAAGTAGGGAGGGTTATAACCCCTGTTTGATTTTTTTTTTTTGCCATCTGTGTCCCATTGTGGAGATTTCCCTTCACTTCCTGTTACATGGCTAAACAGGAAGTGAGGGGAAATCCCTGCAAATTAAGCACTGGAGGGCTTTGTTCCAAAGTAAGCATTTCATAATCCGATACATACTAGCACATTATGCAATTGCCTTACCTTTTTTTTTTTAAACACCCACGGTTTACTACCGCTTTAGGCCCCTTTCACACATGCCTTCAGTTTGTTTCATCAGTTCACTCAAGTTTTTTCAAAGAAAAAAATTATAAGTTTACATCAGTTTTTCATCAGTTAACATCAGTTTTTCATCAGCTTTTACATCAGTTCTTTACATCCACTTAAGCACTTGAGTAAAATTCTCGTGGCGTAACATCATCTTTCACATAATAAAAAATAATTGGGCTTACTTTATTTATTTTTTATTCATGGAAGTGTACTTTTTCACAAAAAATTGCGTTTGAAAGACCGCTGTGCAAATGAGTGAGACATTGGCACCCGCGGTCTCGCACCTCATAAATCAATCATTTAAGGAAGGCATGGTCCCGACCTCCCTAAAACAAGGCGTAATAAAACCCATTTAAAAAAAAAAACCTCGACCCAAAGAACCCAAACCACCGCCGATCTATAACAGGGCTCAGCGTCTTCTCCAAGGTCATGGAGAAAGTTGTAGTGCAACAGCTACAACAGCATTTAGACACCCACAAACTACTGGACCCACTACAATCGGGTTTCCAGCAAGGTCACGGCACGGAAACAGCACTTCTCAAAATATGAGATGACGCTATCGAAGCAGCAGACGAAGGAGAATCCTGTCTTCTGATACTGCTGGACCTTAGTGCGGCATTTGACACAGTAGATCACAAAATCTTCCTGACTCAGCTCACAGAAGTAGCCAGAGTCGCAGACTCAGATCTACCCTGGTTCTCATCATTTCTGGAAAATCGATCCCAGACAGTGAAACTAGGACATTTCACTTCAAAAGCACGTACTCTGACATGTGAAGTCCCTCAAGGGCCCCCCTGTCACTCGTGTTATTCAATATTTACCTTCGCCCACTCCTCAAAATTATCAGTAACCAGGATCTACTCTACCATTCCTACGCCGATGATACTCTACTTTCGTATAAACAACAAAAAGGACCATTATTTCGGACTAGAAAAATCCCTCAAAAATCCCAGACAACTGGATGACGGAGAGTCACCTCAAACTTAATGAATCAAAAACAGAACTCCTTCTGGTCCATCCAAACACAAAAAGATCGGCCATGGACAGACCATCACCCCCAGCACCAAAGTCAAAAGTCTAGGAGTAATTTTTGACTGGATGCTTAAATTGGGTCAGTAGTCAGCGGGTCTCATCATCTCCTGCTTCTACTGAGAAGACTCGTGCTCTTCATTCCGAAAAAAGACCCCACAGTAGTAGTGGGAACACTAATAAACTCCAAGCTCGACTATGCTAACTCCATGTACCTAGGTCTCCCAAAATACCAGATTTCTTGTCTGCAAGTCGTCCAGAACACGGCAGCGCTACTGGTAACAGGCAAAAAACCCTGGGAATCAATTTCCCCCTCCCTGAGGTCCCTCCATTGGCTGCCCATCAAGGACCGAATCACATTCAAGGCCCTCTGCCTGACACACAAATGTGTACAAGGCATCGCTCCCCAATATCTAGGTGATAAAATAAAATACCACAACCCCAATCGCGTTCTCCGATCAGCTAACCAAAATCTACTACAAATCCCCAAGGCCCGTTACAAGAGCAAAGGAGAACGAAGATTTACAGTCCAAGGACCTAGACTGTGGAACTCATTACCAACTCATATCACTCACTTAAATACATAAATGTCATAAAATATTGTGACAACTACCATTTTATTTTCTAGGGTCTCTTCTAAAAAAATATATATATAACGTTTGGGGGTTCGAAGTAATTTTCACGCAAAAAAATACAGATTTTAACTTGTGAGCAACAAATGCCAGAAAAAGGTTCAGTCTTTAAGTGGTTAAACTGACCTCATCTAGTAAAGTTCATTTTTTTGACCATAAGAACCGAGAGACACATTTATCTCTTCTCTATCTCTCTGTGCTGAGGAATGTCTTTTTTTGACTGCGCTGTCTCTGCACTGTTTACCCACTTCAATACAGGGCTTTAAAACCCACCTCCTTCCCGGGCCTATTCTGGCACTTCTCTCCTACATGTACAAATCATCATTCTTTTGCTAGAAAATTACTCAGGGAATAAAATGGCAGTCATTGCAACTTTTTATCTTGCACCGTATTTGCACAATAATTTTTCAAACTGCTTTTTTTTGTAAAAAAAATGGTTTCATAAATTAAAAAATAACAAAACAGTAATGTTAGCCCAATTTTTTGCTAAAATATGAAAGATGATGTTACGCCGAGTAAATAGATACCTAACATTTCATGCTATAAAATTGCGTACACTCATGGAATGGCGCCAAACTTTGTTACTTAAAAATCTCCATAGGCGATACTTAAACATTTTTACCAGTTACCAGTTTAGCGTTACAGAGGAGGTCTAGTGCTAGAATTGTTGCACACACTCTAACGCATGCGGCGACACCTCACATGTGTGGTTTGAACGACGTTTACATACGTGGGTGGGACTTACATGTGCGTACGCTTCTGAGCACGAGCTACCGGGGACAGGGGCGTTTAATTTTTTTTATTATTATTATTTATTTTTTATTTTATTATTTTTTTATTTTTTACACTTTTTTTTTTCATTTTTTTTTCAATCGCTTTTATTCCTATTACAAGGAATTTAAACATCCCTTGTAATAGGAATGTGTGTGACAGGTCCTCTTTAGGGAGAGATGCGGGGTCAATAAGTCCTCACATCTCTCCTCCAGGCTGGAAAGAATGAGATCGTTAAAAAAAAATTCACAGGTCTCATTCAAACTAGCTGCAATTGCGGTTTGTTTACTTACGGGGACCCGGGCGTGACGTCATCACATCGCGCCCGGGCCTCCGACGGTCATAGAGATGACTGGTGACCATCTAGTCACCAGTCATCTCTATGGCAAACATCCGGCAGACGGGATCATCTCTCCGGGCTCCCGATGGGACGGGAGAGCCCGGAGAAGCACCAGATGGCGGCGGGAGGGGGGATGTCCCCTCCCGCCGCCTGTAAGAACGATCTAGCGGCGGAACCGCCGCTAAAAAAATAATATCTCAATGATGCCTCTGGGTGCGGAGATATCCCCCCGCAAAGTCCAGGCCGTAATATGACGTCCACCTCGGATAACAGGTTCCCGTTTTGAACGTAATATGACGGTGGGCGGGTATCAAGTGGTTACATAGAATCGGGGAAATGTCAGTTCAGATTGACAGGGGTTGAATCAAGATCTTTTTTTCATGATTATTCGCGCAGCTCTAGTATGCCTGTGTATGTGGGGGGGTGGGAAGGCTCACATTTATTTTTACATTTTTTTAATTTTCATGTGTTTTGTTTTTTTTACTTATGATTTTATTTTAATTACATAGGGGACGTTATTTTTCGTGACGTTAAAAATGGGCATTAAAAATTTAGAACATGCTCTAAATTTTGGCGTTGTTTTTCACGTCGTAAAAAATGGTCGTGTGTAGGCTTTAACGACGTGAAAATAACGCGCATGCTCAGAAGCAAGTTATGAGACGGAAGCGCTCATTCTGGTAAAACTAGCAATCGTAATGGAGATAGCACATTCATCACGCTGTAACAGACTGAAAAGCATGAATTGTCTCTCACCAAACACAAAATCAGCAAAAGCAGCCCCAAGGGTGGCGCCATCCGAATGGAACTTGCCCTTTATAGTGCCATTGTATGTGTTGTATACCACCGCGCTTTTCTAGAGCATTTTTGTTTTTACGATCGTGTGAAGGCAAGGCAGGCTTAACAATAATCCGGTTGAAAAAAACATGTTTTTTTTCTAGACCATTAAAAACGGTCGTGTGTATGCGGCATTATTGTCGGCTCTGTTTTTTTTATACTTAATAGCGCCAAGAAAGAGCTGTCATTCTGTCCCACCACTAAATTAAGGGGGCGGGGTCACCCAGTGAAAAAATACCCTGTGTTTAATTTAGTGGCGGGACCGAATGAAAGCTCCTTCCCGGGTGCTATTACGTATAGAAAAAAAACAGCCAACAATTAAGCTGACAATGACAGTCGGCGTCGGCACTATATATACATTTCTTCACCTCTCCTGCCACAATCCCCCCTGGTGACTGGTTGCCCCTAACAACCAATGCAAAATGAATTAGAAACTGACCATTTCGTTCTTTTTGACGGATGAAAAATAGGGCTTTCATCCGTTCAAAAAAACAGATGGTGATGGAAGCGGTTGAAAACAGATGATCATCCGTTGTCGTCCGTTTATACATAGAGATGCATTAATGCCCGTTTTTCATCTGCCAACGGATTGACGAAAAAAGGACAAACGGTCCGTACGTGTGAAAGGAGCCTAAAGTGAAATAAAAATGATTTTAGATTTTATTTGAATGAGTTTAGAGAACATGACTGTTCTTTGGAAGTGAATTCCAGAGTTTTGGAGCATAGCATAGGGGAATGCTCTGTTTCCCACCAAGTGTAGGTGGGTAGGGGACACACACAGAAGACCAGAATTTGATGACCGGAGGTTACAAGGGGGCAGTAAGTTGATAAAAATTCAGACAGATAATGTGGTGCCAGGCCACGGAGAGACTGAGGCCGCGTACACACGGCAGAGAACCTTGACGGGCAGAACACATCGTTCCGCCCGTCGAGGTTCTCTCCCGGCCGTCGAATTCGGCGACCCGCCCGTCGGGAATGGCAACCAGCCATTCTTCCAGGCGGGCCGTCGAGGAAATAGAGAGCGTGCTCTCTATTTCGGCTCGACGGGCTTCCCGACGGGAAGCTCGCCGAGACCGTACACACGGCCGAGGTCCTCGCTGGAATGTGCATTCCAGCGAGGTTCTCGCTGATTTTCAGCGAGAACCTCGGCCGTGTGTAGGGCGCCTTACAGGTGAACAAGAGGATCTTCAAATCAATGCAAAACCTGAAGGGAAGCAAGTGCAAGGACTCCAGGATAGGGATAATATGATCACTTGTACCAGACTTAGGCTGCATTCACACCTGAGCGTAGCATTTTGCCGCAATTTTGAGGCGTTTTTTACCACGTTTTGTTGCGGTAATTACAACGTTTTTTACCGCAATTTGTCGCAGCGTTTTTTACCGCGATTTTGGACATGTCTAGGGTCACCAATGTTAAAAACAGAAAAACGCCCAAATACGCTCAATTCGAGCGACAAAAAAGGGTCCAGAACTTGTTTAAGCTTCAGGCGTTCGGCGTCAGGCGTTTTGTAGTGGAGATGTGAACCATGTCCATAGAGAATAATGTATTTTTTCCCCTCCAGCGTTTTGAAGCTTCATGCTTCAGGCGACAAAATGCTCAGGTGTGAATGCAGCCTTAGGGTTCTGGCTGCAGAATTTTGTACATATTGTAGTCGATTAATAGTGAATTTAGATACACCAGTGAGTAGAGCATTGCAGTAGTCGAGTTGGAAGAACACAAATGTATAGATCAGTTTTTCAGCTACAGTGTATGATAGCATAGGACACCGTTGAGCAATGTTTCTCAAGTGAAAAAAAAAAAGATGTTTTGACAACATTTTGTACATGTGGATCAAAGGTTAAGCTAGCATTAAATATCACCCCTAGGTTTTTCAATTTAGACTAAAGCTTACTTACAGGGCCATTTATAGATAAGCTATCAGGACTGGCCTTACATAATGGATGTGGGGGTGCCAATAAGCATCACATGTCACAGTTTAATCGTAGGAAATTATGGGCCATCCGATCTTTTATATCATGAATACAGTTAGATAGGAAAGAAGCAGACAAAGTACAATCTGGTTTAATGTGGATGTAAATCTGAGTGTTGTCAGCATAGAGGTGATAATTGAGCCCATGAGATCTAAGCAATTGGCCAAGTGGGAAACTATAAATGATAACAAGTAAGGGACTTAAGATAGAGCCCTGAGGGACACCGAACTTGACTGGACCAACATCAGACTGGAATCCGCCAAGAGAAACAAAGTGACGGTGATCAGTAAGATATGAATAAAAAAAATTCAGAGACAATTCTGAGACTCCAAATACAAATTTGGTTTCAGAATTCTGAAGGTCTGAGGATTTTGCTTGTTTATCAGGAAAATAAATTCCAGGTACACGCCGTGTACACGCGATTGGAAATTCCGTGTATTTTTTCCCAGACGGAATTTTGGCCCAAACTTGTGTTGCATACATACGGTGACACAAATGTTGTCGGATATTCCGAACGCCAAGAACGCAGTGACGTACAATACTACGATGAGCTGAGAAAAATTAAGTTTAATGATTCCGAGCATGCAAAGGATTTTTGTGCGTCGGAATTTGCATACAGACAATCGGAACTTTTGAGAACCAGCTCTAAAATTTTTGCTGTCCGAAATTCCGACAGAAAATTTCCAATGAGGCTTACACACTGTCGGAATTTCCGACCAAGATCTCACATTGAACATTTCTTGTCGGAAATTCCGATCTTGTTTATGTGGCATTACAGTGAGATCTAAACCACCATCAGAGTGAAACCTGCCTTGGAAGTCTGAACGTGATTTTGACAAAAGAAAAAGAAAGACAGGACATTTTATCCTCACTGGCCTGATAAGTTGTTTGGATCCTTCATTTCAGTGTTTCAAGTTAAAATAAGTCTTCGGCTAACCCAAACTCGCTTCTTTGCCACCCTGCTATTCACCAACTGTCCTTTTAAACCACCTTGTATTTCTGAGTATTGGGGAGCATATGACTTTGCCTAAGTTCTTTTGTAGGTTCTACCACAGACCAAAACAAAACAAAACTTCCTGCTGCAAGCTGCAGCAGATGAAACAGAGAAAGTGGACTATAAAGAGAACAAGTTACTTTTCCCTGACTACTTTAAAAACATTAAAGTTCCTTCCCACTGTACTTCGGTTTCAGCCAGAACATTTCACACGTTTTCATATAAGCACAGGGCAATGAGAGAACAGTTATGTAATAGTTATTTTGGTATATATCTGCAATATTTATTCCGCTTTCAAACACCTATCTACTATAGTTACTCAAACTGTTTATGTAGAACATTCTTTATTTATTGCAGTGTTCCTGGAAGTCAACTCTAGTTGGCATTCAAGTCACATAGGGTCACCTAGTTCACTATATATTGTAATCTTGTGTTGTTTAATTGCTCCCTTAGGCTTACTTTGCTCTTATAGATTAAATTCAATTCATTTGATGTATATTATAATATGCTTTGATGTCTTCTTTGTATAGAAAAAACTGATGTCTTCATTGTAAAGAAAATATTAAGTAAATGTAAACACTGATGCAATGAACATGGTTGATTTGGAAAAAGAGATCTTTTTATCTATCCAATAGGACATTTTTGATATTTGTATTTTTTAGGAGTAAAAATCATTCTATGTATAATTACGTGTAATCCCCCAGACCAGGGGTCTCCAAACTTTTCAAAACGAGGGCCACATTGTAGATTTTACAAGTATTCGGGGGCCAAAAAAAAAAATCAGTTATGTATAAAATATCAGCGGTGTCCTCATCAGTGTCCCCATCAGCGGTGTCCCCATCAGCAGCATCCCCATCAGCAGCGTCCCCATCAGCGTCCCCATCAGTGGTGTCCCCATGTCCCCATCAGCAGCGTCCCCATCAGCAGCGTCCCCATTAGCAGCGTCCCCATCAGCAGCGTCCCCATCAGCAGCGTCCCCATCAGTGGTGTCCCCATCAAAAGCATCCCCATCAGCAGTGACCCCATCAGTGGTGTCCCCATGAGCAGTGTTCCCATCAACAGCGTCCCCATCAACAGCGTCCCCATCAGCAGCGTTCCCATCAGCAGCGTCCCCATCAGTGGTGTCCCCATCAAAAGCATCCCCATCAGCAGTGACCCCATTAGTGGTGTCCCCATGAGCAGTGTTCCCATCAACAGCATCCCCATCAACAGCGTCCCCATCAACAGCATCCCCATCAGCAGCGTCCCCATCTGCAGAGTCCCCATCTGCAGCGTCCCCATCAGCAGCGTCCCCATCTGCAGCGTCCCCATCAGCAGCGTCCCCATCAGCAGCGTCCCCATCAGCAGCGACCCCATCAGCAGCGACCCCATCAGCAGTGACCCCATCAGTGGTGTCCCCATGTCCCCATCAGCAGCGTCCCCATCAACAGCATCCCCATCAGCAGTGTCCCCATCAGCAGTGACCCCATCAGTAGTCTCCCCATGTCCCTATCAGCAGTGTCCCCATGTCCCCATCAGCAGTGTCCCCATGTCCCCATCAGCAGTGTCCCCATATCCCCATCAGCAGTGTCCCTATGTCCCCATCAGCGGTGTCCCCATCAACAGCATCCCCATCAGCGGTGTCCCCATTAGTGGTGTCCCCAGCAGTGTTCCCATCAGCACAGCAATGTCCCCAGAAATATCCCCATTAGCACAGCAATGTAGCAGTCTCCCCTGTAGTGTGCTTATCAGTGTTGTGCAACACGATAACACGATCAGCCTCTGACCTCCATACTAGCTGACTTCAGCTCTTCTGCAGCTCCCTTCTCCGAGTCCCCTCTTCCCGCCCGATGTTTGAAGTTAGGCTCCTTCCACGAGTGACGTCAGGTGCGGCACCTCCCCTCTTCCCGCCCGATGTTTGTTAGGATCCTTCTACGAGTGTAGCAGTGGGCGGGAAGAGGGGAGGTGCCGCACCTGACGTCACTCGTGGAAGGAGCCTAACTTCAAACAGCGGGCATGAAGCGGGGAGGTGCCGCACCTGACGTCACTCGTGGAAGGAGCCTAACTTTAAACAGCGGGCGGGAAGAGGGGAGGTGCCGCACCTTGGGTTCTCTTGTGAAAAAAAAAATACAACAGCGTGACAGCATGGGCGGCTTTGCGGGCCGGATAAAACACGCACGCGGGCCGGATGTGGCCCGCAGGCCGGGGTTTGGAGACCCCTGCCCCAGACCAAGCAAATGTCATTTTGATGACAATCCAAGTTTTCAATGCAAATATCAGAGTATAACAAGCAGATGGAATCTTTTACTTGTTTCACACATACTAGCACAGTGGTTCTCAACCTTTCTAGTGCCGTGACCCCTTGATAACATTTCCCAAGCTGTAGGGACCCCCAACGATAGAATTTTCATAGCGTGGGTTGTCAGCGCCCCTAACCCTTGGACATTTAGGGCTCCCTGAGTCCCTTCCACTCATACCATATTAAAACCCCTTCTGATAAATTGTATGATATTACACTCACTTTTTGTTCTCCTTTTCTTTCCCTTTTATCTCTCTATCTTAATTTAATTTATTTTGTATTCCCATCCCTTCTAGCTGTCTTTCCTATTCTTTCTCTTATTCCTTCTCTCCCTCTCCCTTCCATGTAGTCTCTATTTTTATGCCTTCTCTTACTCCTTGGGGGGAGTAGGGATGAGTGGTAGTGCTGGCGGGGAGTTCTTGATCAAGATCACCTGCTGACTTGAGAGCTGTAGTGGGGACTTTAAATGGCAACTTTAATCACATAAAAACATCTTCCCGCCCGATGTTTGAAGTTAGGCTCCTTCCACGAGTGACGTCAGGTGCGGCACCTCCCCTCTTCCCGCCCGATGTTTGTTAGGATCCTTCTACGAGTGTAGCAGTGGGCGGGAAGAGGGTAGGTGCCGCACCTGACGTCACTCGTGGAAGGAGCCTAACTTCAAACAGCGGGCATGAAGCGGGGAGGTGCCGCACCTGACGTCACTAGTGGAAGGAGCCTAACTTTAAACAGCGGGCGGGAAGAGGGGAGGTGCCGCACCTTGGGTTCTCTTGTGAAAAAAAAAATACAACAGCGTGACAGCATGGGCGGCTTTGCGGGCCGGATAAAACACGCACGCGGGCCGGATGTGGCCCGCAGGCCGGGGTTTGGAGACCCCTGCCCCAGACCAAGCAAATGTCATTTTGATGACAATCCAAGTTTTCAATGCAAATATCAGAGTATAACAAGCAGATGGAATCTTTTACTTGTTTCACACATACTAGCACAGTGGTTCTCAACCTCTCTAGTGCCGTGACCCCTTGATAACATTTCCCAAGCTGTAGGGACCCCCAACGATAGAATTTTCATAGCGTGGGTTGTCAGCGCCCCTAACCCTTGGACATTTAGGGCTCCCTGAGTCCCTTCCACTCATACCATATTAAAACCCCTTCTAATAAATTGTATGATATTACACTCACTTTTTGTTCTCCTTTTCTTTCCCTTTTATCTCTCTATCTTAATTTAATTTATTTTGTATTCCCATCCCTTCTAGCTGTCTTTCCTATTCTTTCTCTTATTCCTTCTCTCCCTCTCCCTTCCATGTAGTCTCTATTTTTATGCCTTCTCTTACTCCTTGGGGGGAGTAGGGATGAGTGGTAGTGCTGGCGGGGAGTTCTTGATCAAGATCACCTGCTGACTTGAGAGCTGTAGTGGGGACTTTAAATGGCAACTTTAATCACATAAAAACATCTTCCCGCCCGATGTTTGAAGTTAGGCTCCTTCCACGAGTGACGTCAGGTGCGGCACCTCCCCTCTTCCCGCCCGATGTTTGTTAGGATCCTTCTACGAGTGTAGCAGTGGGCGGGAAGAGGGTAGGTGCCGCACCTGACGTCACTCGTGGAAGGAGCCTAACTTCAAACAGCGGGCATGAAGCGGGGAGGTGCCGCACCTGACGTCACTAGTGGAAGGAGCCTAACTTTAAACAGCGGGCGGGAAGAGGGGAGGTGCCGCACCTTGGGTTCTCTTGTGAAAAAAAAAATACAACAGCGTGACAGCATGGGCGGCTTTGCGGGCCGGATAAAACACGCACGCGGGCCGGATGTGGCCCGCAGGCCGGGGTTTGGAGACCCCTGCCCCAGACCAAGCAAATGTCATTTTGATGACAATCCAAGTTTTCAATGCAAATATCAGAGTATAACAAGCAGATGGAATCTTTTACTTGTTTCACACATACTAGCACAGTGGTTCTCAACCTCTCTAGTGCCGTGACCCCTTGATAACATTTCCCAAGCTGTAGGGACCCCCAACGATAGAATTTTCATAGCGTGGGTTGTCAGCGCCCCTAACCCTTGGACATTTAGGGCTCCCTGAGTCCCTTCCACTCATACCATATTAAAACCCCTTCTAATAAATTGTATGATATTACACTCACTTTTTGTTCTCCTTTTCTTTCCCTTTTATCTCTCTATCTTAATTTAATTTATTTTGTATTCCCATCCCTTCTAGCTGTCTTTCCTATTCTTTCTCTTATTCCTTCTCTCCCTCTCCCTTCCATGTAGTCTCTATTTTTATGCCTTCTCTTACTCCTTGGGGGGAGTAGGGATGAGTGGTAGTGCTGGCGGGGAGTTCTTGATCAAGATCACCTGCTGACTTGAGAGCTGTAGTGGGGACTTTAAATGGCAACTTTAATCACAGTGAGTGTTACTCACTGTGTCTCCAGCTATGTAGTGTCTCGCAGCAGTGACCCCTATGCTGAAATCAGAAGATAGGGTCTTCTCCAGCCCCTCCCACTTCACACTCCTTACCAGTCAGCTGACCTCTAGTCTCTGCTTGCCCCACAGCCATGTTGTGAACTGAATGGGTGGCCACAGGCCCCAGGAACTGCTCTGCTGGGCATCTGCAAAAGGGATGTGAGTGCTGCGGGCTTCAGGAACAGCCCAGGATTTGGTGACCCCTGGCAAATTGTCATTTGATCCCCAAGGGGGTCCCAACCCCAGGTTGAAAACCACTGTACTAGCACTTAATCACAGAATCATAAAGTGCTGTCAACCTGACACTCGTTTTGTCTGTATGTCTGAGTGACAAGCTGGATGTGCTTCCAAGGAATCTTCTGCTAGCAAGATTGGATCAGTGGTAGCATTTATTTAGTACCCATAATTAGGGCTGGGGTAAAAAAATAGTTTTGAATTGTGAATCTTGTTGCAAGGTCATATAAATTCAGATTTTCTTCCCCAGGACCGGCGCGGGCACCGCGCAAGTCCTGAGGAGCGGGCAGGAGTTTTTAGGCGAGGCCGCGGCTTTGGCCTAGTCCATGAGGCCGGACGCTGTGGACTAGGCCGAAGCTGTGGCCATGCCTAAAAACTCCTGCCCACAGCTCCCCAGGACCAGCGCTGACACCACACCAGTCCTGAGGAGCTGCGGGCAGGAGTTTTTAGGGGAAACCATGGCTTCGGCCTAGTCTGCGAGGCCAGACGCTGTGGACTAGGCCAAAGCCACAGCCTCTCCTAAAAACTCCTGCCCGCTGCTCCTCAGGACCAGCTCCTTTTGTCCATCAAAAAAAAACCTTGATTCAAATCGTAATTCATTTTTTTTTTTTAATTACTGATTTTTTTAGGTGGAAATATTGACCAGCTCTACCCATAATCCTCCCCTGCATTACAGTTTTTACACCCCTGCAATGCCAAATTAACTTCATTTCAGACTCACATTTCTGAACTGACGGTGAGATAGATAGCAGGCGCCGGTAGCATGAGTTTGAAATAATTCTAGGGACTCAAGTTTTGTGCAGACAGGAAAAGTGTGGATTGAGTTTGTGCACGTTCTTAAGCATGTAGCAATAATTAGATACAGACCACATAAGGCAGAAAATAGAGTAAAATGTATTTTAAGTTTGGAGCTAGAGGACTATGCAAAGCAAGTCCATTTCTTGGCACAGGCAGACAGTCTATAGACCACACACCATAAAGACCCACAAGCTTAATCAATAAAGCAAAGAGCAGAGTTCAGCAGCCCATCATAACTGATACAATTAATTTTTTAGCGATCTCTCCTGTAATTAAAATGATAAATTATACTTAACTGTTTATTATAGACTACTATACTTTATACTTTTGGTTTGCTCTTTGAACCATCTTATTGAATGAATACAGAAGTTATTTTCCTGTTTGATGTTGATTGCTGCTTCCAGTGGTTAGAAGTAAGTAAAGGTACATTTACTAACAGGACTGGACAACTGAGCAGAGCCACTAAATAAAGCTTTGAGTGGAATTATGTTTAACCACATGCTGACTGCTGCACGGCAATATAGGTTGGCACAATGGCAGCGGTAAGCAAATAGGCGTACAGGTATGCCCCCTTTAATTTGGCTGTTAGTGGGCGCGTGCATGCCTGCCGCGTACTCCATGAGCGTGCCCGTGTGATTGTCAGACTTGATGTTCAACGAAGGCCCGCGATCGTGAAATGAAAAGGCAGAACGGGGAGATACAAGGCATTTCCGTGTTCCGCCTAGTGACATGACATGGATCTACTGCTCCCTGTCATTGGGAGCAGTGATCGTTTTCATGTCAGTGGTATCCCATCCTCCCCACCGTTAGAATCACTCCCTAGGATACGCTTAGCCCCTTGATCACACCCTAGTGTTTAAACCCTTCCCTGCCAATGTCATTTACAGCATTTTTATAGCACTGATCGCTGTATAAATGACAATGGTCCCAAACAAGGGTCAAAAGTGTCCGATGTTTCCGCTATAATGTCGCAGTCACAATACAATTTGCAGATCGCCGCCATTACTAGTGAAAAAAAATAATAATAAAAATACCATAAATCTATCTATTTTTTACGTAGTTTGCGTAAGCGTATGTCCGGTGTAAAGTTACCCCTGCTCTATGACGCGTAGCCAATGTTAGGTATGGACGTCGGAACAGCGTCAAATTTTTCACGTTTTACGTCGTTTGGGTAAGTCGTCCATAAATGGGGCTGTGCGTAAATTACGCTCACATTGAAAGCATTGAGTAGTTGCGGCGTAATTAGGAGCATGGGCACTGGGATACGTCCACGGACGGTGCATGTGCCGTTCGGAAAAAAAAACGTCAGTTACGTGGGGTCACGAGTAATTTACATAAAACACGCCCACCTCTTCCACATTTGACTTAGGCGCGCTTACGCCGGCACATTTACGCTACACCACCGTAACTTAGGACGCAAGTGCTTTGTGAATACACCACTTGCCTCTCTAAGTGGCGGCGGCATAGCGTAAAGAAGATACGCTACGCCCGCACAAAGATACGCCTCTGTACGAGAATCTACCCCTATAACTTTTGCGCAAACCAATCAATATTCGCTTATTGCGATTTTTTTATATCAAAAATGTAGAAGAATACATATCGGCCTAAACTGAGGAAAACATTTTTTATATATTTTTTAGGGGTATTTATTATAGCAAAAAGTAAAAAATATAGCATTTTTTTTTTCAAAATTGTCTCTCTTCTTTTGATTATAGCGCAAAAAGTTAAAATCTCAGAGGTGATCAAATACCACCAAACCACCAAAGACCAGACCACCAAAATAAATCTCTATTTGCGGAAAAAAGCATGTCAATTTTGTTTGGGTGCAAAGTCGCACGACTGCGCAATTGTCAGTTAAAACGACGCAGTGCCGTATCGCAAAAAGTACTCTGGTCAGGAAGGGGGTAAATTCTTCCGGGACTGAAGGGGTTAAATAATGGTCAGTAGCCTCATAAAACACATTCTGCTTAGAGGAAGGGGATGTATTAGTGATAATGTAGCTTGTGTAACACCAAGATGCGATTTCCCCAAAGAGTTGTATAAGGCTCATTATAAATAGGTGTATATGAAATATTGTTCCGTCATACCAACTTCTTCATGAACTGAAATCAAAATAATGAATTCTACCGTTATGTGCTATTTGAAGGGACATATTAAGTAAACAGATTCTTCTCTTTCTAGATATTATTTCACAGTACGCAAATATTTTACTGCATTATACAACTGTCTTAGTCAACATTTGTGAAGCTGGTTATGCATAATGAATACAGAGTTGAGGAAAAACAGGTACATTCCAGGTAGGGGATGAAGTCTTTAGGCAATATATTGTAATAGCTGAAACTCCTTTTAATTAGTCTCCAGATGAAACAAGTCTCATGTATGCCAAAGCTCAGTATGAAGCACTTTGACAACCTATACACCCCTGCTACTAATTCAGCACACTATTTCTGAGTAGACTGTATTGTTTGTAACATTAAACAGACACAAGAGATGGGGCATTGTGCCTGCTTATCATTGCATGATATAAATAATGTTACACAGTATATGGGCGTATGAGATCACATCCCTATAATAACCTGCCTGCTTAATGCTGTTATAATGCAATTCCACTATTCTTTATATAGACAAAACATAGTATGTCTGACTGTACAAATCTTCTTCCTATAGAGAAGTCTGCCCAACAGAACCTTAGCAGCAGACAGAAACATAATAGTTTTGTTTCATATTAGACACACAGAACATGACAGCTAGCCAACGTGATCATATTACTCATTACTATTACAGACATCAAATACTATGCACGCGCGCCCAGTGTGAATAGGCCACTAGCCGTAAAATGTACACAAATCTTTCGTTACACATAAGACACTGCACTGCCCAGTTTGGGCTAATCAATTAATATAATCCGTATACAATTCTCTACAAAGGAAACGTTCCAACATGGCCTGAGCTCTAGACATAACCATAATAAAACTCTGCTTAACACATCGAGGAACTCGTCGGGCGAAACACATCGTTTTCCTTCATCGAGTTCCTTGTTAGGCTTGACTCGACAAGCTTACTTTGCGTACACACGTTAAAAACCAAATCTCCTCGTTCTCAAGCGCGGTGACTTCAACACATACAACGGCAGGGGCTGCTTTTGCTAATCTCATGTTACTGCGTGTTAGGAAAAAGTTTGGTAAGAGACATTTGCACTTTACAGTCTGTTACAGCGTGACAAATGTGCTATTTCCATTACAAACGCTACTTTTACCGAAGGTGCGCGGGTTTCTTAGCATACACACGCTCGAGTTTCTTGTCGAAAAGCAGCCCGATGAGGAACATGACGAGCCAATTTGACTCCCGTCGAGGAAAAAGAGAACTTGCTCTCTTTTTTGCTCGTCGAGTTCCTCGACAGTTTCCTCGATGAAAAACGTACACATGACCATTTTCCTTGGCAAAAAAGCTCTCCCACCGAGTTTCTTGATGGATTCTGCCGAGGAAACCGGTCGTATGTACGGGGCCTTATAGTGAGGCAGGCCACACAGAAACAAAAATGGAAAAAAAGGTGTAAAATACAGTATTTGCCTTATTAAATCAGAAATTAACCACTTAAGGACCGCCGAACGACTATATACGTAGACAGATTTGCACGGCTGGGCACATGGACGTATATATAAGTCCTCTACAAGAGCCCAGCCGTGGACTCGCGGTGGGTGGGACGCGATCGGGTCACAGGAGCTGAAGAAAGGGGAGAGGTGAGTGTAAACAAACCTTCCCCATTCTTCTCTGTGGCAATGCCAGTTATCGACTGTTCCCTGATATAGGGAACGATGATCACTGACATCACATCTCCAGCCCCGCCCCCTACAGTAAGAAACACACATTAGGTCACAATAAACCCCTACAGTGCCCCCTAGTGGTTAACCCCTTCACTGCCAGTGGCATTTTCACAGTAATCAGTGCATTTTTACAGCACTTTTCGCTGTGAAAATTACAATGGCCCAAAAATGTGTCAAAAGTGTCCGCCATAATGTCGCAGTTATGAAAAAAATTGCTAATTGCTGCCATTAGTAGTAAAAAAAATGTTTGATAAAAATGCCATAAAACTATCCCCTATTTTACAAAAATATGTAGAAAAATATGTATCAGTCTAAACTGAGGAAAAAATATGTATTTTTATATCTTTTTTGGGGATATTTATTATAGCAAAAAGTAAAAAATATTTTCAAAATTGACACTCTATTTTTGTTTATAGCGCAAAAAATAAAAAACGCAGAGGTAATCAAATACCACCAAAAGAAATCTCTATTTGTGGGGAAAAAAAGAAGGGCAATTTTGTTTGGGAGCCACGTCGCACGACCACGCAATTGTCAGTTAAAGCGACGCAGTGCCGAATCGCAAAAAGGGCAAGGTCCTTAACCTGGATAATGGTCTGGGTCTTAAGTGGTAAATAAGAAGGCCAGTATGGTGGCCTAAGTTCATGGGAGGAGCCCGGAGGGTATTTAAGCAGCCCACTCACACATGCTCTTTGTCGGTTCAGTGTGCAGTACTACACGTCACTGGGCCGACTCTTCCCAGCTCACCTCATGTCCGTGAGTCTGCGCATTCAATCGCATTCGACACCCTCCCGCCCTTCCCTTTTTCAGGGCACTTCTCAGCATATCCTTCTTCAACAACTACCCATTACTTACTTTGGGAATGCCCCCTTTTCTTGGCATACTGACCAGACCACAAAGGCACACTTCAGGTCTATTTATGTTGTAAGTCTTGTCGCGTCTTTATGTGATCCACATCTCTCTCAGTCAGAGGGCCACGACCATAAATAACATTTATTCTAACACTCGTTATACCTGACTGTGTTTATTGCAGTGAGTTAATGCATGCATATTAATGCACATTAAATTGTGTGTAAATGCATATTATGCTAAGAAAAACCATTCATTCTGGGCTGTCAACACACCACAAAGCACAGAACAAAAAATAGTTAGGACAGAATCTCATTGGATATCTTATAAAATGAATGGCAATGCAATGCCAGTCATGCCTTAATGAGTGTAGAATCCATGGTAGTTTCATTTGAGGTTGGCACCACCCCTGTCATATTACAGAGATGTACAGATAAGCACAGCCTTTACAGTGAGAAGTTTTACAATCTTTACTGAAATAAAGAATCACAGTTAATGAAAAACGTATCTGTCTTATCTTTATCTGTCCTACAGAAGCAACAAGATTGAACATGCAACAGCGGCTTTAATTACTGTAGGTTCATATGCTGTAGCTGCACATCCAGCAATGTGGTGTAGAATATAACAAAGAACAGCTAGGGATGTTACAATATACACTTTAACTACATTATACATACTAATCTATAAATGGAGGCGGTGGACCTTTTGTTCATCTGCCGGACATCCATTCATAGATCGTGTTTCATTTATGGAAACTATTGTACAGCTTCTATCAATGAAAGAGGTGTGTGGAATGGGCTTTTTTTCAGGTAGCTTTAGAAGTGACACAACTTTTTTTTAGACATGTGCACACTGAAATATTTTGTTTCATAGTTTTGTTTTCGTCCGAATAATAAATGTATTTAGTTACTCCCGA
Source organism: Rana kukunoris (assembly GCA_029574335.1). Classification (NCBI taxonomy): domain Eukaryota; kingdom Metazoa; phylum Chordata; class Amphibia; order Anura; family Ranidae; genus Rana; species Rana kukunoris. Next base: position 653,503,377 of record CM056049.1, read on the forward strand.
AATTCGTTTTTTATTTATTTTGTTTTTCGTAAAAAAAATGCATTCATCTGAAAATCCAAATTAAGGTCGAATCTGTCATTGACGTCTTATGGTGTCTGTTGGATGTTCTAAAAAAAAAAAAAAAAGAAGATTTGACAGAATCTTAAAAAAATAAATAAAAAAAATTGACTCTTCATGTCTCTCTATATCGAATCTTCATGTCTCATTACGTCGAATCTTCATGTCTCTCTATGTCGAATTATAATGTCTCTCTATGTCGAATCTGTCATTGAAGGCTTATGGTGTCTGTCGAATGTTCTAAGAAAAAAGAAAAGAAAGAAGATTTGACAGAATCTTTAAGGCCTCGTACACACGAGTAAATAGATTTGTTCAAAACGGTCTGTCCGACTGATTTGAACAAATCTGTCTGCTGGCATTTTGGTTTGCTTGCGTGTACACACGAGCAAACCAAAATCCCCGCCAGCAGACGCTGACGTGTCAGTGACGTGGCGGTGACGTTGACGCCACCACGTCACCGCACCACGAAGTAAAACACTTCTGCGCATGCGTCGAAACCATTCGGCGCGTGTGCGAGAAGACATGTCTGCTGGTTAGCGTACTAACCAGCAGACATGTCGGGCGGACGGGTTCCCAGCCGACAGATTTCAAAGCATGCTTTGAAATCTGTCGGGTGGCCAAATCCGTCTGTTTGCCCGTACACACGATCGGAGATGTCTGCTCAAACAGTCTAGCAGACCGTTTTCAGCAGACAGATTTGATCGTGTGTACGAGGCCTAAGGCTCCATGCACACTGGACTTAAAAAACGTTGATTCTACAGGCTTTTGACGTTTTTTTCTCCTGCCTCTAGAAGCACTTCTATTATGCTCTATGTGTCTTTGCACATTATTGACTGCTACGGGCGTTTTCTGTCAGGGACGTTCAGAGGCAGGAAAAAAAACCTTCTCTATCGCGTTTCCTGGAGGAGTTTAGGAGCTGTAAAAACGTCAGTCTCTCCTAAACTCCTCTTATCTCTTCTGAACGTCAAGTGCCAACGTTTTTTTAGGTGTGTTGTGGGAGTAAAAACTTTTGCAGAGGGGAGTGTAGTGCAAAAAACGCCTATAAACTAAACTCTCATAGACTCGACTAAACTCTCATAGACTCGCCTTAACTTTGTACAATATGCTTTCATTTTGTATCTTTTATGCCACGTTTTCCAAACTAAAAATGTTGAAGTTTTTTCTGCTCCTAGTGTGCATGGAGCCTTAAAAAATAAAAAATAAATAAAAATTCCAACTCTTCATGTCTCTCTCTAAGTCGAATCTTCATGTCTCTCTATGTCGGAGCGGGGAAACTCTGTGTTGGCCGTGTCCCTTGGACACAGCCAATCACAGATCGCCGCGAACGGCCAATCAGAGTGGCTGTTTGCGATGCGATCTGTGTGGCCAATGAGAGATAATCTCATATGTAAACATATGAGATCATCTTTTATTACCGACTCACACAGAGACAGCGTCCTGTCTCTGGAGAGGAGACCGATCTGTGTCCCTTGTACATAGGGACACAGATCGGTCACCTCCCCCAGTCACCCCCCTCCACCTACAGTTAGAACACTATGCAGGGAATACATTTAACCCCTTCCTCACCCCCTAGTGTTAACCCCTTTAATGCCAGTCACATTTATACAGTAATTAGTGCATATGTATAGCACTGATCGCAGTATAAATGTGAATGGCGCCAAAAATGTGTCAAAAGTGTCCTATGTGTCCGCCATAACGTCGCAGTCCCAATAAAAAATCACAGATCGCTGCCATTTCTAGTAAAAAAAATAAAATAATAAAAAATAATAATTCTGTCCCCTATTTTGTAGGCGCTATAACTTTTCTTTTACCAAAAATATGTAGAAGATTACGTATCGCCCTAAACTGAGAAAAAAAATGTATTTTTTTTTTAAATTGGGATATTTATTATAGCAACAAGTAAAAAATATTGTATTTTTGTTCAAAATTGACGCTCTTTTTTGTTTATAGCACAAAAAATAAAAACCGCACAGGTGATCAAATACCACCAAAAGAAAGCTCTACTTGTGGGGAAAAAAGGACGTCAATTTTGTTTGGGAGCCACGTCGCACGACCGCGCAATTGTCAGTTAAATCGACGCAGTGCCGGAAGCTGAAATTTCACCTGGGCAGGAGGGAGGGTATATGTGCCCAATAAGCAAGTGGTTAAAGGGAAGCCTTGCAGAAAAAACATTTGTTTTCTATGAACAGCAGCTCTAAGTAACAAGTGACCTTAAATTATCCACAATATAAAATGAAATACAACCCCCTACCCCCATAATAACATAAAAATGCACCAAAGGGTTTGAAGAATTAAAGTGAAGATCCCTAAATGACCCTAATCTCTCTACTCATTTAAATTTATTGTGCAACTTTGCCAAAAGACTATGGGCCAGATTCTCAGCGGCGTATCTCAGATACCCCGTCGTATCGCCGTTTTTTTTGGCTCGTATCTTTGCGAGTGATGCTTAGCATCACTTTGGCATAGATACGCTTGAACATCCGACAAGTGTAATACCATTACACTTGTGGATCGTAGTTGTAATGACAACTCCGGCCACTAGGTGGCCTTTACGTTGTTTTCTCATTTGCCTATGCAAATGAGGCTACTACGCCGATTCCCGATCGCTTTTACGCCGCCCCGTTGTCGCGTACGTCGTTTACGAACTCGTAAGGTTACCCCTGCTTCTATGAGGAGTAACCTTACGAAGTACCGTCGGATGCGTCGGATGCCATGTTAAGTATGGCGTCGGGTAAGCGTCGGCTTTTTCCGTCGCTTACGTCGTTTTACTAACTCGTTCGCGAATAGGGCATTGCGTAGTGACGATCACGTCGTTTTGACGTCGGTTTCAACGGCGCTTTCCGACGTGAGCTGGAGCATGCGCACTGGGCTTTTTCCCCGGCCGGCGCATGCGCAGTTCGTTCGACACGGGGCGCGCTTAATTTAAATACAAGGCGACCCATTTGAATTACGCGGGCTAGCTTGGCCATTTTCGCTACGCCAACGCAAACTACAGAGCAAGTGCATGGAGAATTTCTTAGAGAATCTGGCCAATACAGTGCACTAAGGTTTAAAACAATTCTCCCAGGAGAAATTTGCACATGAGTTTGCTGGGGCCACAAACCCCCAGGATTCCCTTTGAACCCATGGTAGTAGTGAACCCAAGCTTCATCCCTAGTGGAACATCATCAAGTATATGATTTTCTTGATTCTTAAAGAGCAATACAAAACCATACGAGAAAGAAAAACCTTTAACATAAGAATAGAGTGTATTTAATGTAGATTTCATAACTCATTACCAGATACCTGTATGCCCATTCTCACATTTGTGGCTTTGCTTTATATTCTTTTTTTTTTATTACCCTGTGTATTTCCACTCCTCCACATTACTCTATATTATAATAATTGTGAACTTTGTCTTGGCATTTTGTCAAACCGTAGTAAATCAGAACAGTTTTCAGCTCACAAAGAAAGTGTCTTTTTCAAAAGCTCATCCTGAAAAATGAACTATAAGTACAAATAAAATAAAACCACTTGAAGTGCTCATCTGTTTGTTACAAGAGCAATTATATGGCCATAATCAGCTCATGTCTGTACTGCCCTGGGTATCTTTTTGTAGAGAAACTACAGCCTGTACCGTTGAATTTCTGAATTCACAATCATGATTTTAAATGAAAATCAGTTTACTAACTGACTGTAATGGCGCGTACACACGATCACTTTTCAGCAGGATTTAAAATGATCGTGTGTGGGCTACACATCATTTTTCAGGTTCTGAAAAACTCCAAAATTAGAATTTGAACATGCTGCATTTTTTAATGTCATTTTTCGGGTTGTAAAAAATTAATCTGTGTGTGGGCTAAAACGACGTAAAAAACCCGCGCATGCTCAGAAGCAAGTTATGAGACTGGAGCGCTCGTTCTGGTAAAACTACCATTCATAATGGAGTAAGCACATTCATCACGCTGTAACAGACAGAAAAGCGCATCTTTTATTATCACTGAATCAGCTAAAGCAGCCCAAAGGCGAATGAAACTTCCCCTTTATAGTGCCGTTGTACGTGTTGTACGTCACAGCGCTTTGCTAGATCATTTTTTTAAAGCGATGGTGTGTGGGCAATGTCGCTTTTATTGATGAAGTTGGGAATTTTTTTTTTTTTCATGCTGAAAAATGATCGTGTGTACGCAGCATCAGACCCCTTTCACACTGAGGAGTTTTTCAGGCGGTACAGCGCTAAAAATAGCGCTGCTATACCGCCTGAAAGCGCGGTGACGTGGCGGTGACGTTGACGCCGCCACGTCACCGCACCAGGAAGTAAACAACTTCCACGCATGCGTCGCATCCATACGACACTTGTGTGGGCAGTTATGTCCGCTGGTTAGTGTACTAACCAGTGGACATATCCGACGGACATGTCCCCGGCGGAAAAGTTTCAAAGCATGCTTTGGAAATTTTCCGCTGGAGAAATCCGTCTAAATCCGTCCGCTTGCCCCTACAGACGAGCGGATTTTTCGGCTGAAATGGTCCGTCGGACCATTTCCAGCGGAAAAATTCCATCGTGTGTACGCGGCCCTAATGTCTATGGGTTGCTTTGTAGGTGTTCTGATCTCAGTCATCACCACTGAATAATAGGTGTGTAATTGTGCATTTATTATCTCCTAAAAATGCAATAGCGATTAGTAAGGTTTGCATTCAGAGCATTATAGAGCATAATTTATTTTAGTTAAAAGAGGCCATTGGACATTTATTGCATTCCATGGAGAAAAAATAGTACCTGTTAGAACCTGTCTATAGTATAGTAATTCATCTAGGCAGGTGATCATCCATGGCTTGGTCATACACTTGGCACAGTCAGACACCAACATCTGCTATTCCTTCTGCTCTTTCCCTGGGTCTTCATGTCTACATATTACTGATGTACAGTATGTACGATGGGTCCTTCTGTTTTTTTAATTTTTTTATTTAAACTTTTTATTTTAAGACAAAATAATAATACATAATACAAATAATTCAACTCAACATACAAATACATACTGTCACGCACCCCCTTTAACCTTATGGTCAGAATCTACCATACATCTCTTCCATATCTATACCTTCTTCCCACCTGGTATCCCGGGAGAAATAACGACACCAACCAAAACACGACAACGAAGAGAACAAGGAAAAAAAAAAAAAAAAACCCACCCCAACTGCTCTCTGTTGTTATTCATATGTACCTACTCACCCCCCCCCCCCCCCCACTTCATGTTCAAAGTGTCCTCTGTGGTATTCGCCCTTGCCCTCCTTACACCTCTGCCCTGGAATCCAAAAAAGATTTCCAGGAAGCCCATGTTCTTAAATATCTTTCATGTTGGTGTTGTGCTGTCAATTCTAATTCTTCTAGATTACTAATTTCCTTCACTTTACTTATCCACATCCGTTTGGTGGGAATGGTGACTTGCATTTCTTTTTTATGCATGCTTTTGCAGCATCTAGTAGGTGACATATACTTGTCTCCCTGTACGCTTTCTCTGAGATTTGATTCACATGTAGGAGATAGAATTCTGGGTTTTCAGGTATCTCATATTCTGAACAGATCTGAAGGGCCCTTTTAATCTCTAGCCAAAAGCTCTTTAACAAGGGACAATCCCAAAATACTTCCCTGGCACTGCCAACATTTATCTGACACCTCTGGAAAGATTTTGTTTAGTCTTTCTGGTGTCCTATACCATCTCGCAAAGATCTTATAATTTGTCTCTTGTGTACTTGCGCAAATTGATGTTTCATGCGTTCGTTTGTATATACGAAAAAAAGTGCGTCTTATAGTCCGAAAAATACGGTATGTTGTCGCTGTTCCGTACTAAATGTCTTTTTTAATTCATGTTCCCAGTCTTGGACACACTTCAGAGGGCGGCTCCCTGACTGTGCTAGTAGTTCATAACTTATTGAGAGAGTATGTGTCAATGTTCCCCTCTCACTACACATTTTCTCAAGTCTCATAAGTGGTCTCTCAAAAACCCCTGGGTTTGGTAATGTATTCAGGAAGTGAACCATCTGAAGTGCATTCAAAAACTTTAAAAACTCCTTGTTCCATCAAGTCGGCTATTGTAACCCATTTTCCCATTTGGATAAAATTAACTACCTGTGTACATTCTCTATCCCTAAAATGTCGAAAAGCGCCCTCTTCATATCCCAGCGGGAACATGGGGTTGCCTATCACCGGGTATAATGGGGAGGTCCTGGGGTCAATCCCAATCATGGAAAGTGCTGTTGCACATATCTTCACCGTGTTTACCCATATCGGGTTCATATTCATTCCTTTAGGTAGTGAAGCAAACCACCATGGTGCCCTTTCTAATGGTATTTTAGATTGGGACTGTTCAATTTGTACCCATAGTTTTGTATCTGAGTGCCTGTTCCAATCTATTAACCTATTCAGGTGTACAGCATAGTAATATTTCCTTATATCTGGCACCCCAAGTCCTCCCTGTTGCTTAGTATACATTAAGGTTTCCTTTGTATCCTGGGGTTTTTGTGTGCCCATACGAACTCAAAAATAACTCTCTGGCATTGTTTGAAATACTGTACTGGGATATGTATTGGTAATGTTTGTAGTAAATGAAGAATTTTTGGGAGTATGTTCATCTTTCTAATGTTACATCGGCCCAACCAGGTATGGAACTCCTGGTTCCCTAGGTCTTCATGTCCACATATTATTGATGTATGTACGATGGGTCCTTCTGTTTACCTGTTGCTTTTGCATTTCATTTCTGCTTTTAGAAATGCTATTAACATAGATAATGTGGTGTATTCCACCTCAAGTTGAACAGATATCCTGATTGTCACAGACTGTTTTAAAATAACAGGTCATGACATACTCTGGTTGCCCATTGTAGCATTATTTGTCCAGTGCACCAAATTGTGCTTGCAGTAGTAGACAGAAATCGGTACTTACACTGTTTTTTAGCTGCCTTGTACATTTGGGCTCTGATGCTCAGATTCTGTGGCTATGAACCCTGGTAGATTATGCTCCTGTTTTATCCTTTGGTATTGACAATTTACAGCTGGTGTGACGCCTGCCTACTTAAAGTGATTGTAAAGTGATTGTAAAGGCACAAGCTAACAAGGTAAAAAAACACTCTGTGTGCAGCAGCCCCCCCCCAGCCCCCCTAATACCTGAGCCCCATCTCGATCCAGCGATGTCAATGAGAGCTTTGCACTCATTGTCACGTCACCCGCGATCACCACCCAACGTGAACTGATCGGCTGGATGCCGTGCTATGTTACACGCCGGATACTGTGCACTCGGTTGTGAGTGCCGAACCATGTGAGTTTGTTTTTACATATTTTAATAAATTAGTAGTTTGATTACAGAGAGCACTAGATCTCCTCTTTTTTTTTGCATATGCTCTGGCTGCTTCTATCTTGTTGCTGGGTCTGCCTGCTGTAATATTGAGCTGTCCCATCGGCTGCTGCCCTCTGAGAACAGGACGTCAGTGCTTGTCATGCTGTATGACCTATTGTAGGTCTTAGCCTTAAGGTGAGAGGTCATCCTTACTGTGTTGGTGGAGGTGTTTCCTGCTGGTTATTTCACCCTGGATTATGCACGAAATTGCTGGAGCCTTTTGATCTGCACACTTGCACTTTGTGGACTTTGTTTATCACGTTAATTTACACTGTATTATTCACTGTGTTTATTTATTTATTATTAATTATTTTGCGCTGCACTATTACCATTATCAATTGTTTTGAGGTGGTTTTTGAATTTACCTTGAGTGCTGGCATTAGTTTTTTGTGTTTTAATTTTATTTTTCCAGCGCTGAATATTTTTTCCTTACATTAGGGCATCGGCGGTAAAGCGCCGCTATTTTTAGCAGCGCTTTACCTTTGTATATGCAGAGGTATTCGGCCAGTTTCAGGGGGGTTTTAACCCCCGCTAGCGGCGCTTTGCCAGCGGTATAGCCACAGTGCCCATTCATTTCAATGAACAGGAGTGGTGAAGGAGCTGCCAGCGTCCTGCCAGCGTACTGCTCCAGTGTGAAAGCCCTCTGGCTTTGCAGGCGCTATTTTTAGCGTTATAGTGCCTGCAAAGTGCCTCAGTGTGAAAGATGTTTTACTCGATCCAAAATCTCAAAAATATATAGTTTTACTTTATGTGTTCAATGCCTTTACTGCTGTGTGGAACCCTTTTGAAGGAACAGTTGCCTAACCCAGAAACTGTGGACCAGTACAAATGTGCCAGGAAAACCAAATATTATGTCACACACAAAATCACATTCCAACATGGTTGCTCTAAGTGAAGTGGGCTGCAGCAACGACATTATTATTTGGGCTGAAGAATGATTCTACACATAGGCCCCTCTTTATTTCTGCAGAACATTGCAGTAATTATTTCACACTTGGTTGACATCTTACATTTCATTCATAGAAATTTTGAAGCATCCTTTGAGTGTTCTATGCATAACAATTCAGAGAACATACTGTGATAGGAGGAGAATCTTGTCACATGACTTGTCAAAGCCGTGTGGCATGTTTGCTGCTCCTCCTTGCACTGTTTTTTTTTTACTCATATTTATTAGAATAAATATAATTGTGTTTTCTTTGAGTCTCTGAGGAGTAAAGTACAATGCAGTGGCAAGGCCCATGATTGGGCACAACATCCAATCAGAATCTTGTATTTTTCAGCAGAGATGCAGTCTTGGTGGCTTTAGCTTGCTATGGGTTACTGCATTCTGTGCTTTGCTACTTGCATTTGTCTATTAACTAAACAAGACCTAATGTTAATTCTACTAGCACATTAGTCCATATATGTGTAAGCTAAGATCGGGTGTGGTATCCGTTCTCATCAGTTGTTAGAGGAGCGCTGAAGCACCTCCTATATGTGGAGGGTGGATGCAATCCAATGACGTCATTGCACCTGGAAGGGTGGTTTCAGCAGGGACTACGCCGTGCTGCCCGACAGATACTGGGGGCGGCCAATGGTTGCGTCTGAGCCACCTGGAAGGGTGCTTCTGGTGGGGATGGGTGGCTGTGCCTGGTCTGGTCTTTTTGCCGGGTTCTAGTCTGGCCTTCTGGCTGGCTGGTGTAAGTGCTATCTCTGTCAGAGATCTGGTAGGAGGAGCTGGAACTGCCCTGGGATGAGACGGGGTAGGGCCATGCAAATCCTGCCTGGTTGACAGGGAGTCTGGAAGGGTTGGTATTGGCGGAGGCTGCTGGAGGGGGGCGGCTCTCCCCAAGAAAAACCTTGAAGGGCTCTCTATCTGGCAGGGGTGGAGGGCTGCACTGGCCGGTCGGGGGGTTGGATTATGAACGGAAAAGCCTATGGTGCATGTGCCCCTGGAGTGGCAGTCCAGGGGTGTCTGAGAATCACTGTGAGTGAGGGTCACTTTGATTTAAAGACACCAGGGTCACTGCATCAGCTACACGCTTTTTTAGCACCTGCCTCCTGGGCCGGGCCTTTTGGCCAGGACCGGAGGATTTTTTTATTCCTGGCCGGAGGGCCTGGTCATTGTTGAACACAATGACCACTTCTTTCACTCTCCTCTCCACTATCCCTTTCCCCCACTTTATTTAATTTATTGCCTATGTTTGTCACGTTTTTGTCTTTTTTTGTTTGTGCACGTTTTGTTCACTGTGTGATTAGTAGGGTGCCGGTCCTCGGGCCAGCCCTGAACGTCTTGGGAGTGGGTGGACATGGCCTTCTGGCTTAGTTCGCCCGCTCTCATGGGGTCTCCCTTCGGGGGAGTCCCACCTAGTACTTGGAGGGTTCTGTTTCGGCAGTCCCTCCAAGGAAGTTGGGTCCGTGTCGGCTTCGGTTGCTCGGACCACAGTACCTCAGTCTCCGTCTGGAGCCTAACGCCCCGGGGGATCAGGGTTTGGGTCCCTTCTGCACAGGAGGACCACTTGACGTTGCACCCGTCTGCACGTTTTTGTGAACACTCTTTATGTGTGTGCACATTTTTTCTGCACCGGGTGGAGTTTTTTGAGTGTGTTTCACACGCCATAGGCTTTTCAAAAAAAAAAAAATGTGTAAGAAGATGTGCACCGACCACCTGTCTCTGTCCTATTTTCGCAGACACTTTGCTAATGAATACTAAGGAATACTTAGCTTTTGTTTGGTCCTTTGAGAAAAGTTGACTGTGTCATTTGACATTCATTAAAATCAGTGGGAGAGCATCATTCTTCTATAATAAGTAAAAAAGGCTCATTAATCAAAAGCTATTAAAGTGTGTGGCTAATTTCCTAAACAGAAATAAAATGGCCCGGGGCTAAGATAACTAGCTTGAGGCTCGTAATTTTGCTTTGGTATGTTCTCTTTACTTATGAATCCCAGTTTAATGTGCAATCTGCAGACATTGCTGGAAACTGACTATGTTCAAGCAGACTGAGTTCTTGAAAGTTTAATGCAAATTAGTATACATTTGAACAGATTTCATTTAAAATTATAGTTGTATCAGTCCAACGTCATTGGTGATATACTATAAAAATACAATGCAATAGGATTTATAGGGTTATTTTCTCCATTATATATTTAATATTATGATAAAACAATGGAATTTATGGTTTATACAGTGCCTGCCGCCGAGAATGTGTTTTCAGCACGCCAGCATCGCGCTGAATCTCGGCGACAGGCTGCCGATATCTCGCACTCGCTGGAATAGTAAAAGCACATTCCAGCGAGCGCGTCATAGAAGCGACGGGGATCCGACGCGGATTCCCGCCAATTCTACACGTGGGCGGAGTTTGTTATGAATCCTGAACGAGAAATCCCCGCCGGATTTTTAAAGAAAAATCCGGCATGGGTTCCCCCCTCAGGAGCATAACGGGCCCTTAGGTCGGTTATGGGTTGTAAGGAGACCCCCTACGCCGAAAAAACGGCGTGGTGGTCCCCCCACAATCCATAACAGACCCGTATCCAAAGCACGCCGGCCGGCCGGTCAGGAAGGGAGTGGGGGCGAGCGAGCGCCCCCCCCCTCCTGAGCCGTACCGGGCAGCATGCCCTCAACATGGGGGGGTCAGGTGCTCTGGGGCAGGGGGCGCACTGCGGCCCCCCACCCCAGAGCACCCTGTCCCCATGTTGATGAGGACAGGGCCCCTTCCCGACAACCCTGGCCGTTGGTTGTCGGGGTATGCGGGCGGGAGGCTTATCGGAATCTGGAAGCCCCCTTTAATAAGGGGGCCCCCAGATACCGGCCCCCCACCCTAAGTGAATGAGTATGGGGTACATTGTACCCCTACCCATTCACCTGCAAATACAAAGTGTAAACACAAATAAAACACACAGGGTATTGAAATATTTTATTAGTTGGCCGCCGGGGGGGGGTGTGTATGATCGCTTTTATAAAAGCGCCCCCCTCCGGCGGGCTTCTGTGGGGGGTGGGTGCCGCCGTCTGGTTCTCTTCCGCCGCCGGGGGGCGTTTTGATAAAAGCGCCCACCACCCGGCGGGCTTCTTTCGACGTCTTCGGCGGCGGGGGGGGTCTTCTCCCACTCTCCGGGGTCTTCTCCCGCTCTCCGGGGGTCTTCTCCCGCTCTCCGGGGGTCTTCTCCGCTCTCCGGGGGTCTTCTTCTTCTTCAGGACTCGCCGCCGCTATCTTCGTGTGTTAGCTCAATTACTAGCGGCGGCGGCCCCCTCTTCTGCGACGTCGGCGTCTTCTTCTTCTTCTGCTGTCCAGATGTTGACGCGACGCATCCTTCCGCTGTTATGCCGGGCACGCGGCTCGCAGCGAAATATATAGGCCTGTCTTGTGACGTCGCAGTCCCATCATGCTCCGGTAGGTATCACGTGGGTAGGTAGCACGTGGTACCTACCGGAGCATGATGGGACTGCGACGTCACAAGACAGGCCTATATATTTCGCTGCGAGCCGCGTGCCCGGCATAACAGCGGAAGGATGCGTCGCGTCAACATCTGGACAGCAGAAGAAGAAGAAGAAGAAGACGCCGACGTCGCAGAAGAGGGGGCCGCCGCCGCTAGTAATTGAGCTAACACACGAAGATAGCGGCGGCGAGTCCTGAAGAAGAAGAAGACCCCCGGAGAGCGGAGAAGACCCCCGGAGAGCGGGAGAAGACCCCGGAGAGTGGGAGAAGACCCCCGGAGAGCGGGAGAAGACCCCGGAGAGTGGGAGAAGACCCCCCCCCGCCGCCGAAGACGTCGAAAGAAGCCCGCCGGGTGGTGGGCGCTTTTATCAAAGCGCCCCCCGGCGGCGGAAGAGAACCAGACGGCGGCACCCACCCCCCACAGAAGCCCGCCGGAGGGGGGCGCTTTTATAAAAGCGATCATACACACCCCCCCCCCCGGCGGCCAACTAATAAAATATTTCAATACCCTGTGTGTTTTATTTGTGTTTACACTTTGTATTTGCAGGTGAATGGGTAGGGGTACAATGTACCCCATACTCATTCACTTAGGGTGGGGGGCCGGTATCTGGGGGCCCCCTTATTAAAGGGGGCTTCCAGATTCCGATAAGCCTCCCGCCCGCATACCCCGACAACCAACGGCCAGGGTTGTCGGGAAGGGGCCCTGTCCTCATCAACATGGGGACAGGGTGCTCTGGGGTGGGGGGCCGCAGTGCGCCCCCTGCCCCAGAGCACCTGACCCCCCCATGTTGAGGGCATGCTGCCCGGTACGGCTCAGGAGGGGGGGGCGCTCGCTCGCCCCCACTCCCTTCCTGACCGGCCGGCCGGCGTGCTTTGGATACGGGTCTGTTATGGATTGTGGGGGGACCCCCACGCCGTTTTTTCGGCGTAGGGGGTCTCCTTACAACCCATAACCGACCTAAGGGCCCGTTATGCTCCTGAGGGGGGAACCCATGCCGGATTTTTCTTTAAAAATCCGGCGGGGATTTCTCGTTCAGGATTCATAACAAACTCCGCCCACGTGTAGAATTGGCGGGAATCCGCGTCGGATTCCCGTCGCTTCTATGACGGCTTTGTCTCCATTGCGGCAAGCCAGCTCGGCGCTGGCTCCCGCGATGGGGCTTGTAGGTGGTCAATCTCGCCGAGAAAGGGAGCGAGATTGACACAATATCCCAGTCACCTACTGTAGATGGATTCTGGTTGGATGAATCCCAGTATGGATGGGGATGACGGAACCCCTGGCGTCACCCCCCTAGATGCGTCACCTGGGTGTCCCCCCGCTCCCCCTAGTTTCTACCTTGAACAGAGGAGAAGATTAGGAGTCTGTAAAGCCACCAGACTGATAAGTTGACTGATTGATAAAGGGTAAGTAGACATTAGGTTGTGTAGAGTATGTAGGAATTAGAAATAGTAGAGCTTTAAAGTAACATCTTTTTTTTAAACTAAAATAACAAATATATTATACTTACCTGCTCTGTTCAATGCTTTTGCACAGAGCAGCCCGGTTCTCTTCTTCTGGGGTCCCCCACTGGCCCTCCAGGCCCCACCTGTTCGGTGAGTGCCCCCACGGAAAGTGGGTGCCTCATGAATGCTCGCTTCCAAGCTGCCCTGTCTGCGTCTGTTGATGCCAATGGCTGCCGCTGCTATCAATCTGCCCAGTGAGGGAGGAGACAGCAGCAGGAGCCACTGTTCTCCTGAACATTGCAGGATCGAATCGGACTCAGGTACGATAAAGGGGGGCTGGGGGGATCCGGCAGTACAGAAGTTTTTTTTACCTTAATGCATAGAATGCATTAAGGTAAAAAAACTTAAAGTGGGAGTAAACCCCCATGCATGAATTTTATCTATATGTGCACAATTTAGGAGATATTTACTATACATGTAGCCGGTGACGTCACCAGCCCATGCGCTTTGAAGTAACAGCATACACCTGTGCCATTCCTTCAGAGTCTTGTGAGTCCTGTACCATAAACAGCGGCTCCCTTGCTCATGCGTAGGAGTGAAATCATCGCAGCTCTGGCCACTCACACAGCCGCAGTCCGTGAACCCGGAAAACAGACCGGGCGAAGATGAAAGCTCCTTCAGCAGTGACAGCGCACCACTGGAAGGCTTCGTTTTCAGGTAAGTTAGCTCATTATGACATCATCTTTAAGGTTAAAAAAACAGGCTTTAAGGCTTTAGAACCACTTTAACGTCTGTTTTGTTTAAAAAATAAATTAAAATGAAAGGCAAAAAAAATAAAAAATTATGCTTTTTTAGAGCTGTTTTTATTTTATTTTATCTATCATTATGATTTAACTAGTCGTTTTTCCTAAGAACATTGGGGCAGATTCACATAGAAATAGATTATCGTAGCGTATCAGAAATACACTACGCCGCCGTTTTTTACCTGGCTCTACGTGGAATTCAGGTAGATTTTGTCCAGTAAACGACGGCGGCGTAGTGTATTTCTCCCGTCGCAATCCATCTGCGCGAGTAGGGGGCGTGAATCATTTAAAATAGGCGCGTTCCCGCGGCGATCAAACTGCGCATGCTCCGTTCCCAAATTTCCCGCCGTGCATTGCGCGAAATCACGTCGTGACGTCATTCGTTGTTTATGTAGCGTCGTTTACGGGCGATCCTAGTCCCGAACGAGTTACGTAAACAAAAATAAAAAAAAATTAAATTCGAAGCGGGAACGACGGCCATACTTAACATGGGCTACGTAACGTTAGAGCAGCAAAAAGCTGCTCTAACATTACGTAGAAAAAAATAGACGAAAGCGATTGCGACGACCACTCGTATCTTCGGGAATCGCCGTAAAAAAACATTTGCATATCCCGACGCATCAAAACGACGCGAACTCCTCCCAGCGGCCGCAAATAGATGGCAGTGTAGATCCGAAGGCTTACGAAGACGTAAGCCTCTCGGATCGAAGCCCGAACCCGCCGTATCATGGTTTGAGGATTCAAACTAGTGATACGGCGCGCAAAATTTGAAATTACTCCTGTCTAACACCAGTTAGACAGGCGTAATTGCTCTATGAATCTGGCCCATTGTTTCTCTCTAGAAAAAATAGTAGTAGCTTTACCAAGGATGGTTCCTATACTCCTCAGTTTGTGTTTAATTTCTATACAAACTAGGGATTACTGGGGTTGATTTACTAAAAGCGGAGAGAGCAAAATCTGGTGCAGCTGTGCATGGTAGTCAATCAGTTTCTAACTTTAGTTTGTTCAATTAAGTCTTTGCACTCTCCGGTTTTAGTAAATCAATTCCACTGTGCTTTACTCACTGGGTTTCAAAAAATGCCATTCTTCTACACGTTGGATCCATTGCATGTTACTTGCACCATTGTCAACAGTCTATTCCTCTCCTGCATGCTATGGCCCCCCAAACAGCCAGGCAGGAACAAAAACAGTCAGAATGGTTAAAATATAATAACTGGAAACGCTTTCTCAAAACCACTTCAGTTATCAATGACATGTAACCAGAATCAGTCCTACCAAACTTGATATATTAGTTATAGGTATAGGTGGAGTCACCCCCTGGTTTTCTAAATGTCTTGGGTACTATAAAAGAAAAAAGTACTGTCCGTGATACTTTTTTATTTGCACTAACATACAATTTTTCAGGACAAGCTTTTGGGTGTATGTCCCCTTCTTCAAGGTCTAAGCAGTACTGATTCTTGAAGAAGGGGACATGCCTCGAAAGCTTGTCCTGAAAAAATGTATGTTAGTGCAAAAAAAGAAAGTATCACGGATAGTACTCAATTTTCTCTGTCACAATTGCACTAATATCGCTACAATCACGTCAAATACTATAACAGTGAAATTCTTTTATAATTCTCAACTCTCATACTGTCTACCTGTTGTATATTCCAACACACCTTTGTGTAATATAAAGTACACAAAAAAGTTAACAGAGAGAGTGGGATCCCCTTATAACGGCCACAGCACATGTACAGATTTAGGAATTTAGAGATCTTACAAACGGGGAGTTATAAGAAATTGCCAGGTGGTTTAACTTCTGAACATACACCAAGAACCGAATATAAGTTTATAATGGACTGAGAATTAAATTGTGAATTCCCTCTTTCACAGATACTACAACTGGTATTGTAAGTGTGTAATCTAATCCTCCCCTAGTTACACCTCCAGTGATGTAAGTGGAGAATCTGATTCATCCCTAGTTATCTCTCTAGCGCTGTAAGTGTGGGTTCTAATTCACCTCCAGTTACATCTCTAGTGCTGTAAATGTGGGATCTAATGGAATCATATAATACTGACTTGCAGTTCACTGTAACCTTTAAATCCAGAGCTGCAATTTTAGCATTATGAATTATGCATTCACATTTCATTTGTACATCACAGATCCTTAAAAAGGAATCACAGCAAGCGTATATCTACAATACAGATTGATCAAAAGAAAATTTTTGTGTAGTTGTCTTATAATCGACCAAAGACTGACATCTGTGGTTATTTCAAACGGCATAATAAAATCGAAATGAAAACAGGTGTGACAGTTTCAGATTAAAAAGAAAGCTATCTAGCTGGTCAAATGTACAACCGGACTAAAATAAAGCAAATTCGGGTTTGTTTTCTTTCATTTCCTTGGAGAGTTGTTTATTACCTGGGATCCTGATCAACACATATATACTTGATACATGGCACAATGCATTTCCAGAGTGCAGTGAGTTAGCTGAAGGGACAACCCAGCAGAAGAGCTTGCTTTAAGGCTCAAACTAAACCTCAAACTAAACCATTTAATCACAGTGAATCACTATTGTGAGTTCTGCTTCTTTCAGCATTGCTTAGTGATACAATTCTTCACATGTGAAAAGAAGAGTAGAGCACCACCTGCTGCCTTAATACAGACTACTTATTAGTAATTTGCTATCTTTTATTCTAACCCTGACTATAACAATTAAAGAAAACAATATGTACAAAAACCATACCAGACCCAAAGGCAGCTGATGACTCTCGGTTGTTAAGGAAGCCGGCTTCCCGCCCCCGCTCCTTAACAACCAGCTTTTCCTGCACTCTGATTGGGCAACCTTTGCAAGGGGGCTGTGTCAGTTTTGTTCCGGGACATACTATTGTCCTGGAATGAAGGTGCTCGGGACCCGGGACGGACCAGCAAAATGCGGGAATGTCCCGGACAATCCGGGACATTTGGTCACACTTGCTATACAGAGTTGTTGGAGACTGGGGACAACCATTTATTGGAGACACATTACAAAAAACTGCTACAACAGGGCAATATGAAAAAACAAATTGGTATCTGCAGGGACTCCCGAGGGACACAAAAAAGGGCTTCAGGTTGGGTACCAGGGCTATAGACAAACTGTGCGGCATCTTGACAATCTATAGATCCACAGCTATAGCCACATGGTGGGGTGACAACACCTCTGCTGCTTTAAAAGGCAGTGGGGAGCATTATTACCCTGAAATCCTATTGCTGCAACACTTACTAAACTTATTACACAACTAAAATGTACATGATCTCTAGAGATTCATTAAAAATAATATATGCTTTGACTATAAATGGAGGCATAAACAAACATGCCCCTAAAGTACAGTAGCTCATGCTGATTGGGTAAAACTTTTCACCTATCACAACACCACGTGAGTGTTGTTTTGACGTCACCACTGATGTCACTCTGCTCATTTGCATATGCTCATTGAGTTCCACAAATCCTGTGGCATCCATCTTGATTAAGTCACGCAGAGAGGTGGGTTTATAGCCTGATTCCGACAAGTGGCTATCGCTTACACCCCCAAGTTAGACCTGAGCTACTAATCTTTGACTTCATGTCTATCTGATGTAAGATATGGGTGAGACAACAGGCCGCCACAGACTGTCCAAGACACGAACATGCAGCACTTATGGACGGGTGAGCGGACCTGCTGGTCCTTTGTTTACTTTCAGCTCTATGTTTTTTATCTCACAGTAACATCTTGATGGTTACTTGCATTACCCCAACTACTTAAATATCTCTGGGCTATTGCTGGCAACGCTGAGAACTTTACCATAATCACGTGGCCCCATGTACACATGCCCATATAATTCACCTGGGCCAGAAACTTCTTGGGCCATGTTTACCACTGATAGGCGTTCTCTCAATAAGTACTATGCAATGCAATGCTCTTAGGACCCACAGACTGCTATACTCACACCTGCCAGCTGGGACCCCATAATCTGGGCATTTTGTTTACTCAAGTGATCTGGAAAGTTTATATACTCATCAAATGCTATTCCATTTGTGAATTCTCTACTTGAGGCCGGCTTACCAGTTCATTGGATGTATCTGTGGAACTATGTGTGTTTGCGCGGTTTGTATGGTGCAGCTGCTGTTACTATAGATAATGTTGTCTTTTTAATTCCTTTTGCTGAATGGTGGTGGAAAGTTTTTTACCTGGTTTTTGTATTACAATTTTGCCATAAAAATCCCATATTTAAGCTTCCTGATCCTCAGTAACTCACTTCAGGTGTGGGTCCACCCCCACCATCTTTGTTTGCTTAGACAAACATACAGTATATTTATGTTTAAGTTTTGGGTTTACACTTTAAAAACTATGGAAAAGTTTTTGTTAGTTCAAAGTTCTTTTAAGTTGAGCGCAGCTGGGATACAGAAAAGCAACAGAAACTCTGAAGTATGAAGTATTAAAAAAAAGCAAATCATGTTTACAGATATTTATTGTTATTTATCGTATTACAAGCTGAACCAGTTACCAGCGGATGGTGAGTCATCACGGCCTTGCTTATTGCCCTCTTAGCAGGTAGTCCCTTAACATAGATAGTACAACAGTTTTATTAGCTGCTGTGCAATAAAAAGAATATATATGTATTTCTCAGCAGCTGTCTGCTATACATTACTGCACTCCCCTGACAATATTTTCTTTTCAAATCAGACTAATGTTCTATTCAGTGGAATAACTCAGGAGCTTGTCACTGTATTATGAAATAAAACATTGATGGCACCTTAACAGATAAAGCTCTTCTCCAATTTTTCAATTTTCTTAATGGAGAGACTCCTACAGTTGGTAAACAACAATAAATATACTGAATCCAACACGAAGTCGGGAGGATAATATGGCAATATGAAATTTGTATCAGAAGAAAGAAAAATCAAAACACTTTTATGTTTAGAGATCAATTAAAAAGAAAGAGTAAATTGCAGTGGATATAGTTTTCTAATATACAATGCAGAAATCAATCCAACCTTTGTTTATTTGAAAGGAAAAAACAGCTGAATACACAATGAAGATACATATATGAGAAATGTTTTACTTACAAAATAGATGTAATTCTGCCCATCTAATTTCGTGATTCACACAATTTTCCCATACTGCCTAGACAGGCTGACAACACCACTGTTTGCTCTTTCACATTTATTGCTGCTCACCAAAAAATATTTTAAAAACGTGCTACCTGTAGTAAAGCAATCAATATTACGATTTCATCTAAAAATTGTAGAATTCAAACCCAAATAACCTTCACATTTCAATATTTCCTTTAGGTGAAATATAGCATCAGAGTGCATAGACTTTATGGGTTTCCTCTGGGTGTTTTGGCTCCCTCCCACAAGCAAAACATATTAGTAAGTTAATTGTTTTCCACCTGAAATAGCATGTGTGTGAGTTACTGACACACACACACGCTAATAGAGTAAAGCATTGTAGCAGCGTGGTATACAGATTCCATCTAAGGCATGTAGAGATTGTTTCCAGGACTCCCATTTTGAAAGCTGGTCTATTGGTAGTGGAACATCCCAATCTTTAATAGTCTCTGAGAACTGTCTAAGTAAGGATTTACCATGTATGGTGATGGGAGCTACGAATCCCATCGGATCGTATAGGCTGTTCACCACTGACGGAACACCACCTTTGGTAAATGGCTTGTCTGCAGAGCTGTCTTGAAAGCCAAAGTTATCTTCTAATAAGTCCCACCGTAGGCCCAGACTTCTCTGTACAGGTGGTATGTCCATTCCCAGATTTAAGTCTTTAAACCCTGTGGCATGATCACCAGGTTGAAAGGCTTTCATAACAGCAACACTATTTGATGCAATCTTGTGTAGTCTGAGGTTAGCCCCAGAAAGCATACTTTGTGTCCTTCGGAGCAGGTCTATGGCTTCTTCATCTGTTGGCAAAGATTTAAGGCCATCGTCCACATAGAAGTCTCTCTCAATGAAGTGTCGAGCATCCAGGCCATACTCCTTTTCTCCATCAAGGGCAGTCCTATGTAAACCGTATGTTGCAACAGCGGGTGAGGGACTATTTCCGAAAACATGTACCTTCATGCGGTATTCAATCATCTCATTGTCCATGTTGTTGTCACCGTGCTACATAAACCTTAGGAAGTCCCTATGGTCTTCACGTACAATGAAGCAATGAAACATTTGTTCAATGTCAGCAGTTATGGCAACTGGCTCTCTTCTGATCCTCATAAGTACACCTACAAGGTTGTTGGTTAGGTTCGGACCAGTGAGAAGAACGTCGTTCAGGGATATGCCCTGATTTGCTGTGGCTTACGTGGATGATACACTCCGAAGAAAGGCAGGTACTAGCACTCATCGTGTCTTTATAGTGATGGAGCTGGTTCTGCGTGATCATTTTCAAAGATTCTTTTCATAAAGTTGATGAAATGGTCCTTTGAGTTAAATCTGTATAGAGCCTGTTCATGATTGGTTGGAAGTTTAACCCTTGCAGCATGAAGCGATAATTGTGCAACCCCGCTGTTAGATGTATCCTGGAAGAATTCTTTGTCCATTATTTTGATGAACTCTCTGTCTTCAACTGACACGGCTACTTTGTTGTCATCGCTTATAGTACAAAACACTGTGGTACCTAGGATGTCATCACATAGGATAGGAGCGACACTAGGTACTTGGATGATGCCAAGAGGCTTCTCTTTTACTTCAAAATGGCAAGGGCAGTGTTTGAAGTGGGATGCACGTCCATTTCCTAACATTTAAGTTTTAAAGGAGTTAATCTTGGATGACATACGCGATCTCTCCAAGCATACGTCTCCCACAATTACCCAGTCTAGATCAAGTTTTTGTGCGTAAGGGGCATCATCAGGTCCATTGCACTGCTTGCATACTTTTTGTACTCTGAGAATATCTTTTCCTAGACAAAAATTTAAGCAGACTGAAGGAATTCTATACATCTTCTGACTATTCAGACTCCGATTGTTGTGAAGTGATTTATCCCCTGTGAGACCTCTATGCTTGGCCTGTATGAGCATATATATCACTGAAGACAATCCTCATCAGATAGCTTGAACTCACCAATACTGTTTCCATCTACATTTATTCTGAACATCAGGTTACAGCAGATGACAGGATACAACAGATGAATAGATTGTGGTATTTATGGAGTCAAAAGATGATATTGTCTGTAGCTTACTATGCAGAATACATGTGTCCTGCTACATGTGACCTGTTAGTTGCATCCATGACACAGGAAGTACAATCACAGCAAGAAGGAGCATTATAAACAAAGGAAGTGTGTCATACATCAGGGAAGAGACATGGAAAAAACAAGTGCATTACCACAAAGGGTCACTAGATGGCAGCATGTGAACTAAATATAAATGTCCATAGAAAAATGGTTCGATACTGTGTCACTTTAAATGACAATTGCGCGGTCGTGCGACGTGGCTCCCAAACAAAATTGGCGTCCTTTTTTTCCCACGAATAGAGCTTTCTTTTGGTGGTATTTGATCACCTCTGCGGCTTTTATTTTTTGCGCTATAAACAAAAATAGAGCGACTGTTTAAAAAAAATGCAATATTTTTTACTTTTTGCTATAATAAATACCCCAGAAAAATATATAAAAAAGCATTTTTTTCCTCAGTTTAGGCCGATACGTATTCTTCTACCTATTTTTGGTAAACAGGTAGACACACACCTCTCCTCGTTCTTCAGCTCCTGTGACCGATCGTGGGACACCGGCGGTAATCGGGTCCGTGGGTCTCGCGGGCGCGGTCACAGAGCTTGGGACCGATTCGGTGGCGCGTGCCGGCGGCGCGTGCGCGACCCCATGGCTGGGCACTTAAAGGGGACATACCCTTACGTGATTGTGCCCACCCGTGCCATTCTGCCGACGTATATCAGCGTTAGGCGGTCCTTAAGTGGTTAAAAATGTTTTTTTTTTTTTAAATCTCTTAATAGCATATCTACTGGAAGTGAAGTACAGTAACCCACTCTAACAGTCCAAGCTTGCTGCCATTATCACATCTCACTGTGATCTCATTGCACTGCCACTGGACCCTTTTAGAACCTCACTGATTGACAGCAATGGGTAGTGTCCATTTTAGTAGACAGTGACGTGGGTATGCAAAGATGTGTCACACGAGCATAGCTGAAGTATTTTGGTTATTTAGGTCTCTTTTTTAAAATCTAAGTAAGGGAGTTAGCTAGAGGTTGTTAAATAGGTAATAATTAGTAGAGGTGATTAGCCCAGAGGTTGACTTTATTACAATTAATACACAATAGCATAGCTATGTCATATAAATATAAATACGTATCTCTAAGTTCCCCCATAAAAAAATAACGATAATAATTATGGGTAACGTAAAAAATCATTTGCATTACAAATAAATATCTAGAGCCCATCAATATTTAGGCCATTATAATGCTATATTTGAATGTATAAATCTTTAGAACATCAAGTGAGATCTCTTAGGGGCAGAGTATTGATGATATTCTTGGTATGAATAATTTTATTTTTATTTAATCTATTTTTCCCTGTGTGCTAGACATCCTTCTGACATACCAACATATTTAAAGACCAGATAGATCAATGGGAAACAAACTAGATTAGATATAATTAAGATTTTCTGTTGAGGCTGTTGAAATTTTATGTTTTAAATTAAGAAAGAGATTATCTATGTGATCTCTATCCTTACAGTGTTTATTATGGTTTATGGCAAATGTGGATATAGTTATAAAATTGTCACTTCATAATCTGCCTGATTTAACAAAGCTTGAAAGCCTATGCACAAGCCAAAATCAAAACATTCTGCATGTCAAAGTGAAAGACACTGTACCTTTAGGGCGCAGAGTTCCATCTGTTATTTGCTTTTCTGTAACTGTATTTATACCTTTTGATCCTGCCAATAAAATGCTGATCGGCCACTTCCTTAACATGGGTGACAAGGCTGAAAACAAACTATCCACAGTGTTGTCATCATATATCCTTGAGACTGTCTCATTGCTACAACTACACTGTATGTGCAATTATTATGCAAGTTGTATTCTTGAGGATTAATTTCATTATTGAACAACTACAGTGCTCTCGGTCAATCCAAAATGCTAATACACCTGAAACCTGAATATTTAGTAAAAGTGAGGTTTTGTCTTTCTTAAGAGAATATCTATGTGTTGCAAATTATTGGGAAACTATTAGGCCTCATGCACACATGATGTTTAAAAAATGCCAGCGCTGCTGCCAGTATAAAGCAGCGTTAAAAACACACTGTTAGCCACGTTTTTGAATAGCTCTTATGGGTGTTTTCGGGCGTTTTTTGGAATTAGAGGTTTTTGGCTTTTTTCAGTAGAAACACTCCCTATAATGTAAAAACGCCAAAAAACGCTAAAAATTGCTAAATGCAGCTAACGTCTTGTTACAGCGTTTGCAGCGTTTAGGGGCGCTTTTCATTTTTACAGATCAACAGCCTCTGCTTCTGGATACAGCGGCTGTCGTTTTTTTTTCTACTGCACCTAAACGCTTATGCCTCCAAATGCCTATGACAGTTTATGTGTGCATGGACACATAGGTTAACATGGAGGGGCATTTAGAGGCAGTTAAAAAAAAAAAAAAACAGCAGCTGTAAAAACATCACGTGACTCAGCCCCCTGACAAGTCGCATCCCGTTCTGTACAATGGAACCGTTCTAATAGGAGCGGATAAGGGATAGGAGAAGGGAAAAGGATCACAGGCCTAAAGCTTTATTGAAAGGACAAAGACACACAGGGGAGAGCGGGGGAAGAGGAAATCTTTAGACCTCCGCCCCCACCTTAAAGTCCATCAAGTTATAGTCTCTGAGCAGACTGTGAATATCCTCTCCCGCTGGTGGATGAGGCGCTTTATTGCGCGCCATAAAGCGTCCTTAAAGCAACACAGCACCTACCAATGTCCTTCTGAGAATGAGTCCACAAAAGAGTCCGTTCAACACACCAAAGTTTGTGATGACAGTCTGTGGCACAAAGTCCTTAACCCTCCTCTTATGTTAGGGTCAGAACTGACCAGTTTTAAGGTTTTGAATGTCTATAAGTATCACATACTGTACATTTGTTTATTGCATCAAGATTTTTTTACTTTGTCAGGAACCTCTATTTAAACAATGTAATAGAAAAATAATCCTTTTCGCTAAATTATAAAATACTGTGGTGAAAATTAAGACGTTTATGGTGTTAGGGTCAAGTTATAATATAGGATTATAGGACACTAATAAGTGCCAAAACTGAAATCATAAACACTCTCTCTGCTTAGTAACACTGACAGCCAATCACCTCTCAACCCTGTGAGCTGTAGTTAGGGAGGGGCCTATCTCTTTGCCTGCTTGTCTGCTTAGTTGCTGACTTTTTTTTACCATTTTTTAACCACTTCCCCACCGCGCCATAAGCATTTTACTGCTACGGCGCGGTGGAGTTACTTTGACACGACGTCCCTGGGACGTCCTCGTGCACTTCCGCGATTGCGCGTCCCCTGGGACGCGGTCGCGAAAGTGTCCGTGCTCGCCGGGTCTAGAAGACCCGGCGCATCACGGATCACGGTAAATTGCCGCTGATAGCGGCCGTTTACCACGTGATCGCGCCGTCGAATGACGGCGCGATCACTTGTACACAAACCGGCGTCATTTGATGACGCCGGTTCCTCCCTCTCCTCCCTCTCCTCTCTGTACAGTGTGCGAGGAGAGGGGGGGGAGCGGGGTGTCAGCAGCTGAGCTGTGGCTGGATCTGTGACAAATGCAGTCACAGATCAAGCCATCCCTCAATCCATCCCAGCTCTGCAATCCCCCAGTACCCTGCAATCCCCAGTACCCAGCATTACCCCAGTACCCGGCAATCCCCCAGTACCCAACAATCCCCCAGTACCCAACAATACCCCAGTACCCAACAATACCCCAGTACCCAACAATACCCCAGTACCCAACAATACCCCACAATACCCCAGTACCCAACAATACCCCAGTACCCAACAATACCCCAGTACCCAACAATACCCCAGTACCCAACAATACCCCACAATACCCCAGTACCCAACAATACCCCAGTACCCAACAATACCCCAGTACCCCACAATACCCCACAATACCCCAGTACCCGACAATACCCCAGTACCCGACAATACCCCAGTACTCCGCAATACCCCAGTACTCGGCAATACCCCAGTACTCGGCAATACCCCAGTACTCGGCAATGCCCCAGTACCCAACAATACCCCAGTACCCAACAATACACCACAATACCCCAGTACCCAACAATACCCCAATACTCAGCAATGCCCCAGTACTCAACAATACCCCAATACTCGGCAATACCCCAATACTCGGCAATACCCCAGTACTCGGCAATACCCCAGTACTCGGCAATACCCCAGTACTCGGCAATACCCCAATACCCTGCATGATACTTTGCAATACCCCAATACTCTGCAATACCGCCTATGGGGATTTTTAAGTAGCGAAGTTTGGCGCCATTCCACGAGTGTGCGCAATTTTGAAGTGTGACATGTTGGGTATCTATTTACTCGGCGTAACTTCATCTTTCACATTTTGAAAAAAAATCGCGCTAACTTTACTGTTTTGTTTTGTTTTAAGCACAAAACAGTTTTTTTTAAAAAACAAGCGTTCAATAAATTTCTGCGAAAATACCGTGCGAGATAAAAAGTTGTAACGGCCGCCATTGTATTCTCTAGGGTCTTTGCTAAAAAAGCATATATAATGTTTTGGGGTTCTATGTAATTTTCTAGCAAATAAATGATGATTTTTCCATGTAGGAGAGAAATGTCAGAATTGGCCTGGGTGTTCCAGAACGCCTGATGGCGTTCCCTGCATGTTGGGCCTCTGTATGTGGCCACGCTGTGTAAAAGTCTCACACATGGGGTATCGCCATACTCGGGAGGAATAGCAGAATGTGTTTTGGGGTGTAATTTGTGGTATGCAGAGATCAGGCTCAACTGGAACACTGCCCCCTTGAGGACTGGATCTCGTACTGGATCAGTCAGTCAGTCAGTCAGTTAGGCAGCGGAGTAGCAGCAGGAGCCCCCATCGGCACTCGCTCCTAGGAGTAGGAGCGTGCTGCTTTAGCTCCAGGCAGGCGTAGGCAGCAGGCAGGCAGGGTCTCCCCCAGTCCTTCCAGCCTCAGCTCCTACTGTACCACCTACCTGCATTTGGATCCGGATCTCCTTCAGGCTCCTCCGGGCCTCCTCCAGCCTCTCTCCATCAAACCTACTCTGGACTCCATCTGGCAGGTAAAACCTGCCCCCCCCCCCCTGGAATCAAGAGCGGCCGTCCTTTTCAGGACAAGCTGCAGCTTGTTTTTAGCCAGGAATCAGCCCACACTCACCACAGACCACAACCGAGGCACCCCCCCTCGCCACCCCTCCCCCGCAGCAAATTTCTGTCCTTTTCGGCGGTCCGCGCCAGCCTATGCTAGGTCCGCGGCATCCACGGCTCAGGAAAGTCCGCGGCTTCAACCGCGGCCTACCGGCGCACCGCAACATCGCTCGGGATCACCCCCAGATTCACCTGGCATACCCCCCCTCACCCCTGGAAGACCCTAGCCATCCCCGATTCACCTAACCAGCCCTCTCTGGCTGTCTGCAGCCAGTGTTAGCTCCCCAGCCTGGGGCCCCTGTCGGCGGCCATCTTGGTACACCTCCCCTTCCCCAGCTTTAGCAATACCTTTCACCCCAGCCCCTCACAATCATATCAGCATTTGATCCAGGGTTTGTGCCGATCGCCTCTTAGGGATCAGGAAGGAATTTTTTCTCCCTGCCCAGCACATTGGCTTAGCTGGGCCAGGGTGTTTTTTGCCTTCCTCTGGACCAAATAAAAAATAGCTAGGAGAGAGGATTCAAGGATTCCTCTCCCCACCACCAGCTGATCATCGCCACCAAAAGGAACGACTTTTCTCCCCGGTGAATGGCGACCATGGCTAATCTGCGGTACTCCGCAGAAACCATTGGGAATTTGAGGCATTTCGCCGCAATACTGCCAGCCATCACCAAAAAGACCCTAAGAATTGAGCACCTTTTGAGGATCGATCGACGATCGACCGTCAAAATTTTTAGCCGTTTACCCCAACCTAAGCTCATTTCATGTGCTCTGATCAACACAAGATCGGCAGTAAAACACCGACTTGAAATCCATGATTTCATTCTACAACACGACCTAGACTGCCTCTTTATTACAGAGAGCTGGCTCACAGCCGACTGTAACACCATTCTAGGAGAATTGGTGCCAGAAAACTACCGTATTATTACGGAAAACAGAATAGGGCAAAGAGGAGGAGGACTGGCAGTGATCCATAAGACGCGTCTTGCGATCACAAAACCAAGCCTCCAAAACCCTCTTCCGTTCATGGAAACCCTTACTCTTCAACTGCAAGTAAACGGCCAGAAGACCGTCCGGATTCTACTCTGCTATAGGCCACCTGGCCCCAAGTCGCAGCTGCTCCCATCTTTGACGGACTTTGTCTCCACCTATACCCTGAATAGCAAACACCTTTTGCTGCTCGGGGACTTCAACCTTTGGGCCAACTCCCCGCAAGACCCCATTGCCGACGCCTGCATCGACCACCTGGAAGGATTAGGGCTTCAGCAATTAGTATGTGGGCCCACACATGCTTCAGGTCATACGCTCGATCTTATTTTCAGACAAGATCTGGAAATAAAAATTTTGGAAAATGAACCATTGCCATGGACAGATCACCATGCAATTAAATTCATTATTTCCGAATTCCCCCCCTTAACAAAAACATCAAATCCAGTGACAACACACTGGACCAGATGTCAGAAGAAGCTCCACTCGGAACTCTTCAAAACTACGTTAGGGGAAAAAATAAACACAATTCAGCCGCACCAAACAGCGGAAGAAACACTGGAGGCCATAAACACAGCACTATTGCAGTCAGCTGACTTGATAGCGCCGAAACGAAAGACCCAGATCAGGAAACATAACTCCGGCTGGTTCAACAACCAGCTGGCGTTACTGAAGCAAGAGCGCAGAAGGGCAGAAGCAGCCTGGAAGAGAAGCTCCTCAGATGAGAACCTCGCGATTTACAAGGCAATAACCAGAAAATACTACAAGCAAATCTTCGAAGCCAAGAAAAATTATTTTTCTGAGGCTATCAACGGTGCCCTAAATCGCCCCCGCGAACTCTTCAAGCTGGTCACTCAGACCATGAATCCAGGATGTCTTGAAGCCCCCAACTTGGATACACAAGAATTTTGCGATGAGTTATCGGATTGCTTCATTAACAAAATTGAGGCAATCCGGCAAAGCATTCAGCGGAACAATTGCCTTCCCAGCCCCCCCCGTAGTCATTTACACAGCACCGGCAACAATTCACCACAGTTTGGTGAGTTCACGCTGGAACCCATCTCCATTCAGACCACAAAAAATATCATCGGCACTCTGCGCAACAGCACGGGGCCAAATGATATTATCCCCACCAAACTGCTGAAGGAATGCGCCGACATCCTGGCACCTCCTGTCACGCAGCTTATTAACCAATCCTTCAGGGAGGGCATAATGCCCTCCCAGCTGAAGGAGGGCTTCATTCAACCCATCTTGAAGAAAGCCACCCTGGATCCTAAGGATCCACTCAACTGGCGCCCCATAACAGGCTTAAATGTTCTCTCCAAGGTAATGGAGAAAGCAGTGGTACAGCAGCTGCAACAGCATCTAGATACCCACAACTTACTCGACCCATTGCAATCAGGATTCCGTCCCGGGCACGGGACGGAAACAGCATTGCTTAAGATATGGGACGATGTTCTTGAGGCCGCAGACGAAGGAGAATCTTCTCTTCTGGTTCTGCTGGACCTAAGCGCAGCCTTTGACACAGTTGATCACAAGCTGTTATTGACTCGGCTGGCTAAAGTAGCCAAAGTCGCAGAAAGCGATCTATCTTGGTTCTCCTCTTTTTTGGAAAACCGATCGCAAATAGTCAAGCAAGGATCATTCACTTCGGAACAACGCACATTATCGTGCGGGGTCCCTCAGGGATCTCCCCTGTCGCCGATGTTATTCAACATCTATCTGCGTCCTCTTTTTGAAATCATCAGCAGCCAAAAACTGCTATATCACTCTTACGCAGACGACACACAATTGTACTTCCGCATTAGCAATAAAAAGGATCACCACCTCGATCTAGAGACATGCCTCTCTTTGATAGAGGATTGGATGACAAAGAGTTATCTCAAACTCAACGGAGCGAAAACAGAACTTCTTCTGTTTCACGCCAAGCGCAGGAATCAACCGATAACAACCTGGATCCCCCCGCCCATTCTGGGCAAAGTCATCACCCCTAGCGCCAAAGTCAAAAGTCTTGGGGTCATCTTTGACTCCGACATGACAATGAACGCACAAATAGGGGCAGTAGTCAGCGGATCTCACTATCTGCTGCGCCTACTACGCAGACTCACGCCTTTTATTCCGAAGAAGGACATAGCGGTCGTGGTGGGAGCAATTGTAAACTCCAGATTGGACTATGCAAATGCCCTTTACCTCGGACTCCCCAAGTACCAAATCGCTCGTCTTCAAGTCGTGCAAAATACGGCCGCCAGACTTGTGACTGGGAAAAAACCCTGGGAATCAATCTCACCTTCGTTGAGATCCCTTCACTGGCTACCAGTCAATGACAGAATCACTTTTAAAGCACTCTGTCTAACGCATAGATGTATCCATGGGAATGCTCCCCATTATCTATGCGAAAAATTAAAAATGTACAATCCCAATCGTATTCTACGATCCAACAATCAAAATCGGCTTCAAATACCGAAAGCCAGATACAAGTCCAAAGGAGACAGGAGATTCGCTGTCCAGGGTCCCAGACTATGGAACGCCTTACCAGTCAGCATTAGACTGGAGGAGAACTACTTGGTCTTCAGGAGAAAGATTAAGACGCATCTCTTTTGATCTCAAAGGAGACAGGAACAACAAGCGCCCAGAGGCGATTTACTTCGCATGTGCTGCGCTATACAAGTTCTTCATTCATTCATTCATTCATTCATTCATTCATGCTGTGTGTGAGAAATAACCCACTAATATGACAGAAACAAGTTTTTTTTTTTTTTTTTTACAGAATTTTCAGTCGTTTTTCTTTTATAGCGCAAAAAATAAAAAACCCAGAAGTGATCAAATACCACCAAAAGAAAGCTCTATTTGTGTGAAAAAAAGGACAAAAATTTCAAATGGGTACAATGTTGTATGACTGAGTAATTGTCATTCAAATTGTGAGAGCACCGAAAGCTGAAAATTGGTCTGGTTAGGAAGGGGGTTTAAGTGCCCAGTGGTCAAGTGGTTAAATTTGAAAATGAGATGTATGCTATCAAAAGAAAGGTCTAAGGCAAGGATCTTCAAACTACGGCCCTCCAGCTCTCACAGAACTACAAGTCCCATGAGGCATTGTAAAACTCTGACATTTACAGACATGACTAGGCATGATGGGAATTGTAGTTCCTGAACAACTGGAGGGCCATAGTTTGAGGACCCCTGGTCTAAGGGGTCACACCAAAAATATTAAAACCAATCTTTTCAAGGATAAAGAAGCCTAACAAGGTAACCAATAGGTAAGATATGTGCAATCCAACATATCATCTGGATAACTCCACCTGTTTCTGATAGTACCAGGAACGTGTCAATTTTCCTCAGATCCTGCAATATCCTCCTAAGCTCTGCGACAGTGAGCGGGAACCGCCGACGAAGAGCACGAACGAAGAAACCTAAATGCACCTGGGAAGAGTCAGCCCAGTGATGTGTGGTATCGCTCACTTTCCTGTGAGCGATACCACACATCACTGGGCTGACTCTTCCCAGGTGCATTTCGGTTTCTTCGTTCGTGCTCTTCGTCGGCGGTTCCCGCTCACTGTCGCAGAGCTTAGGAGGATATTGCAGGATCTGAGGAAAATTGACACGTTCCTGGTACTATCAGAAACCGGTGGAGTTATCCAGATGATATGTTGGATTGCACATATATATTGCAGTGAGGTGAGAGGCCTGTGAGGCTGTTTTTTCTGGAGTGACACAGGCACTTTGATTTATTATCACGGAATTGATTTATGTTATCAAGGTAAGAGGCCTGTGAGGCTTATTTCACAGAGCAGCAATTCTTGGTGCACTGCACGTTTTGCACTTTGTGGACTTTTTACACATATGGACTTTATATTTATTCTTTATTAGATTGTTTGATCACCTTATATGTATTTATATTTATATTGATGTGTTTATTTTTGCGCAAGATCACTCTTTTATTCTATTTTATACACACATTATCTAGTGTGTACACCTAAATATTATTTAATATTACAACCATCTGCATCTTCATTACTCGTGATACAGAAACCTAATAAAGATTTATTTTTATATATTTCCATGTCTTTGAATCTAATATACTTTACACAGTATGTCGCTTAAAAGCCCCCAGGGGGAATTTCTCCATTTTTGTCTTAAAAACATTCTGGGGAGTGCGGCCCTTGGACTCTCAATATATGCGTTTTTTCTTGTCTCATATACACACATTATTATTTTTAAGGTTGATATTATTGGTATCACAATTTTTTCACCATTTGTTGATACACTGTTTATTCATTCACTTATTTGGGTGATCTTCCATTTTTTGCGCTACACTTTTTATGTTTGTTTTGTATCATTGATAGCACAGAATTTTCTTTTTTCTTTTTCCCTACCCCAATACACCACTGGACCCCATCTGTTTGAATAATTTAAGACCCATCTCCTTTGCTTGTTTGCCTCCAAGCTCCTTGAACGCCTTGTCCACGACCATATGAGTTGCTAACTCACTGACAGCAACCTTCTTAATCCCCTACAGTCCAGCTTCCACCCTCAACATTCCACTGAAACTGCCCTACTAAAACTCACCAACGACCTACTAACTGCTAAAACCAACGGCCAGTACGCTATACTGATACTCTTGGATCTTTCTTCTGCCTTGGACACAGTTGACCACCTGCTCCTCCTCAACAAACTCCACTTCCTTGGCCTCCGTGATTCTGTCTTTTCCTTGTTCTCCTTCTACCTATCTCAGTGCACTTTCAGTGTCACATACAACACCATCTCTTCCGCTCCTCTTCCTCTTTCTGTCGGGGTACCCTAAAGCTCTGTTCTTGGGCCCCTCCTATTCTCTCTCTATACCTCTTCCCTGGCTCAGTTGATAACCTCCCACGGCTTCCAATACCACCACTATGCAAACAACACCCAGATCTCTCTCTCCACTCCTCAACTGACCCCCTAGATCTCCTTGCGTATCACAAACTTACTGAATGACATATCGGTATGGATGTCACATTACTTCCTCAAACTCAATCTTTCTAAAACTGAGCTTGTAATATTTCCTCTTCCCTGATCCCCTCCCCATTACTTTACCAATAAGATCATCTGCACAAACATTGGTCCTTCCACACATGTCAGGGGGCTAGATGTAATCCTAGACTCCAACCTCTCCTTCATCCCCCACATCCAATTGCTGGCTACATCTTGCCACCTTTCTGACTAATAACACCACAAAACAACTTCTTCACTCCTTGGTTATTTCCCGCTTTGACTACTGCAACTCTCCCCTCATCTGCCTACCCTTACACAAGCTGCTGGTAGACTCATACACCTCATAAACCGATCCATGACTGCTGCTCTTCCATGCCAATCACTTTACTGTCTTCAACTATCCCACTGTAAAAAAAACAGATACTAATCACAACATACAAGGCCACCCACAACATTGTCCCCAGCTACATCCCCAATCTCATCTACAGATATCAGCAAAATTGTCCTCTACACTCCTCCCAAGACCTCCTGCTCTCTAGTTTCCATTGTTACCTCCTCCATGCTCACATCCAGGACTTCTCTAGAGCCTCTCCTATCCTCTGGAACACCCTGCCCCAATATGTCTGGTTAGCCCCTACCCTGTCCACCTTTAAGAGATCCCTGAAAACTCATTTATTCAGGGAAGTCTATCCCACACCCATCTAAGAACTGTACCCGAGCCACCCCCATCAGACCATCCCCTGCAGCAGGGCTGTCGCTACCACTAGGCGGATTAGGCAAC
Source organism: Rana kukunoris (assembly GCA_029574335.1). Taxonomy (NCBI): domain Eukaryota; kingdom Metazoa; phylum Chordata; class Amphibia; order Anura; family Ranidae; genus Rana; species Rana kukunoris. The sequence continues at coordinate 653,536,528 of CM056049.1, forward strand.
TGCCTAGGGCGCTCAACCGCCTAGGGCACTCGGCCGCTGGTTATGCTACTCCCGCACTGTACACTGCAGGCAGCTCTGACATGTCTCAAGCAGAGTCGCGCCCGCCATCGTCGCCCCCCACGCGGTGCTCTCCGCTCTGACATGATGTGTCCAGCAAGCATGCAGTTCCCCCAGCAGGGCGCCCTCTGCTCTAGTGTGTCCAGAAATCCCCTCTTTCTGCTCTGAGATCACAATGTCACATGATCCGACTCCACACTTCTCCCGAGTCCCGCCCCTCCTGTGTCCTTTGTCCAATCCAGTCCACCATTTCTGCCTGGAGCAGCTACAGACTTCTCTGGAGACCTGTCCCTCCTGTGCACTCGTCTGTGAGGGTAGGTGGGCGGGAAGATCCAAAAACAAGCTGCCACACAAAACACTGCTGAATGATGACCAGTGACACTATTCTGGTAAGTGAGTGAGCTCTTTCACTTACCAGACTCTGCTTCCCTCTCTCTCTGTCTCAGACTCTGATAGCCCCCCCTCTGTCTCTGATAGCCCCCCCTCTGTCTCTGATAGCCCCCCTCTGTCTCTGATAACCCCCCCTCTGTCTCTGATAGCCCCCTCTCTGTCTCTGATAACCCCCCCTCTGTCTCTGATAGACCCCTCTCTGTCTCTGATAGCCCCCCCCTCTGTCTCTGATGGCCCCCCTCTGTCTCTGATAACCCCCCTCTGTCTCTGATAGCCCCCTCTCTGTCTCTGATAACCCCCCTCTGTCTCTGATAACCCCCCTGTCTCTGATAACCCCCCTCTGTCTCCGATAGCCCCCCTCTGTCTCCGATAACCCCCCCTCTGTCTCCGATAGCCCCCCTCTCTGTCTCTTATAGCCCCCTCTGTCTCTGATAGCCCCCCTCTCTGTCTCTGATAGCCCCCTCTGTCTCTGATAACCCCCCCTCTGTCTCTGATAACACCCCTCTGTCTCTGATAACCCCCCCTCTGTCTCCGATAACCCCCCTCTGTATCCGATAGCCCCCCTCTCTGTCTCTGATAGCCCCCCCTCTCTGTCTCTTATAGCCCCCCTCTCTTTCTCTGATAGTCCCCTCTCTTTCTCTGATAGCCCCCTCTCTTTCTCTGATAGCCCCCCTCTCTGATAGCCCCCCCTCTCTGTCTCTGATAGCCCCCTCTCTTTCTCTGATAGCCCCCTCTCTTTCTCTGATAGCCCACCCTCTCTGTCTCTGATAGCCCTCCTCTCTTTCTCTGATAGCCCCCTCCTCTGATAGCCCCCCTCTCTGTCTCTGATAGCCCCCTCTCTGTCTCTGATAGCCCTCCCTCTCTGATAGCCCCCCTCTCTTTCTCTAATAGCCCCCCTCTCTATCTATGATAGCCCCCCTCTCTGATGGCCCCCCTCTCTGTCTCTAATAGCCCCCTCTCTCTCTCTGATGGCCCCCCTCTCTGTCTCTGATAGCCCCCCCTCCCTCTCTGATAACCCCCCTCTCTGATAACTCTTTGTCTCTGATAGCTCCCCCCTCTCTCTCTGATAGCACCCCCTCTCTGATAGCCCCCTCTCTCTCTCTCTCTCTCTCTCTATCTCTGATAGCCCCCCCTCTCTGATAGCACCCCCTCTCTGATAGCACCCCCTCTCTGATAGCATCCCTTCTCTGTCTGATAGCACCCCCTCTCTGTCTGCTAGCCCCCTCTCTTTGATAGCCCCCTTCTCTCTCTCTCTGATAGCCCCCCTCTCTCATTAACAGCCCCCCTCTCTCTCTCATTGACAGCCCCCCTTTCTCTCTCTCTCATTGAAAGCCCCCCTCTCTCTCTCTCTCATTGACAGCCCCCCCTCTCTCTCTCATTGACAGCCCCCCTCTCTCTCTCATTGACAGCCCCCCTCTCTCTCATTGACAACCCCCTCTCTCTCTCATTGACAGCCCCTCTCTCTGCCAGCCCCCCTTTCTCTCTGCCTCTCTCTCTCACAGCTGCCTTCGCGCTCTCTTTCCTTCTCAGCACTGGAAGTAGTCTGTTTATCTCTTGTTTTAACTCCTTCCTTACAATCATCTGCCTATATATTGATGTATAACAGAATTACTTGTTTAACTTTATCCTCTCAAAGTGGTATTAAAGCAAAATATTTATTATACTGAAGATTACCAATTTATAGATGGGTGGCTGCATTAGTTTTGTTTTTAGGTTTTCTCTTTTATATTCACCTGGTAGTAAGTATTATGTTTTTCAAAAGAACCAGCTGTCTTGCAGATGTAGACGTTATAGGGTTGACTCAAACCATTTAATACTGGCAAAGGGGGTGGAGACGGGGACGGACCCAGTGGGGGCGGCAAAATGAGTTTTCGCCTAGGGTGTCAAAAATCCTTGCACCGGCCCTGCCCTGCAGCTATTACCTTTTGTACCACCTCCCCCTTCCGTTTAAAATGTGAGCTCCACAAGCAGGGCCCTCCTGTCCTGAACTGTATTGTAATTGTGCTGTCCCCCTTCTACATTTTTCTTTTTTTTTTCTTTGTCCACATCAGCTATTTCCACATGCTGGAGATCAGCTCATAGTATAATGCTTCCTTTGTCTCCAAAGCTGACTTGCATCATTTGTGGTATCCCCTGCATTCAATTTTTTTTTCAGTAGGTAAATACATTTTGCGATTAACGTAAAGACAAAACAAAGGCTACCCCATCTCTCCGATACTGCCATCTACATGCTAGAGACCGGCGCTGGGGAGACTGATAGCCCTCCCTCCTATAGGTAAGAGCGTCCTTTTCCCCCTGCCCCCCCCCCCCCGGTGACTCCCATAGACCCTGGCTGTTATTATTTCATTTAGGTGTTTTATTAAATAGATTAAATACTTTCAGACCAGTAACTTTCTATCCTCAGGTTCTCAGCATAACACGTCTTTTTATACTTTTCCCAGCTTTTCCATTTGTCTTTAAAATCCTGATTTACCTCCTCCTCGACCGCATCGATCCATTCCCACATCCTTGGGCTTTCTACTTTCTGCCAGTTCTTTGGGACTAGCCTCTTGGCTGCGTTGAGTAGGTGGGGCGTAAGGGACTTCTTATACCTTGATATTCCCACCCGCCCACCATGAAAGAGGACTACCCAGGGGTCTTTTTTAATTTCTTTACCCGTAATTTATTTTATTTGGTCCAGAATTTGTTGCTAACATTTCTGGATTTTTGGGCACGTCCACCATATATGGGCCATGGTTCCTTTCTCTAGGCATCCTCTCCAGCACTGGTCTGATTTCCCTTCCATAAACCTGCTCACTTTATCAGGTGTGGCATACCAGCCCGAAACACATTTGTAATTTGATTCTGCGGTTCGCATGTCTATGGCCGAGGCATGGGTCAGTAACATTATTCTTTCGCAAGTATTTTCTCCTCTAGGTGTGCCCAACTCCCTTTCCCATTTTTGTATAAAGGGCGGCTCTCCCAGCGCGTCTATCTCCAACAAGATCTTATATAGTTTTGATACTGTGCCTTTTGAGCTTTCTGTTTTGCACAGTTTCTCCAGCGGGGTGAGTTCCGCACTCGTCCGGAGCGGATGAGGGAGGTGTTGCACAAAATGACATAGCTGGGAGTACCACCATCCATCCAAATTCCAGTCTGTTCTGTGTTTCAACTCCCCAAAATCCCTAATTCTTCCCACTTCTAATATATCCCCTAAGTGTAATCTATCAGTTTTAATCCAATTCACTCCTATTTTTTCCACCCCTGGTGCGAAGTCTGCATTTTCTTTCAAATTTATAAGTGGAGAATTATATTCCTTATCCAGTTTTTTGTGTACTCAGTCCCATAATCTCAGTGTATCTTGTGTTAAATCTAAAGTTTTTTTATTTAGTGCTCTATATTGTGGGGGTGTCCACATTACGGTGCTTAATTGTGTTTTAGATTGTGCTCTTTCTATCTGAACCCATCCTTTCTCTCGTCTATCTCTGGCCCACTCTACTACTCGAGATAGTACTGCCGCCTTATTATATTCTCTAATATCGGGCATGGTAAGGCCCCCTCCCACTCTTCTTTTGTTTTAAAATTGAAAGGGAGATTCTGTGTTTTTTATTTTTCCACACATAATTAGTTAGGATCGAGTTTAATATTCTCAGGAATTGTTGGGCAGGGTAATTGGCAACATTTGGAATTTGAAAAGTATCTTTGGTACCAGGAACATCTTCAGAGTGTTTATGCGCCCTACCCAAGAGATAGGTCTATTTATAATTTTCTTGATATCCGTTTTGATCTCGTTTAGCAGAGGGACAAAGTTTATTTTGTAGATTTCCTTAGTCGAGTTTGTTATTTTTATGCCTAGGTATTTTAGCTCTCTAATTCATGGGAAGACGCAAATCCTTTTAACAAGCTTCTCTTCGTTTTTATTAATATTTATATTTAACACTTCAGTTTTTGTTTCATTGATTTTAAAGTTAGATATGGCGCCATATACTTGGAGTACCTTGTTTAAGGTTGGGATTGTTATCAGTGGGTTGGTAATATAGAATAGGATGTCATCAGCAAACGCTGATAATTTATGTTCCTCTTTCCCTACTTTCACTCCACTGATTTCGGGGTTATTTCGTATTGTGGCTAGCAACGGTTCTAAAGATAGGATGAATAGGAGTGGGGACAGGGGACATCCCTGTCTCGTCCCATTTCTCATATCAGATGGGGCTGAAAGTGTCCCGTTGATTTTGACTCTTGCGGACGGGTGATGGTAAAGTGTCCTAATCCAGCTTAACATCCTATCTCCGATACCCATTATTTCTAAGGTTTTTAACATTAGTCCCCAGTCCACCCTATCGAAGGCCTTTTCGGCATCTACCGACAGGAAGAGGCCCGAGGGCCTGTCACTTTTCAGTTTCTGAAGCAAGAGGAGAGCCCTTATACCATTGTCTTTACTTTCTCTCTCAGGTATAAACCCGGTCTGGTCCGGGTGTACCAGAGAGGGCATGACACTTTTCATACGCTCGGCTAGGATTTTTGCGAAGATCTTAATGTCCGCATTCAACAGAGATATCGGTCTGTATCCTGAGCATAGCGAGCTGTCCTTTCCTTCTTTTAGGATAATCGTTATCGAGGCTGCTAATGCTTCCTTACTTGCCTCGAATTCTGAGCCCAGACCATTAAAATATTTACACAGTTTGGGTATCAGAATATTACTGAATTGTTTGTAGTATAGAGCCGTGAAGCCGTCTGGCCCTGGGCTCTTCCCCGCGGCCGTGTTATTTAAAGTTTTTTTAATTTCTGCTTCCGTTATAGGTTCATCCATTTTGGATCTTACTGTCTCCTCTATCTTTTATATCCCAGCTTTTAGTAAGAAGTCTCTGGTTTTGGCCTCTTTCTCCCCTGTTTGCCACCCCCTCTGATCTATTGCGTACAATTCCTCGTAGTAGTTTTTAAATGTCTCTGCAATATCCTTAGTTGCGTGCGACATTTCTCCGTTTTTTTTTTTTATTTTCTCAATGTAGTTCCTAGTTTTCTTTTTTTAACCATTTCGGCTAAGTGTTTGCTGGCTTTATTGCCCCATATATATCTCTCCTTTGCTATACTACTATACTTTTTTTTAATTTCTTGTGTCAGGATCTCTTTAAATTTGTCTCTTTTTAAGATTAACTTGTGATAGATCTCTTTTGACCTCTCGTTTTTATGAGTTTGTTCTAGGCTCGCTATTTCTTTTACTACTACAGTAGGTGACTGGGATATTGTGTCAATCTCGCTCCCTTTCTCGGCGAGATTGACCACCTACGAGCCCCATCGCGGGAGCCAGCGCCGAGCTGGCTTGCCGCGATGGAGACAAAGCCGTCATAGAAGCGACGGGAATCCGACGCGGATTCGCGCCAATTCTACACGTGGGCGGAGTTTGTTATGAATCCTGAACGAGAAATCCCCGCCGGATTTTTAAAGAAAAATCCGGCATGGGTTCCCCCCTCAGGAGCATAACGGGCCCTTAGGTCTGTTATGGGTTGTAAGGAGACCCCCCCTACGCCGAAAAAAACGGCGTGGGGGTCCCCCCACAATCCATACCAGACCCGTATCCAAAGCATGCCGGCCGGCCGGTCAGGAAGGGAGTGGGGGCGAGCGAGCGCCCCCCCCCTCCTGAGCCGTACCGGGCAGCATGCCCTCAACATGGGGGGGTCAGGTGCTCTGGGGTAGGGGGCGCACTGCGGCCCCCCCACCCCAGAGCACCCTGTCCCCATGTTGATGAGGACAGGGCCCCTTCCCGACAACCCTGGCCGTTGGTTGTCGGGGTATGCGGGCGGGAGGCTTATCGGAATCTGGAAGCCCCCTTTAATAAGGGGGCCCCAGATACCGGCCCCCCACCCTAAGTGAATGAGTATGGGGTACATCGTACCCCTACCCATTCACCTGCAAAACAAAAGTTTAAACACAAATAAACCACACAGTGTATTGAAATATTTGATAAAAGCGCCCACCACCCGGCGGGCTTCTTTCGACGTCTTCGGCGGCGGGGGGGGTCTTCTCCCACTCTCCGGGGTCTTCTCCCGCTCTCCGGGGGTCTTCTCCCACTCTCCGGGGGTCTTCTCCGCTCTCCGGGGGTCTTCTTCTTCTTCAGGACTCGCCGCCGCTATCTTCGTGTGTTAGCTCAATTACTAGCGGCGGCGGTCCCCTCTTCTGCGACGTCGGCGTCTTCTTCTTCTTCTGCTCTCCAGATGTTGACGCGACGCTTCCTCCCGCTGTTATGCCCGGCGCGCGGCTCGCAGCGAAATATATAGGCCTGTCTTGTGACGTCGCAGTCCCATCATGCTCCGGTAGGTAGCACGTGGTACCTACCGGAGCATGATGGGACTGCGACGTCACAAGACAGGCCTATATATTTCGTTGCGAGCCGCGCGCCGGGCATAACAGCGGGAGGAAGCGTCGCGTCAACATCTGGAGAGCAGAAGAAGAAGAAGAAGAAGAAGAAGACGCCGGCGCCCCCCCCGGCGGCGGAAAAGAACCAGACGGCGGCACCCACCCCCCACAGAAGCCCGCCGGAGGGGGGCGCTTTTCTAAAAGCGATCATACACACCCCCCCCCGGCGGCCAACTAATAAAATATTTCAATACACTGTGTGGTTTATTTGTGTTTAAACTTTTGTTTTGCAGGTGAATGGGTAGGGGTACAATGTACCCCATACTCATTCACTTAGGGTGGGGGGCCGGTATCTGGGGCCCCCTTATTAAAGGGGGCTTCCAGATTCCGATAAGCCTCCCGCCCGCATACCCCGACAACCAACGGCCAGGGTTGTCGGGAAGGGGCCCTGTCCTCATCAACATGGGGACAGGGTGCTCTGGGGTGGGGGGCCGCAGTGCGCCCCCTACCCCAGAGCACCTGACCCCCCCATGTTGAGGGCATGCTGCCCGGTACGGCTCAGGAGGGGGGGGGGCGCTCGCTCGCCCCCACTCCCTTCCTGACCGGCCGGCCGGCGTGCTTTGGATACGGGTCTGTTATGGATTGTGGGGGGACCCCCACGCCGTTTTTCGGCGTAGGGGGTCTCCTTACAACCCATAACCGACCTAAGGGCCCGTTATGCTCCTGAGGGGGGAACCCATGCCGGATTTTTCTTTAAAAATCCGGCGGGGATTTCTCCTTCAGGATTCATAACAAACTCCGCCCACGTGTAGAATTGGCGGGAATCCGCGTCGGATCCCCGTCGCTTCTATGACGCGCTCGCTGGAATGTACTTTTACTATTCCAGCGAGTGCGAGATGTCGGCAGCCTGTCGCCGAGATTCAGCGCGATGCTGGCGTGCTGAAAACACATTCTCGGCGGCAGGCACTGTAAGTTGTACTTCCTGTTTCTCTCTTTCTTTTTCCTAACCCCTTCTTCAATTAGGATTCCACGGATATAGGCTTTATGCGTTTCCCATAAAATGGCCCCTGAGGTCTCTCCATTATCGTTTACTAGGAAGAAGTGTTTAAGTTCTTGTTCAACCTTTTCCGCCCCTTCCTCATCTCGTATCAAATTTTCATTTAGACGCCATAAAGGGGTATGGTTTTGTTGTGGAGAGTTCTCTATTTTCATGGTAATAGGGGCGTGATCTGAAAGTGTCATAATTTCTATCTTCGCCTCTACCACCCTATCCAACAATCTGTGATCTACCAACATGTAGTCTATCCTGGTGTAGGTCCCGTGGACAGGAGAGTAAAACGTGTAGTCTTGTGCCTTGGGGTGTAGGATCCTCCACACATCCACCAGCTGACTGGCATACATTTGGCGTTTGAATTTTTGGACTCCTACGCTGTTTGTCTCCTGCACACAGGACGTACTGTCTACTCTTGGGTTGATACTGAAATTAAGGTCCCCGCTACTATCGTATATCCGTCCGAGAAAGGTTTTAATTTCATTAAGATTTTATTGACATAGTTCGCAGGGCCATTGTTGGGGGCGTATATATTAACCAGCGTATAGGTGGTGTTACAGATTTTGCCTTTTATAAATAGGAACCTTCCTTCGGGGTCTGTTTTTCTATCCTCCAGGACAAATCTCGTTTCCCTTGCAAACCCTATTGCCACACCTCTTGCGCGTTTTGAGATGGAGTCTCCATAAAACCATGTTGGATAGCTAGGGGAGTGTAGTTTAATATTTGAGTCTATTGTTAAGTGTGTCTCCTGAAGGAAGATCACACCGGCTCCATGTTGCTTAATCTCTTCTATGACCTTATACCTTTTGGCCCTAGTGTTTAGGCCCTTAACGTTATATGACATGAATTTTAATCCTACCATCTTCCTTCTACTTTTTGGTCTTCTTAAGCTTCCTATTGGGAGTCACCTTCCCTTTTCCACCCCCCCTACTCTTTCCTCCGCCCCGCCCATGGGCCCCAGAAAAAAAGGGGCTACTGAACCGTGTAGACCTCGTTTTCACGGTTCACTTATTTGAGGTAGGGCTCCTCTCGCGCCCCTTCCCTCCCGGTAGATCTCCGGAAGAGGAAGGGTTGCCCACGGGACCGGGCAAAAAAAGGGAAAAAAACATATCCCCCCCACCCCTCCCTGTCTGGTTTGTCCCTAAGCGCCCCATTTCCTTTTGATTTTGGTCAATTGTGACTTGTTCTAACTTAGTCCACCCATCCTGGCAACTCTGGTGCCTGGATGTCCAGTTTGTTACAGACGGCTTCCAATTCCTCAGGGAATGTTAATCTTGCCGAAATGCCGTCTTTCCACCCTATAAGACATGCCTGGAATCCCCATTGATTATTAATATTTTGTACCCGCAATTTCTCAAGCAATGGTTTGAGCAGTCTCCTCCTTGTTAGGGTTTCCCAGGACAGGTCTGTGAAAATCTGGATCTCTACTCCCTTATAGCTCAAGGGTGGCTTTTTTCTTAGTTTCATCCAGATTTCGACTTTGTCATTCGTAGTTCCTGAATCTAAGGATTATATCTCTTGGCCATTCGTTCTCCCTGTTTTTTGGTTTCCCTATTCGATGGACGCGCTCTATTTTTAGGTCCTTTTCCAGGTTTTTCACCAAGATAGGTTTGAAAAGGTCGTTCATAATTTCCCTTGGGTCTTCTACTTTTTCTTCCTTGATTGAGCGGATCCTTAGATTTTGTCTTCTACTTCTGTTCTCTTGGTCTTCAAGCCGGTATTGTAGCATTTGCTGGTTCAGTTTTAGGCTACTATGTTGGTCTCTTAATTGATTTATTTCCAAAGTTTGCTGTTCGTTCCTGGTTTCCATCTCTTCCACACGTAATAGGAGGTGACTCAGATCTAATCTCAGCATACTGATTTCTTGTCTTATTATGTCCTCCAGTCTCTTTAACATAATGTTCATTTCACTCTTTGTGATGTTTTGGGTTCCAGCTGTTGCTTCCTCGATGTGACTTCTGTCCTGCTCCCCCTCTGTTGATCTGTCCATGTTTGTGGGATTCTGACCTCCGGTTCCTTTTTTGGTCTCCCCCTTTTTTTCAGTTTTTTTTTCCGTTGTTAGGGCTTTTGGCGGTTCCATCTTGGGTCAGGTATTGTCTAATTGTGCTAGGCGTGGCGTTCTTTTTGGGGGTCTTCGGGGCGGTGCCCCTTGTTGTCTTGCTCATGTTGTATGTTTTAGCCGTTCTTCTTATTCGTTTCCCCAGTTTTGAGATTTCAAGAAGGTTTTCCTAGTTCTGGGGGTTCTTAGCCTACTTTTTGCACATTCAGGACTCCTCATTCACTCCTTGTCTTTGTTATGGGGTACTCGAGTGAGGGAAGGTCCCCTTCACCAAGTCCAGGGGGTGGAAGAGTAGGGGGCAAAAAGGAAGGAAAGGAAAACAAAAACTCCTGTCTCCAGGAGGTCCGTCCCTCCTGCGCAAACCCCTCTCTAAGACCGTAACTTTGTCTCAGTGCGTTATAAATCTGAAATGGTCCCGGCTACAATTTGGGGGGGATGTCTCCCCTATTCAGAACGTTTTTGATAAAAAAAAATTCCCCTCCTTTATTCTCCACCTCGCAGTAGCCACTTACATGGTGCGAGGGGTGATTCTCTGCTAGTTCTGTATTTTAACCCTTCTGTAAGTATAAGTAAGTAGCCTGCCTAACCTGGATTTTAGCTTCTCAGAATGGCTTGGCCCAAGCTATATATCTGTTCTTGCTAAGCCCCAGAAGCATCCAGGCGTAATATATATGCTATAGATGCTACTATTACCATAGGGATTATGCAGAGTTATACAGTGGGTATTTACAATTCAGAAATCGCTTCTTAATCGTTTCTCGGTCCAAGACAGGTTTATCATCCTCCTACTTCGTCTATATCGTGCTCTACTCACCAAACTCCAGCCCTTGGGTTGCGGGGCAGATAATCTTCCTTTGATATTCCTTAGTCAGTCCGTCAGTCAGAGTTTATCTGGCGTCGTGGGGGGTATACCTATATATCTATCGATTGGTCAAAATGTTCTGTGGTTCAGTCCTTCATTACCTGCACCTCCCCTCCCCAGGCCCAAGACACTGGTTTTCAAAGCACTAGGCTTCAAGCCGTTACACGGTGTATATACTAGGAGACTTGGCTAAAAACTCCCCCCCTCTTCAAAATAATTTGCTTCAGCCAAACGTCACCCTTTTATCATCCCGCTGAAGACCTAGTGTCACATAACATAACATGCCGCTTTCTTTTAGTATTTGAAATTCACACAAAATAAACCCGTGTCAGGAGGGGTTAGCCGGTATGCCCTTCGTATGATCCAGGTGTCCTATGGCAATATCTTATATTGTTAGAACCAGCTTCCCTTCGCCCTATATCCCTAGTCTTCAGCTGTTCTTCCGCTGTTCTATGGTGCATAAATATGAGAGCTTAGTTAAAGACGCCCCCGCTCCAAAACCATATGCCGATTCGATCCTTTACTTCCCTGTCCGGCTCGCTGAGCTGACCCTTAGGTTCTAGGAGGCTATTTCATATAGCAAGTAGAGAGTTCTTACCAGTTCCAGGACACCACCGCTTTTCCAGGTTGGGAGTCACCTCACCTTGTGTTGTGTGGTAGAGAAATGGGGGTTTATGCGGGTGCAGCCATCGTTTACTTTACTTTCCAGCCCCGCATTCATGCGCCGTCTGCTCATACCTCTTCGTTGGCATCTGCAAGGGGGGGAGGAAGAAGGGAGGTAGTTCACCACGATGTTGCTGCGGAGAGGCGGGCGATCAGGTGTGGACGTCGGTTAAGCGGTTCCCTTCGCTATGTGCCCGGCGTCTCCGCTCCATAGCTCTTCCGGGTCGCTCCGTCCTCCTCCTCATGATCCGTGCTTCAGCGAGGATCCGCCCTTCCCTCGGCGTGCGCGTGTCACGTATTCCCCCTTCTAGATTAAGCATAAAGCACTGCACAAACTCTCGGCGCTATATAAATCCTGAATAATAATAATCAAATATTTATATGTTAACAAATTTAGTATGTGTTTTCCTATTTAATAGACTTCATTTTGTAAAACGTGATCACAGCTAAAGAACAGACCTGTATTGGTTTATTTTATCAGTCACAGCAATTTCATACTGCTCCATTGTAGCCCTTTCCAGCATGCCTGAACTTGATCTCTGTCATTACTAATCTGAAGCTTTGTTTTACAGGTGGCTACATCTCCCTTACAGGCACTTGTTTCCTCATTAGGAAAACATATGAGTTTGTACACACCTACAAGGGAAAGGGCTGAGCCCAATACATTTCATTATAAGAATGGTTTCCTCCTCATAAAAAATAAAGATAGCTGCTTCAACAACAGATTGGTGGAAATGTTTGATATAGAATTAACTGCATGTGCATACAGCTTACACGTATTGTTGGTGTAACAGAGAAAAGACATACCTGTGTTCAAATCCCAATAGCTTGTACATGTGTTTAAACTATCAGGTGCGTGACCACATATTAACACTACAAATTCTGGATGGACCCTCTGCACACTGGTATACACACGTTTCAGCAAACTATGCAATGAAAAACAGGGATTTTTAGTTCACACAAATTGCAATACATGCTTAGGGTCACTAAAGAAAACATTTTTTTCGCTGAAATGACTGTTTACAGGGTATAGAGACATACAAGTTAACTGATTCCTTTTCAAAATTATTAAAAATAGATAAAAATCAATCATATAATGTGCCTGCAGGTTAGTTTCACTTTGAACTGGCTTCATGTTTCTGCAAAGTAGAAATAGACACACAGAACAAAAACAAACAAATCCAGGGCAGTGTTTTGTTTTTAAAATGAATCTGATTCTTGGTTCTGGGAAGTTTTAGACACACAGTAATTACAGCTTAAACCATCATGAGAAAGCTCCCAGCACTGTGGTTATAAGGAAACAGACAAGCAGGAAGTGTGGAGAACAGAGCAGGATTACAGCAACTTCAAAGCAAAAACGAACAATAAGGACATGAAACCAGTACTGCAGTAAGGTAAAGGAAGCTATTTAGCTAAAAAAAAATTCCTTTAGTGATCCTTAAGTGATCCTTTAAGCTGACCAACTGGGTATCCCAAAGTAATCCCTCTAATGGCCTCTAATGGCCAATCCAAAAAATTTGGTAAATGCTTGTGCGTGTTAAAAAACTGTAATGCCCTGTACACTCGATCGGTTCGTCTGATGAAAACGAACCAATGGATTTTTTCATCAGATATCCGATGAAGCTGACTTTCATCAGTCTTGCCTACACACCATCGGTTAAAAATCCGATTGTGTCCAATGCTGTGACGTAAAACTCAACGACGTGCAGAGAAAAATGAAGTTCAATGCTTCCGAGCATGCATCGACTTGATTCTTAGCATGCATGGATTTTTGACCGATGGATTTCCCCACAGACGATCGCTTTTTTATATCGGTTTTTTAACCATATGAAAAATTTGGTTCTATTTTTTTTCACAGATGGTAAAAAAACTGATGGGGCCCACACACAATTGGTTCATCCGATGAAAGCGGTCCATCGGTCCGTTTTCATCAGACAAACTGTTTGTGTGTACAGGGCATTATACTTGCAAACTATGTCAGGATGGCTATTTAAGTTCCAGCTACAGCCATACATACTGATAAGCTTGAATACTGTTACATTTTTTTTGCGCCCTTGTAAAGCACAAAAAATAGTAAAGTATGTAGATGTTCCAGTGTACACTCTTGGCTCAAAAATCCAAGTTCCAATTATTAAATAGATTATAATGATCCATGTTTCAGTTATTAAGTAGAACATAAATTGGATCAGGAATCAGCAACCTAAGGTGCACGTGCCAAAGCAGGCATGCAGTGTCATTTTCAGTGGCACCCAGAAGATCCTCACGTGACATTGACATAGGCATAGGCAAAGGCCTTGCATAACACCAGTCAATATGGAACAGTTGCAATTAAAAATATTAAAATGTACCCTTTAACCTTTTTTAAAATGCAGGAAAGTGACCCATTGTACAATGTAATAATCATGATTGAATTAAAACTAGATAGAGTCTAAGATGTTTGTACATACCTCAGACTCCAAAAACGGTCTACAGTAAAGTTTGGCGGTGGCTGACTTGCAGCATTAAACTTTTATTGGAAAAGGGACTGGGCATGTTTATAAAGCAGAGTAAAATAAAACCATGCATGACAAAGCAAAAAGGTCACTTAACCACTTAAGACCCGGACCAATATGCAGGTAAAGGACTAGGCCCCTTTTTGCAAATTCGGCACTGTGTCGCTTTAACTGACAATTGCACGTCGTGTGACGTGGCTCCCAAACAAAATTGGCGTCCTTTTTTTCCCCCACAAATAGAGCTTTCTTTTGGTAGTATTTGATCACCTTTTATTTTTTGCGCTGTAAAGAAAAATAGAGCGACAATTTTGAAAAAAATGCAATATTTTTTACTTTTTACTATAATAAATATCCCCCAAAAATATATAAAAAAACTTTATTTTTCCTCAGTTTTGGCCGATACATATTCTTCCACATATTTTTGGTAAAAAAAAACGCAATAAGCGTTTATCGATTGGTTTGCACAAAATGTATAGCGTTTACAAAATAGGGGATAGTTTTATTGCATTTTTATTAATATTTTAAATATTTTTTTACTACTAATGGCGGCGATCAGCAATTTTTATCGTGACTGCAACATTATGGCAGACACATTGGACAATTTTGACACATTTTTGGGACCATTGTCATTTTCACAGCAAAAAATGCTATAAAAATGCATTGTTTACTGTGAAAACAACAATTGCAGTTTGGGAGTTAACCACTAGGGGGCACTGAAGGGGTTAAGTGTGACCTCATATGTGTTTCCAACTGTAGGGGGCGGGGCTGGATGTGTGACTTTATTGATCACCTTTCCCTATATCAGGGAACAGACGATCAATGACAGCACCACTGTGAAGAACTGGAAAGGTGTATTTACACACGCCTCTCTCCGTTCTTCATCTCCTGTGACCGATCGCGGGACTCTGGTGGTGATCGGGTCCACGGGTCCTGCAGCCGCGATCACGGAGCTTTGGACCGATTCGCGGGTGCGGGCCGCGGGCACATGCCCACGACCCACGGCCAGGCATTTAACAATCACATACAGGTACGTGATTGTGCCCAACTGTGCCATTCTGCCAACGTATATCGGTGTTAGGTAGTCCTTAAGTGGTTAAAGAAGAAGTATCACCACAACCCCCCGGGAGCTAAGTGCATGTCAGGCCTCGTACACACGAGGGGATATGTCCGCTGAAAACGGTCCGATGGACCGTTTCAGCAGACATCTCCGCTCGTGTGTATGGGCTAGCGGACAGATTTCTCCACCCGACAGATTTCAAAGCATGCTTTGAAATCCATCCGGTGGAATCTGTCCGCCCGACATGTCTGCTGGTTAGTACACTTACCAGCAGACATGTCGTCCCCCACCGCCGCCGCCGAATGGATTCGGCGCATGCGCGGAAGTGTTTAACTTCCTGGTGCGGTGACGTGGCGGTGACGTGGCGGCGTCAACGTCACCGCCACGTCACCGCGCCATCCTGCGGCAGGGAATTTGATCCGATGGTGTGTACACGCCATCGGATCAAACTCCCGATCGGACATATCCGATGGAAATGGTCCGCGGACCGTTTTCATCGGATATGTCCGATCGTGTGTGTACGAGGCCTAAGACTTAGTCATATTCTAAACCATGTTGTCGTTGCTGAGCTAAAGTGGTTGACAACAGTGGTCATCTCTGGCAGAACAAGGACTCTAGAGATGAGCACTGCCATTTCCAAAGCCAGGTGAGAGGAGCAAAAATTAGGCTCCTCTGAATGTTCCTTGTCTACTCCCTGTTTATTAGAAATTCCACCTACCTGTGACAAAGTTGACAAAATCAAATATACAGACAGAAGGGGAGGAGGTAGGCTGCATGCCTGGCTTTCCATCTTCTACAGCAACAACAGAGAGGAGTCAGGCACTCAGGTGAAGTTGTATACATGTAGAGAGAGCAGACACCGATCTGCACTTTACTTCTTGTGTACTGTACTTCTTATATGCGTTCTGGGTTACCTAATCACAGGTACAAAGTATTGGGCCTGTGATAAGGTAACGGAGAACCATCCTATTGTTCTGGAATATTTAATCATAGGCACATTATCTTGAATATGAAAAACAAAGTACACAGAAGTAGGATGGTGGCTTAGGTGCTGGTGGTAGCTCCCCCATAAGAACACCCATAAATTGGGTTTTGGCCTGGGGTGGAGCAATAGTCATCATGAACAGAATTAACAAGGTTCTTGTATTGCACAGTAAAAGCATAGCTCAAAAAGGCCCAAGTGATACATGTCCTTGTTCACCTGGTGGATTAAAAATGACTTTTATTTTGTGGTGATACCTGTACTTTATTTTCCCTTAGTAGTTTAGGTGTGGATGATGAGGGATGGGGGTGAGCATGTGATTACCCCCCCCCCCCCACCCTCTATTTGAAAACACTGGTGCCTGGTAATTGTTGTCTCATGAAATGCAGAGAAGGGGTCCTTGAAGTGGTTCTAAAGACAAGCTGATTGATATGGGTGCACTCAGCAGGGGGAGGAGCCAGGAGTGCCTGCAGGGACACCAGAAGAGGAGAATCAGGGATTCTTTGTGCAAAACCATTGCGCAGAGCAGGTAAGTATAACATGTTTGTTATTTTTAAAACAAAACACTTTCCCCTTCACAATGACTTTAACTTTATAAAAGTTATAACAAGTTGGTTTGGAGCTTACACAGGGTTTGCATTTCTAGGCCTTGGTGGAGAGGCGGGGGGGAGTGAATAAAAGTGAATATATGCTCCTGGGGAGGGAGCTAAGAGACTCTTTTCATTGCTTTGCATGGGCAAAGAAAAGTATCACTTTAAATTGAAAGCACAAAGAAATACAGCAAGAAACATGTCTCGGCTTGTTAAAAGAATAAACTTGGACAAAAGTTCTTCATTTAGCAGAACAGAAATCTCAAACCAAAGTAACGCTGGAGCTGCTTGAGTACAAAGAGGAGAATGTGTTAATAATTGTCAGAGCTGTGATGTCAATCCTACCAACAGTCTGGTATGTTATTTGAAAACGGAGAAGCAAAAACATCATTCAAGTAACTTGAACAGCCCAGAGAATATCTGCCTTGAAGAATGGTCCAAAATGACTGCTGGATGGTAAGCAGAGTTTCTACTTCCCCGAAAGATTTAAAGTGACCCTTACGGAAAAAAAAACGTAAGTAAAAGTAAATGTATTTTTCTTACTCTTTCAGTGGCCCATGTACAGACATTCTGCTGTCTCACAACACTCCAGCCAATTCAAGTATTCAACTGGTCGGATAAGTTTAATAGTTGGTTCCCTTGCTTCACAGTGATCCCTGCTGCTGGCTTGTACGCATTTTAGTGGCGCATAAACAGCCAAAAAAAAACTTTATACAGCAAGATATGCACATGTCTATAACTGTGGAATACCTGCAGCAGCTAGGGAGCACAGAGGGGAACAAGTGCTTAAAGGTGGACAAGTGCTTAAAGATGGACCTTTGTAAAAATAAAAACTATAGACACCAATAATTTCAGAACACTTTTTCAAAACTGGTTCTGGAAAACCTGTGGCTGACAAATGTATTGCAAAAAAGCTTGGCCTAGCTTTTATTATATTGGCATAACTTATTTGACTTTCAGTTTATTTTTCATGTAGAGAATTTTTAATATGAAAAGCTAAAAATAAGAAAAGAAAGGCAACAAAGTCAATGGGGAACCAAATGCAGCTATTGAGTCACGGCCTCTGTTGCCCTGCTTTTAAAAGCTCTGATTGGTAATAAGGTAATTTGACCTCATCAAAATGTTATAGAATTATATGTTACTTTATACTGAGTAGAAAGTGTGGATTACTAAGAAATCGATTTCTTTAAAATGTCATTTGTGACTGTACACATCCAACCAGATTACATTTTATTTGACAGCAGTGAAGTTCAGCTGGGAACAATCGGTACTTAAAAGAGATTCAAAGGCCAAAACATTTGCAATAGAATGCTCTACTCAAGATAGTGAGATGAAATTCTTTTTTTGCCGGTCTAAATCATGTAGCAAAATAATTTGATGCATTTTATTTAAACATAGGTAACAGTGTTCTTTCTCTGTGTCGCCTGTGAAAGAAATTGTACCAATTATTCTGACAATGTATTTTAATTCTTAAATCAAAAAAACAATAAGATCGTGTAATTAAAGTATAAAGACTCATATACAGTAAACCTATCATTTGAATATAATGTCCAGTCTGAAAGCAGTTGTAAGGTGCCAACACACACCTCTCGTGGGGTTGATTTACTACAGGCAAATAGGCTGCTGATTTCGGAAGATTTCATGTAGCAAGGGAAGTTTTCATTAGTAAAAGTGGTGAAAATTCACTTTGCTAAAAATACCCAAGTATGTGCATCGAAAACAAAACAAAACAAAAAGCTGTATTTTTGTCTTGCACATGATTGGATGATGAACGTCAGTAAAGCTTTACCTCATTTACAAAGGTTAAGGACAATTCCTTTTGAAAAATAAACCCTATTTGCCCTTAATAAATAAACCCCAATATCTTCTACATGAGTGTTATGGGAGCTCTAAAATCTGGATCTCTCCAGCATAAAAATATTGACTTTTTCAGAATTTTCTCTCCCACTTTCTCTCCCACTTTCCTCCTTTTTGCACATTTGGGCCACCCATTACTTAAGGGACCAATACAGAGTTTCAGATTTAAAATAAAAGTTGAGATTTGCATGTTGGACAGAGTCAGGGCTTTAGGACTCCTGGCTCTACAGACATGTTGCAACGTTCAATCAATGGTGGAGAAGGATCTGGGGGTCCAAAGTGAGCAAAGTCCTTTCTTGTATTAAGAAAGGCATGGACTCAAGAGAGAAAGATACTGTATCATTTTGCCGATGTATAAATCATTAGTAAGACCTCATCTTTAATATCTAGATCAATTTTGGGCACCAGTTCTCAAAAAGGATATCAGGGACCTGGAGAAATTGCAGAGAAGGACAACCAAAATGATACGAGGCATGGAGGAGCTCAGCTATGAGGATAGATTAGAGCATGGGTCTTCAAACTACGGCCCTCCAGTTGTTCAGGAACTACAATTCCCATCATGCCTTGTCATGTCTGTGAATGTCAGAATTTTACAATGCCTCATGGGATGTGTAGTTCCGCAACAGCTGGAGGGCCGTAGTTTGAGGATCCCTGGATTAGAGGAACTGAATTTATTTTCTCTTGAGAAGAGGGGGGATATGAGCAAGATTCAGAAATACATAAGGGGTCCATATAGTAAACTTGGTCTTGAGTTATTCAGTTTAAGGTCATCATATAGGACAAGGGGCATGCTTTATGTCCAGAGGAAAAGAGATTTAATCTCCAAATACAGAAAGACTGTGAAAATGTTGAATAGACTCCTTCAAGAGGTGGTCCTTGCCAGCTCAGTAGATTGCTTTAAAAAGGCCTGGATTCTTTACTAAATATACATAATATAACTGGATACTGACATTTATAGGTAAAGTTGATTCAGGGAATATCCAATTGCCTCTCTGGGAATCAGGAAGGACTTTTTCCCCTACTGTAGCAAATTGGATTATGCTTTGCTGATTTTTTTGCCTTTCTCTGGACCAACTGTGGATATAGGATTGGGTATATGGGATTGTGTGATTTTTTTTCTCTTTTATTGTTTGAACTAGATGGACTTGTATCTTTTTTCAACCTATGTAACTTTGCTATTTTTATAGGAAAACTTTACTTTAATAAAACACTACGTTGTAAATAAAAACATAGAACTTTTGAAATGTACACAGTACAAATATCACTTTATCAGACCCTACTCAATTATACTGTTCCAATTATTGTTCCAATAGAACACAGTTTCACTTCAGGGGTGCCAAATCCCATAGGCATAAGCACACTGTACTGTTTATCTAAATGGATTAGGGTGGCTCTGTCACAAAAAAGACAGCTAAAGTGTGAAAGATATTTAAATGACCATGGCGTATTTTTCCTCAAAGTTGAGCTTAAAAAGTTGCAATGATTATGCTATAAAATGATTCTACATTGCATTGTATTACTCTATCACAGGGATATTCAATTAGTGGACCTCCAGATGTTGCAAAACTACAAGTCCCATCATGCCTCTGCCTCTGGGTGTCATTCTTGTGGCTGTCTGACTCGCTATGCCTCATGGGACTTGTAGTTCAGAAACAGCTGGAGGTCCGCTAATTGCATATGCCTGCTCTATCACTTGTATAAGTTAAAGTGGTTTTAAAGCCTAAACATTTTTTAACTTAATGCATCCCCCCTCACCACCCCTTTTACTTACCTGAGCCCTAATTCAATCCAGCACTGAGCACATCTGCAGTTCTTCTCTCCCCTCACTTCCGTGTCTCGCTAGCTTTTCTGTCAATCAACACCAGTATTGAGGGAGCAAGCAGGGGGCGGAGGCTGAGTCCCACTGCCTGTGTCAAGGGAGGCAGCAACAGGACTCAGGAACGAGCACACACAAGTGCCCCCATGGAAAGCAGCTTCTCATGGGGGCTCTGGACAGAGAGGAGGGGTCAGGAGCGCTGGAGGGGGACCAGAGAAAAGGAGGTTTGCGGCCACTCTGTGCAAAATTAAAAAAATGTATATTAAAATATTAAAAAAATATATATTTTGAATCGCTTTAAATACAGCACACTAACTTGTCATTCACCAAAAATAAAATCAATACAGACACTTCTGACTGTTAGAGTCAGGCAATCTACTGGGCTCCTTACGTTAGCAATTAATTGTAATTGGAACAATCTTCTCCAGAGCTACCCTTTCAATTGCCTTGTGGAAAAGGATTGTTGTCAATACAAAATGAGTATCCTTATCATTGGGGAGTCTGTGTAGCAGTACATAGACTCCCCACTTAGAACGTCATTGTTACCTTAGTAGTATTGTAAGTTCCACCAAACATGGGCAGCCTTGCTGCCAGTGAATGGAAGAGCTTTAAGTGCTTTCTTTGTTGCTCCTGAAATTACATTACAAGGTAGTATCAAATAGTTTTGAGACTCGTTTTGCAACATGCCAACAGATGGCAGCACAAGGCTGCACACACAGTCACAGGGAGCGCCGACCTTCATAAGTCAGTGTGCCAAAAGATATTGTCCTGTATAAATCGGAAGCTGTGCAACAGGTGCTATTCTGACCACATGTGTTACCATCTTTGCTGTTTCATCATGGACAGCAAGTTAGAAAAGAGAGCAAATGTGAAAAACTGGATGCTCCACGACAACAATTCACCCTGTCACTAAGCTTTCCTCACACATGAGTTTCTTGCCGAAAACACGATCTCACTTCACACACCATTGAAGCAGGAGATCCAGCACAAATTGCAGAAGGTGTTTGACACACTTCGAAAATAACTGTCGGAAACACTGTATTACTTTCTTCTAAACAGAGCTAGCCTCCAAACTTTTTGATACCACTTCGTACTTTTTCCTGTATGCTTGTATGTATAGTCTCCACCCATTGTAGTCTTCAAACATCAGAGTAGCTATTTCCTTTGCCATGATATCACACCTTGACATTGTTAGTAATAGAACCTGGGGTCTAGAGCAGCAAAACATACACATTATCCAGATGGCTGTCTGTACTGTTCCTTACTTATCACATTTATTTTGTATATAGTGTACCTCTTCAGGAAAAAAAAATCTACAAAAGTTAGCATTCAAATACATATACAATATGTTACATGGGGCATAGCTTGCAAAAGATTGCACCACAAAATGAGACTGGGAGCAAAACAAAAAATTGAATCTGGCCATAAGAGTTCTGTGTGACAGGTCTATAAATACAAGACTGGGCACTATAGTGATTTAACCATTTTTTCACATAGAATTATAAATTGCCAATAATAAAATAACTGCTGTAGGTAATCAACACCCAATATCTATTTATATGGTCACTAGTATATATGCGACTGTACAACAGTGGCTGAGTGGCTGAATCCACCTTTTTGACACTTAGGTCAAAATCTTGAGTGACAAGTATGCCCAGTTTTACACTAGTGAGGGTGAGTATGTATGTTTTTTTTATAACCCCATGTATCTCCTTGAAATCATTGTTCATAAAAGCTTCAACAAGTAGACGAATATTCTAGAGAGGCTTTGGTCATTGAGCAGTCAACATTGAAAGCTGAATATTTAACTGAGTGGGTTTCATTCCTTTGTGGTAATTTAGAGTTAAGAGTAAACTTAAAAGCGGGCTTCAATTTAAATTTCCAATTTTAAATTAATTGTGTTTGTGTTTTTGAAAGATTCCATTTAAATTGATTAGGATGGCAAACTAAGTAAGAGTTCCTTAGATTCAGTTTGTATGATTTTTTTTCAAGACATACAATTCAGTAGTGTGAAGCGTAGACGGAGACAAACGGACATATTAGGGTAAGGTGTTCCATAGGCTTGGAGAGGCTCTGGAAAAGTCCTGGAGATGAGCATGGGAGGAGGTGATGAGGAAGCTAGAGAGCAAGAGGTCTTGCGAGGAACAAAGAG
The DNA here is from genome assembly GCA_029574335.1 of Rana kukunoris. Classification (NCBI taxonomy): domain Eukaryota; kingdom Metazoa; phylum Chordata; class Amphibia; order Anura; family Ranidae; genus Rana; species Rana kukunoris. The sequence continues at coordinate 653,558,889 of CM056049.1, forward strand.
AACGATTAGGTTGGTATTTTGAGACTAAGGCAGTGATATAGCTAGGGGCAGAGTTGTGGTTGGCTTTTTTCGGTAGTCGTTATTAATTTGAATCTAATTTGTTGGGTGAGCGGAAGCCAGTGGAGGGATTGACAGAGAGGAGTAGAATACACTGAGCAATTAGTAAGGTGGATGAGTCTGGCAGCAGCATTCATGATGGATTGAAGGTGGGATAGAGTATGTAGGGGTAAGCCAATAATGAGGGAGTTGTAGTAATCAAGGCGAGAGATGACTAGGAAGTGAATGAAGAGCTTTGTGGTGTCATTGGTTAGAAAGGGGCATATTTTGGAGATGTTGCGGAGGTTGAGGCGGCAAGATTTGGACAGTGGTTGGATGTGGGGTTTAAAGGAGAGTTCAGAGTCCAGGACTACACCTAGAACCTTGGCATACAGGGATAGGCTGATAGCTGTGCCATCAATTTTGAGAGAAGAGGCACATGGGGGAGGAAAAATTAGAAGTTCGATTTTAGAATAATTAAGTTTGAAGAAGTGGTGTGACATCCAGACTGATATATCTGATAGTAAATTAATGATACATGATGAGAATGATGCAGTGAGTTGAGGGGTAGAGAAATAGTTTTGCGTGTCATCAGTGTAGAGATGGTATTGGTATCAGCTGACCCAGGGTGGAGGTGTAGATTGAAAAAAGGAGGGGTCCAAGAACAGAACCTTGGGGGACTCCAACAGAGAAAGGAAGAAGAGAGGAGGAAGTTATTTACAAACTCATCCCAAGGACAACTACCATTTTCTCATTATAGGATATTATACACAATTTTTGTCTGATAGGGGTACCTATACGACTATAATATGATAGCAGATTTAAATACATATTATGAAGGCGATAAAAGAGAAACAATACATTTTCCAGTAATAATTAATTAACTATAACTAACTAAATTAACTAATACTATTTATAAATAATTATCAGAACACCAGATAGTCATCCCAAAATTTCCAAGCTCTCTTGGGTAAAAGAATACCACAAAGATGAGATTTTTACATACGTGCAAAGTAAAAATTAGGATAAAAAAACCTGTTGGCTTACATTGTATAGCACTAAGATACCAATGAGTCAGATTTGTACAGATGGGAATAGATGTACAGATGATGCTTTTGTGTGTTTGTACACTTGCAAAGTAGAAACAAATGTGATCCAGACAATCCAATATATTCCTAAAAACCCAGGGGTTAATAGGGATAGTAATACTCACACTCACATCCACTGGACCTGTATGACTTTGTTAAAAGGAGAAAGAAAAAGGTAATTAGTATTCAAGGTTGGATGTTTAAAGTGGACACATTTATTGGTCTAACATTAAAATGTAAACGTATTTTATTGGATATGGTGTAGTAACTATTTCAAGAGTTTCAAGGAGCTGTCTGTGCTCCAACACATAGACAAGTAGAAGGAACTTGAGACACGCCGATAACATCACATAGATTCTGATTTATTAAAGGCAACATTTACTGTAACAGTCCCGCCCTTCTGACCTCCCCTCTAAAGAGTTTCACCCAAATGTGTTTACTTGTAGAAATCTCTACGAGTAAGCCCTTTCAGGTGTAATGCATTAGGGGGAGGTCCCAAGAGCGGACTGTTACAGTGCTTGTTGCCTTTAATAAATCAGAATCTATGTGATGTTATCGGAGTGCGACAAGTTCTTTCTTCCATCCTTTTCAGAAAGTGATTGGCATTCATTGATTGGCTTCAGTATCTCTTTGGGATATCTTATCCTTCGTTTTCTAAAATGTTCTGTTTTTTTTTTTTTTAATTTACAGAGCCTCGAGGTATTGTCAATTTATCAAAATAATGAAAATACAGAGCGTGACAAAAAAAATAATTAGCAGCAATCTATTTTTTAATAAAAAATACTTATTCTTTGGAGGCATTATTTAATGCATGGCTAAGTATTATAAGGTCTTTCTGTAGAAATTTGACTTAAACCAAATAAGACACACAACTTTTAAACTTTTCTTTTTTTTCACACAAAATCCCAGAATGTCCTTATGTAATTACAGTTTTGGCCGTATTTATGTAGTAATAAAACAGCAGTGAGAGTAATAGTGCAGGCGGCATTTATTTCAGTGTGTGGTATAACACAGTGCTCGAAGGGATATTTTATTTATATTGATCAAGAGCAAAGCAAATAAAATGTAATGTAACATTTACTAGTTTTGTCCTACAAATAGACAGCATTAAATGAAAACTATTATTGGTTTTGGTCAATTGTATTAATTTATTTTATTTACTTTACTGATTTATACACTGATCTTGTATTTTGTTTTTTAGTTTGTATGAAAACTTTAAATTACGAATAAACATGCATTACAGACTGCAGCTATGAAACTCTGTTAGCAAACTATGCTGGGTCTTGCAGTACCTTATGCTCTCTGGCAGAATGAACCAATTCACTAGTTAAGAGGTTTCTATCTCTTCTAACGAGACACGAGGGTTGTCCTGCCTCTCAGTAAATTTTTAGCACAGTAACTCTCTAAACGGAAAATGTTTCACAGAAAATAGAATTTATAGCAGAATTTAAATAGAGCTACACCTGCTGGCTGCAAGTGGCACATGTGAAAAATGAATGTGTTGTATTTAACAAGATAAACAGACCTTAATTTTTCAAAACCTGATTTTCAAAAGAACATTTCCATAAGACTGTCTTAAAATTATTGTCTGGTACAATTGATACTGGTCATTGCTTTTCCAAATATGCCTTATTACAATATATGATAAATACTTTTTACAGTTTTAATTATTTTGATGACTTGCTTTCAGTTATCTTTAACACTTTTAGCATACATAGTGAATTTCCTTGAGTTTTTCTCTGGCATTATTCTGCTGTTCCTGGCTTTTCGACTACAGCTTAACTCCAGCCCAAATATACACTGTATATTATCCATTAATGAGATTTAGCCTAATTCTCTGTCCCTGTGGTACCTAAAATTGAGCTTGTCCCTGAGACAGGAAGGCACAGACAGCTGTAAAATATTGAGAAAAGTTAAAACTTTTCCTAACTCTGCTAAACATGTTCTGCTCCTGAGTTTGGTACATCTAAGATCTTCTCCTGCCTCTGACAGCTTTTGCTAACCAGGTACAACTTGTGGTAGCACTTTTGAGCATCTGTTTGCATAACTTGGATTCCATTGCAATATTCCCTGGTATTTTTTAAATTGGCTGCAGACTTTTTTTCCAGAGCAGTCAAATTGAACCTTCTCAGCTTGATTGGAGGTCAATCCATTGAAGTGATTGTAAACATTCTATTGGCACACACAGTGTGCCTCGGCCTCGCCCCTGCTCTCTTGTTACTGGATTTGTTAGATAGCAGCAGGTGCCCATGGTTCTCAGTACTCTCACCTCACTAAGTGCAGTAAGGTGAGAGAGACTGAGTGAGCAGCGCCACCGCTCTCAGGCACAGTGCTGGATTGAGATTAGGCTTAGGTACGTTTTTAGAGGTGAGTTGGGGGGAGCTGCACATATTTTTTTTCTTTTATGCCGAGAATACATGATGGGTAAAAACCCTTTTGCCTTTACAACCACTTTAACTCTGAACCAGTATGTAGCCTGGACATTGGCCAGTCACCTATTCTATCTTATAATGGAATCGGTGTTGCCAACATCAGTATTTTTCCTTGCAGCCAGTAAAAAATTGTCCCTTTTCTCTTGCCAGTAATTACGAGTGACAGGAAAAGGTTGGCAGTAAAAAATATGGCTGTGGCGCTTGACTCGGAACTGTACATGCGCTATTCAGTATAAAGCTGGCCAAGATTATTCAAATGCCTGCTACAGTGTGTTCGGGTGGCATGGGCAGGGCGTTGGTCTGGCAGAAGCGGTACCTGAGTGTGTCGTGTGATGTCATGGTGTAAGGGAGCCGAAATGGGCAGCAGCAGCCTCCTGTGCAGGTCTGCGAGACGGAAGCAAGGCAAGCCGGGAGCAGGCTGTCAGTGCTGTTTGGACTGGAGTGGATAGAAGGGGACCACCTGGCGTGGAGAGAGACTGTCACTCTGACTCAGGAGGTGTAATCATCATCTGTGCTGCTGCCTACTGCTATCGGTGTCACTCTGAGAGTCAACTTCATGTGTGTGTCCTGCCCATTCGAAGTTCTTGCCCTCTAAAGTCCTGTCCTTGAACTACTTTATCGAAAATAAAATAAGATATATATTTTTTGCCTAAATATCTACCCTAAATTACATTGATAGTTGCACATTATAGAAATTTGCACTTAAAACTGTAATTGTGTAACTTTAGGAAATGTGATATAAAAAAATGGAGGGCGCTAAAGTGAAAGGTGGTAATACTAAAAACACGCTAAACAAGTCGCATAGCGATCATAGGAAGTATTGGTACACCTAGAATTATGTATATAAAGTGAAGCAATGAAGACAAATGTGCAATGCAATGTAGGAACCAATTAAGATAATTGGTATAGTATAAAAACGTGTCCTTAATTGGCCAAAAAGTGAAGTCCTTAAAATCCAAAGGAAAAATTGAAGAGAAAAAAGAAGAAATTCTTCAAAGAAAATCCAAGATTCCTCCACCAGGCAAATTAAATCACCCCAATCGTGCTTAAAGATAAGGATCTGCTTACCAGATGATCATGACCTCTTACCCAAAAGAAGGTCAATCTCGCTTCATGCAGGATTATGCCTGCATACATTGGAAGAGTTTCTTCACCACCAAGCAAAATAAATTTCACTCCATCAGATGATACATGGAATAAATGAACAAAGAAAAAGCTCCCATAGCGCGATCAATTTATTTTAAAATTGGAATAAAAAACAAGCCAAATGGCTACTTACAAAAAATGGTGCCCTATCCCGGCACTGAGGCTGCAAGCAATCATCAAACTGGGGGCCAATTCGCTCACTCGCGTGGGGCGGCTCACTGTGATGTGTTTGGAGGAGCAGTGGATCCTCAGAGAACCGTGGCTGTGGGGATATAATCCGCGTTCGTCAACTCGTTGTCCCCGCTCGTGGTGCGTCTCTGAGACAGACGCCGGGAAAAGGACACAAGGTGTGCATGTGACCAGGCTGCGCCGACCGACGTACGTTTCGTTGGATAACGTCTTCAGGGGGGCGTGCCTGGTCACTGGAGGTCACGTCTTTTATGCTGGGACGCGGACAGGAAATCCGAGAGCCGAGCAAAAAATATGTATATAATATTAGGGGGAGAGGGGAAATTCACACAACTTTAAATGTATGCAACAGGTACAGCTAACTGCTTGTGCAATCTCAGTGGCGGACTAGGTTTACAAAACAAAAAGCATAAGGTACAACAACTGTAAATATTGACGCATGACCCAGTATTTGAACCAAATCTATATAGAACTAGGTCTCTGTTGGAAAACCTAAATTGGTTCTGGTTGGAAGATAATGGTGAATTAAATGGATTCCAGGGTGTGGAGCGTGGTAGTATATCTCTATCTTGCAACTGGTAGGGAATATGGTCAGTTGCGCTAATCCACATCTACATATATATAGGAAAAAAATTCTTGAATATTATTTAATATTATTTAAGGGCTAGTATGCAAAGATGTCTAGTGGAGGAAACCACTAGACAAAACTGGAGAAAAACTTACTAGGTCCAATTTACCCTTGAAATATAGTTGTAGGTCAACATACACGAAACTAAAATTACTTTAAAAAATTGGCAAACAGATTTGCCAATGGGTATGTCGAATGGGCAACATTAATATACCTACTTTATCACATTAGGGCTAAGTATAAAGTTGTCAGTCAACATACACGAAACCAAACATGAAACCAAAGATGTTTGTTGTTTTTGGTAAAAAAGGGATAAACGTATAACAGAAATCTTCAGTTGTCAGTAGATATCAAAGGACCCCCCAGCCAATGGAACGAAGTGGCTCGGGGAGTATTCTATTGGTAAGATGGAACTCGAGATGTCCGTAAAGTGAATTACTCATTGGAGAGAAAACAGTTCAGATCGAGTTCAATATTGAGCCCATAGGGCTGCATACTTCTCATTTTATATAGCCACATGGTTTCATTCTGGGAAATCTTTCTTCTCATGTGGGTCCCTCTCCAATGATTGGAAATCTTATCTATACCATAGAATTTGCAAAGGCTTGGATTACTGTCATGACATTTCTTAAAATGTCTTGACACACTATGGTTCATAAAACCTTTTTTGATATTTGCCAAATGTTCACCTATGCGAACTCGGAGCTTACGTGTCGTTCGACCCACATACTGGAGAGAACAAGGACACTCCAGAACGTAGGTCACGTAGTCCGAGTTGCACGTGATTAGTGGTTTGATTTTAAAGGTTTCTTGGGTTACATTGGATTGGAAATGCGTTCTTTTTTTAGGGGCTCCCGGAATTCTAGTGATTTGACATGCTTTGCACCTAGTGCAATGGTGAAAACCAGAACCATCCAGAAAGGTGGATATTTTCTTTGGAGGCTCTGGAACATTGCGTGCAATTCTATTCCTAAGGCCTGGAGCCCTTCTATACACAAACTTGGGTCGTGATGTCAAAGTGGATTTCAAAATTGGATCCTTTAAAAGAAGTGGCCAATGTTTTTTGAAAATAGATTCCACCTGTCGATATTGTCGGTTAAAACCCGTAATGAAAGCAATTTGTCCATCAAAGGTAGTTTTTGGCTTGCTAATCAATAAGGACTCTCTTTCCATTTGAGCTACTTGATTTTTAACTTTAGCAAGAGACTCTCTATTGTAACCTTTTTCTAAAAATTTATTAGTAAGTACTCCCGTTTGGTATGTAAAGTCCTCATCAGTGGTACAGTTACGCCTGAGTCTCATAAATTGGCCTTTCGGTACAGCTCCTATCCACCGTGGATGGTGACAGCTGCTCGTTGGGACAAAGCCATTTCTATCTGTTGGCTTGAAGTAAGTTTTTGTCTCGAACTTGATTCCTTTTTTCTTGATGGTGAGATCAAGATAGTGGATGGATTCCATACTTGTCTCTGCTGTAAACTTAAGGCCATAAATGTTTGAATTCATCATAACTAAAAAATGGTTGAGACTCGTGGAAGTTCCTTCCCAGAATAATATCACGTCGTCTATGTATCTACGGTAAAATACTAGCGACTGATGCTGATTCGAGAAAATTTGTTCATTTTCCCATTTATTGAGAACTAGGTTGGCAACGCTCGGGGCATATCTTGCCCCCATGGCTACACCACTGCATTGATTATATTATTGGTGGTTGGCCCAAAAGCAGTTGTTGGTCATAGCCAACTGGAGGCCTTTCACTAAAAATCGAATCTGTGCTTTTTTCATTGCGCCTTGGCGGGTTAGAGCCCACTTATTGGCTTGCAAAGCATCACAATGGCGGATATTCGTATAAAGGGATTCAATATCTACTGTCACCATTATAGTAGTGGCAGTGGCTGCCACTAGTTGTAATGCCACTATGAGATCTTTGCTGTCTTTAAGGTAGGAGGGACTTAAGGGTACCAATGGTTTGAAATACCTGTCAAGGTACTCCCCTAGTCTCGAAAAAACCGATTCAATACCACTGATGATTGGTCTTCCTGGCGGGGCCTCTTTACTTTTGTGAATTTTGGGTAGTATGTACATTACAGGTGTTTTGGGAGTATGTATCTTGATATATTTGGCTTCTTTTTTATCCAATAATTGTCTAGATACTCCTTCATCTACCCATTCACAAAGAAGTTCTTTAAGATTACTAATTGGATTGGTTTTGATTACTTGATATGTAGATGTGTCACCCAAGAGTCTTTGCATCTCCATATCATAGTATTCTTTCGTGAGAATCACTAGCCCTCCGCCCTTATCAGCGGGTCTTATCACAATATGTTTATTCTCTTCTAGACTTTTAATACCTTCCCAGATTTTACGATCGGATTTGTAGTCGGAAACTTGCATTTCTCTGATTTCATCCTGTACCATGGTTTTGAAAGCCTCAATCTGATGGTTTGTGCCCTTTTTAGGGTTGAAGGTGGAATTGTTTTTTAATCCACTATGTTTGTGTAAAGTAGTGGAATCGGGCACTACGTTGCTATTTTCTTTACCTGCAAAGAATTTTTTGATATTAAGTTTTCTAATATATTTTTCAATATCAACAAATACCTCAAATTTATCGATATTTTTATTTGGTGCATATTTTAACCCTTGATGTAATACTTTAATTTCCTGTTCAGAGAGTTCCACATTCGCTAGATTGTAGATACCCTCTTCTAATCCATTCTTTTTCTTTTTCGTTCCGCCTCCTCCTCGTCTACCTCTCTTTCTGTAGATTCCTTTATGTGTTGGGGGGATTTGGGGGGGATGCGATACGTCTCTTTCCACCCTCTCCCTTCCCCCCCCCCCTGCTGTTGATTTTGGTATGGGGAAGGTCTTCCTCTAAAGTTGCCTCTATGATTCCCCCTCGGGGGTCTTGGAGGTCTAGCAGGATAATAGGATCTATCATAATAGCCAGGATCCATAGGTCGTGGATCAGGAGGTCCATAATGATAATAATTATCCACCGGATAGGATTGGTTGTAAGGTTGAGGATAATGGGGTGGATTACTGGGTTTGGGTTTTACTATAGATTTTTTGTTATTGGTATTTTTGCTCGGGGTTTTGCTTTTATTGGGTTTACCATCATACTGTATAAGTGGTGGTATACTTCCTACTTTAGAAATAGGAGATGAATCTGGAGTGTTCTCTGGATTCGGGGAGTTTTGCCATTTATAAACTTTACCACTTTCAAAGTCGCTGATATCCCGTTGGTATTTTTTGAGCTTTTTGTTTTTTATCTCCATGTCATATTTCGTTAAATGTGTCTGCAGGAGTTTCTCTTTTTCTGTGTATTCACTGTGTGCTTTGAAGGGTTCCATCCTTTCTTTTAAATCAATGATCTTAGCATCTAATAGTGCTTTCTTGGATTTGCGTCTCCTAATCATCAACTGCATGAGTTTTTGTTCACATGCATTAAAGAATGGTACCATTCATCTAACAGTTCTGGATCGTCAATCCCATCATTGGGACTGACATCCCAACGTATTCTCCTAGGTGTGATATTTTTGCTTATATACATTTCAAATGATGCCATATCCCACCAAAGTCTTATTTGTTTCTCCATGTCAAGTTGGAGTTGTTTAAACCCTTTGGCAAGATCTATGTTGGGACTGGGAGCTTTGAGAAATATTTCTTCCAAATTAACATGTCTGTTTTGCATGAAATTGAAAATATCCATGGCTGCGTGAAAAATAAAGTCCACTACAAGTGAAACTGGAAACTGTGTAAAAAAATAAAAATTCCGCGCCAATAGCTCGATATACTAATGAACTAATGAATAGTACTTAAAGTATAGTTTCTAAAAATATATATATATAGTGAAAAATAATAACACACATATAAATATATCAAGCAGCACCTCAAGTGACAATTAGTCAAAACTAATGGACAATGTGATATAAAAAAATGGAGGGCGCTAAAGTGAAAGGTGGTAATACTAAAAACACGCTAAACAAGTCGCATAGCGATCATAGGAAGTATTGGTACACCTAGAATTATGTATATAAAGTGAAGCAATGAAGACAAATGTGCAATGCAATGTAGGAACCAATTAAGATAATTGGTATAGTATAAAAACGTGTCCTTAATTGGCCAAAAAGTGAAGTCCTTAAAATCCAAAGGAAAAATTGAAGAGAAAAAAGAAGAAATTCTTCAAAGAAAATCCAAGATTCCTCCACCAGGCAAATTAAATCACCCCAATCGTGCTTAAAGATAAGGATCTGCTTACCAGATGATCATGACCTCTTACCCAAAAGAAGGTCAATCTCGCTTCATGCAGGATTATGCCTGCATACATTGGAAGAGTTTCTTCACCACCAAGCAAAATAAATTTCACTCCATCAGATGATACATGGAATAAATGAACAAAGAAAAAGCTCCCATAGCGCGATCAATTTATTTTAAAATTGGAATAAAAAACAAGCCAAATGGCTACTTACAAAAAATGGTGCCCTATCCCGGCACTGAGGCTGCAAGCAATCATCAAACTGGGGGCCAATTCGCTCACTCGCGTGGGGCGGCTCACTGTGATGTGTTTGGAGGAGCAGTGGATCCTCAGAGAACCGTGGCTGTGGGGATATAATCCGCGTTCGTCAACTCGTTGTCCCCGCTCGTGGTGCGTCTCTGAGACAGACGCCGGGAAAAGGACACAAGGTGTGCATGTGACCAGGCTGCGCCGACCGACGTACGTTTCGTTGGATAACGTCTTCAGGGGGGCGTGCCTGGTCACTGGAGGTCACGTCTTTTATGCTGGGACGCGGACAGGAAATCCGAGAGCCGAGCAAAAAATATGTATATAATATTAGGGGGAGAGGGGAAATTCACACAACTTTAAATGTATGCAATTGGCCAATTAATTGGCCAATTAAGGACACGTTTTTATACTATACCAATTATCTTAATTGGTTCCTACATTGCATTGCACATTTGTCTTCATTGCTTCACTTTATATACATAATTCTAGGTGTACCAATACTTCCTATGATCGCTATGCGACTTGTTTAGCGTGTTTTTAGTATTACCACCTTTCACTTTAGCGCCCTCCATTTTTTTATATCACATTGTCCATTAGTTTTGACTAATTGTCACTTGAGGTGCTGCTTGATATATTTATATGTGTGTTATTATTTTTCACTATATATATATATTTTTAGAAACTATACTTTAAGTACTATTCATTAGTTCATTAGTATATCGAGCTATTGGCGCGGAATTTTTATTTTTTTACACATAACTTTAGGAAATGCCAATAAAAACTTGGCTGTGCCAGTAACTTTTGGGTGTCGTGTCAGTAAACTCAAATCTGGTAGGTTGGCAACACTGACTGTACTATTTACTTTGGACATATTACTTTTGCATATATTATATTACTTTGGTCTATCATCGTGTGATACGTTGGTGTACACTGCACCCCTTCTTCTGACATTTGCAAATTAAAATAGCTAGATAAATATATTTAATCTATAACTTGGAATGACTCAGGTGTATCCCTAAAATTCATTGTTGGGGGTTGGTTGCCACGTTTCATTAAAATGTGGTTGCGTTTTTTTTTCTTGTGATGGATTATGGTCCAAATAACCTTATCCTCATGTGTCTTTATATGCATGTGGTTGACAAGCAAAGATGGGGCTCTGCAAATATGTCCATGTAATAGCACTAATCTCATGCAAGGTAGATGAGCTGCACAACTCACCTAATTGGGGAACACAGGAGTTTATCTTAGCATCTAATGTGCAGAGAGCCATAATTAGATAAAATATGACTAATTATTTCCAGGTAAAATTATGTGCTGACACCAATCCAGAAATAAATTGGGAAGCCCATAAGGCAATTTAAGAGGCTACTTAATTGGTTGTAGCTCCATGTAAGAAAAAAAAAGCAAGGCTGTCCTCCCACTCAATTACATCTGTAGTTGGAAGACTGGGAATATCTGAAAGAACAGAGCTTATTAGTAGACACGCTACAAAAATCAGTCACCACGTTCATCAAATTTCCTGCCAGTGAATGGAGAAGGAAATGTTCATCATCTACAGTAACGATTATAAAAGTATTAAGTTAAAATCACATACTATCCATATCAGTTATAATGTAATAGAGTTTGGAGCAAAAAATGTAAAGTATCCAGAAAAGGAAGGTAATAAAATACAGAAAGATAAATATGTGCATTTTCTTACCTACATAACACTGAAAGAAAAAAATATATATTTTAACAAGACAATTTAAGTTTGATCTATTGCATTCTTGAAGGGAATATATACTGTAGTCTCATTTTTTTAATTAATTTTTTATACAGGTAAAAAAAAAGTTAAGCCTGATGTAAGCATTCTGTTTATTAATATGTGTTTTTAGAGCCTTGCTTCTATGTATTTTTTAGAATCATATATGTACACGAGACAGTCATATTTGCTCATTACAAATACAGGTCCATCTGGCTTTGCAATTCCTACATTGGCAGTTGGGAAACTACTGGAAGGAAGACTAAGCTCCGAGGGGTGGCGACAAACATGTTGGGGGCGTGGCCTGGTGGGAAGTTAGGTTGAGGTTGTCTTTCTCATACTCTTTCCTCTCTTCCTTCTAGTTACTACAGGAGTTTGGACAAGCTCCATCCCTTGCTGGCACTCCTGTAGTGGTTGCGGCATTACCCACACTACTCCCCATACTGATCGAGCCTGAGCGGCACAATAAACAAACCATGTGTCACAGTTGAGAAACTACCCCTTTTCATAGTGGAAGTCTAGAGGGTTAATTTACTAAAGACACATAGACTGTGCATCTTAGAAGGGAATTTTGTTTACAGGTAAATGAGGACCTATTGATTTCCAACACCCAGTCACGGGCAAGCAAAAATATATATATTTTAAAAAATTGTCCTTGCGCGATTAGTAATTCTTTAAAATAAAATGTTCATAACATTTACTAAGCTAACAGAACATTAGCTTTACAGACTATTTGCCTTTACTAAATTAACCCTTTTGTCTTAACTTTTGTTGAGCCAAATCCCTGGTTAAGAAAATATTGTCAAAGTACAAGAGATGTGTATTTTTATATCTGTCAGAAACCATGAATCAAACCGAGACAGAAGTACAGTTAAATCACACTTGTTTAATAATAAAAATAAAAAGGTAAACAGAGTAAGCGTAGTCAAAACATAGCCAGAGTTCAGTAACCGGATCGGGTAGTCGGCCAAGTCAATGTCCAAGAGCCAATGTCCAAAGGTAGTAGTACAGCAATCAGGATCTGTATCCAGAGGGAACGTAGTCAAGCAGGTCTTCAACAGGAATGCAGGAGAAATTCTCTTGTGATGTTAACACAGGCGAAGGCGAAGCGCAAATGAACTGGAAGGCTTTAACTGCTTGCCGACCTGCCGTCGTCATTTTACTGCGGCAGGTCGGCACGCATGGGCGAGAGCCCGTAGCTCTACGTCGGCACTTTAAAGGCCACTAGGGGGCGTGCGCGCGCCACCGGCGGCCCGAGCGGCGCACCCCTGCTCGCCCTCGAGGGCACGCGCGATCGCTCGGTACAGAGCGAGGAACAGGAGCTATGTGTGTAAACACAAAGCTCCCGGTCTTGTCAGCGGGGAAACGCTAAACTTCTGTTCATACAATGTATGAACTGAATATCAGTGATTTCCCCTAGTGAGTCCACCCCCCATACAGTTAGAACACACCCAGGAACACACTTAACCCCTTCCCCGCCCCCTAGTGTTAACTCCTTCACTGCCAATGGCATTTTTATAGTAATCCAAAGCACTGATCGCTATAAAAATGCCAATGGTCCCAAAAAATGTGTCAGAAGTGTCCGCCATAATATCACAGTACTGATAAAAAACGCTGATCGCCGACATTACTAGTAAAAAAATAATAATAATAAAAATGCCATAAAACTACCCCCTATTTTGTAAACGCTATAATTTTTGCGCAAACTAATCAATAAACGCTAATTGCGATTTTTTTTACGAAACGTAAGTAGAAGAATACGTATCGGCCTAAACTGAGGAAAATTTATATTTTTTTTTATATATTTTTTGGGGATATTTATTATAGCAAAAAAAAAAAATTATTTCAAAATTGTCGCTCTATTTTTGTTTATAGAGCAAAAAATAAAAACCGCAGAGATGATCAAATACCACCAAAAGAAAGCTCTATTTGTGGGAAAAAAAGGACGCCAATTTTGTTTGGGAGCCACGTCGCACGACCGCGCAATTGTCAGTTAAAGCAACGCAGTGGCGAATCACAAAAAGTGCTCTGGTCATTGGACAGCAATATGGTCCGGGGCTAAAGTGGTTAAGTAGGCAGAGCTGACGAACAGGATCATTAACAGGTGGATAACTGTGGAGAGATGGGAGCTGGAAATTAGCTGACAGCTGAGCTGCCAGCACAGAGAAGCTAGGGATGAGCCCAGCCCTGACAGAATCTTGGTGTGCTTTATGTTTTCCTCTCAGATCTGTGCATTAATCCAACTTTGGCATATTAATCTCCCTACCATATATGGGTGTAACTGGATTCCACTCTTTTTTTTGCGTGCTGATGGCACTGCTGGATATCTTCCTATATTGAAGGGAAGTAAGCATGATGCATCTTTCATCTGCTGCATTAGGTTTCCTTGGCTGACTACTGCCTTTACAGTCCTCAATGTTACTTGATCAATGGTGTCCTCGATGCTAAGAAATACAGGTAGATATTTATCCATCATGCCATACCATCAGGGAGGCATGTTATTGGCCCCAAATTTATCCTGCAGCAGGGCAATGACCCCAAACATACATGTCATTAAGAACTATCTTCAGTGTTAAGAAGAACAAGGAGTCATAGAGGTGATGGTTTGGCCCCCACAGAGCCCTGATCTCAACATCATGGAGTCTGTCTGGGATTACATGAAGAGATAGAAGGATTTGAGGCAGCCTACATCCATAAAAGATCTGTGGTTAAATCTCCAAGATGTTTGGAACAACCTACCTGTCGAGGTTTCATCAAAAACTGTGTGCAAGTGTACCTAGAAGAATTGATGCAGTTCTACCCAAATGGTTTTGCTTTTTTACCCAAACACACATGTGTATCTTTCTATCAATCTATCTCATTCTCTCTCTCTCTCTCTCTCTCTCTGTCTCTCTCTCTCTCTATATCTATCTATCTATCTATCTATCTATCTATCTATCTATCTATATATATATATATATATATATATATATATATATATATATATATATATATATATACAGTATATATTATAAATGCCCACACTTAGTAAAATAGTTTATAAACCATTCAATAGCAGTTTATTTTGTAAAATACTTATACACTGTGGATTGTACATGACACTTGGGTGTCAAACAGTTTGCCTTAAGCACCAATGTTTTCTTTATGTATAATTTAATATAGTAATAGTTTATCTACAGCAGATGGCAAATTACAACAATCTCCATCCATAATTAATTGTAAAGGACACTTAGCAAGTTACCTCCCATGATGCTTAGGTTGTAATACTTCCTTTACTCCTGGTCCCTCTCGTGTTGTTGAAAGAGGAGTAGACATAAGGTAGAGTTGTAAAACTCTACTTCACATATTAATTTTGTTACCTCAGGCTTAATAGTCATTTTATGGTAATTTTTTCCAACTTTTGTAGCTATAATGTTTAATCTGTTTTTACGGTCTCCTAGCTGTGTTTAATCAGGGTAATTATAGAATGTTAATTAAATAAAATACTGCTCTGTTACTATTAAAATGTAAGTCGTGTTGCCATAAATGTAAAGAATTTATACATAGTGTAACTCAAATGAACGTTAATGACTGGGAAAAAATATTTATTCAACGCTACTGTTACGCAGTTTGGAAAATGCAACGATCTTCTACTCTATAAGGTAATTTAAAATTGGCACATTTATTTGCTTATTTTTACTTTAGTTATTAGTAGCAACATAAAACTGATAATCCGTGAAAAGTTAGCAACCTAATATACAGTATATTACATAGGCAATATATATATATTTTTTTCCCACTAAAATTCTGTATTTGATCTTCTTAGTATGATAATAATATTCAATCCTCTATCGTTACTACATCTTCTGAGGATAATAATAGTGTTATATATTTAACAGTATATTATGCAGTATTGCACAAAATGTATGCTTGAGAATTACATTTGGAAGTATTTTGAAGAAACTGTAATTTCATACAACATTATTTAAGGAGACACTAAAGTGACAAAAAAGAAAGAAAGAAAATCCCTTTAAAGCAAAATGACTGAAACTGTAGTTAGTTTAAAGCAGAACTGAAGTGCAGAAATAAAAAGTTGCAAGCGCAAGACATACAGGGGCTGATTTACTAAAGGCAAATAGATTGTGCACTTTGCAAAGTGCAGGTGCACTCGTCAAGTGCAGTTGCTCCAGAGCTTAGTAAATGAGGTAAAGCATCACTTTTCGAAGAATATCCAATCACGTGCAAGGAAAATAAAAAAAAAAACAATATTTTAGCTTGCTCATAATTGAATGATGGAAGTCAGCAGAACTTCCCCTCATTTACTAAACTCTGTTGCAAATGCTCTTGCAAAGTGCACAGTCGAATTAACTTTATTAAATCAACCCCGCAATGTCTTCTGGAACAGAGGTGAGTATTTGCAGAATTTAGTTCTGCTTTAACTGTTACAAAATATCCAAGTATTAAACAATTAATTAAGTTCTAAAATGACATCATCATTACAATCAATATACAACCCATATAAAAAATATGTAAAGATAAAAAAATATTTAAAAAGATAATGGGCCTG
Source organism: Rana kukunoris (assembly GCA_029574335.1). Taxonomy (NCBI): domain Eukaryota; kingdom Metazoa; phylum Chordata; class Amphibia; order Anura; family Ranidae; genus Rana; species Rana kukunoris. The sequence continues at coordinate 653,575,196 of CM056049.1, forward strand.
GCTTAAAGAGTCAAAACAGTTCAGTTGATTTAATAAAACTGTAGAGTGCAAAATCTGGTGCAGCTGGGCATGGTAGCTTCTAACTTCAGCTTGTTCAATTAAGCTTTGACACAAAGGCCGGGTTCACACTAGTCCAACAAACACTTCGACATTGGGAGCTCATGTCACATGACATGTGAAAATGAATGTTTCCCTATGGGGGCCGCCTTAACTGGTCCGACACATGTCGGAGCAACTTTGAAAATGCTCCCTGTACTACTTTGGTCCGACTTTGATCCTACTTCACTCCATTAAATATCATTAAAGTCGGATCAAAGTCGGAACGCCGTCTTGCATGCTCCGACTTTGGCATGCGACTTGTACTCTGCTGATCTTGAGGGGGAACTCCACGCCAAATTTTGACAAAAAAATGGCATGGGTTTCCCCTCCATGAGCATACCAGGCCCATGGGTCTGGTGCGGATTTAAAGGGGAACACCCTACGCAAAAATCCATACCAGACATGTATCCGAGCAGCAGCCCGGCCGGTCAGGAAAGGGGGTGGGGATGAGCGAGCGCCCCCCCCCTCCTTAACCGTGCCAGGCCGCATACCCTCAATATGAGGAGGTAGGTGCTCTGGGGCAGGGGGGCACCCTGCGGCCCCCCCACCCCAAAGCACCCTGTCCCCTGGCTGTTGGTTGTCAGGGTCTGTACCCCTACCCATTCACATAGAGGAAAAGTGTCAAAAAAATAAACACACTACACAGGTTTCTAAAATAATTTATTTGTCAGCTCTAGGGGTCTTCTTCCAACTTCTCCGCTCTCCGGGGGTCTTCTTTTAACTTCGGGGGTCTTCTCTCATCTTCCCCGCTCTCTTCTTCTGCTCTCCGCACTCCCCGATTCTTCTCCCAATCTCCGTTGCCTTCTGCCAGGCTGCGCCGCTGCTATCTTCTTTGTAGCCCTTTCACTAGCGGCGGCCAGCCTGGTCTTCCTTGTCACCTTCTTCCTCATCGCCTTCTTCCCTCTTCTTTTCTTCCGATGTTGACTCAACGCTCCCTCCCGCTGTAATGCCGGGTGCATGGCTCGCACTGATTTATATAGGCCTCTTATGACATCACAGTTCCAGCATGCTCTGGGTGGTGACAATAGCAATCTGTGTCTATCGAACCTGTGGTCGAATGTGCCTAACTTTAACTCTATTAGGCAGCTAAACTGTACGACGCCGCAATCATACATTTCTGGTCAAATGCACAGGCCAAAGGTTATAGAAGAATTTGAATGTTGGTTGACTAATAATAATAATTTATAAATATAATTATTACTAGTGTCATACAACATTAGAAATCTTCTATAGCTTGTAGGCAGAACATTCGACCAGAAATGTACGATTGCGGCGTCATACAGTTTAGCTGCTCCATCAAATATTCTTAGGACATTCAACAGACACCATTAGCCTTCAATTGACAGATTCGATCTTAATTAATTTGGATTTTTGGACGAATGCATTTTTTTAACAAAACAAAATAAATAAAAACACATTTCGGGAGTAACTAAATAAGTTTAATTTTTCGGACGAAAACTAAATTCCGAAACAAAATATTTCAGGGTGCACACGTCTACTGCACACATACTGTATGGCAAGATCTTTGTACTCACAAAATACAGTCTCACAGACACACTGACAGTCTCATAGACACACATAAACCGCAGCACAAAGGACTTGTAGAGAAGCGTTAATATCTTTAGGGTAGTTTCAGTCGCAATCGTATTATTTATTGCTATCTAATGAATAAGACTTGGGTTGACGCAAGATAGGCTTTAGGCTGGTAGAGTAAGCAGCATTATTTGTTCTTCACTTTACAAAGTAAGTAGGATTTAATGTCTATGTGACTGTGATTTATCTTAGAAAAAACAGCTTTCCTAAATCTGTCTACTTGTCTGTCATTGTGCATGATGTCACTGAGTGCTGACAATAAAACATAATATGTAGAAAAGTGCGCTTAGGAAAAAAATTGTTATTAGGACTGCAGCCCCCCAGAAAAAACATACCCCACTAGCGAGGTACCTAGGTAGGTGGTATGTGTGAAAGGGGTGGTGGCGCTGTCCCAAACCCTGATTAACAGGGGTGCCTGTGTCAGTGTGCTGACTAGTGGAATCAGTACTGGTAATTCCCTACGTACAAGTGTATTTACAAATACAGTGACACCATTTACATCAAATAATAAACATATAGTGATAAAGTGCAAAGGTGCATAAACATATGGTTATGATTAAAGTCCATAAAATTCAAAAGTTCAGACATATATAACGATGATAGATGTGCAGTAATCCTAGATGCGAATTTCCATCAAATGTGTAGGAAGGTGGTAACGCTGTGGTCCGGTGCTCCCCCACCAGATTCCCCACTCACCAGAGCCAATCACCCCTGCAGGGGTATTAGGCGTGTAGTCACAGAGGGATCCAGATATCCTCCAATGGTACTGTCGGCCCAGGGTAGATGTGTCCGTTAGATAGTGTTATCGGATCCTCACTCCACCAGAAAGAAGGAAAAAACAGGCTCCCATAGTGTGGTAAAAAAAGGGGGTTTATTTTGCAAGGTACAGGTGCATTACATGAATATAGAATAGGTACTAAATATACTATCCGATAGTACAGTCAGCAATGTGGTATGAAGGAAAACATGCACCACAAGAAACAAATAAAAATGGTAAAGGTTAAAAACCAAAAAATGGTGTTTCAGTCTCTGCCGTCAGAAGCGAGGCGCTGGCGTGCGTTCCAAGCAACTCAGACGGCAAACCGGAAGCGTGTGCGTGCGTGTCTGACGTGCGTCACTACGCTCGACATACGTTTCGTGATATGACTTTTTCAAGAGCGGACCGTTTTCATCGGACATGTCTCCTGGGAGATTTTGGTCTGATGTGTGTACACACGATCAAACCAAAATCCCCACGGACAGACAGCGCGGTGACGTGGCAGTGACGTTGACGCCACACCGTCCGCAAACCAGGAAGTAAAATGCTTCCAGGCATGCGTCAAATCCATTCGACGCATGCGGGGGATTTCGGTCCACTGGTTAGGTGTACTAACCAGCGGACATGTCCGACGAACAGGTTTCCAGCGGACAAGTTTTATGGCATGTTTTAAAACTTTTGTCCGCTGGAAACCTGTCCGCTACGCCGTACACACGATCGGATATGTCTGCTGAAACTGGTCTGCGGACCAATTTTAGCGGACATGTTCGATCTTGTGTACGCGGCCTAACAGGTGTTCTTCTAAGATTGTTTTGTATTTGGCTCCATTCATCTTCCCATTAACTCTGACCAGTTTTCCTGCTGAAGAAAAGCATCCCCACAACATGATCCGGCCCCCATATTGTTTCTTCCACTTCACAATTATGTGCCACTTTGTGTTGGTCTAAACCATAAAGTTATTGGTTGTAATATGGAAAATTTCAAGGATTATGAATACTTTTTCAAAGCACTGTATCTGCAGGCAGCCTCCGGTAGGCTGGAACTGTTCCAGTAAATCTGGAATGTCTGGTCACCCTACGTTATTAGGCACTGTCATCTTGCCTCATGCACAGATTAGAGAAGGTGAAGCCAGACTGTCAGATCAAAGACAACTCTGCCCTTCCTGTGACAGTCTTGTGTCACTTCTCTCTGCATTGAAGTGATTAGAGATGAAGACGAGGGCTTAGCTGTTGACTCATTGCAAAAAGTCAAAATTTGCTTATTGGTAGCAGGCTGTTTGCCTGTCTAGGCTGCATTTTATGGAGAAAGAAGGTGTGTTTTTGGAAAAACTAATGGGGCAGGTTATTACAGGTAACTTGATATAACAATATATTTACAAAAACGGGAGTATCAGTTTTTTTTTCACACAGTGAGTGCCATTGCCAAGATGGCTGCTGACAATTTCAAATGATCGCAAGAGACAATTTACTGCTAAGCTGGTGTAACTATGCCCTTTATGTGCAGTGGGGCACTGCATAATTAATTATGACATGTTCATTAAATTGGAGTGCATTTTTTTTACTATGCTGCTCAATTAATATTAATGTGGGAAGCCCAGATAATCATTTAGCTCATATAAATTGAATCAAATATACAGAGAAAAAAATATATTAGAGTATGGCTAATCAGGCCACATGTGTACATATACAGGCCAATACAATAACATAATTGCATAATAAAGTAAAATAAGTTAAAAAGCTTTCCAGGACAAGTTTTAAAAAATATTATTTTTCTCATATAAAAAAATACAATCCCTTTGTTTTATATTGGTTTAAATGTAAGCATTGTCCTATACATGGTATTTTTTATACAGTATAATATATTAAAGTACATCTAAGGGCTCCTGTGTGGCAGTCTAAACAAGTCAGAAATCCAGTAGAGGTCTCCTAAATAAAAGAACAATTTTAATCCAAAGATGAATCTAGAGTTAGCCAAATGCTCCTTCATTAGTGCCTCCCATGTTCCTCCTCTCAGGCACTGCAGTCAAAGTGGGAGGGTTTTAGCAGTACAGTTTGCCCAGAGAGCTGTGGGCAGGACAGGGTGTGTCCAACTGCTGAATAACAAGCTATGGGTTTATGAATTAACATTGACAATGCTGATATCCATGACCACGGCAACATGTTATTTTCCCATTGTAAAGCAAGCAGCCACAGTGTGCATGAGAAACAGCACTATTTTGATTTCAGCAGTACATCAGCATTGTCCTCTCATTCCAAAAAGCTGCCTGAGGTTGACTACACTTCTAGGACCACCAGGCATTTGTGCAAGGGGAATAAGAGAAAAAACTTTAAGTGCACATATACTTACAAGTACGTCCTGAAGCCTATTTTTTTAATGGGATCCCATATTTCTACTGTAAAGGTTTAATTATATTAAATAAATCACTGTTTTTGGTAACATGAAAGTAAATAACTTTACAATGGACCTAAACACAGTATACAAGGACAAGTCAGACTACATTGTGGTTTATAGCATCACGAAACTGCTCAGCAATCATTGCTATGCTTACATAGTACAGTATATCATTTTTACTTTAAACTATAAGTTCTATAACTTACCTCCAAGTTTTGTGATAAATTAGCTTTGTGACTAAGAGTGCCTTAAGCTGTTTTTTTTTTACGTTTTCTGAGTTTTTCCAAGTCAAAAGGAAATATTGAATATGTTTTTTGGGGTCATTGGTACTTTCAACCATTTTATATAGGTGCGGCCCATGGGATTATTGAGGACACTCCCCATCTTGTAGTGCTTGTGAATACCTGAATTCATCTTCACAACAATGTTTATGTCTTTTTGGGTTGAAAAAGGAAATAAATGGTGGCCCCTTTTAAAGTGAATTTATTTTACCTTATTCAACCCATGCCCTTAATTATTGTCCTACATGATTATGACTATTTATTTGAATATTTAGTTTATTTCTAGTTTTAGTTATACATTGTGTTATATGTGGAGAGGCTAAAGAGGTCCCAAAGAAGCGGTATGTCTGCGAAATGCATTACCCCATCTTAATGTACTTGTGGCATTCTATGTAGGATGTCCCAGAGATAATTTGTTGATACCATTTGCTGATCTTGCACACATGATATGTAATGTATGTTATAATATAATGACAATGGTTTTATATCTTTTGTATACAATAAAAATGTAATGTTCTTAAAATAAGATGTAATTATTTTTGGAGGTATATACAAAGTCGCACGCTCACTTCATTATATTGCTGTTTTTTGGGAGCCATCTGGATCCTAGTTTCATGGTGTACAGTACACAGGGCATCTTCTTAAATCAGCACTTTGCCCCACTCTCTCTTTTCTACTGTTAGATAGTCCAGTACAATAAACCTCTAGTTGACAAAAGAGATTCTGTCTTTTGACAGTTACATGGAAGAGTGAAGGCTTAGTTTTCGGAAGGACAGGGTTTGCTGAGACCAGAAGTCAAAGCCCTAAGAGCAGCCTGGGCCTAGGTTCCAAGTAATTCATAGGAATACAGTAATACGTGGAAACAGAAATTGGCCTAAAGTAGATCTAAACCCATTCACTAAAGTCTCATATAAGCTAAAACACATTAATGTAATTTCCAAAGTGCTTTTCAATCTTCCATTAAAACAACTGCTGGCAATCCTGCCATAAAGGTCATTATCCAGCACGTTCTGTTATGGGGTGACAACTGTCTCCCAGCTGTACTGACGCATTTTCTTATCACATGTGCCCTTGGCGGAGAATACAAGTAGTCACACTGACACACATCGTCTTGCCTTACCAGCCCATCAACTGATGCTGAAGAAAGTGAATATAGACAGAAAGGCCCAGATTCACAGAGAGTGGGCGCACATTTACTCCGGTGTAGCGCACACACATACGCTACGCCGGCGCAGCGCGGAGAGGCATTCACTGTATTCAGCATACTATTTCTCACAAGATACGCCAGCGTAGCATATTTTTGAAGGCGCAGGCCAGCGTAAGTGGAAGTGGAGTGACCCCATGGAAATTATGGTCTGAGCATGGTGCAGTGTTTACGCCCGGCGTATCACGAACGCGCATGCGCTGTGACGTAGTCGTGACGTGGACGATTGAAACTGCACCCTTATGCGCATGCTCACAACTACGCAGGCACAACTGCCTAAGCTACGCCGGATCACTACGTACGCGTGAATGTAACGTATGCCCAATACGCCGGCCTGTGATCTCTGGGGCAGACCTTTGCATGTCTATTGCTGGGTTGCGCCTCATCTATGCGGAATAACTTTACATTCGTGATTTGCCGTATTTCCCTCATTTGCATATTTGAATGCCCAATCAATGGGAGAAGCAACATGCGTCCAAACCATATTTGCGCCCATGCTACGCCGGCGTAAGCAACATATGTCGGGGTAGGATGGCCTGTTTTTGGACGTATGTTGGTTTGTGACTCTGGCGCACACATACGCCAGGCGCATATTTGTACTATGTCGGCATAAAGTGATTTACGCTGGCGTAAGTGCTTTGTGAATCCGGGTCAAAGTGGCTGAAAGAGATCAGCAGAACTGAGATGTAAAACAGGATGCAAAAATTAGCTTCACTGAAATAAGCAGTCCTCTCCTAACAATAGTAGTATAGGGAACTGAGTCATAATCAAGATGTTGCTTTTTGGGAAGAACAGCCTTTTATCTCCCTCTTTTTGTCCTCCAGAAACTACTAATTTAAAGCTTCGTACCCACGATAGGATTGCCAGAGGACAACGGTCTGATGGACCGTTTTCATCGGTCAAAACCGATCGTGTGTGGGCCCCATAGGTTATTTAACCTTAGGTTAAAAAAAAGCCAACTTGCTTTAAAATTTACCTATGGACTCATAACCGATAGGTCAAAACTGATCGTTAGTAGGCACGACCAATCGGTTAAAAATCCACGCATGCTTAAAATTAAGTCAACGCATGCTTGGAAGCATTGAACTTCATTTTTTTCCAGCACGTTGTGTTTTACGTCACTGGGTTCTGAATACGATCGTTTTTTATACTGATGGTGTGTAGGCACATCAGACCATCAGTCAGCTTCATCGGTTAACCTATGACTACGGTCCTTCAGACCGTTCTCATCGGATGGACTGATCGTGTATACAAAGCTTAAGATTCCATACACGCTATTCGATTTTCTGCAGATTTTTGTCTTATAAAATATAGACAATAAGAGAGAATGTTTTTGCTAAGTTATAGTATAGGGTGGAGCTGTCAAAATGCACAGGTAGATAGGAATGGACATCTTCCTTTTTTCATATGCGTTTAAGTGTGATTATGACTATTTTCTCTAGTTTAATGCATTTATTTTATGTCTTAATTAAACAATGCATCCTTTTTTGTATTTTCGTATGTGTTTATTTGATGCAATCCTTAGTCTTGCTTTGAATAATGGATCCTATGACAAACCACACTAAAAGTATAGAGTATACTGTATATATTGACTGGAAAAGTACAGATTGCCTATGACAGAAGGTTTTGGAAGTGCACGTTTGAAGATTTGTCTCTGGGGCTTTGCACTAATGAGTCGTGAAGAACACCGCACAATGGGAAGATGAGTCCCCTAAACCCAGCCATGATGCCATTCCTTCCTTATAAAAAAACTCCCTATTTCTCTTTATTGGGTGCCAACTCACATACACAGATAATATATAATCTCATAGGGATGCAATATAGACTTACATTACTTGCGGAACTATTTATTGGTGTGAATTTGATGATTTTTGGTGAATTAATGGCTGAGTTAAAGAATGCTTTTCTTTTTGCATATAATGGGAATATGTAAAATATATTTTTCAGATGAATACATACGCCCGTAACATTTTCGGTACTTTATGTCCTCTGACGTGTTGTTCATGTGTGAGGTCAATCGATGCAAAAGTTAAACACAGACATGAGCTCTGTGGCAATGTGACAGGCTTGGATAATTTGAGGGAATTAGAACTATATTATTCTGTATGCCCGACTTTTTATCTGATTGATTTTTTATTTGGTGTGACCACTTAGATTGCATTTACGTGTAGAGTCTGATGAAGGTCGAACAAAGAAAAAGTGGTTAAGGTTAACCAAATCAATGTGGAGTTGGGAGAAAAAGTTTTGAACCTATCGGTGTTTTCTAGATTTCTGAATCTAAGTCATGCTGTAGAGTCTTATTTTACTACAGAAAGTTTAATATTGGCATATCGGTGCTGAAAAAAATGTGTTAAACAATCAAGGTCACTGATAGAAGATAGGAGTGTGTGAACTTTAAATACTTAATGCGGTAGAACATTGTTAGCTGGCAATAATAACTTTAACCAGTTATGTTGAACAGACCTTCACAGCAAAAAAAAATAAATTTTGGCTTTTCCTTGTATTGTATTTGCTTCAGTGGTCTGCTTAAAGTATATAGTAGTAGATTTTTTTTTATTTGTAGATTATCTGCCAGACTGTAGATTGGTAGAGACCCCAGTTATTAAAAATACTTTTGAATTTTTTTCAGCCTTATGAGTTTCAATAGCTATTTTTCTAAACCTCCTTTAAGCAGGCCCCATTGTATGTCAACGTAATTCTGCTGTAAAAATCAGATAGTTGAAATGTGAATATTCTTGCAATGTGTTCAGAGAGAGGGTAATACATAAACAGTGAACAGTCCAGCACGTATTTTCATAGACATAGATTTAAAGTAGAATCAAAACCTTCTAACCTTTAAAGACAAGGATGCTGCCATCTTAGCCTCTGTTTGAATTTATTATTATTATACAGATTTATATAGCACTGACAGTTTATGCAGTGCTTTGCAACTTGAGGGTAGACAGTACAATTACAATACAATTCAATACAGGAGGGATCAGAGGGCTCTGGTCGTTAGAGCTTACAAACTAAGAGGAAGGGTCACAAGATACAAGAGGTAATGCTGATGTGCTGATGGAGAAAATAAATGTACAGTTGCTAGGTTGGGGCAAGATAGGCTTCTCTAAAGAGATGCGTTTTCAAGAATAGTCTGAAAGTAGAGTAGGAGATAGTCAGACAGACTAAGGTAGAGAGTTTCAAAGGATGGGAGAGTCTCAGGAGAAGTCCGGAGGTGAGCTTGGGAAGAGGTGACAAGGGAGCTAGAGAGCAGGATGTCTTGGGAGGAATTAAGAGAATGGTTTGGTTGGTATTTTGAGAATAGATTAGTGATGTAGTTAGTGGATGGTTTTGTAAGTTATTGTTAGTAGCTAAAATTTAATTTTAATTGGGATTGGCAGAAAAGGGTAGCAGACACCGAGTGGTTTGTAAGATGGATGAGCCTGGCAGCAACATTCATGACCTAATGAAGAGGGGTAGCCTATATAAAGGTAAGCCAATGAGAAGGAAGCTGCCGTAGTCAAGGCGAGAGATGAACAAGGAGTGGATTAGAAGCTTTGTGGTGAAAAATATGGAACGATTTCCAAATTTGCATGTCATCCTTTTGCGTTTGCTCTGTTGCAGTTGCCATAGTGTTGCACATGTGATCAATTATGTCACCAACCATTTGATGGCTTGACAGTTCGGTGGGCAGCAGAATTAAAAGTGATGTGTAATCATTCATAATTTCTTGAATGTGAGGCCTCGTACACACGTCGAAAATCTCGTCAGAAAAAAAACGTTGTTTTCCCTGACGAGATTCTTGGCAAGAAACTCTTGCCGCCGGAGTGTACTGACTTTCATTTCAAAAGAACCGCGGTTCTCTAGATATGAAAGAACACGGTGACGTTATCGCGTATGAAGAGCATGCGCTCGTCACATTCGATGCCGTCAGCCACCATCTTGCTTTACCCTACCTATGCCGTGGAAGCTACCGCGCATGCGTCAAAGTCATTTCGAGCATGTGCGGGTTTCCACGGCAAAAGGTAAGTATACACACTTTCGGGTTTCAGGCCGACAAAAATCTCGACGAGAAAAAGGAGAGCAGGTTCTCTTTTTTTCTCATCGAGATTCTGGCCAGATTTCCAGATGAGAAACCTGAATGCCTCGTACACACAAATGGGAATCTCGGCAAGAAGCAGTTTTCTTGCTGGTTTTGGCCGAGAAACCCGGTCGTGTGTACGGTCCTGTGTACAAGGCCTGACTGTTTTGGTTAAATCAGTGGGTTTAGTTCCGCTAAACCCACGCTTTAGTTCCGCTAGTTTGAAGATTTGTAAGAGTTGACATAAACCACAGTCATCAGGAGAAAGGGTGTGACATCTTGAAATGCCATTTTTTCATGCTTGCCTAGAGTGTACCTTTTATTTAGTTTAATAAAAAATGGGGATAAAAAATACACAGCATATATCTAAGCTGAGACTTAGTTACTTTGATAAATACTGGTCTGACAAATCTTGCTGGGATTGTTAGTTCTAAATAGCCAAAGGCAGATCTTAGATCAGCAGTTTGCTAAACATGCAGTTTTACTGAGGCTAATATGTTGATTTCATCAGCTTTATAATAAAACACTTTCTTTATTATGAAAACATGTGCATACAGTAGATCCATAATGATATTAGCACAAAGTATACTTCCATGCAGCTGTCCAGAAATCCACATAACCTTTGTGTACGGTTTATGCAGTACCAATCAGAGAATTTATTAAAAAAGGAACTTAAATCAATAGTTTGATATCTCATAAAACAAACTGACATTCCTCATTGTAAAAACAAACAGTGGTGGAAGCCCTTTAAATTCAAAATTATTATTATTGATCCAAACTAAGCTGCTTGTGACTGATTTACTATGTAACTAATAGTGTTTGTATATTTCATTGCTCAGAGCCATGTCACAGGTTAGAAAATCATACATATTTCATAATGGAATATATAGTGAATACTTTACTAGCTTACATAAGAATATCAGGAAGAGTGTTTGTGACATACAGCGTACAATAAAGTCTGTAAATTTGCAGTTCGGGATTAATAAAGAAAAATTGTATTTGGTGTATTTAATAATATATATGGTCTGCCATGAGAAACACTTGCGTTCCATTGTTTGTGTTGTTGCTCCTATTACAAAAAAGCATTAAAGATTTCGTTGTATAAAGTATGTGTGTCTCCATTGTAGAAATTGCCCTGGGTGCAAGGGGTTCAGTAATTTTCAGGTTCACAAACATGGTCTTGGTTGCTGCAACCAATGCATTGGAAGTTGGGTAGTAGAAAAAAAAAAAAGTGTGAAATCATGGGTCATCCATGGCCAAAGATATTTAGTGAGTTTATATTAAGTAGTTAATAAGGTATTTACTAATTATGAATATTTTGACACAAAGCCTGTACAGTGGGATAGCTAGGGGGCAAGTCAGGACTGTGTTTTTTACAGTTCAAATATGGATTTGAATCTAGCATATGGTAATTACACTTTAGGGGGTAGAATAAATAACAACCCCCCCCCCCCCACACACACACACGTTTTGCATAGAGGAGGGTATTTCCAGAGCAAGAGAGCTGAGAGACTCCCTCTTTATTGAAAACAGCCCCTTTAAACAAAAGCATAGAAAAGACAAGACAGTTCCCCAAAGGCAACACTCCCAAAACATTGTCTCTTTTACACCTGTGGTACCCTTCAAAGGGGAGCATGTGTGTATGTTTTTGTTTGGTGAAGGAATGATTTATCAAAGCAGTACATAAAAAAATATATATAATCCAGATTGCTATAGTCAATCCCAGTAAGACACTGCTTGTGCTTCTAAGGCTATTCTCCTCAGGCTTTAAGGCTGGATATGTATAAAATATGTGTCACCGGCACTAACAAAACTTAATAATTGTCAATCTCAATTTGTGTTTGTTGCAGTTAAAAATATATCCCACCCTAGAGTGGGGTAAAAAAAGAAGGGAAAGGTGATAACCGCGCTAACTATCATATATATTAAACATTTCTAATTCAGAAGTAAATGTGCAATAATTTAATTATTTAAAAAAAAAATGAATAATTGTGCAACTTTAAAGGTTGATACCCTTTAACAACTACCATCAAATGGTTCCTTATACACTTGTTCAGTGATACAATACCAAACACAGCATATGTTCCAATAATTGCAAACAAACAAATATATATATATATATATATATATATATATATATATATATATATATATATATATATATATATATATATATATATATGATAGTTAGCACGGTTATCACCTTTTTCTTTCTTCTTTGAGGCTGGATAGGCTTCTTTTACAAAAGGGAAACCAATGATTAGAAAGAAGAGCCCTTTCTTTTAGTTTTTTACAATAATTTGGATTACGTTGTTATTTTATACAGATTCCTTTATTTATTTTTTAGAAGGTGAATTTCTTGAGAGGGGAAGGTTCTTAAAACATGTGTACACTACTAAGGGGCATAAAGTATGAACAGATATCATCTTTGTATGGGGCTTGAAGGCTTCCATTTTGTTATGGAAATACAAGCTCATACAGTGATACACTGGATTTGTATCTTTGGCTACAATTATAATATTCAAATAGTTATTACTAGTTATTACTAAAGAACTAAAGTAGAACTTTTTTTCTTTTTGGATTGAGAAAGGGAGTGTTAAAACCCCTGTAAGTTTTTTTTGCCACCTGTGCCCTATTCGATAGATTTCCCTTCACTGCCTGTCCTATACTCAAAATAGGCAGTTTGTTAGGGAAATCTAATGTGTGCCTATTGAAAGATGTTTCCTCCATTTTACTCTCAAAACAATTGTTATGCTTTAAGTAAGTATAAGTATAAAATTTTTATACTTTAAGTAAAAAGAAAAGACAAAAAAAAGAAACACCAGCAGGCATTGGCTGGCGCATCAGTCAATATCAGTAACTTAAACTGATGCATCCATAGGAACAGTCTCTGAGGAAGTTGGGATATCAAAGAATGGACATCAAATGGAGTCAGATGAGAGTAAGTGAACTTTAATGTCCTTTATGCTCATCTATTTCAGTGTATCTCATCCATTTTTCAGTCAAGACACCCTTTAAAATTATGGACAATCTCGACGCACCCTCAAAAATGATAGAACCATAGAAAAGTGACGGCAGAAAAAGACTGAGTAGTCCATCGAGTCTGCCCTTTTTTTTTCATTAACCTTGTTGTCTGAGTATGGATCTATGTTCATCTTGATAATTTTTGAAGCCATTTACTGTTGACTGTCTCACTACAGTACCTCTGTTGGTAGTTTATTCCAATCATCAACTACCCTTTCAGTAAAAAACTACTTTCTAAGATTAGTTAAATGGAGTGACAGAGGTTTAATAGTGGATAAAAAGGGTACCTACATCCTATAAATGTAGAAGAGATTGTGGTTTAAGGCTTTAATGGACTATAATGTCACCATAACACCTGAGATAAAGAAGTAGATAAAACAAGTTGATTTTTATTCAATTTACAATAGCATTTTAAAACATACAGATTTTAAAAAAGCATTGTCAGTCCAAACATATTTTCGACATGTTTCACAGGTAATTCACTGCTTCTTCAGGAGCTTTATTTGCATATATATGATGTTTTTAGAACAAAGACGATGTATAATACTACAAAAATAGAGAAAAAAGAGATATCATCAAGAGATAATCATCATGATAACAATAAGGCATCATATGAAATGACCAAGTAACAACATTATAATGGTATTTACGGTGTCACCCCCATAAGAATGGAACCCTTACTCAGCAAAACCATATGCTACGGTCCAGAGGAGTGGGTCTGTCATGGCAGGTGTGGGAGTCTCCATAGACAAAAGATGGAAGCAATAAGGTAGTCTAATACAAAGGTATAATAAACAAATTCAAATAAATGTTGTAGACAGAGTTCAAAACTATGCAGTCTTAAAAGAACATGAAAGACATTTCATGCTGATAATCATTAAGATAGGTAAAATAATCTACAGAAGGAAGTCATACCAAAAGTGTAACTTTGTGGACATCTATAGAATTATAATATCAACAGCCACCATATCAAAAAAGGGAAAACAACAGCAACAGCAGATATATATGTCCATGCAAGGCACATACATAAGCCTCCTCAGCTGTATTAAAAAAGCCCACAGCCAAAGAGGCAGAGGCAAAAAGTCCTGTAGAAATGTATAAGGTGCACAAAGTGCCCATCAATATAAGCACCAGTGGAGCATAGTATAGAGAGTGTTTACAGCCTGGAGAGCTCACCTTGTATTAAGGATGTCAAGATAAATGGCTAGGATATAGTTCCAAAGAGATTCAATAAACGTCCACTACATCCGCGGATTGGGAGTCTCTAAGATAGAGAGTGCACATGGGATAACGTTGTACCAAAGGCTTCCAAAATAATATTATATGATATGCTTAGGGTAGGTACTCACAAGAGGGGAGGGTGGCACAGCAGGACTGCATCAGCAGAGTGCTGTGCTCTAAACAGCCCTCCCTTATCCACATGAGGCTCCTGCCTTATGACACCAACTGGCCAAATTGACATGTGACGTCAGCGGGCCTGGCCCTGCAAACGGCCATTTACATAGAACACAGAAAAGTCAGTGCAGTTTGTTGCCACAAAGACAAAGAGAGTTAAAATGGCATATCCATCCAAAGATGCCAATGGGTGACACCCAGTGGCTGACATGAGTGTGTCATGTCTCTAGGTCAGGTTGGCAGAGATGGAGTATGGGTTTCAAGCCAAGGGAGCATATATAGGCCATACAATAACAAACCATATAAACACATTAAATATTGATGCTAGTCCAGTCACATAGCAGATAAACAAATTATTATAGCATAAACAAAGTAGATCGCTGTCATGATTTAATTCAGAACCCTCGTAGGTCACTTGAAGAGAGAGATACACATACAAATTGAAATAAAGAATTGCAATAAAGAATAAAAAAGGGGGAAAAACTGATCGACAGAATTGTAGTGAGGCCAAAAACAAACTCAGCATACTCATATGAATGTACATATAATATACGCACATACACATGCCCATCAAAACCAGGATGCTCAAAGAAAGGGTCTGTATGAATTAACTTCATTCAGTCCTGGAGGGATCATAGCATCAAGGCGTTCAATCCAAAGAGTTTCACGTTGAAGTATACGTTTGTCCCAGTTTCCTCCTCTGTCTGGTATATGGAGGAATGACTCTATTCTCTATTCTCAATTGTTGTAGTATTATACATTTCCCTGTTCTATAAACATAATATATGTGCAAATAAAGCTCCTGAAGAAGCAGTTAATTACCCATGAAACATGTCGAGCATGCCAATATGATTGCTACAGGGTGAACTGGTATCACTATTTCTCACACTTGCACCTTATATGTTTGAACTGACATAGTTTTTTCTAATCTGTATGTCTTAATATGCTTTTGTAAATTTAATAAAGTTCAACTTGTTTTATCTACTTCTGTATCTCAAGTATTTTGGTACCATTAAAGTCCATCACAGCTTCAAACCACAATTGCTTCTACTTTCTAAGATAAGCTTTGAACTTTCCTCCAGTTTGTTTGAGGTCATGTCCCCGTGTTCTTGATTTTGGTTCCATATTGAAAAGACTGCCTTCCTAAACCTTATTCACGCTCTTGATGTATTTAAAGGTTTCAATCATGTCTCCCCCTTTCCTTCTTTCCTCCAGACTATACATATTAAGTTCCTGAAGTCGCTCTCGATATGTTTTATCCCCCACACCTTTCACCATTTGTGTTACCTGTCTCTGGAGTCTTATCAATATCATTCTGTAAGTGGGGTCTAAGAACTGGACACGGTATTCTACATGAGATCTCACTAAAGATCTATATAGGAGAATCAGGACCTCCTTTTTCCTGCTGGTGGCCCCTCTAGTGATGCATCCTAGTATTCCCTTTCCCCACTGCATGGTCACACTGTTTGCTCATATTGCAATCATCTGAAATAAATAAATCTAAATCTTTTTCTTCTGTAGTGCAGTGTAGTGTAGTGTATCAATGTTTCCCCCAAAGTTATACTCTCAGGAGATTCTTTTTCCCTAGATGTATTATGGATAGCCTTAAAGCACCCTTTAAAATTATCTAATAGTCTTACATAATGCAGCAACATATACACACATAGGAGTCCCAACGTTTGAGGTGCAAACTGGTACGGACTAAGTATTCCATTGTTTCTCTTCTTCCTCAGTTTTTCTACAACACTCAGCTAATGTGACCCCAAAGCTGATGGAAAAAAGACAGGGGAGGGTCAAACAAGAATTCTAAACAGATGACTGATATCCTCCTTATCAACTGACGATGTCATCATGGTCGTTAGAAGGTCGTCGGCCAGAAGGTCTTAATGCTGCACAATAAAAAAAACATGTGGCTTTGTGTAACTAAAAGGCAGGCTTTATCCACCCACCCCCATGTATACAATATTTGGGCAATTTTAGGCATTATGCCAAGGCACCCCTGAAGAAACTTCAAGGCACCCCACTGTGCCTGGGCTTCCTGGTTGAAAATGGCTGATCTATTTAATTGGTTTCTTGCAATATAAGTTATATGTGGTCTCAGTGGTCCCTGTAAAAACCTGTATGTGGACATCTATTTCTACTTTAAATTACAGGTTAAATAGGTTGTAAAGGCTAAAGTTTTTTTTTAGCTTAATGCATTCTCTGCAGTAAGGTGAAAAACCCTTCCATGATTAGCTCTCCCCAGCCCCCCAAATACTTACTAAATACTCACATGAGCCCGATCAAGCACTGTTCTCCCTCTCCCCCCACAGGACACAAAAATCCAGTGAGGAGGGGGCAGACACACACACTAGCTGGGCTGTGTATGTCTATAGAGCGAGCCCACAACATCTTCCCCACTGCAAGCAGCTTGCATGGGGGGCAGATACAGAAGAGGAGGAGCCAAGATTACCAGCAGGGACCCCAGAAGAACAAAGTCAGGGCCTCTCTGTACAAAACCATTGCACAGAACAGGTAAGCATAATGTTTTTTAATTTTAATTTGTTTTTTAGTTTAAAAAAACAAAACAAAAAAAATGAATTTGTCTTTAGTAACACTTTTAACTACCCGGGCACCTGAGTATAATGTGCAATACATATGTCGTCTCGGTGCTCCCTTTATGTGTGGACAGTCCATTCCTATGACAGATTCAAGGTTAAATCCATGTTGAGACTCTTAAAGTGGTTGTAAACTCCTTTAATGAAATTTGACCTAAGCACATATATGTAGTTTTTACTTATCTCTCTCCAAAGCTCTAAGTGCCGTTTCTCTCTGGTGCTTCGTTCCTCTGTTATCAGCAGAGTAATTTCTGACAAGTTCTCCGACACATTAGATATCAGTAGCTGAAAATTAGAGCTACATAACCACTGAGGTTGTTTATTCAGTCTGCAGCTTTGCATGTTTCTTCATACCTCTGCCTGTGTGGAGGGGGGGAGGGGGTGCCTTTCCTCCAATCAGCTCTCACACAGTGTAAGCACAGACTCCCGCCCTCTGCTTAAGAGGAAGACAGATTTCTAAGATGATCTGCACTTTTCAAAGAGTGTAGAGAGGGGAAGACAGCAGATATACAAGTAAAACCTATGTGTATCATCTGAGGTTGTTCACTTCACTGGGTATAGCAGAGGGTTTACAACCACTTTAAATATTCTGAGTGCCAAGGGCTCTTGGATAACATCTATATAGGATTTACAGATTGGCCATATCACCCCAACGTGCTGGTTCCAGCTTATGGTTGCAACTGCTATATCTGTAAGATCTTTTAAATGATACTATTATAAATCAACCTAATGCCTTTGAGGGTTGCTTTATCTTTCCAGCAATACATGTAGCTGTTGATGAGTTCCTGAGTTCCTTCCTGAGTTCGATCTGAAAGTTTTATATTTATGATTTAATGCTGTCGATGCTATTATTTCCATTCATTCCAAGACCAACAACATTCTTTGTACAAGTATTCAAGGGACTTTTGTATCTTCTTTTTGAGAATAACAGCCTTATTTCTAAGTGATTAATAATGCTTTTTTTAAATCTTCTATGATATATATGTTTAATATACTTATTATTAATCAGTCAATATATTTATCTTTTTATGATGTATTCTTGTATCTTCTTTACTAGAAGGATCGTTTGGGGGTAGAGTTTGTTTTTAATAGTTATATCTATGATTTTAATATATCTGTCATTTGTTTGTATTTTTATATATATATAGATATATTTTTGTATTTTTGTATTATATAATTATATATATGGGCTTTGAGGTCTGTCTACAATGTTTGTTGTTGGAATGTGACATTCACCAGACATTCGCTCAGATGAATCAGATCACTGTAATACTAATTTTAAACACATACACCAGGACGTTACACTTGCTGTGACCATTTGATGAATGTCACATTTACTGCTTTACAAATATATCCCTTGCTCATGCTGTATGACACGACATCTGTCCTACTTTGTATCCGACTTTACCCTGTGACTTGGATCCCCGCCAATACCAGCACTGTGTTTGGTAGGAACTCCACGCCAAATTTTGAATAAAACACAGGCATTGTTTCCCCTCCAAGAGCATACCAAGCCCTTGGGTCTGGTATGGACTTCAAGGGGAACCCCTACACCGAAAAAAACGGCGTGGGGGTCCCCCAAAATCCATACCAGACCCTTATGTGAGCACACAGCCGGCTGGTCAGGAAAGGGTGTTGGGGTGAGCGAGCGCCCCCCACTCCTGAACCGCACCAGGCCACATGCCTTTAACATGGTGGAGTGGGTGCTTTGGAAAAGGGGGAACCCTGTGCCCCCTACCCCAAAGCACCCTGTCCTCATGTTGATAAGGACACGAGCCTCTTCTTGACAACCCTGGCTGTTGGTTGTCTGGGTCTGCGGGTGGGGGCTTATCGGAATCTGTGAGTCCTCTTTAATGAGGGGGCCCCCAGATCCCGGCCCCCACCCTGTGTGAATGAGTATGGGGTACATCGTACCCTACCCATTCACCTGGAGGAAAAAAGTGTCAATAAAAAAAAAACACTAGACTTTTTAAAGTAATTTATTAGGCAGCTCTGGGTGTCTGCTTCTGATTTTGGGGGTCTTCTTCTGACTTCGGGGGTCTCTTTTGACTTCTCCGCTTACTTCGGTTTCTTCTACCGCTTTCCATTGCCTTCTGCCAGGCTCCTCCACTGTCTTCTGACAGCTGTTTTACTAGCGTTGGCCCGGTCTTCTCCATCGTCTTCTTCCCTCTTCTCTTCTTCCAATGTTAACACGACACTCTCTACTGCTGTAATGCCACATGCGTGGTGTGCAACGACTTATATAGGCCTGGGGCGTGGTCCCTGGTGACCCCACCCCTTATGACATCACAGTCCCATCATACCCCGGGACTATTAAAGGGGGTTTCCGGATTCCAATAAGCCCCCCACCCGCAGACCCCGACAATCAACGGCCAGGGTGGTTGGGAAGAGGCTCTTGTCCTCATCAACATGGGGCCAGGGTGTTTTGGGGTGGGGGCGCAGGGCGCCCTCCGCCCCAAAGCACCCACCCCTCATGTTGAGGGCATGTGGCGTGGTACGGCTCACTCGTCCCCACCCCCTTTCCTGACCGGCCAGGCAGCATGTTCGGATAAGGGTCTGGTATGGATTTTGGGGGGACCCCCATGCCGTTTTTTCAGCGTAGGGTTTCCCCTTAAAATCCATACCAGACCCAAGGGCCTGGTATGCTCTTGGAGGGGGAACCCATGCTGTTTTTTAATAAAAAAATTGCCGTGGAGTTCCCCCTTAAGATCAGCAGAGCACAAGTCGCATGCCAAAGTCGGATTATGCAAGACGACGTTTCCGACTTTGATCCAACTTCAATTATATTCAATGGGCTGAAGTAGGATCAAAGTCGGACCAAAGTAGTGCAGGGAGCATTTTCAAAGTCAGACCGACATGTTTCGGACCAGTTAAGACAGCTCCTATAGGGAAATATTGATTTTCACACTTCATGCAACATGAGCTCCAGTGTGAACCCAGCCTAAGGGTCATCTAGCAGAAACACTAAGGCCGCGTACACACGATCAAATTTGTCCGCTGAAAACGGTCCGATGGACCGTTTCAGCAGACAAATCCGATCGTGTGTACGGGCTAGCGGACAGGTTTGTCCATCGGAAAAATTTCAAAGCATGCTTTAAAATTTGGCCGCTACAAACCTGTCCGTCGGATATGTCCGCTGGTTAGTACGGCAAACCAGCGGACATATCTTCCCGCACATGCGTCGTATCCTGTGTATGGATCCGACGCATGCGCGCGGAAGTGTTTACTTCCTGGAGCGGTGACGTAGCGGTGACATGGCGGCGTAAACGTCACCGCCGCGTCACCACGCTGTCTGCCGGCGGGGATTTTGATCCGATGGTGTGTACACGCCATCGGACCGAAATCCGATGAGACATGTCCGCTCTAAACTGTCCGTCGGACAAGTTTGAGCGGACATATCTCATCGTGTGTACGAGGCCTAAGGCTACATTCACACCTGACCGTTTTGTAGCCTGAAGCCTAAAGCTATAAAACACTAGAGGGGAAAAAATACGTTATTCTCAATGGAGATGGTTCACATCTCCACTCCAAAACGCCTGAAGCCGAACACCTGAAGCTCAAACAAGTTATGGACCCTTTTTTGTTGCGTGAATCGGACTGATTTGGGAGTTTTTGAACGTTTGTATTCCCATAGAAACTAATTGAAACGCTCGATTCAAGCGTCTAGTGCGACAACGAGTGTTTTTACGGGGGTTTTGTCGCTTTAATCTGTTCTGTGAAATAGAATATTCACCCAGGAAGAAGATAAAAAAATCTACAAACATAGCAACAAATAATGAAAGAGATGAGCATTTTTCCTATTGGCTAAAATAAAAAACGACAAAGTTCAAAAACGTCGGAGAACGATGTATGCAAATGCGCGAATACGTGTTAATACGCGTGACAAAACGTGCGTCAAAACGCCGGAAAAAATGACCAAAAAAGCTACGCTCAGGTGTGAATGCAGCCTAAACTGTGGGGTTGATTTGCTAAACCTGGGGAGTGTTAAATCTGGTGCAGCTGTGCATGGTAGCAAGTCAGCTTTTAACCTGAGCTTGTTCAGTTAAGCTTTGACAAAAAAATCAACCTCATTGTATCCTATATTGTTAGCACATCAAGTACAGGCAATAAGCAAATATGGCTGTAGCATGTAATTAAAAAACAGAAATGCTACAATATTGTTTACAGTAAACAAATTACATTCACACATACAGTATACCTAAAATTAAGTTAATAAAAAAGGATAACTCTTTTTTAAATGAGTCATTCCCAAAGGAGTAATCTAAGTCTTAATTATTATGCAACACTGAAATTAATATGCATTATTATCCATATGATTCCATAAAATAAATCCCTATCCTTAATGTTTTTCTAATCCATGACAGCTCTAGGAAAGGGAAATTAATTTATGTGTACCTTTAATTCAAGGATAGCCTTCAGCACTCCAGATGCTGCCATCTCTGTCTTGGGATTTGCAAATGAGAGCGATGATTTAATGATAAGGTGAATCTCCAGAATCTAAGTAGTCGTAATTGCTTGTGTATCCTAAACAAGGATTATTTCAAGTTATACACTAGCCTGCATTAAGAAAAAAATTGCAGATAAGCTGACCCCAGAATCTTCAGTTTTCCTACTGAATGGTGATAAATATTTTCCTAGCATTCACCCGCTACACCTCACTGGCCTACCGGGTATTAGACATGTGCATTCGATTTCGTCCGAATATCAGGTATTTTTCATTATCGTTTTAACAAACAAAAACGAACACACAGAATACGAAAACCGAAAGATATGACATAAATATTTTGGTTTTCGTTGGTCGAATGTGCCTAACCTTAACTCTATTAGTCCAAGATTATTCTACATAGAGAGAAAAGATTCGACATTATAGAGAGAAAAGATTTGACATTATAGAGAGAAAAGATTCGACACTATAGAGAGAAAAGATGTGACATTAGAGGGAGAAAAGATTCGACATTATAGAGAGAAAAGATTCGACATTATAGAGAGGAAAGATTCAACATTATAGGGAGAAACGATTCGACATTATAGAGAGGAAAGATTCGACATTATAGAGAGGAAAGATTCGACATTACAGAGAGAAAAGATCACTGCTGGAATTGGGTGGGGGAAGTAAAATAAAAATAATAATGATATTAAATGTTATTTGCTGATTGTAACCAAAGAGGAGGAGCAGTAAAATAGCTAGAACTAACTTGACAATTCAACATGAATGACAAAGATTTGACAAAGCATCGAAAAACGTTGAATCTGTCATTGAAGGCTTATGGTGTCTGTTGATAGTTCTAAGGAGATTCGAAGGAGCAGCTAAACTGTACAATGCTGCAATCGTACATTTCTGGCTATAGCCTATGCTTGGCCCATAGGCTATAGAATTTTTTTTATTGTTGGTTGACTAGTAATAATAAGTAATAAATATAATTATTACTAGTGTCATACAACATTAGAATTCTACTATAGCTTGTAGGCTGCATTCCCAACTAGAAAAAAAATATGAAATTATTACAAATCAAGCTGCAAATGGGGTTTTACAGTAGAAGACAATGAAAGGTGTCTAGACCTTTACCGTTTAAAGTAGGTTTTAAGCCTAAATATTTTTTACCTTAATGTGTTACTAAACCCAGTAATAGGAAACAAGTTAACCCCCCCCCTCTACAGTGTCCACAGCTTATAAATCGTATTTTTACATTAAAATACCTTTTTGGATGATCCGGCCTACAGGCCAGGGCCTGCGTGCCACGCGGTGTTCCTGGTTCCGGGACCATGTTGGCCCAGAGCATCTTAACCAGCAATGGGGATCCAGTGAGCGACTGGGTTCCCTCTTTTGAAGATGCCAAGCTGGGTGCTGTTAGTGGGGAGTCGGTCTGAGGAGCGCCATTGAGAAGCTGGCAGTCCAATAGGGCTTGGATAAAACCACCGGGGATCACAGGTAGCCGGACACTGCGGGACTGATCACCTGTCAGTCAGTAACTGGGCGACAAGCTGAAGGAGATCCAGACGTAACTCAAGTGAGGAGGCATATCTCCAGTAATCCAACTCAGAGGGGACCTGTGGCAGAGGTATCTTCTGAGGCTCTTTGAGAGGGGTCTGTGGCAGAGACTTTCTCCTAAGTTCAAGTTCACCTGGGAGGGTCTGTGGCAGAGACTTCTTCCTACAATTGTCTGAGTGATACTCCGGCTGCCAGGTCAGTGAGAGAGGCCTGTCCGGGTACGCTAAACCCATTCCGATGGGAGTGGTGCTAAGAAGTGTTACGTTTGGGAGCAGGATAGTTTCCTATCATTACTCCTGAATCTGCAACTCTCCTTCTTCTTCAGCTTTACTTTCCTCACCACAAGTTTACTGTTTTTACCCGACTGGGTAATAAAGAGCACTGCAAAGAGGACATTCCTTTTACTTCTTCTAGATGTACTATACATCAATCACGCCTAGGAATTTTGGAGGAGCCAAGAGGTAACACGCCGCCCAAAAATCCAGCAGCTCCTCCGGGGGTAATGCTACACACATTTATAAACAACTTGTGAAAAATGTATATAAAGTCAGCTCAGATAAGCATTCCTTCAAAATGGATTACCTGAAATTTGTCTTAATATGAAGCTGTCATATGGAAAAAATAACAAACAATACTGCCCTCGTGTAGAAAAAATATCATAAGTAGCAGCAACACTAAATGTGAGACATAACACACCAAGTAATAAAAAAATATATAGAGGAGTTGCGCTCTTTTAACCTTAAATAAAATAAAGGTCCAAAAATGTTATTAAATCAGTCCAAATATGAATTGAATTGAATCAATAATTAATTAAGACATCAGGTTAATATGCTTTGGGCAAAGAAATCCTCCACCATGTGACGTCACCAACATTGAAGTCAGGATGTGCTCTTACCACAACCTGGAAGGTCAAATGTGCATTGGGATATACCAGCTGTTAGGTCTCCAAGGAAGATACAGTGCAGATGATGTACGTCACACCAGCCGTTTGTCTCGTACTTGGTTTAAATCATTCGGATAACTCAGCAGTACCCAAAAATAAACAAGGGGCTCCAAAAAAATCCTTAGTGGTTATTGAAAAAACAATGCACTCAGACACATAGTCACAAAATATGCATTTTATATAAAAAGCTGCATCAAGCCATTCACAGAGATACTGTTGTATGAGGAGGATTTGGACTTTGTGGAAATTTCAGAGACCTGGTTCAACTGCTCTCATGATTGGCTGGCAACCATTCAATGGTATACTCTTTATTGCACGGATAGAGAGGATAAAAAAGGGGGAGGGGTATGCCTATATTTCAAGAATAATGTACAAGTGACTGTGAGAGATGACATCAATAAGGGAGCTAGGGAGGAGGTGCAAACCTTATGGGTAGAGCTCCAAAGGCATGAAGCTAAGGGGAAAATAATACTGGGAGTATGCTATAGGCCCTTCAACCTGAGGGAGGAGGGGGACAGATCTCCTATCACAATTTGGATTAGCAGCAAGGATGGGAAGTGATATCATAATGGGGGATTTTTATTATCCAGACATAGACTGGGCAGAGGGAACCTAAGGCTCGTCAGTTCCTAAATGTCTTGCAGGACAATTTTATAGGTCAGATGGTAGACGCACCTACTAGAAATAAAGCGTTAATGGATCTACTGATTACCAACAATACAGACCTGATCACAGATGTGGAAATACAGGGAAATTTAGGTAACAGCGATCACAGGTCAATTTGCTTCAGTATAAATCACACAAGTAGGAAAATTAAGATTAATAAAAAGACACTGAATTTCAAAAGAGCCAACTTGCCAAAACATAGAACCTTGCTGGAAGGCATAAATTGGGATAAAATCTTGGGAACAAATAACACAGTGGAGAGATGGGTTTGCTTTAACAGCATATTAAATAAGGACATTAGCCAATGCATCCTATTGGGTAATACATGTAAAAGAGCGAACAAAAGTCCTGGATGGCTTAGTTAGCTCCAATGTAAAAATGCATATAAAAGCAAAAGAGGTTGAGGGATCATCATCAGTGTTCAGACTTTATAAAGAATGAAATAATAAATGTAAGGGTGCAATTAAGATAGAACATGAACGGCATATAGCGGAGGACAGCAAAAAAAAAGAAAAGGAAATCCTTTAAGTATTGAAACAGTAAAAGAGGAAGGACAGACCATATTGAATGAGGAAGGACATCTGGTTACAAAGGAAGGGAAGATGGCAAAGGTGTTGAATTTATCCTTCTCCTCAGCCTTCACAAGGGAATTGGGGGGCTTCAGTAACCAAAACTGCAGTGTCCTCACAACACATCACAGGAAGCATCTCCATGGTTAACAGAGGACAGAATTAAAATTAGACTTGGGAAACTTAACATTAATAACTCACCCGGGCCAGATGGCTTGCACCCGAAGGGTACTTAGGGAACTCAGTCAAGTAATTGCCAAACCATTGTTCCTAATTTTTACTGACAATCTAATGGCTGGAATGGTACCAGCTGACTGGAGAAAAGGCAATGTAGCATCAATATTTAAAAAGGGTCCAAAATACATCCCTGGGAATTACAAACCAGTTAGCCTAACATCAATAGTATGTAAGCTCTTGGAGGGGATGATAAGGGGCTGTATACAAGATTTTTAGTAAAGAGAACGTTATCCTTAGCAGTAATCAAAATAGATTCATGAAGAATCGTTCTTGTCAAACCAATCTATTAACCTATGAGAAGGTGAGTTGCCATCTAGATAAAGGAAGGCCTATAGATGTGGTGTATCTGGATTTTGCAAAAGCATTGCACACAGTTCCCCATAAACATTTACTGTACAAAATAAGACCTGCAACTAACATACATTGGGGTTGATTTACTAAAGGCATTTGCACTACAGTTGCAGTAGCAGTTGCTCCAGAGCGTAGTAAATAAGGTAAAGGTTCATTTTGCAAAGAATACCCAATCATGTGCAAGGAAAATAAAATTTAAAAAAACAGCATTTTTTCATAGCACATAATTTGGATGATGTCAGCAGAGCTTCTGATGATTTACTAAGCTCTGGAGCAACTGCTCATGCAGAGTGCAACTACACTTTGTAAAGTACATAGTCTTTTTGCCTTTAGTAAATCAAACCAATTGCTCGTTCCAAACAAATGGACATGATTGGGAAAAGAAGAGGTTTGGGAGGTCATTACAAGATGGCAGACAAACATGTTAAGAAACAATTTAATGAAATATATATTATAAGAGCAAAAAAAAACAGGATGCGCTAAAATATATATACAAACATACAGGAATACTGTCCATGGATGGTAGTCTTAGTAAAACAAACCAAAATAGTGTCCATAAGTGATAAACAAAGGGTTAATGTCCAAATGATCCTATCCGGACCAGAGTGAATTTCATAGCATATTCTTGAAAAAACACCAGTGAAAAATTGTGATAATAACAGTAAAACGTGGTGACATTCAATGGAAAGTGCTGATAGTAGATCCTCCACCTTGCAGAAAACAGTAACTGCTTACCAGAAATCCGGTGGTCTCTTAATGAAAAGAAGACCCCAGATTGCATATGTATACCCACTGGAGGGAGGTAGTAGGCCAGGTAAGTTGTCAATCCCCTTCAGGCTAGGAACTCGGAACTGGTGAGATGTCTGGGCTCCAGACATGGAGTCCCATCTGGAGCCCAGACATCTCACCAGTTCCGAGTTCCTAGCCTGAAGGGGATTGACAACTTACCTGGCCTACTACCTCCCTCCAGTGGTTATACATATGCAATCTGGAGTCTTCTTTTCATTAAGAGACCACCGGATTTCTGGTAAGCAGTTACTGTTTTCTGCAAGGTGGAGGATCTACTATCAGCACTTTCCATTGAATGTCACCACGCTTTACTGTTATTATCACAATTTTTCACTGGTGTTTTTTCAAGAATATGCTATGAAATTCACTCTGGTCCGGATAGGATCATTTGGACATTAACCCTTTGTTTATCACTTATGGACACTATTTTGGTTTGTTTTACTAAGACTACCATCCATGGACAGTATTCCTGTATGTTTGTATATATATTTTAGCGCATCCTGTTTTTTTTTTTTTTTTGCTATTCGTTTTACTGTGTTTGTTACTACAGTCAGGTGCAGCTTCTTTTGAGTTTTTAGCCACTCTAGATCACTAGCACCCTGTTGCTTTGCTCACTATTGTTCCTTTGTTCACCTTAGCGCAGTTGATTCTCTCCTTTTCATATATTATAAGACCCTTAATATGTGGATGTGTATGGGTTAATTTTGAATAACAAGGATATTGTTTATTGCCCCTTTAAATATTTGGCAACCTTCTATTTGATATGCAGTCCAATAGCACAGCAGAGGTGGGTGATTCATGACCATATGTACTGTACATTACTTTGGAAATCTTTTGGAAGCTAAAGCAGCTTCTGTGTGATTGTTTTGCTAGATGTATGAATGTAGTTTCCTTTCAAACTGTAACTGTGTTCACCATTGAGATGAATAAATGTCCATGTGCCCTTTACAATACCGAGAACACGCTGCTGTATACATCTGTATGAACCTTAAAACATGCCTTTATCTCTATCCACCTTCTTATTCCCTAAGAAAAATAAAACTTTGCAGGAAAGTATTAAAAAAAAAAGAAGTTACATCTATTGCAATCTGCTCTCTGCAAGGCATTGGGGAAAACAAATGTCTTTGGCATTGCAAGATAAACTAGTCACATTTAGCAGATCCGTCTCATCTTTCTTAACAGGCAAGATTTTTTTTCTTTGAGCACCGCTAGGACAGAATTTACAGTACACTAGATGAGAAAGGCCAAGTGTTTCTGCTCATGTCAAGTGGTTACATAGCCTACTGACAGCTTACTGTTGATTTCTTGCCATCTTGTAAAGACTCTGTTCATTTGTATTCGATTCAGTCTGAAAGAATCGCGTTCTCTCTGGCGGTGACCTTTTGCAGAACAATTCAGACCGATGTCCATCATCGTGCCTTGCAACTAAGTCATTTTACGTAGACGCAATTCGGTCTCCAACGACAAACAAATTGAAGTTTTTTATTCTCATTTTGTTGTGTTCCAAATGTTAAAATAGTGCATTTTTTCTATAGGAGTTTAGAAAGGAGGAAAAAAAAAAACGCAGTGAGACTAGGACCGGCCACGCTTTGGTACAGCCCATTTGCCACCAATTCCGTTTTAAAGTGAAATTAGGTTTTGATTCCCACTTGGTGGATGATAGTACGTCATTTGAGGAACCTTGCCTGCAGCTATATTTAGGGGATAAATGAGCCATTTAGAATTCACCGGGGAAATGTAAAAATGCTATTTATATAACTGGATGGAAGTGTACATTCTAATTCTGTGCATTCTTCTTCCCGTGTGTCTCACCCTAGAGATAGATGTTATTGTGTGTTTTTATGTGTGGAAACCTCGAACACGGGATCTATCTATCTATTTATTTTCTAATCTATATTTTGTTAATGTATCTGCCCATCTATATATCTGTCTGTGTATGTATCTTGTATACCATCTATAATCTATCTATCTTATAATATATATTTTATAATTTTTTATATATATATATATATATATATATATATATATATATATATATATATATATATATATCCAAACATCTTTTACATAATCTATCTATCTATCTATCTATCTATCTATCTATCTATCTATCTATTTATCTATCAATCTAGCTTTCTATTATCTATCTATCTATCTATCTATCTATCTATCTATCTATCTATCTATCTATCTATCTATCTATTTATCTATCAATCTAGCTTTCTATTATTATCTATCTATCTATCTATCTATCTATCTATCTATCTATCTATCTATCTATCTATCTATCTATATATCTGTCTGTCTGTCTGTCTGTCTATCATATAATCTATATTTTATCTATCGTTCTATCTAGTATGTAATCTGTACTTTATACTGTATATCTATTATACAGTATAATCTATCTATCTATCTATCTATCTATCTATCTATCTATCTATCTATCTATCTATCTATCTATCTATCTATCTATCTATCTATGCATCATTTATCTGACTAATCTATATTCCATTTTTATTGTATCATCTTTCTTTCTGGATATTGGCTGACTTTTTTTCCCCACTAGCTTTCAAGACTTTGTGGATGAGTCAACTTCATAACAGAGGTCATATACAATATTTATAAGCCCAACATTTTCTGAAACTGTTATTAAACAAAAAACAGATATACAATAAAAAATAGACACAGAAAAGGATGGCTACAGGAGGCTAAAAGAGAATAAAAAAACACAAAAGGGAAGAAATGTGACGATATTACCAATCAAAATTGAGTGTTTAATTCTTCAATTAAGGATGAAACCTAATTGGTAACTATGGTTAACTTTACTTTGGCTTACATCTTCTGTTCATTTTTTTAAATACATATCCACTTAGTATGTGTGAAGTCAATAAATCAAAAAGAAACATTTTGCATGATGTGAAGCCTTTATTGCTGTATCTTCCTGTTACATATTTTGGAGTAAAACGTCTTTGAGAACCCGGGTCTTGCCCCAGGGAACATGTATCAATGGGAAAAAGTTTAAAAAAACGGTTGTTTTTTCAGGAGCAGGACTCCTGAAAAAACGACAGTTTTTTAAACTTTTTCCCATTGATACATGTTCCTTGGGGCAAGACCCGGGTTCTCAAAGACGTTTTACTCCAAAATATGTAACAGGAAGATACAGCAATAAAGGCTTCGCATCATGCAAAATGTTTCTTTTTGATTTATTGACTTCACACATACTAAGAGCAGTGATTTTAATGATGCTTAAATGAAAAAATAAATAAATGATAACGCCTTTAAATAGCGCAATCACCTGCCTGCCAGTAAATTAGGAAGAACTGATCTAGCTAAGCTATACAGTGTATAAATATATGTACAACACCTGTGATGTATATATATCCTCTACACACTGTAACATTAACTGACTTGCCTGCCTGCTCTATCTACCTGCAAAAAAAACACCCTCTCTGTCTCTCTCTGTTAACTGCCGCAACACACTACACAAGGCCACCCTGCAGGCGGCCTTTTATAGCGTGGGGCGTGTACTAAACCCCCTGAGCCATAATTGGCCAAAGCCATTTCTGCCGTTTTTTGCGCGCTGTGATTGGCCAAGCATGCGGGTCATAGTGCATGCTTGGGCAATCATCAGCGCGCAATGCCGCAGTGAATTATGGGCCGTGACGTGGCACTCGAATTTGGCTCGAACGGTCGAACAGATGATGTTCGAGTCGAACATAAGTTCGAATCGAATGCGGAGCTCATCCCTACAGAGGAGGATATTTAAATGACTTGTATGACTGACACAAAGACTGCAGTCCACCATGGTTGATAATCTTTTGGAAGAAGTCAAGTAAGTCGTTTTATATGCCTACCTTGGGCATTTTAAGCAATCCTTTATTTTTTCTTTGTTGCATCTAATAAAATTAAAATATCATCAAAAAGTTAATTTATTTCAATAATTTAATTAAAAAAGTGAAATCTATATATTATATAGATTAATTACACATAGAGTGATATATTTCAAGTATTTCTTTATTTTCTTTTCAAAGTTAATGGCTTACAGCTGCTGAAAACCCCAAATTCTGTATCTTAAAAATCTAGGGGCAGATTCACAGAGAATTAGATTCTCGTAGAGTATCAGAAATACACTACGCCGCCGTTTTTTACCTGGCTCTACGTGGAATCCAGGTAGATTTTGTCCAGTAAATGACGGCGGTGTAGTGTATTTCTCCCGTCGCAATCCATCTGCGCGAGTAGGGGGCGTGAAGCATTTAAAATAGGCGCGTTCCCGCGGCGATCGAACTGCGCATGCTCCGTTCGCAAATTTCCCGCCGTGCATTGCGCGAAAACACGTCGTCACGTCGTAGTAGCGTCGTTTACGTACATTCCTATTCCCGAACGAGTTACGTTAAAAAAATATATATATTTTCAAATCGACGCGGGAACGGCCATACTTTACATGGGTTACGCACTGTTAGACCAGCAAAAAGCTCCTCTAACATTACGTAGCCAAAAAATTACGTAGGCGATTGCGAGGGACACTCGTACCTTCGTGGATCGCCGTAAAAACTCATTTGCATATCCCGACGCATGAAAACGACGCAAACTCCTCCCAGCGGCCGCAAAAATATCGCAGTGTAGATCCGAAGGCTTACGAGGACGTAAGCCTCTCGGATCGAAGCCCGAAGCCGCCGTATCGTGGTTTGAGGATTCAAACTAGTGATACGGCGCGCGAAATTTGAAATTACTCCTGTCTAACACCAGTTAGACAGGCGTAATTGCTCTGTGAATCTGGGCCCTAGAATATTACATAAGACCAATAAAAAAAAGGGATTTTTAATACAGAAATGCTAGCTTACTGAAAAGTATGCCCTTGTACAGTATAGTATGCACTCAATACTTGGTCGGGGGTCCTTTTGCATGAATTACTGTACCAATGCGGTGTGGCATGGAGACGATCAGCCTGTGGCACTGCTGAGGTGTTATGGAAGCCCAGGTTATAGCGGCTTTCAGCTCGTTTGCATTGTTGGGTCTGGTGTCTCTCATCTTCCTCTTGACAATGCCCCACAGATTACCTTTGGGGTGTAGGTCAGGTGAGTTTGCTGGTCAATCAAGCACAGTAATACAATGATCATTAAACCCGGTTTCGGTACTTTTGGCAGTGTGGGCAGGTGCCAAGTCCTGCTGGAAAATGAAATCAGCATCTCCATAAAGTTGGTCAGCAGAAAGAAACATGACATGCTCTAGAATTTGCTGGTTGAGGACTGCACTGACTTTGGACTTGATAAAACACAGTGGACCAACACCAGCAGATGACATGGTTCCCCAAATCATCACGACTGTGGAAAATTCACACTGGACATCATGCAACTTGGATTCTGTGCCTCTCAATTCTTCCTCCAGACTCTGGAAACTTGATTTTGCAAATAAAATGCAAAAGTTCCACAGTCCGTGATGATTTGGGGAGCCATGTCATCTGTTGGTCCACTGTGTTTTATCAAGTCCAAAGTCAGCACAGCCATCTACCAGGAAATTCTAGAGCACTTCATGCTTCCCTCTGCTGACCACCTTTATGGAGATGCTGATTTCATTTTCCAGCAGGACTTGGGACCTGCCCACACTGCCAAAAGTACCAATACCTGGTTTAATGATCATTGTATCACTATGCTTGATTGGCCAGCAAACTCACCTGACCTACACCCCAAACATAATATGTGGCGTATTGTCAAGAGGATGATGAGAGACACCAGACCCAACAATGCAGACAAGCTGAAGGCCGCTATAAAAGCAACCTGGGTTTGCATAACACCTCAGCAGTGCCACATGATGAAGTAATTCATGCAAAAGGAGCCCCAACCAAGTATTGAGTGCATACTATTCTGTACATGGACATACTTTTTAGTAAGGCGCTATATTGCTAAAAATAGCGCCTGCAAAGTGCCCTGAAAGAGCCGCTACTTTCACTCCAGTGTGAAAGCCCGCTCCCACCGCTTCTTTGCATCGATTTGGCAGCGGTTTTAACCACTTTTCGGGCACTAGCAGGGGTTAGAAGTGCCCCACTAGTGGCCTAATAGCGCCGTTAAAACGACGGTAAAGTGGTGCTAAAAATAGCTGCGCTTTGCCACAGACGCCCCCACCGCTCCAGTTTGAAAGGGGTCTTAGCCAACATTTCTGTATTAAAAATCCTTTTTTTTATAAATCTTATATCATATTCATATTTTCTGAGATACTGAATTTTGGGTTTTCACTAGCTATAAGCCCTAATCATCAAAATGTACATAAAGAAATGCTTGAAATATATCACTCTGTGTGTAAGGCCGCGTACACACAATCAAATCTATCTGCTGGAAACGGTCGGCCCGTCCCAGCAGACAGATTTGATCGTGTGTACGGGCAAGCAGACGGATTTCACCAGCCGACAGATTTTAAAGCATGCTTTAAAATCTGTCGGCTGGGAATCCGTCCGCCCGATATGTCTGCTGGTTAGTACGCTAACCAGCAGACATATCTTCTCGCACATGCGTCGAATGGATTCGACGCATGCGCGGAAGTAATTTACTTCCTGGTGCGGTGACGTGGCGGCGTCAACGTCACCGCCACGTCACCTCTCTGTCTGCTGGCGGGGATTTTGGTTTGATCGTGTGTACAGCGATCAAACCAAAACGGCCAGCAGACAGATTTGTTCAAATCGGTCGGTCCGACCGATTTGAACAAATCTATTTGCTCGTGTGTACGGGGCCTAACACATCGATATAATATATGAGTTTCACTTTTTGGATTTATATTACTAAAATAAATGAACTTTTTGATGATATTGAAATTTTATGAGATGCACCTGTATGCCATTCTTTGTGATTTCTCTTAAAGTGGTGGTAAACCGCTTTTTTTAAATTAAAACCTGCAAGGCAAAGTTTTAATGTGCTAGTATGCATCGCATACTAACACATTATGTGAAACTTACCTAAAAATTAAGCCCTCCAGTGGCACGCTGTCACTGCTGAAAGGGCTTCCATGTTCACCCAGTCTTTCTTCCAAGGTGGTGGGCTCCGGTCCTTTGATTGGATGAGCCGCGATGATGTGCGAGAGCCACTGTTCATGGCACAGGGCTCTGAAAGAACAGCGCAGTGTGCTGTTACTTTAGAGTGCATGCGCAGGTGATGTCACCGGTGGCTTTACAAGTAAATATCTACTAACTGGTGCACATTTAGGAGATATTTACTGTACCTATAGGTAAGCCTTACTGTAGGCTTCGTGTGTGTGTAAGTAATGCGCAAAACTCTGGGTAAATGTGTAGGCAGCCAACACAACAAAGAAAGTTGTACAAGTGTATTGGAAAATAAGTGTAGCGCCAAAAAGAGAAAATCCACTTGTGAAGTGGAAAGTGGAGACAGAAGCTCCAATCCTTATTTTCACTCGTGTTAAGGGTATCACTCCCTTAAGTGATGGTTAAATGTCAAAAGTGAAAAAAAATATATACAGGTATGGCCGTGATCTGCCTTATTATAAACACAAAGACAACACAAAAAAACAAAACTTAGGCTTACCTATAGGGAAAAATTGTCCATGGAAGTTTACTCTTACTTTTTTTGCCACTGTTGGGAATTTTTTTTTTTAAACAATAGGCTACATGCTTTAAGCTATAAATGTATTTAAAGTGTTGAATATACTGTTAGTGACAAGCAAATCTGCCAAAATCTGGTTTGATTTGCATTTAGCAAATTTTGGGGATTTTCGGTTGCTGCAATTTGGCTTCTTTGAGGCTTTAAAAGCTTTTTGGGGCATTATGGGTCAGTGCTAGTGTTGCTCACGAATATTCGCATTGCGAATATTCGCTACGAATATTGCATATTCGAGTATTCGCGAATAACTCGAATATCGCGGCGAATATTCGCTATTTCGAATATTCGTATTTTTTCAAATTTATTTTTAAAACAGATCACATCCTAGTGATCTCCATCGACGTCTAAAAGCATTGCTGGTATGATTAGAGACCCTGGGCCGAGTAGCTGAGGCGATCCTTTTATGTTGCCGAAAATTCGCATTGCGAATTTTCGGCAACATAAAAGAATCGCATCAGCTACTCGGCCCTTCTTTTGCATCAGAGCCAATCAGAATTACTCGAATATTCGACAAACGGAATATTGCGCGATTATCTTCTCCGCCCTTCTTTTGCATCAGAGCCAATCAGAATAACTCGAATATTCGGCAAAAGGAATATTGCGCGATATTCCTTTTGCCGAATATTCAAGTTATTCTGATTGGCTCTGATGCAAAAGAAGGGCGGAGAAGATAATCGCGCAATATTCCTTTTGCCGAATATTCGAGTTATTCTGATTGGCTCTGATGCGCCCTTCTTTTGCATCAGAGCCAATCAGAATAACTTGAATATTCGGCAAAAGGAATATTGCGCGATTATCTTCTCCGCCCTTCTTTTGCCCCCTTATTCTCCTTTCTTTTAAGTAGAGTTAGTGTAGAGTTAGTGTTTAGTGCATATTAGTTTAGTAATACAGGAAATGATCTCCGTTTATGAGAATTTCGCAATCATTTTCGCATTAGCGAAATTTCGCAAATTTTTTTTGGATAAAATATCACGAATATTCGATATTAGCGAATATTCGCGAATATTCTTCTATATATTCGCGCAATATCGCGAAATCGAATATGGCGTATTCCGCTCAACACTAGTCAGTGCCAAATTTAAATGATGAAAATTTTAATTAAAATTAAAAAATTCAAATTACCGGTAATTTTAAATCTTTAACATTTTCTGTGGTCTCAGGTTGAATAAGAATCCAAGTCACATCTCTATTTGTCAATCCTATTTTATACATTTCCTATTGGTCCAAATCATATATTAGGAAGTACATTATTACCTACTGATTGGAATAATGATCTTGATTAGGTTTTCCCAGCAAAAAATCTGCATCACGATATGTTTTGAATCCTAAAAGGGCTCTACAATATAATTTACACAATAGGGGTCTATATTAATGGCGAAAAAATGCTGAATAAATCAACACCAGATGTCATTTATTTTTTAATGACTCTGCCAGCTAGTGCATATAGAAAAATGCTGTTTAAACATCATCATGGAGCTTGTATCTCTCCTGTGCAATCATATAAAATGGACCTATCCACTTCTCATAACTGAATGAAATGTCATCAACCAAAGGCGGATTTACATCGTTGCCTGTCAATTTTTTTTTTTTTTAAAGAAAGCTCCAGAAAAGGATGTTTTTGGTATTGAATACTTAGATACCCAAGTTTCCTTTTTTATATAAAATATTTGAAAACTGTCCTACAAGAATAATTTTTATGTTTTTATTTTGTTCATTTATGTTAACCACTTAACCCCCGGATCATATTGCTGGTCAAAGACCAGAGCACTTTTTGTGATTCGGCACTGCGTCGCTTTAACTGACAATTGCGCGGTCGTGCGATGTGGCTCCCAAACAAAATTGGCGTCCTTTTTTTCCCACAAATAGAGCTTTCTTTTGGTGGTATTTGATCATCTCTGCGGTTTTAATTTTTTGCGCTATAAACAAAAATAGAGCGACTATTTTGAAAAAAAATGCAATATTTTTGACATTTTGCTATAATAAATATCCCCAAAAAAGATATAAAAAACATTTTTTTTCCTCAGTTTAGGCCGATACGTATTCTTCTACATATTTTTCTAAAAAAAAAATCGCAATTAGTGTTTATTGATTGGTTTGCGCAAAATTTATAGTGTTTACAAAAAAGGGGATAGTTTTATGGCATTTTTATTAATTTTTTTTTTTTTACTAGTAACGGCGGCGATCAGTGTTTTTTTCGGTACTGCGATATTATGGCGGACACATCGGACACTTTTGACACATTTTTGGGACCATTGGCATTTTTATAGCGATCAATGCTATAAAAATGCATTGGATTACTATAAAAATGCCATTGGCAGTGAAAGGGTTAACACTAGGGGGCAGGGAAGGGGTTAAGTGTGTTCCTGGGTGTGTTCTAACTGTAGGGAGGGGTGGCCTCACTAGGGGAAATCACTGATCTTCTGTTCATACATTGTATGAAAAGAAGATCAGCGTTTCCCCCGCTGACAGGAACGAGAGCTATGTGTTTACACACATAGCTCTCGTTCCCCGCTCTGTAACAAACGAGCGCGCGTGCCCGGCGGCGATCGCGCCCGCCGGGCATGCTCGGGGGACGAGCGGGTGCGCGCGCGGGCCGCCGGTGGCGCGCGCGCGCCCCCCTAGCGGCCACTAAAGGTAGGACGTAGAGCTACGTGCTCTCGCCCAGCAGTGCCACCGTCCCACCGTATAACTGCGGTG
Organism: Rana kukunoris; assembly: GCA_029574335.1. Lineage (NCBI taxonomy): Eukaryota > Metazoa > Chordata > Amphibia > Anura > Ranidae > Rana > Rana kukunoris. The sequence continues at coordinate 653,612,436 of CM056049.1, forward strand.
GGCGGTCGGCAAGCAGTTAATGTTTTCACACATTTATGCATCTCAGGGTTGCTGATTTTCTCCAGCCTCTTTGCAGCCACTCTGTCTACATGCATGCACTCATTAGAGGCTAAATGTCAATTCTCAGTCAGGGTTCCTAATGGTGACAACAGCAGCACATGCCCGGCCTGATTGCCCTATAGCAGTGATGGCGAACCTTGGCACCCCAGATGTTTTGAAACTACATATCCAATGATGCTCCACTACACTGTAGAATGCTTGAGCATCGTGGGAAATGTAGTTCCAAAACATCTGGGGTGCCAAGGTTCGCCATCACTGCCCTATAGTCTCCACAGGACGTACATGGGATAGGTAGATAGAAAACAGAGCGTTGTCACCACAATAAAGAATGTACATGAACGAGGGCCCCTTTGGCAGGATTACCAGCTATTATTTTAATGAAATCTGCAGATTGATAATAAGTGCATTTTTGATTTTTTTTTTTTGTAAATGGGTTAACATTTGCTTTAATAGTAATGCTATAGATCAGGGATCCTCAAACTACGGCCCTCCAGCTGTTGCAGAACTACACATCCCATGAGGCATTGTAAAACACTGACATTCACAGACATGACTAGGCATGATGGGAATTGTAGTTCCTGAACAACTGGAGGGCCGTAGTTTGAAGACCCCTGCTATAGATATTCAAATTACCTTGATACAACTAGGGATGAGATTCAATGTAGGACTCAGTCCAAACTTTTGGTTCAGCCAAACTTTGGTTGTGGTAGGAAGTCATAAATTTAGCAGCAGTATTACCACCACTGCTACAAGTCACAGCTTCCCACTCAGGGCTCCTGGGCTCCTTGGCTAGGAATCTGGTGGTCGCTGACATGGACATATTTTATCAGCTAGCAAACTCAACCCTTTTGTTTTATAATCATGCTGCCATCCTTGGGATTTGTCACTCATGGCTGGTTCTTGATATAGATTTTGGGGGGTCTCCATGTTTTTTGTTTGTTTTTTACAAAAAAAAACAAGCTGGCAGAAAAGTGTCATTTACTGCAAATAGCACTTTTTTCTTGCACAAAATGTATGTTTTGCTGCAGAAGATCCTACATTTTGTACATGTGCACCATTTTACAGGCAGATGTGGGGTATTAACCAAGCATGTTATTTAACCATCTTGCATCCGTACTATAGCTAAATAACGGCTAAAGCGCAGACCTTAATTGGCAGGAGGCTGTGAATAGACATGCTTCCGTGCATGAGCTGCCTGTTCAATGAGACTCACCTGATCACAGATTGGAATAAGGGACCAACCCTGGCCTTTTACTGTGATTAGCTGCCAGCCAATGACCGCTGATCATGTGATGTAAACAAAAGATCGCAGATTTTTTCTGCTCGCGCTGACAGAGTGAGCAGAAAAAAAGAAGCCAATCACCAACTTGTGCCAGAGGGACAGCAGACTCAAAGAAGGTGAGACATCACCCAAGTATCTGTGCCCACCAGTGCTGCCCACCAGTGCCGCCTGCCAGTGCCCACCAGTGCCATCTGCCAGTGCATAGCAATACTGCCAACCAGTGCCCATCTGTGCCACTTATCAATGCCCACCTGTGCCACCTATCAAGGCCATTCAGTGCTGCCAATCAGTGCCCATCAGTGCCTCATCATTAGTGCCACCTATCAGTGCTGCCTATCAATGTCACCTAGCAGTGCCCATCAGTGCCACCCATCAGTGCGACCTTTCAGTGCCACCTATCAGTGCCCTTTAGTGCCACCTATCAATGCTCTTCAGTGCCTCCCATCAGTGTCCACCAGTGCCACCCTTCTGTGCCACCCATCAGTGCCACCTCTCAGTGCCCATCAGTGCTCACCAGTACTGCCTCATCAGTGCTCACCATTGCCATCTATTAGTGTCCATCAGTGCCCATCAGTGCCGCCTCATCAGGATGCATCAATAAAAGAGAAAATTTACCTGTTTGAAAAATGTTATAACAAACTATAAAACATTTTTTTTTTTTACTTTCGGTCTTTTTTATTTATTTTTGCAAAAACAAACAAAAACCCAGCAGTGATTAAATACCACCAAAAGAAAGCTCTATTTGTGGGGAAAAAATATAAAAATTCAGAGAATGACAGCGCTAAAAAGCCCAGTAAGGAAGTGGTTAAAGAAGTTTTGCATTTTTATTGCCCCGCTTTAAACATTATTAAAAGAGAAATACCCTTTTCCCCATGCTGTTTGTTTGACAATCCTTCCCTTTTAGCCTTGCAGACTGGCAGAATTGATTTTTAGGCTTCATTTCCACTGGCGTTTTTACAGCCACTTTTCTGAGCGTTTTTTACAGCTTAAAAACGCCTGTCTATGTTTATTTTAGAAAAAAAAAAAAATTTTTTTTTTTGAGCTAGAGCTTTAAAAACACCGCGGCGGCGTTTTTGAGCGTTTTTGATCGTTTGTGTGCGTTATTGCACGTTTTTGCGCGTTTTTAAGTGTTTTTTTAATGTCTGGCGTTTTTACAGCTCTATTGCTGGAGCTTCAGAACGCACTGGTCCCGCGTTTTTTTTGCAGCTTAGCCATCTAATGCTCAAAAACGTCATGGTGGGCATGAGGCCATAGACTAACATGGACAGGCGTTTTTAAGCTGCAAAAAACGCTCAGAAAAGTGGCTGTAAAAACGCCAGTGGAAATGAGCCCTAAAGATCCAGCTCCTATTGACTTCAGGGGGTTTGTAATTCAGGGAATTTTCCATGTGACTTTCATCATCCTATTTCAGTGATTCTCAAACTGTGTGCTGCAGCACTGTCCTATTTGAATGCTGCTGGTAACGTAGTATTCAACCCAACAGTAGGTGGTGTTTCTTCCTACAGCACAGCAACAAGTGTGACAGGGGTTAAAATTCTCTCCAATTTCCATTTCATAAAACCTACTAATACATCTATCAATCAATCAATCAATATTATGGTGATCTATTTAATGAAGGGTTTATTTTTAGAGATGCCTGGATAACTTTCTTTCAGGACAAAGCAGGAAAATGTTTATTATTTTATTTTTTATTGTTTTTAATGATGAAGGACAAAGTCATTTTTGGGAAAACAATATTAATCCTTTAGTTATAAGATGTTCATATATGAATGATGATAGGTTTTATGTGGTAATTAGAGTTGGGCGAAGAGTTCAGCTTGAGCATTAGTTCAGTCCGAACATTGGCTGTTCGCCCCATTTGGGGAACACCGGATTTGCAAGGTGTTCGGTGGGCATTCGGAGAACGGTCTTCAATTTACTGTATGCTGCACAGTGCATTTTGAGCCTTGATTTGGCAAAACTTTGCCCAATCAGGGCACAGTATAAGCTGGTTCTTAAGGAGTAGGCCCGGGAAGCCAGCTGCGGAATTCTTAACAACCAATGAGTAAGCTGTCAATGGGTTTCCTCGCTAACAAATGAATAAAAAAACATTGACGGAAAAAAAAAAAAAAAAGTGTGAGGGTTCCCCCCCCAGTGTCGGATATTGGTTTTGTGAGCTTCTCAGGCACTTTTTTGGGTTCCTAAGCACTTAGAGCCCTTTCACACTGAAAAAAGTGCCTGAAAAACTCATGAAAACCTATTTCCATTAAAATCTGAAAGCTTTCAAAGTGGGGCAGTGCGCTGGCAGGGAGGTGATAAAACTCCTGCAAGCAGCATCTTTGGAGCGCTTAAAAAAGCGCCTCAAAAGCACCTCTCTCCATTGAAATGAATGGTAAGAGCCACAAAAGCGATTTTAAATGGTTATTGAAGCAGTTTTTGAGTCACGTAACCTTCAAAAAAGAAATCATTGAAAAGCGCTGCAATAGCACCTCAAAAGCACGCAGCGTTTTATGGGCAGTTTTCAAGCGCCTTAATGTGACAGGGCTCTTATATTTTTAGTATGGAGATACCACATGTGGGAGACCTGTTCACTGTCTAGCCATATGGAAGCCCAAAATCTAAGGAGCACATTTCAGGCATTCAAGGGGCATAAATTCCGCATCTGATTTTTCTGACTAACTCTCACATTTTTGGAAGCCCTCAAATGCCAGGACAGTAGAAACATCACATTTGAACTATGAATACATTTTTGAATGCGTGTTCTTTTTCATATTCTAAGAACTTGTGGTATGAGCAGGGCCCTTATATTCCTTTTGTATTGAGCTGTAATGTAATTATACTGTCCCCTTTACATGGTAAAACCCTGTGAAAACTGTTGGCACTATATAAGGGTCCTTACACACGGAGCGGTCCGTTTTTCGGTCCGCTCCGTGTGTCCGTCAGCTCAGCGGGGGGTCTCCGCTGAGCTGTCGGGCGGACGGGGCGGTCCCCGCACACTGTGCAGGGACCGCCCCGTCTCTCCTCCGCTCTCCCCTATGGGGAGTCGGATGGAAACGGACCATCTGTCCGTTTGCATCCGATCCGTTTGCCCGGACGGAAGAAAAATAGGACATTCTTCCGTCCGCACAAACGGATGCGGATCGAGCGGACGTTAGCGGATGCATCATCCGCTAATGGATCCGCTCCCATAGGGACCCATTACAAGTCCGTAAACGGACTTGTAATGAGCGGACCGTTCGTCCACTAGTGTGAAAGGGCCCTAAATCCTAAATTATAATTTAATTTTAATAATTCCCACACCTTTTTCAAATACCTCACAGTAGCTGTTTTCTAAAAATGTGAACATGTTGTAAGTGTTTCCACTGTCCTGGCACTTAACAGCCTCCAAAAATGTGATAGCCTAGGTAGTCAGAAAATCAGATGTGTAATTCATACCCCTTGAAAACCTGAAGGTGATTCTATATGCACCTAAGCTTTAAAAGGGTCACACATGTGGTATCCCCATACTCAGGGGAGTAGCAGAATATGGAATATGTTACATAGTTACACAGTTGCATACTGTAGTTTGTCAGGTTGAAAAAAGACACACGTCCATCTGGTTCAATTAAAAAAAACGATCCCATATACACAATCCATCACCCAGAGTTGATCCAGAGGAAGGCGAAAACCCCAGCAAAGCATGATCCAATTTGCTTCTACAATTTGCTACAGCAGGGGAAAACAATTCCTTTCTGGTCCCCCAAGAGGCAATCCAATTTTCCCTGGATCAACGTTACCTATACAATGTTAGTACTGTACCCAGTTATATTATGTACATTTAGGAAAGAATTCAGGCCTTTTTTAAAGCAATCTACTGAGCTGGCCACCTCTTGAGGGAGTCTATGCCACATTTTTACAGCTCTGACTGTGAAGAAACCTTTCCGTATTTGGAGATTAAATATTTTTTCCTCCAGATGTAAAGAGTGCCCCTTGTCCTCTGTGATGACCTGAAAGTGAATAACTCAACACCAAGTTCATAATATGGACTACTTATGCATTTCTAAATGTTGATCATATCGCCCCGTAATCTCCTGTTCTCAAGAGAGAATAAATTCAGTTCCTCTAATCTTTCCTCAAAGCTGAGCTCCTCCATGCCTCCTATCAGTTTGGTTGCCTTTCTCTGCACTCTATCCAGTTTAAATACGTCTCTGCTATGTACAGTATATGAGAAATATCTTGTTAAAATTACAACTAGTAATTAAAAAAAAAAAAAATGGGAAAAATGATCTAAAAAATGCCTCTTGCCTAATACTTTGGGGTGTCTACTTGTAGGGTAGGTCAGGGTAACAGGATGGTCGTCACGTCCTCCATGTTTTTCTCCTCCTTGAGTGCCAAGCTAGGGTCACATGAGAGGCCTACCCTGGGGGGGGGGTTAGTCTGGGCTATGCTGGGCATTTTGTACAGGGTCACTGCCATACACATGGGGTATCTTTTCTTGAGCAATGCTTACATTCCAGTAGATGACAAGCATGAACAAACTCTAGTAAGCTCTCTGGATGTCATATACTGTACACCAACATGGTTACTTGCGCATTTAGGAGGGACACCCAGAGCGGATGTGACCTCCCCACCTGGTTAGGCGTTTTACCAAAATCTCACTCCCAGTAAGGGTATGGGATCCTGTCGTGCACCTAGCGCAGACTCTATGCATGCACTTAACTTCACTAAAAGAGGTTGTAAACCCCTCTCATTAATTCTACCTTTAGAATAAGGCTTACCTATAGGTAGTGGAACTATCTCCTAAATGTGCGCTGTTTAGGAGATATTTCACTCGTAGTGCGCCGATGATGTAATCAGCGCATGCTTTGGGAAGAAACGGACCATCAGGGTTTAGATCCTCTTTAACTCCTTCTCTTTCGTTCCTGTGTACAGGATGAGGGCACTGGCGGTGCAGATCTGCTATCAGTCTAGGGCAGAGATGGCGAACCTATGGCATGCGTGCCACAGCTGGCACGTCAAACCCTCTCTATCGGCACGCCAGGGGAATCCCCAGCCAGCCAGGGGAACCCCCAGCCAGACCGTCACTTGCACTGACGATGCAGGCAGGGAGGAGCCGTCTCCCTTCCTTGCATCAGTGGCTGTGATGTCGGCAGGGGGGCGGGCATCCAGTCATGTTGTTCCATGTCAGCTGTTTAGGAGGGGTGCAAAATTCTTCCTCCACCGTCCCGGATTCCTTTCTGCAGGCACCCTATTTCAGCTCCCCCTGCTCCAGGACGACTTTGGTTCAGTCTGTCCTAGTGCAGCCTGTGAAGTAGCGGAGGGGAGGTGCGGAGCCCGGAGCTAATCATCCATGGGGAGAGGTGCAATGGCTGCTAGCTGACATCATGGCAGCGGGGATATCAAGGAGCGGCTGGATGCCCGGGGAGAGCTGGACAATGAGGCAACGGAAATGTAAGGAGGAAGATGGCAAAACAATGATGATTCTCCTGCGCTCCGGTATTTCTTACTTATGGGGTCATGCAGTTCATGCAGTTCAATTATAAAGTATACTAAAGAAACTAAAAAAGAAAAGAGAATGGAGGGCGCACTGACCTAGTGTGATACTGTAACACGATTTTTATTAAAATATTAAAATTAATGATAATACTCACAAAATGAGTTAAAAACAAGCCTTGAAAGACAGTTCAACAGCACCAGCAGAACAGGACGGTTGCTTCAGTCCAAAAGTATCTGACCGATATTGAAGCTAGGCTTACGCGTTTCAGGGGCGTACCCCTTTCCTCAGAGCACCGGTGGTCTGCACTGCTCCCTCACTGTACAGCTTGTCAGATTATATACACACACAAAGGTAGAAAGAGCATGTGCTGGAAGGTCACAGGTCACCCCGCCCACAGGGAGGACTCTTGGCAAAACTCCCCCCATTTGTGAATTAACCCTTGTATATACAGTCCCTATATCTCAGACTTGGCATAGTCTCAACAATGGGTATCCCCCAGTCTAAAGAACCACCAATCTGGAGGGGAAGGGGAAGGAGGATATATGGAGAAATGCCTCCATTGTCAGGTGTTGAAAACTTTGTTGTTAAGGGTTCACATACCTTACATGTCCAGAGGTAGTGCCTTGCTTCACCTTATACTCCATTCTCCTAACATCCTCCACATGGGCTGGAACGCACGCCACTTGTTCTAGATTGGCTGCGTTCCAGCACTACGTTGCCTCAGGTGACCTTCCAGCACATGCTCTTTCTACCTTTGTGTGTGTATATAATCTGACAAGCTGTACAGTGAGGGAGCAGTGCAGACCACCGGGGCTCTGAGGAAAGGGGTACGCCCCTGAAACGCGTAAGCCTAGCTTCAATATCGGTCAGATACTTTTGGACTGAAGCAACCGTCCTGTTCTGCTGGTGCTGTTGAACTGTCTTTCAAGGCTTGTTTTTAACTCATTTTGTGAGTATTATCATTGATTTTAGTATTTTAATAAAAATCGTGTTACAGTATCACACTAGGTCAGTGCGGCCTCCATTCTCTTGTCTTTTTAAGGAGGAAGATGGATCATTGTACTGTGTGTGAGGATGTTAGTAGTGCAGGAAGCATGTGTCATGTAGGTGAATGCATGTATCATGTAGGTGAGTGCATGTGTCATGTAGGTGAGTGCATGGGTCATGTAGGTGAGTGAATGTGTCATGTAGGTGAATGTATGGGTCATGTAGGTGAGTGCATGTGTCATGTAGGTGAGTGCATGTGTCATGTAGGTGAGTGCATGTGTCATGTAGGTGAGTGAATGTGTCATGTAGGTGAATGTATGGGTCATGTAGGTGAGTGCATGTGTCATGTAGGTGAGTGCATGTGTTAGGTGCATGTGGATTGTCTTAACCCTCTATCTGCATAATAGCTTGTTCGGTAATAGCAGACTTACCGGCAGGATAACCAGGTGAAAATAAAATAAAGAAAGCCTTAAATAGAAAACAAATGCAGCCACCACATCTAAGCATATCTGGTAATCTGCAATATAATAAATGATTGCTTTTTGGTTTAATGCAGCTTTAAGCAAAAGATGTGGGCAATTGAATACCAGTTTTAAAAGGACTTTGCACTCTACCACTAATTCATTTGTTCTGTTACTTGACCCGCCCTAGAAGATTTAATGCACAGGCACTGCATAACACCACATCCTGCATTTATTTTTTATTTATTTTTAATTCACATCACAATAATATTTATTAGGCAAGGTGATGTATGTCTCTCAGAAACATTTGCACGCAGAGTGAAAAATTGTGATTAATATTGATTTTTTTTCCCTCCCTTTGGGAAACTAGAATCAAATATGGTTACCTGCTCATTTATGAAACAGATTTATTCTGTTGACTTGGAAGCTTGTTTGAAAAATAATTGAATTTCTGTTACCTAATGGAAAGTGACAGTTACCAGTATTTATTTTCCATTTGTGTCTCGGCAGATAGCATAACACAGTTTGATTTGTCGTTAGCTGTGGAATTTTAGATTGCTCTGTCTTAGTAATTGCAGAGATAGGCACTAGATGAACTAATACCATAGCGCTTTTTTTTTTTTTGCATTTACACAGTCGGTAAACACGACATTAGTTAAACAAACATCGTACAGTCGTGCTTTTTTCCTGTAATTGTTCATTTAGATATTAACATTTGGTACTCCGTTTTGACAAGTCCTCTTCCGTCGTCTTATTATTACGTGAGTTGAAAGCTCTTTTTAATTTATTTTTTCTTCCGCCAATTCCCTTTAAAAATATCGGCAAAGCTGACTGTCCAAAAATGATTATAGTATTTAAGCATCACTGCTTCGTAATATTGCTTTTTATCCTTTCACACAAATTTATGTCACTGAAGCTCCATCAAGACACCAGTCAAAGCTGTTTTTCAGGATTGCCTGGTGCCGCTTGCAGAGATTCGTTTTCTTGAACAATGAGACTCCTGCATGTATCCTTGAGGTATTAATTGATTCTCATTTTTCAGAGGCAATTTGTTCACTGTACTTCACGTTTTATCTGTGCATGTTGTTGATTTTATTTATTTTCCCACATAGGAGTGTAACTGGATGTACTTATGAAATGCCCTGCCAAGTTTTAGGCCACACGGCAACATGGCAAAAGAATATGGCACAGGTTTGTTGTTTTTCTGATTAGCTGGTATGCGTTACTATAATGATTTTTAATTTTATTAGTAACTTATTATCAATTTTTTTATTTTATTTTATTTCTACATATCCATTACATTTTTTACATTCTTATTTTCCGTATTTATACTATATTTATATTATACATTTGAAAAAACAATGAACATTACATGAAAGATCTAGGTACAAAACTATCTGGTCAAAAATTACCACTCAAAATACCCTTCCCCTGACCCTAAAAAGGGAGAAAAAGAGAGGGGGGCAAAAAGTTCCCTCTTCCCCCTTTGCCCCTTCCCTCCTCCACGCCATCCCCAAATGCGGTAGGGGGCATCTGCACCTTTCCTTGCCACTCCATTTCTTTTACTCAAAGTCGTGTATTCTCCTACTGTGGCCTACTGTGTCTGTGAGAAAACAAAACAAAAAAAAACACCAACCCTCTACCAGGACCCCATTTAGAGGCCACTAATGATCAACGTCCATTTGTTTTGTTAAAATTTTTAGTAACTTAACCACTTAAGCCCCGGATCATTTGGCTTTTTGCGATTCAGCACTGCGCCGCTTTTAGGCCCTTTTCACACTGGAGCGTTTTTCGAGTGTTATTCGAGCGTTTTTCGAGCGTTATTACAGCTTTATTACAGCATTATTTGAGCATTATTACAGCGTTTTTCGAGCAAAGCCTTATCTGCAATCCCAATGTGTTGGTAAAGCACCGATAAGACCCTACATTTTTAGGGCGTTTTTGCAGTGCCTCGATGTGAAAGGGTAAGGCATTTTTACAGCGCTTTTCAATTCATTTCAATGGAGAGGGGCGTTTTTCGAGTGTTTTTTTCAGCGCTCAAAAGCTGCTCCAAAGATGCTGCTTGCAGGACTTTTCTCAACGCCTCTCCAGTTCAACGCCTCAGTGTGAAAGGGTAAGGCGTTTTTACAGCGCTTTCAATTCATTTTAATGGAGAGGGGCGTTTTTGGAGCGTTTTTTTTAGCGCTCAAAAGCTGCTCCAAAGATGCTGCTTGCAGAACTCGTTGGGAAAAAGGTCCATTGAGATGCATGGAGAGCGTTTTATAAGCGCTATTTTTAACGCTAAAACGCTGTAAAAACTCTTCAGTGTAAAAGGGGTCTAACTGACAATTACGCAGTTGTGCAACGTGGCTCCCAAACAAATTGATGTCCTTTTTTCCCTGCAAATAGAGCTTTGTTTTGGTGGTATTTAATCACCTTTTTGCGCTATAAACAAAAATACAGGGCGACAATTTTGAAAAAAATATTTTTAACTTTTTGCTATAATAAATATCCCTAAAAATATACATATATAAAAAATTATTTTTTCCTCAGTTTAGGCTGATACGTATTCTACATATTTTTGGTAAAAAAAATTGCAATAATCGTTTATTGATTGGTTTGCGCAAAAGTTATAGCATCTACTGTACAATATAGGGGATAGTTTTTTGGCACGGCGGGACATTTAAAGTGACGTATATATACGTTACTCTGCCCAGCTGTGCCATTTTGCCGACATATATGTACAGAACCTGGTCAGGAACCGGTTAAAGTGTTACTGAACCCACACCAGTAAAATCAGTCTGTATATGCAGTAAAGCATGCTTGTTATACTCACTGTGGAACCTAAGGGGTTAATCCTTTGCATTGCATACAAAGGCTGTTTGATCCTGTCTCCTCTTCTTCCACTATCTCCAAAAAAATAACATGATATTTACAGAGCCAGAGAACGGGCTGCACATGCTAAGTTTGGTGTGTATTGCTAGAGAGTTGTTTTTTTCCTTGGGAGTGTGCATGTGATCAACACAGGGCCACTCAGCACTGTCCAGACAGAGGATAAGGGCAGAATGAAAACTCCTCCTCCTTTACTGGGAACTGATAGAAATGACAAGATTGCTATATACTGCTGTTAAGAAAAGATATGTATCAGTCTATATTTACTAAAATTATTGCATTTTCATGTGCCATGGAAGACCAGATATAGTGAATGCAGGTTTTGGGTTTAGTAACAATTTAAATTTACCTGCAGAAGCTTCCTTGGTAGGCTGTGCTCAACAAACCCATCCCTGTATTAATCATCCATGAATTAACCGCTTGCTGACGGCCTCCTGCACATATATGTCGGCAGAATGGCACGGCTGCACAAAGCAACGTACAGGTACGTTGCTTTGAATTTGTCGCCATGCACGTGCCCCTGACGCAAGCTCTGGGACTGTGCCCGCAGGACCCGCGGACTTCATGTCCGCCGGTGTCCTGAGATTGTGTCACGGAGCGGCAGAACAGGGAGTTGCCTGTGTAAACATTTTTGTCCGAATTTCCAGTATTTTCGTTATCGTTTTAACAAACGATAAAGAAAGCACAGAAAACGAAAAACGAAAGATCCGACATAAACAAATGCTTTATTTTTGTTTTTGTTGCGGTCGAATGTGCCTAACCTTAACTCCATTAGTCCAATATTATTCTACATGAAGAGAAAAGATTTGACATAGAGAGAAAAGATTCGACATAGAGAGACATGAACAGTCACATTTTTTATTTATTTTTTAAGATTCTGTTGAATCTTCTTTTTTTTTCTTAGAACATTCGACAGACACCATAAGCCTTCGATGACAGATTCGACCTTTATTTGGATTTTCAGACGAATGCATTTTTTTAACGAAAAACAAAATAAATAAAAATAAATTTCGGGAGTAACTAAATAAATGTATTTTTCGGATGAAATTGCGAAACAAAATATTTCAGTGTGCACATGTCTAGTAATCACTAGAAAAAAGACCTGTGTTAATTATTTTTAGCAGCCATTGCCTTATGTGCTGTGTCTTGTGCATATTCTGGCCTAGTGTAGGTAAACCAGCTCACTGACACCCAGCTCTGCACAGTAATTCTGCTACCATCAGAGGCATTTTTCTTTATGGTGGATTCTCATTACGTTTGTGGTTTGGATGTATGATGAACACTCCTTCTCACTGTCTGTAGAGGAGAAAAACCCTTTTCCTCACCTCTAGCCTTGGTGGTCAGAAAGCATTGTGTGACATATTAGACAGAAAAGGCGAAGTCAGAGGCTAGTATGTAGGGAGTCCGATACAATCGTGGATTTGTTTTAACAATATGTCTTGTCACCTTCAGACCTGTGTGCTTTCATTGCCTTTTTATATATTACAAAGAATATCTAGCTCTGTTCTCTGGCCTGCTGTGCAGTGATCCATTTATCTTTCACATCTGAAACGTGAAACTGCATTCACTTGCAATTCCGTGCCTTAGATACTGTGTCCCTTATGGATGAGACAAGCACCTTTTCCTTGCACCTCCAAGTACCATTGTCAAGTTACATCTGACAATGACAGCTGGCTTTCTGAAAAGGATTCGCACTAAAACACTAACATGGATTTAAACCTTTACTGAGTGGAAGCTTTTGGAAATGCTCTTCTTTTCCACCTCTGGACTTGCATTCTCTTTCAGCAAGCAACGCCGTATTATCATATTTAAAATTAAACTCCAGGCACAAAAACGTTACCATAAAATATATTCCCCAACAGCCACAAAGGGTAAAAATCCACTCTGTGTGCACCAAACTCCTTTGAAATCCCAGAAATCTTCGCCTCATTCTCTTTTTTAACCACCTCAATACCGGGCCTATTCTGGCGCTTCTCTCCTTCATGTAAAAATCATCATTTTTTTGCTAGAAAATTTCTCAGAACCCCCTAACATATATTTTTTAAGCAGACACCCTAGGGAATAAAGTGGCGGTCATTGTGGTCACAGTATTTGCACAATAATTTTTCAAAAGTCTTTTTTTTGGAAAATTTTATGAATTAAAAAATAACAAAACAGTAAAGTTAGCCCAATTTTTTTATGTAATTACATAGTTACATAGTTAGTCAGGTTGAAAAAAGACACAAGTCCATCAAGTTCAACAATAAGAAATAAAATAATAATATTAACATACAGTCACATGCCCAATTCTATACCCACAGTTGATCCAGAGGAAGGCAAAAAAAAACAGCAAATCATGATCCAATTTGCTACAGCAGGGGAAAAAATTATTTCCTGATCCCCGAGAGGCAATCGGATATTCCCCGAATCAACTTTACCTATAAATGTTAGTACCCAGATATATTATGTACATTTAGGAAACTATCCAGGCCTTTCTTAGAGCAATCTACTGAGCTGGCCAGAACCACCTCAGCAGGGAGTCTATTCCACATTTCACAGCTCTTACTTTGAAGAAACCTTTCCGTATTTGGAGGTGAAATCTCTTTTCCTCTAGACGTACAGAGTGCCCCCTTGTCCTGAGTGTTGACTAACTCAACACCAAGTTCACTATATGGACAGCTTATATATTTGTACATGTTGATCATATCCCCCCTTATTCTCCACTTCTCAAAAGTTAATAAATTCAGTTCTTCTAATCTTTCCTCATAGCTGAGCTCCTCCGTGCCTCTTATCAGTTTGGTTGCCCATCTCTTTCTCAAATATCCAATATCCTTCTTGATAACTGGAGCCCAAAACTGAACTGCATATTCCAGATGAGGTCTTACTAATGATTTGTACAGGGGCAAAATGATATCTCTCTCTCTGGAGTCCATACCTCTCTTAATACAAGGAAGGACTTTGCTCGCTCTGGAAACCGCAGCTTGGCATTGCATGCCATTATTGAGCTTATGATCATCTAAAACCCCCAGATCCTTCTCCACTACGGATCCCCCCAGTTCTACTCCTCCTAGTATGTATAATACATGCATATTCTTAGCATAACTTTACATTTATCAACATTGAACCTCATCTGCCACTAGGTCGCCCAATTAGACAGAGCATTGAGGTCGGCTTGTAAATTGGCGACATCCTGTAAGGACGTTATTCCACTGCATAGCTTGGTGTCATCTGCAAAAAACAGAAATGTTACTTTTGATCTCAGACCCAATATCATTTATAAAGATATTAAAAAGTAAGTGTCCCAACACTGAACCTTGGGGTACACCGCTGATAATCTTGGACCATTCAGAGTAAGAATCATTAGCCACAACTCTCTGAATTCTGTCTTTCAGCCAGTTTTCTATCCATTTACAAACTGATATATCTAATCCTATAGACCTTACCTTACACATGAGCCGTGTGTGGGGAACTGTATCGAAAGCTTTTGCAAAATCCAAGTATACCACGTCAACTGCCACGCCTCTGTCCAGGGTTTTACTTACCTCTTCATAAAAGGAAATCAGGTTTGTCTGACAACTTCTGTCTTTCATGAATCCATGCTGTCTGCTGCTTAAATAGTTTGTTTCCAGCAAGAACTCATCCATGTGGTCTTTTATTAAACGTTCCAGTATCTTCCCAACTATAGAAGTTAAACTAACAGGTCTATAGTTACTTGGTAAAGACTTTGGGGTGGATTCACAAAACAATTACGCCTGTCTAACTGGGGTTAGACAGGAGTAATTTCAAATTTCCCGCGGCGTATCACTAGTTTGAATTCTCAAACCATGATACGCCGGCTTCGGGCTTCGATCCGAGAGGCTTACGTCTTCGTAAGCCTTCGGATCTACGCTGCCATCTATTTGCGGCCGCTGGGAGGAGTTCGCGTCGTTTTAATGCGTCGGGATATGCAAATGTGTTTTTACGGGGATTCACGAACAAACGAGCGAGCGTCGCAATCGTTTTCGTCTATTTTTTTATACGTAAAGTTAGAGCAGCTTTTTGCTGCTCTAACTTTACGTAGCCCATGTTAAGTATGGCCGCCGTTCCCGCTTCGAATTTATTTAATTTTTTATTTTGTTTACGTAACTCGTCGGGACGTGGATCGCCCGTAAAGTACGCTACATAAACAACGAATGACGTCACGACGTGATTTCGCGCAATGCACGGCGGGAAATTTGCGAACGGAGCATGCGCAGATCGATCGCCGCGGGAACGCGCCTACTTTAAATGTTTCACGCCCCCTACTCGCGCGGATGGATTACGACGGGAGAAATACACTACGCCGCCGTCGTTTACCGAAAAAAATCTACCTGAATTCCACGTAGATCAAGGTAAAAAACGGCGGCGTAGCGTATTTCTGATACGCTACGATAATCCATTTCTCTGTGAATCCACCCCTTTGTTCCCTTTTTAAATATGGTCACCAATCCAGTGGTACCATTCCTGTCATTAATGAGTCCCTAAAAATTAGATACAATGGCTTTGAAATAACAGAGCTCAATTCTTTTAGGATCAGTGGGTGTATGCCATCAGGCCCAGGTGCTTTATCCACCTTTATTTTGTTTAAATATTTCTGGACCATATCACTTTTGAGTGATTTACAATTTTTGAAACCTTGATTTCCTTTTTACATATCCTGTTATATTATTTGTAACATTTAAACAACACTAGTGTTCCTTCATTTTTATATTTTTTAAAAGCTCTTTTCTTAGAGTTCATAACCAGTCTTTTTGAGGAATTCCCATTTCTGTTCTGTGCCCATTGATGCCAATATTCTCTCCCAGTCTAAGTCTTGGAGAGCAGCCCTCATCCTTGGAAAATTTGCTCTCTTGAAATCTTGAAATTAAGTGTTTTTATCTTTTCTGTATGTGGTTTTTGCTTACAGCTAACATCAAATGAAATCATGTTATGGTCACTGCTACTCAGGTATATAATGTGAAAGATTACATTACACCGAATAAATAGGTACCTAACTTGTCACACTTTAAAATTGCGCACAGTCATGGAATAGTGCCAAACTTCAGTACTTAAAGGGGAGTTCCAGCCAAATTTAGTGTTTATTAAAAGTCAGCAGCTACAAAAAGTGTAGCTGCTGGCTTTTAATAAACACACACTCACCTGCTCCATGATCCAGCGACGCGCCGGCCGGGGGGTCCGCTCCTCTCCCCGCTCCCCGGCCGGCGTCTTCATCCTAAGTGTGGGCACCCGACCGTGACAGCCTTCGGCTTCACGGCCAGGCACCCACTGCGCATGCGCGAGCGGCACTACGCATGCGCGAGCGGCGCAGCCCGCCGCTGATTGGACAGGCGATCGCATGAGACCTGTCAGTGGCCTACAGGGAGGGGCTCCCTCGGCGGAAGCAGGAAGTGGGACAGGAAGTCACACTCCTCCTGAAGCCCCCACTCCCCACCAAAAAAAATTACATGCCAAATGTGGCATGTAAGGGGGAGGGGAGTGGGTTGAGCCGAAGTTCCAATTTTGGGTGGAACTCCGCTTTAAAAATCTTCATAGGCGACGCCTTCATTTTTTTTACAGGTTACCAGTTTAGAGTTACAGAGGAGGTGTAGTGCTAGAACTGTTTCACACGCTCTAATGCACACGGCGATACTTCACATGTGTGGTTTGAATGGTGTTTACATATGTGGGCGGGACTTACGCGTGTGTTCGCTTCTGAGCGCAAGCTACTGGGGACAGGGGCGTTTTACATTTTTTTTAATTATTAAAACATTTTTTCCTTTTTTCTTACACTTTTTTCTCCTTTCTTTTTTTTGATCAATTTTATTCCTAATCCGACGATCATAGAGATGACAGGTGACCACCTGGTCACCGTAAATCTCTATAAACGCCATCCGGCACCGGCCGATTCGTTCCCAATATCACGGGAGTGCCTGGAAAAACACCGGATGGTGGCAGGAGGGGGGGGCGTCCCCTCCCGTCGCCTATAAGAATGATCAATCGGCGAAACTGCCGCTATGATCATTCTTATGGTGCTCACAATCGCTGGCTGAAAAGAAGGATATCTGAATGATGCCTGTAGCTGCAGGCATCATTCAGATACCCCCCCTTAATATCAGGACGTCATATAAAGGCGTGCAGTCCTGAGGTGGTTAAAATCCAAACATCAGATTCCCAAAACTAAGTTTAATAAATTTCTTCAGATTAGACACTTTTTTAGCACATATTTCCAAACAACAGTTTTTTTTCCTGACAAGATTCTGGCCCGTTTGTAAAGGGCTTGATATGTATTCTTCTACATATTTTTGGTAAATACGCATTTATTGATTGGTTTGCACAAAAGTTATAGCGCCTACAAAATAAGGGATAGTTTTATGGCATTTTTATTAATATTTTTTTTACTAGTTATGGTGGTGATCAGCGATTTTTGACTGTGACATTATGGTGGACACATCAAACACCTTTGATGCTATTTTGGGACCATTCTTGTTAAAACAGTGATAAGTACTATAAAAATGCACTGATTACTGTGTAAATGACACTGGTAGGGAAGGGGTTAGCCACTAGGGGGCAAGGAAGGGGTTACGTGTGTCCTAGGGAGTGATTCTAACTGTGTGGGGGCTGGGCTTCCTGTGAAACAACACAGATCACTGCTCCTGATTACAGGGAGCAGACGATCAGTGTCCTGTCACTAGGCAGAACAGGGAGATGCCTTGTTTACAATGGCATCCCCACGTTCTGCCGCACCGTGACATGATCACAGAACACCAGGGGCATTCCTACCCTGGAGAGCCAGTCCTAGCTCCTCATGGGGAACATCAGGAGGGGGATTATTTGTCCCCCATTTGATTATTGGTCCCTGCCTGCAAAGGGCATTTGCTTTTGATCTGACTGAGTCAGTGTCAGATCATCCCATCAGTTCTAGCTGGTCCTAGGAGTTGTAGTTCTACAAGCAAGTCTGTGCTGGAGTTAGAAGAAAAGGAGTGTGTATATAGTGGATGTATAAAGTTGTGTCACTGAAGAGTTTCTACTGATCAAGTGGACATCCCATAATAACCCTTTTTCATCCAAGTTTAATTCTCCTAAATACAAAAAAAAAAAAAAAAAACAAAGCTGCAAGAACTGCTTCTCGTATCAGAAGGGATTAAGAAATTCATGTGCCTGGCTGTGCAGGTGTGCTAAGCCACCATGCTAAAAAATAAATGGGCTGCCTGAAACACGTTGGATTAACCTGTTAGTTAATTACCTGTTAGTTAATGCCGCTCATAATACAAATGGGCAATGGATGTATTTTAACCACTTCCATACCGAGCACTTTCCCCCCTTCCTGCCCAGGACAATTTTTAGCTTTCAGTGCTGTCGCATTTTGGATGACAATTGCGCAATCATGCTACACTGTACCCAAACAAAATTTTTATCATTTTCTTCCCACAAATAGAGCTTTCTTTTGGTGGTATTTGATTACCTCTGCGTTTTTTATTTTTCGCGCTATAAATGAAAAAATAGCGAAAATGTAAAGAAAAAAAAACTGATGGGCACTGATAGGCGGCACTGGTAGGCAACACGGATGTCACTGATAGGTGGCACTGACGGCACTGATAGGCAGCATTGATGGGCACTGATAGGTGGCACTGATGGGCACTGATAGGTGGCACTGGATAGGCAGCATTGATGTGGAGCGACTGAAAGGCATTACTGAGTGGCAATAATTGGCACTTTGATGGGGAACTGACAGGCATTACTGATAGGCCACTGAATGGCACTTTTTTGGGCATTGATTGGCACTGCTGTGGGCACTGATGGGCACTGTTGTGGGCACTGACAGGCATTTATTAGGGGACAGGCTGGCAGGTGTTGAGCACTGATTGGCAACTTTTGATGGGGGCTGTGCTGATAATCAATGTGCTGATTATAAGCACAGACCCCCCCCCCCCTCTGACAGGGATCATAGGCTTCCTACCACGATCGGAGTTGCTGTGTGTCAGACTGACACACAGCACCCCTGATCGCCGCACCGTATGCCCCTGCAGGCGCGCTAGCTGTGGTATTCTGATCATGTCATATGACGTCCGTTTAGGATATCACAACCACATATTCTGCTATATGTCGGGTGGCAAGTGGTTATCATGAAGCTAGTGTTAGGCCTCATACACACGATCAAATCTGTCTGCTGGAAACGGTCTGCTAGACCGTTTCAGCAGACAGATTCGATCGTGTGTACGGGCAAACAGACGGATTTGGCCACCCGACAGATTTCAAAGCATGCTTTGAAATCTGTCGGCTGGGAACCCGTCCGCCCGACATGTCTGCTGGTTAGTATGCTAACCAGCAGACATGTCTTCTCGCACACGCGCCGAATGATTTCGACGCATGCGCGGAAGTGTTTTACTTCCTGGTGCGGTGACGTGGTGGCGTCAACGTCACTGCCACGTCACCGACACGTCAGCGCGCTGTCTGCTGGCGGGGATTTTGGTTTGCTCGTGTGTACACGCGAGCAAACCAAAATGCCAGCAGACAGATCTGTTCAAATCGGTCGGTCCCCATGCGTACGTCGGAGTTCACTTCCATCTTCAAAGCGTTTCACTTTTTCATTTACAATTCATAACTTAAAAATTTGTGATTTTTGCAGGCAAACTGTTATCTAGAGAAATATAAGGAATTGTTATTCTTTAGAATTCTTTCCATAGCCGGCATAATCTGGAAAGTACAACATATGCTTTTTGTTCGCTTTGGGAATTTGTGATGTGATTAATATTTGATTTCACAAATAAAGACCTGTTTTAAATGTTGCTTTGTTTGTTTATGTCTAAAATAACCACATGGTGAATGCAATGTGTTGTGTATTCCTCTGGGTTCTATAGAATAATCTGCACTGATTAAGATACAATTTCTAAGTATTTTATTTATGCAGATTTTACAATGCAAACACATCAAAAGAAATTACAAGACTGGTAAAATTCTATATTGACATATGGTAAACGTGAATTAATACATACTATTGTTTAATTGTTTATTATATTATTGTAAGATATTTACTTATATTGCAGGGTATGTTTGAAAAATATGTTTTTAATCCCTAAATGCTGTCAGTTGTATGTTAAAGTGGATCTAGCAAAAGATATTTTTTATAATGTTAAATGGGTGTTCCAGCCAAATTTAGTGTTTATTAAAAGTCAGCAGCCACAAAAAGTGTAGCTGCTGGCTTTTAATAAACACACACTCACCTGCTCTACGATCCAGTGACGCACCAGCCGGGGAGGGGGGAGAGGAGCGGAGTGTGGGCACCCGACCGTGACAGCCTTCGGCGGAAGGAGGAAGTGGGACAGGAAGTCCCACTCCTCCTGAAGCCCCCACCCCCCCCCAAAAAATGACATGCCAAATGTGTCATGTAAGGGGGTGAGGAGTGGGATTAGCGGAAGTTCCAATTTTGGGTGGAACTCCGCTTTAAAGAAGTTTAAGCGTTGTTAGAGAAGTTTGGACTCAACATACACGCTAACTAGTCATTTTATTAGCTACATTTTGCTAGCACCGGGTTGGACCCTCTTTTGCCTTGATTCTTACGTATGCATTCTCTTTGCTGCGCGAGCACGCGGGGACGGGGGCGCATTAAAAAATAAGTATATTTTTTTTTTACATTGTCCCTTAAACAAAAAAAAAATTGGATCACTTTTATTGCTGTCACAAGGAATGTACACATCCCCTGTGACAGTAATAGGTGGCAACAGGTACTCTTTATGAGGGGATCGGGCCCCAAATCCCTCCTTTGCACTAAAAAAATTCAGATCATCAATTTTTTTTCTTAATCGGCACCATTAACAGCTGAGTAATCTGGAAGCAACGTCGTGATGTTGCTTCCGGGATTTTACATCGGAGACACGCTCAGAGCCAAATCCGGTCTCAGCCTAACCGGCTGGTGGCTCGGCTCTCCCGGTTGGACGGGAGGCCCAGGAGGAGCGGCGGAAGGTGGCGGGAGGTTTTCATCCCCTGCAGCTCTTTTAGGATAACAGCCAAGCGGATTTTGGTCGCATCGGTTGTTATCACTAAAGAGCCAAAAGCCTGCTCTAAAAAACGATAACGGGGTGGTATAAGGCCTTAAGGGGCATACGTCGGCGTGAAGGAGATAAATAGGTCAAATCATCTAGCATATGTATACAATTGATAATTTTTTTCTCATCTAAGCACACCCTTCTGACGGCATGAAGAGCAGATGAATTCTGTAATAGAGGTTTTAAGTTTCTTCTTCTACTGAGTGTCTCTTGAGATAGATCTTGGAAAATTTGGATGTTATATTCCTCAAATTTAATCGGGGACTTTCCTCTCAGATTTTTCCATAATTGATTTTTTTCCTCCCAATTTTCAAATCTTATAATAATATCTCTGGGGCTCTCCCGGGGAATTTCTCTAGGTCTCCTAATCCGGTGTGCCCGCTCGATGCTTAATGGAGAGGTTATTTCTCTGTCTAGAAGCGGGTTGCAGATTTTTCGTATGATTTCTGGTAGATTTTCTGACTGAGACGAGTCTGGTACCCCACGTATTCTTATATTTTTCCTTCTGTCTCTATTTTCCTGATCTTCTACTTTATACGCTTGTTCCCTTTGTTCTTTTTTAATTCCTTTGATTTCTTCCTCCAGTTTCTTAATAATATTAGAATTGTGGTCTACTTTCTTTTCTACTCCCTCTAGTCTTTCCAGCATAAAGCCCATATTTCTCTCCATTCTCTCCATTTGTGCTGTTAGTGATCTTTCTAGCGCCGCAAACATTCCCTGTATTTCTATTTTTGTTGGTAGAGCCAGTCTGTCTTGCTGATCATCAGACATTCTTTTATCATGTATCGGGTTCATATCCTGTTCAGTCGCCATCCCGAGTATAGTTTCCGTGTCTATTGAGTTGTTTGATACCGCTTTTGTCTTGTCCTTTTTTTTCTCCGCTTGAGGGCCTCTGCCCCCCTGCTGCTTCTCGCCTACTGTTTTTTTCCCATTGGCCCCCTGGGTTACATGAGTTACATGAGTTACGTATTTACTCATGGGACCAGGGCCTGAGCCTGAGCCAGGGCCAGGGCTTTGGCTTAAGCGTGGAGCTGAGGCTGCTCCTCCTCTTGCTCCCCTTGCTCTTGTGCTCATAATTATACCCCAGCTGAGCCAAGTTGTTTTCCCAATAGTATCGTTTTACAATGTGTGTTTCCCTCTATATTTCACTCTATGTTGTACTCAGTCAGGCGGCTGAATACTGTTAGATATAGTTAGATACAGTAGCTATACTTGGATACAGGGGAGCTCATCCGTTTACCGAGCCGATCTCAATCCCTAGATCAATCAGTATAGGGAATTCCTATGTATACTCGATCTATGGTAGACTATAACTGTATTTAGTTCTATTAACATCTATTAACAGTTATTCATCAGTTATTCATCAGTCTTATATTGCTAATCAGGTCCCGCTTGTTATACTTCCATATTTAATTTTACAACCTGGTGGAGCTCAGACACAGCACAGAGCGCTCTGGAAAGTCAGACTCCTATCCCTTAAACAACTCTTAAGTATTAAATATTCTCGATCTCTTCCATCAACATGATTAAAGCGTGATTTAGGGCATTCCAGCCTGAGGCTTCAGAACATCAAAGGCTTGTTACATTTTCACTTCAAATGTCAGATATCCAAAAACCATAGCAATAGTAATGCAGCAAGGCTTTACTCACAGTTACTATCTGATGTTCTCTTCCGCAGCCTTCCTTCAGCGTCGCCTTCTAGTCGTCACACACTTTACTTACATGCTATTGTTGTTGTAGATTGTTGTAGATGTAGCGGATGTTGCTCCTGGTTCAGCTTTATCCAAGCGCAAGTCAGCAAAAAAAAAAAAACGGTATCTCTGGTATCTCTGTGCTTTGTATTATATGGTGCCTTACGTTGCGCTATATTGCTGCTATTGCTGCTATTGCTATTGCCTTTAAGTAATACTATTCTGGCTATGCCCTGTAGGGGACCTTCAGCGTTAATAGTGCAGTACTGCGGGGAGGGGGGGGGAGCCCTCTGTGTTTCCCTTATCCCGGGGGTTCATCAAGGGTAAACACTACAAGGCGCAACCCCGTGCTGGGCACTAGACACTAAGTGCCTCTCCTAATCTCTCAGTCTCCTGATCTCTCCTGGCGGAACGGAACGGGATATAGACAGGGCAACAAGCTTCGGCCATGGGCGGGCTTCCTCGTCTCCTCGGTAAGCACTTGTGTCTCTTATCTCCCCTGCCGACGCTACAATCGCCTCCACAGTCTCAACCAGAGGGGGACACTCGAGGGGGGTCACGCTCACCTGTATCGCCGCCGCGATCCTGTCCCCGCCGCCATCGCTCTACACGGTATGCGAGCTCTGCGTGTCTCTCTCTAATCGAGCGATGCGCACCAGGAGCGAGGCAGCGTAGCTGTCCGTGATTCGATCCCGCCTCGGACCCGCGGCTAGCGTTGCGTACAACGAGGCGGGAGAAGGAGGAGGAGGAGGGGGGGAGGGAATCCTCACAGGGGGGAAGCCGGGCGAGCAGGAGGAGAGCCGTCGGATAGTTTAACCCGCATCGCGTGGTGAGACCTGTCGGCTGGGCGTTCCTCTAGCCTCCTTGACGTGCGGGACGCGCCATCTTGGACTCCTCCCTCATGTAAAAGGGCAGATGAATTCTAAGAAGGAAATGCAATGGGAATCAAGATGGCTACAGCTAAGGCGTGTTTTTCAAAATATTTCCTCTACAAAGCATGGAGACATAGATGGATGGAAGTGTTTGCTTTGAATATTAAAAATCAATTAAATAGTATTTTTTGTTTGTGGTGATCAGATGCAGAGTAGCTCCACTCTAAATGTGCCCACCCTTTAAAATTGATTATTTAATAAATGAAAAAACTATGCTTTATTAACCACTTGAGACCCGCGCTGTAGACGAAAGACGTCCACAGCGCGGCTCTCATCTGCCGGGTGGATGTCTCCGGACGTCCTTTTATTTGCATTCCCTGCTTGCGCGTGCCTGGTGGCCGCGATGTCCGCCAGGTACCTGCGATCGGCAGTGACAGCAGGGACGTGGAGCTCTGTGTGTCCTGTCAGGGGGAGAGGAGACCGATGCTGTGTCCCTTGTACATAGGGACACAGTATCGGTCACCTCCCCAGTCAGTCCCCTCCACACACAGTAAGAATCACACCCAGGGAATACATTTAACCCCTTACTCAACCCCCTAGAGTTAACCCCTTCCCTGCCAGTCATATTTACACAGTAATTAGTGCATTTTTATAGCACTAATCGCTGTATAAATGTGAATGGTCCCAAAATAGTGTCAAAAGTATCCGATATGTCCGCCACAATATCGCAGGCCTGACAAATAAATCTATCCCCTATTTTGTAGGCACTATAAACTGAGGAAAAAATATAAAAAAAAAAGGGATATTATTATAACAAAAAGTAAAAAAAATTGTGTTTTTTTCAAAAATGTTTGACTTTTTTTTGTTTATAGCGCAAACAAAAAAAATCGCAGAGATGACCAAATACCACCCAGTAATGAAGTGGTTAAACAGAAATGTATATGCACATCAAATAAAATAAAAAAAACAGTCAGATCCTGCAGATACACATGAAATCCCTATTACACTACACACATAAAGTATCTCTGCACACATCAGAATATTTCAAATTCATTCCATGGCATCATTTCAGGTTTAATGCTAAATAGATGTACTGATTAGATGTACTAAAAGTTTTTTTGTCATATTACTCATTTTGCATATCTTTATTTTTTTGGTATTTCAAGTGCCTGTAAATTTGAATCTAGATCTCTTTATTATTAAAGTTTCATTTTTAACATTCAGAAGAAATTTTGTAAATTATTCTTAATGTATCTTTTATTGCAAAAAGTTTTTTGCAGTAGTATCATAAGACAAAATTAGGGATTTTATTTTTTAATTGTATATGTGCTTGGCTTTCAGAAAAGACATCAATTTAATACTTTTTAATGAACATTTAAATAAAGATGTATTTGCTTCATGCCTGAAAACAAAAAGAAAGATTTAAGAACAAAAAATGAGACAGTAAGAGGAAGATAAACGGTTAATACATTTAGGACCCCCTTCATATCTTGCAGGTGTCCTGTGCGTTTTTTTTGGACTTAGAATTCATTGAGTTAAGGCAACCTATTCATTTTAAATAGGCTGCCATAGCACCAGAACACATTGGACATGCACTATTTATTTTAAGTCATTGCAATTTAATGGACAAATGGTTCACTGTGTGTTGGAATGCTTTAAAAAAATTCAAAATGTAGGGCACCACAGTGCACCATGGATCATCTGTTACCACAACACATTGACATAATATCAGCCTAATGCTAGGTTCACACAACTGTGATCAGGCCGGATTTACTTCCTTTGCCACCCCAAGGCCGTGTCCTTCAATGCTGCCCCACCGCCAAAAAAAAAACTAAACACACATATACTAACGGAAAAATCATGTGTACCTACATATACAAATAGAGATTTCTTTTGGTGGTATTTGATCACCTTTGCGTTTTGTATTTGTTGCGCTATAAACAAAAGAACAGCGACAATTTTGAAAATTGCTCCAGCCTTGTGTGGCCCCTGTGTGAGTAAGAAGCTCCAGCCTTGTGTTGCCCCTGTGTGAGTAAGAAGCTCCAGCCTTGTGTGGCCCCTGTGTGAGGAAGTTTGCAGAAAAGTCCGAGCGTGTGTATGCTATGGGTGTGATCGGACAAATCAATTAGGACAAAAATCCAAGGGAAGTTTTGTTGGATGTCCGACTGTGTGTACGGGGCTTTAGAAGCTCCAGCCTTGTGTGGCCCCTGTGTGAGGAAGAAGCTCCAGCCTTGTGTGGCATCTGTGTGAGGAAGAAGCTCCAGCATTGTGTGCCCCCTGTGTGAGGAAGAAGCTCCAGCCTTGTGTGACCCCTGTGTGAGGAAGAAGCTCCAGCCTTGTGTGGCCCCTGTGTGAGGAAGAAGCTCCAGCCTTGTGTGCCCCCTGTGTGAGGAAGAAGCTCCAGCCTTGTGTGCCCCCTGTGTGAGGAAGAAGCTCCAGCCTTGTGTGCCCCCTGTGTGAGGAAGAAGCTCCAGCCTTGTGTTACCCGTTTGTGAGTAAGAAGCTCCAGCCTTGTGTGGCCCCTGTGTGAGGAAGAAGCTCCAGCCTTGTGTGGCCCCTGTGTGAGGAAGAAGCTCCAGTCTTGTGTGCCCCCTGTGTGAGGAAGAAGCTCCAGCCTTGTGTGGCCTCTGTGTGAGGAAGAAGCTCCAGTCTTGTGTGCCCCCTGTGTGAGGAAGAAGCTCCAGCCTTGTGTGCCCCCTGTGTGAGGAAGAAGCTCCAGCCTTGTGTGACCCCTTTGTGAGTAAGAAGCTCCAGCCTTGTGTGGCCCCTGTGTGAGGAAGAAGCTCCAGCCTTGTGTGGCCCCTGTGTGAGGAAGAAGCTCCAGCCTTGTGTGTCGCCTGTGTGAATAAGAAGCTCCAGGCTTGTGTGGCCCCTGTGTGATTAAGAAGCTCCAGCCTTGTGTAGCCCCTGTGTGAGGAAGATGCTCCAGCCTTGTGTGGCCCCTGTGTGAATAAGAAGCTCCAGGCTTGTGTGGCCCCTGTGTGATTAAGAAGATCCAGCCTTGTGTAGCCCCTGTGTGAGGAAGATGCTCCAGCCTTGTGTGGCCCCTGTGTGAGGAAGATGCTCCAGCCTTGTGTGGCCCCTGTGTGAGGAAGAAGCTCCAGCCTTGTGTGGCACCTGTGCGAGGAAGAAGCTCCAGCCTTGTGAGGCCCCTGTGTGAGGAAGAAGCTCCAGCCTTGTGTGGCCCCTGTGTGAGGAAGAAGCTTTAGCCTTGTGTCGCCCCTGGGCTCTATATAGGGAGGATATCACGGAGCTCCTCAGCTCTGCCACGTGACCTCCTTGTATTCAATCTCCAGCTCCGTCTGCCACTACCCGCCTCATCCCACCACACAGCAGGGGGACATCTCAATCTGTGCAGAATATTAAGCCGAGATTAGGGGTGGAGATTCTCCGGTTGTCCTGGTAACAGTGCAGCCCATCCGTGTCTCCTGACGGCCGGGTAGACTTTTTTTACCCCACTTTTTTTACCCCCTGCACCCATTGCTGCCCCGCGGCCTGGCCTCGGTGGCGTTGTCAGGAATCAGGCCCTGACTGTGATTCGATCTGAAACTGATGTGTTTTGCATATTCTAAGGGGCCAAAATCATGCTGGAATCCCACCAAGGTAGCACAGGAACCTTTTCCAAAATCGAGCTGTGCTGTGTTTCATTGATGTGAATGGTCCCAATTGAAAATAATGGGATTCCAATTAAGTTTACTAATTGGTGCTGTAGAATCAAAATTTCAACTGATATGTTAAATATTTAAAAATATACATACAAACCAAAAAAAGTGTGAATAAATACACCCAAAAAATCAACAGATGATAATCCCACCGTGCAACCAAAATCATATGAATCCAGTATCGATATGCATTTATAAAATGATATTCAAAACTACAACTATGGATGCAAAACACGTGTGAATAAACATAAATGTAAAGTGAGGATAAAATATTCCAGTCTGTGAGTAACAATCCCATTGTGCACAAGATGTCCCTAAATAATCTAACAAAACGTTACAGTATATCAAAATCTTTTGTGTAGTACTAGCACTCAGAAATCCCCAAGGGTGTAAGCTCATCCTACTGATGGATTCCCATGGAGAGGTTACAAAGACTTTAAATTGCTATAAGGTCTGACTGCATACATATGCTCTAATGCAGGGGTCTCCAAACTTTCTTTACAAAGGGCCAGTTTGCTGTCCTTCAGACTTTAGGGGGGCCGGACCGTGGCCATCGGGAGTAGAAAATTGTGTCTTCGGGGGGGCGTGGCTTGGCGCGCACGGGAGATGGCTGCTTGTTAGAGAAGCTCCGGGGACACCGTGGCCTGAGGCAAGCACTTCAGCACTTTTCATCTGCAAGAATGAGCAAACTGAACTACCGAACACCCCACACTAGATCCCGTCGCACCTCGACAACCTACAAGGGATGGAACATCTCGGATTTATTCCGCTCCCAATCGCTGAGCCAGAACAGTGTCCCCTCACCTAAGATGGCGCCGTCACGTGCAACCGAGGACTTCAGCGGGGACTCGCAGTCCGCTCCGGAGGACAATGGTAGGGGATCTTCACACCCTAATCTCCCGCTCACCTATGCCGACATGTCCATCTTCGCAGCGGACATTAAATCCTCATTTTCGGCCTCAATCACGGACCTGAAATCCAGCCTGATGGTCCTTAACGAACGAGTGGCATGCACAGAGGCCACAGGAAAGCATAGGGACAGGGCCATAGCTAGGTTGGATGGGGTGATGGTTACCCACTCAAATCACTTCACTGAAATGAACAGGCACCTGTAGGACCTTGATAACTGGGGCAGGAGGTGCAATATAAGGGTCCGGGGGATCCCCGAGACAGTGGAGGGGGCACAAATTAATTCGGTTTTACAACGTGTGTTCAACAGTTTACTTGAAAGGCCTGAAGACACAGAGATCGAATTTGTTAGAGCACACAGAGCTCTGAGGGCTCGTGGCCCTGACACACAGCCCCCCTGTGATATCATCTGCTGCCTGCAGAGTTTTGCATTGAAAGAGGACATTATGCAGAGAGCGAGACGCAACGATCGCATAGTCTTCAACGGGGCGACCATTATGCTCTTCCACGACCTATCACAAATCACCCTTAAGAACCGCAGGGCTCTGCGACCCCTCCTAGATAAGCTCCGTAAAAAGGAACTACGGTACACATGGCGCTTCCCGTTCGCATTATTGGTCACCCACGGCGGCAAGCAACACGTACTGAGACCCCCGGCTGACCTCCCGGATTTCTGCACTGCATTGCAAATAGAATTAGTGGATCTCCCAGAATGGTACCAGGAGTTCCGCATCGCCCCTCTGGAGAGGAGTCCCCCTTGCTCGCCTTTCATGTCACCTGAGAAGCGCAAGTCTAAGAAAATGAAGCAGGGCAAACAGGGCGGCTCAATTGCTGGAACACCTGGTGGAAGTGCCGCTCATTCCTCCCGCTCCGCTGCGGACGCCTAACATGCCTGAGCTGATCATTCTATATATATCGACTGTAAACATCCTTTCTCTTCTAGAACTTTCCGTTGTTGTAAACGTCTTGTTTTATTTTGGGGCGCGTAGGAGCCAGCAGCAGCACGTATGGGTCTGCCCCCCCCCGGGCCCCATGGATTACAAACACACCTGCCTAACCTTACATACATATCATTGAGATCTTTGTTTAGAGGAGTTGTATGCCAGCGGACAGGCACGTACCTTGATCCTGAAGCGGGAGACTGCAGCAGCATTAGAGATTCTGACGGCAGGCGCAAGAATTTTCTTCCCTTTTTTTTTTTTCTTTTTGTCTTTTTTGTTGTTGTTTTTGTTATTGTTTTTCCTCTTATAGTTAATGCACGTTAAACTGGCATCTACCCACACACTAGGGGGCCTGAGACGATACTTTACGCCTGCTCTCTGATTTCCTGGCCTGTTATCAGACATTGCGACCTGCCGTTGAATCGAGTGGATGCGGCGGATCCTGGCTGTGATTCACCGCCATTTGCAGATTATAGATCGCTGGACACAAACACGCCTGCCGGGCTCCTCACATTGTTCACGGGACTGCAACGAGCCCAATCTCCCGTTTTTTTTTATTTAATTTTTTACCTCTTATTCGGACTGTTTTTACCCTTGTTTTTATTTATTTTTTGCTCCTATTGCCCCCTTTTTTTTTTGTTTGTTTTCCTTCTTCCACCTGAATAAGCACACGCAAAGCATACTATCCCCTTTGCAGTTTTTACAGCGATATTGTTAGCTCACTGCGTTTAATTGCAGTTGCATTTATATTCTGTGGGCATGTAATTTTTCCAATTCGGTAGTTCTTGTTTAACACTCATAGTACTGATTTGCCTAATTAAATTGTGTTTTATTTAATGCTCATTTTCAGGACAGTCCTCGGTCCTCTATTATACCCGTTCCTCACTCTTACTCACAGAGAGACGAACGTCTGGTTCGCGAGGCCCCTCCTGACCGCCGCCTCCCACTGATCCTCCCCAATGTTACGGGTTGCATTTATTTAGCGACTCGTGACACACTTTGTGTGACCTCATAGATAGTGTGATTATTTTAGAGGCACGATACTCAATACCTCTCTCTCACACACCCCCCCTCTCACTCGCTTTCCCCCTCTGTATACTCTCTTCTCAGTGGTGGTCTGGGAGACACAGGTATTCTCGATACTCTCAGGCAGATTAACTGTGTTTATCAGGTGCTACTCACTGGTACAGGCTCCTCGAGCCTTTCAGCGCCTGAACCATGGCTTACTCGTCCCTGGGACACAGACCGACGGTAATATCCCATAATCTCAGAGGTTTGAACATACCGGAGAAGAGGACTTCCTTGTTGAGAGAATTAAAAAAAGGTAGGCCCCACTTCGCTTTCCTACAGGAAACTCATTTTAAATCGCAGAATGTTCCTAGGCTCACTGACTCCTTCTTCACAGAGGCACATCACTCAACTAATGACCTGGCGAAGACCAAGGGAGTCTCAATTCTGATAAGTAAGGAAGCCCCCTTTACCCTAACAGATAAACAGGTAGACCCTAATGGACGGTTCATTTTCCTCAAGGGAACGTATAATAACAGGCCCATTACTCTCGCCAACGTATACTTCCCCAACACCGTACACCTCTCATTCTGCCGGACCCTGGTCCGGGAGAAGGGGGGTTTTGGTTCTGGTTGTATCATACTGGGAGGTGATTTCAACCTCCCCCTGAATCCCACTGTAGACACATCGACGGGCAAGACACACATTACATACAGAATACTGGAGGGCCTTAAAACACAACTAAACTCTTTACAACTGATCGACTCATGGAGATACCTCCACCCAGACGGCAAAGACTTTACTTTCTATTCGATTCCCCATGCAAAACACTCCAGAATTGACTACATATTTGTTTCCCGCAGAGACCTACACAATGTGTTTGGAGCTCACATAGGGATCCAGACTGTCTCTGACCATGCTCCTACCTCCCAGATACTGACAGACGTGACCCCCAAGAGCGGTCCTCCCAGTTGGCGACTGAACTCGTCCTTGCTGACGGACGCTACACTCCTTCCCAAACTCACATCGCTTCTGACTGACTTTTTCACACGCAATTCCTCCCCTGATGTTGACCCTTTAATGACATGGGAAGCACACAAATGCACCATTAGGGATGAATTGATTAAGATGGGGGCCCAACGTAAAAGGGAACGGGACAGAGACGTTCTGAGACTGACCAGTAAAATAGCCAGACTGGAGGCTCTTCACAAGCATTCACTTACGACGGCCACGGCGTCTGAGTTGCTCGACGCCAGACGGTCGCTCCAACAAATTCTAGACGCAAAATCCAAAAGATTTCTCTTCTTTAGGAGGAAAATATATTATGAATGTGGAGACAAGACAGGTAGGTTCCTGGCCAGCTGTCTGAAAGGCCCTCGTTACAAAAACACCATCACGGGCATTAGGAACGAGCAGGGAAAGGTAGACGTGACTGATGACTTGGTCGCCCGACACTTCCATGATTACTACACGAGACTATACAATCTACCGGCCCAACACAAACCAAAGGACCTGAGTGGTGACAGAAGACAGGCCATTATGGACTATTTGACATCCTCTGGACTCCCTAGGTTGTCCGAGGAGGATAGCCGGCTGATTGATCGGCCGATAGTTGCCTCGGAGGTCCTGTCAGCAATCAGAGACTTGAAGACGGGTAAGAGTCTGGGCCCAGACGGCTACTCTTCCATATACTACAAGACATTTGCAGAGATCCTGACTTCCCCCCTTACAGCAGCGTTAAACACATTCTCCTCTCCTAGAGGGGTTCCTCAGTCGTTTTTGGCTGCCCACATAACAGTCTTGCCCAAAACAGACAAGGACCCCACTCACTGTTCTAGTTACAGGCCGATATCCCTGCTCAACTTAGATGTGAAGCTTCTGGCCAAAATCCTGGCAAACAGACTCAAGTCCCTTTTACACACACTGATTGGCCCGGAGCAGGCAGGTTTCATGCCGGGTAGGGAAGCCAGGGATAATGTAATGAAATCGCTAAACTTGATTTATGCTGCGAGGAGGCGTAAGATCGGAGGCCTTCTCCTGTCCACAGATGCTGAGAAGGCCTTCGATCGAGTAGCATGAGACTACCTGCTGGAGACCTGTAGACATATCGGTCTGGGAGACCATATGCTCTCATGGATTGCAGCACTTTATAGGAATCCCTCGGCCAAGTTGAAAATTAACAGCATCTTGTCAGACAAGATACAAATCACCAATGGCACTAGACAGGGCTGTCCCCTATCGCCAATCCTATTCATATTAACGCTAGAACCGTTTATTAGGACGGTGAAGTCTAGACTGGACATTCAGGGCTTTCACATAGAGAATAGGGAGTACAAGGTGGCCGCTTATGCGGACGATCTCCTGTTCTTCCTGACCGGGCCACGGGTATCACTCCCGAGCCTGGTCCAGGAATTCTCTAGTTTTGGCTACATCTCTAATCTAAAAATTAATTATAGCAAATCGGAAATTCTGAACATAACGCTTCCCGATTCCGAACTGATGGGTCTTCGGGAGGGGTGCCCCTTTAGGTGGGTGACCTCTACGCTCAAATACCTAGGGATAAACTTGACCCCACACGTGTCACAAATTTTTGAGAAAAATTTCACACCCCTCCTGAGGGCCATCAGGGAGGACCTGACCTTATGGCAACCTAAAAAATGTTCATGGTTTGGCAGAGCTGCCATCTGTAAGATGGTAATCTTGCCCAGGATCCTATATGTACTCAGAGCACTTCTAATAAAAATACCTTTCAGCTTCTTTAAATCCCTACAGTCCGCTCAGACAAGCTTTGTATGGGCCAACAAACGCCCTTGCATTAGGTTTGCCCTTCTGACCAGACCCAAAGACCAAGGAGGGATGGGTCTTCCGGATTTTAGAAGATATTATCAGGCAGCACACATCACCAGAATAATCGACTGGCATTGTCACTTAGATCAAAAAGATTGGGTAAGTCTGGAGAATGACCTAAGTCCGATACCTCTGAGATACTCACCTTGGATCACGGGGAAGAACCTTCCCCTGGATCTGCAGCAGCACCCCTTGATACATGCCTCCCTCTCTGTTTTCCATGAAGTGACCGGAAACACCGAGTCCCTGTGCTCGGCTGGCCCGCTCACCCATATCCGAGATAACCCAGACTTTCCACCGGGAATGGGAGGCAGGTTCTTGCAATCTCCCAGCCCTCACCACGTACTTCTAGCAAAACACTGCTTTCAGGGCACCCAGTTTAAAGACTTCCAAACACTTAAATCCGACGTCCCTCTACCCAACTTGACACTTTGGAACTATCGCCAGGTCAGGAGTTTTGTTAACACTTCCCATAAAAGGGGACATTATACCAAACCGCTGACGGAACTGGAGTCGGTGTGCCTAGAAGGAACAAGCATTCAAAAGGCTACCTCTTTAGCATACACATGGATTCAAACTCTTAAAAAATGTAAGACAGACAGATTCAGGGAAGCCTGGTCCAGGGACCTGGGCTTCGCCGTGTCTGATAGACAATGGCCAGATGCTTGCATTCTAGCCCACAAATGCTCGCTGAGCACTAGACTCCAAGAGACATCATACAAACTGCTGACTCAGTGGTATGCCACTCCTGCCAAGTTACACAAATGGTTTCCCCAGACATCCGAGGTATGTTGGAGATGTCAAGAGGCACGGGGCACTCTATTACACATTTGGTAGGAATGTCCACGTATCACTCAATACTGGTCTAAGGTCAAAAATACTATTAGCCAAATCACGGAAACTTCATTGAGGATGGATGCGGCTTGCTGTCTCCTCCATGTCTCAAACTTCTCTCTCAAAAGGTACAAGAAGTCACTATCCAGACATCTACTCAATGCAGCTAGAGCCCTGATTCCTCTTTTCTGGAAGTCTGTGACTGTTCCTTCCATCAAAGATTGGTTGTTCAAAGTCAAGGACATATGTGACATGGAGGAGACGATCGCCCAGTCCAGGGATGCGGTCGAGAGATACCTTGAGACGTGGTCACCTTGGCTAGCATTTAGGTTCTCACAGGACTTTAATGACCTGATGACGGCTGAGTAACACATGAGTACCATTACGGCACCTTAGCTGGATCTGACGGAATCTTTACTTCTGCCTGGACAGAAGCTGTGTCCCACCCTTCTTTTTATACGCCTTACAGACTACCTCTCATTTACATAGAGATTGAGTATCACTCGGGGAGGTCCCTCTCCCAGACCACTACTACCACTGTTTCTTTTTCCTTTCAAGACTCTGATCTTATTTTCTACACCTTACTTAATAAAATTCCCCCACCCCTACTACCAGCTGTGATATACACAGGTGTTTCCTAAATCCCGTTTCCCACACTCAGGCACTGGACTTTATTGAAGGCTTTTAGATTCAATGTCACTTTATGTTGACTTTGTGAACTTATTTTCCGTATTATCATCTATACTACTGTTCAGATGCCATACGAATATTCTACATTTATGTCATGGATTTACTTCAGGCGTTTCATGTGTAAGTTCCTGTTAACATATGCTCGAACCTGCTGTTATGTCATGTACATCTTTCTTTGTTCTTATCAATAAACTTTTGAATGTGAAAATTGTGTCTTCGGTAGGAATCATGCCCCATCGATGGTGTCTTTGGTAGGTATCATGCCCCATCGATGGTGTCTTTTGTAGGAATCATGCCCCATTCGATGGTGTCTTTGGTAGGTATCGTGCCCCATCGATAGTGTCTTTGGTAGCTATCATGCCCCATCGATGGTGTCTTGGGGCCCTAGTGTTAATTAGTGTTGAGCAGAATATGCCATATTCGATTTCGCGATATATCTCGAATATATAGTCGAATATTCGAGATATATTCGCTAAATACGAATATTCGTGATATTTTTTGGAAATGAAATGATTGCGAAATTTCGCTATTGCGAATGCGAATGCGAATGCGAAATTTCGAGAAATGCGGAATGGAGCACTCTGATTGGCTCAGAATATTCGTGATATTTTACAATACAAAATAATTGCGAATATTCGAGAAATGCGGAAGGAGCACTCTGATTGTCTCAGAATATTCGTGATATATTACAATACACAATAATTGCGAATATTCGGCAAATGCGGAAGGAGCACTCTGATTGGCTCAGAATATTCGTGATATATTACAATACACAATAATTGCGAATATTCGAGAAATGCGGAATGGAGCACTTTGATTGGCTCAGAATATTCGTGATATATTACAATACAAAATAATCGCGCGATATCGCTATTGCCGAATAATCGCATTGCGATTTTTCGGCAATATAAAATGAGCGCTGCAGCTACTCGGCCCAAGGTCTCTAATCATACCAGCAATGCTTTTAGACGTCGATGGGGATCTCTAGGATGTGATCTGTTCTAAAAAAAAAAATTGAAAAAATACGAATATTCGAAATAGCGAATATTCGCCGCGATATTCGTGTTATTCGCGAATACTCGAATATGCAATATTCGTAGCGAATATTCGCAATGCGAATATTCGTGAGCAACACTAGTGTTAATGTCATTAGGAGCAATTGTGCCCCATCTTTGGTGTAATTCGTAGGAATGGTCCACCACCATTGATCTCATTGAGCCCCATTGCTGGTGTCATTGAAAGGAACTCTGCCCCTTTGTTGGTGTCAGTGAAGGAAATAGTGCCCCAGGGGCCAGATAAAAGCAAGCAAAGGGCCACATGCGGCCCCCAGGCCGCAGTTTGGAGACCTCTGCTCTAATGGAATTAATCAGTGTGATACAAAAAAAAAAGGACTGGACAGAAAATTATGTTCAACCAGTTCCACTTTTTACAACAACTGATATATAGGAGGAGAAGGTCACTTCCTAGAAGGGTCTGATAATCCCCACAGTTACCAGAAACTGACCCTGAGGAGCTTGTGCCCCACAGCGCTCCTCTCTATGATTGTGTTTTTCTGGGGGGGGGGATATGTTTATTAAAGTGTTCATACCATACAAATATTCAATAGAGATATCATCCTATTGGTTGTGGTTTTAAATGTCATTTCATATTCGTATTGATATTATTGGATTTTTATGATTTTGGTTCCATAGTGGGATTATCATTAGTTGATTTTTGTGCGTTGTGGATTTATTAACACTTTTTCAGATTTGTATGTATATTTTTAATATTTTACATACAGTATACAGTAAATTGGAGATTTTGAGAGCACAGTACCAATTATACACATTGGATGCGCCTGCAGTTAATATGCATCTTTCATTTAAAGCGGTAGTAAACCCACACAATAAAAAAAGACAAAAAACTGCAAGGCAAAGGCATAATGAGCTAGTATGCAATGCATACTAGCTCATTATGAAATACTTACCTTACCTTAAATAAAGCTCCCGTATTGGAGCCCCGTGCATGCCGATGGAGCTGACATCTTGCTCTCAGCGTGTTTACCGGGTTTGTGGCTCTGGTACTGTAAGTGGCCGGAGCCATAACGATGTCACTCCCAGCGTCTGCCAGACCTTCCGCTGGGCATTCAAAGCGCATGCGCTGCTAATGTCAACGACTGCATGCAAGGGGAATATCTCCTAAACCATACAGGTTTAGGAGATATTAATTTCACTGACAGGTAAGCCTTATAATAGGGCTTATCCCCTTTTGTAAAAGATTTTCCTCACTTTCCTTTCGTTTTCATCGGTCCAAACCGATCGTGTGTGGGCGCCATCGGTTATTTATCCACCGGTTAAAAAAAAGCAAACTTGTTTTAAATTTAACCGATGGATACCTAACCGATAGCAAAAAAACGATCGTTTGTATGCATGACAATCGGTTAAAAATCCACGCTCAGAATCAACGCATGCTTGGAAGCATTGAACTTCATTTTTTTCTGCACGTCGTCGTGTTTTACGTCACCGCGTTCTGACACGATCGTTTTTTTTTAATGCGTAGGCACGACTGACCATCAGTCAGCTTCATCAGTTAACCCATGAAAACAGTCCATCAGACCGTCCTCATCGGATGGACCGATCGTGTGTACAGGGCTTAACCCTTCCCAAGTATAATAAAACAAAGTGCTTTTATTGCTGTTTATGTTTCATCTGAGAAATTACCTACACATTCTATTCCAGTACTGTAATGTAAAAAAGAAAATGATATGAAAATCATCCTTACTTCAAAGCCATTTTGTAATTTAATGTTATCTATTCTAAAAAAATATATATCAATTTATCCTACAATCCCTGTGAGTTTCTAAAATTGACCAATATTTCAAACTTTTGAATGACTACACTCGTGATGTACAGAACATGCTTTGAAGTCTCATTTCCTGCCCATGTAATGGGACTGGCTCATTTATTGGTCAGAAATCTGAACAGAACACAACGTTACATTATTCATACATGTAGCGCATGCAATCTTTCATTACTGGTGACATACTTGATATATGTTTAAATAGAGGTTGGATGTGGATTTTCTCAACATACTCAACAAGACTGATTATGATGATTAGAGGAGACAGTCCCTTCCACTTACCACTAAGTTTGAGGACGTTACTACAGCAGTCTTTCTCAGTAGCTAGAGAATAGAAGCAATTAAATTATTTGTAAACACAAACATGAACTTATTTAATTTGCTCTCTTTTGATCTAATATACCCCTGAAAGTGTTGTTTTATATTTCATAATTCCAAAAAATCTGATGATTATGTCAGAAATCTTGTGAGTTTATACCTTTGTGTGTTTTTTGTCTCTGTTGACTGGTGATTCCAGCATAGGTGGAAAACTGTTCAGTCTTAGGGAGCTTAAATTGGTTTTAACCCCCCCCCCCCCCCAAAAAAAAACTGTAAGACAAAGGCATCGCATACTATCTCATTATGAAATACTTACCTTAGATCGAAGCTGTTGCAGTTGCCCCCCACACCACTGTGACCGGCAACATGTCT
Source organism: Rana kukunoris (assembly GCA_029574335.1). Taxonomy (NCBI): domain Eukaryota; kingdom Metazoa; phylum Chordata; class Amphibia; order Anura; family Ranidae; genus Rana; species Rana kukunoris. Next base: position 653,650,553 of record CM056049.1, read on the forward strand.
CCTGGAGTTATTTCCGGGTTTGTGTGCTCCGGCGCTGTGATTGCCCGGAGCCACGATGACGTCATTCAAGAGCCTCCGGTCACGGCATGCTGCTGAAGAAACAGCACGAGCGAGCTGTTTCTTCAGTGTGCATATGCTGATGATGTTGGCACAAGAGTATATGGTAAATATCTCCTAAACTGTGCAGGTTTAGGAGATATTTACAGTACCTACAGGTAAGCCTTATTATAGGCTTACCTTTAGGTACAAGAAGACACACGGCCAAGTTGGAGGAGAAGCTGTTTAACCTTAAACAGAATAAAGGGTTCTTTACTGTCAGAGTGAAAAGGATGTGGACATTCCACGTTCGATGGTGTCAGCAGGAAGTTTAATAATACAAAAATTTCAATAAAACATGTATACTTAATCATTTAAATAAACCCTTAGTTGGGTATTTTTGTGAACACAATATAAAGGGACATGGAAAATGGTTTTGACATAAACATGCCCATACAGATTAAACTGGGTGGATTGGTGGATTTTTTTAGCCTTACCAACTATGTTACTATGAACTACAGAACACCCCCTGTATTGTTGCGATGAGTAGATGAGAGGCATTCCATAGTCCTAACACACTTCCTGTCTTAATGCCGCGTACACACGGTCGTTTTTTGCGATGAAAAAAAACAACGTTTTTTGTGAAGTAAAAAACAACGTTTTTGAAACGTCACTTTTCAAAGACAATTTTGCATACACACCATCGTTTTTTCACAAAAAGCGAGGTTACGTTCACCACACTTTTCCATTGAAGCTCGCTTCATAACTAGCTTCTGGGCATGCGCGGGTTGAAAAACGTTGTTTTGAACGACGTTTTTGCTACACACGGTGACTTTTTGTGAAACAAAAAACAACGTTTTGAAAAACGACACAAAAAATTCAAGCATGTTGGAATTTTTTTTTGGTCGTTTTTTTGAAGACAAAAAACGACGTTTTGCCCACACACGATCAATTTAAATGACGTTTTAAAAAACGTTGTTTTTTTTTCATTGCAAAAAACGACCGTGTGTACGCGGCATTAGGGTGACAAAGTTGAAAAAAGAGTGAACAAAAAAACCCCTGAATGCAGGGACATGAGTTTGACTCACATTCTTACTTTGTGCCCCACCACTTGGGTCAGCCTGCGTTTCTGTTGTCAAGCAACAGAGGCAATGCCTCTCTCTTCCTATTCGCTGGAGACTGCCGTAAGCTTCTCTCTGTTTGGGTGACCTTCTTCCCCCTGATTGGGCAGTGGCTCCATGTTCTCCACAGCATCCTGGTTGCAAGCCAACACTGTTGTGATGTCTATTGCTACCCCTCTAGACCGAATGACCACAACGCTGTGAGCATCACAAACCCAGGGCTTTGGACTGCTACCTTACCTTTTGTGCCCTGCCTGGTATGTAATTGGATTGATCACTGCTGACTCCTCTTTTGTATTGCCACCTGTCTTGTCTTCAGATTGTTTCCTGCAATACACTTGCCCACTATTTGTCCCGACCTTGGAACTGTCTAATAGACATGTGAACACTGAAATATTTTGTTTCGGAATTTCGTTTTCGTCCGAAAAATAAGTTGATTTAGTTAGCAACTATTTATTTATTTGAATTAAGGTTAAATCTGCCATTGAATACTTACAGTAGGTGACTGGGATATTGTGTCAATCTCGCTCCATTTCTCGGCGAGATTAAGCACTTGCGAGCCCCATCGCGGGAGCCACGCCGAGCTGGCTTGCCGCGATGGAGACAAAGCCGTCATAGAAGCAACGGGGATCCAACGCGGATTCCCGCCAATTCTACACGTGGGCGGAGTTTGTTATGAATCCTGAGAAGGAAGTCCCCGCCGGATTTAAAATAAAAATCCGGCATGGGTTCCCCCCTCAGGAGCATAACGGGCCCTTAGGTCTGGTATGGGTTGTAAGGAGACCCCCCTACGCCGAAAAAACGGCGTGGGGGTCCCCCCACAATCCATACCAGACCCGTATCCAAAGCACGCCGGCCAGCCGGTCAGGATGGGAGTGGGGGCGAGCGAGTGCCCCCCCCTCCTGAGCCGTACCGGGCAGCATGCCCTCAACATGGGGGGATCAGGTGCTTTGGGGCAGGGGGCGCACTGCGGCCCCCCACCCCAGAGCACCCTGTCTCCATGTTGATGAGGACAGGGCCCCTTCCCGACAACCCTGGCCGTTGGTTGTCAGGGTATGCGGGCAGGAGGCTTATCGGAATCTGGAAGCCCCCTTTAATAAGGGGGCCCCCAGATACCGGCCCCCCACCCTAAGTGAATGTGTATGGGGTACATTGTACCCCTACCCATTCACCTGGGTAGGGGTAGGGTTTGGAATAGGGGTTGCTTGGCTTCCGTGGGTTCGGTGTTGTGTCTGGCTGACCCCATTGCTTTCTGCACAAGTCCCGCAGCATCACATCGCATAGGCATTAGGGGGGGGGGGGTTTCAGGTGCTCTCTGTTAGCCATGGTCGGTCAAGGAGGCCTTGGGGGGAGGGGGGCCCTACCCTCGGTTGCAGCCTGCAACTCTGTAACCAGGGAAACTTCTTGTTTTGTCTCATGGCTTTCTCCATTTCCATGTGTTTCATGTTTTTTCCTACTATCCATGTGTCCCGGGCAGATGTATCTGTTGACCCCCCCCCCCTCATCCCTCTAGGTGGCAGCTTGATCAAGGTGTCTCCTGGGACAAGCCAGCAGGTTTTCAGTCAGAGGTCCTGGTCTCCCCAGGGGGGCCACTCTTAGTGTGGAAGGAACATTCCAGGTGAGCCAGCCAATCATGAGCGGTGCCTTTTGACACATTTAACGTGGCGCATTTTTCATTCCGGTAATATTTTTTATTGTTTTCCTTCTCCGTTTCAGGACATTAGTCGTGCAGTTACGTTTGCGCATATAGCAGGGTTTTCTTTCATAACTGTTTCAGTGAGTGTCATACCGTTGTTTTTTTGTTTGTTTTTTACGTTGATTTCACACGCAGGGTGCCGTTTCCACTCCGCTGTAGCTTTAACGCAGGTGTCGCTGGGAAGAGAGGGGGTTCTTTAGGGTTGGGGGGGGGGCGGGGTTGAGTTGCACTGACTTTCCTGTCAGGGGGGGCAGTCTTTCCACTGGGGGAGGTCACCCACCACGCTTGTGGGTGCGTACGGTTTAAGATGCTTCGTTTTTAATTGGCTTGTTCAGTGGCAAGTTCTCCTCAACCGTCTGGTATGGGACACCCTTCCGTTTTCATGCTTCACGTGGCACATTCGTAGTACTCTCGTTGTTCTTGGTTCGTTCAGGAGGGGGTCTGACTCGTTCCGGTCCCTTGCATCTATTTTCAGGCGCCGGACGCAAGGTTTCGTATTGGGTGTAGGACTCTTTGGTAAAGGTAAGCCGGGGTTTCCAGGTATCAACCCGGTCCGTTCCAGTTTGTTAAGGGTCTGCCTACCACTGGGGGTCGCCTAATTCGTTTAGGCCCAACGGGTTGAGTTGTTTCGTTTTTTAATTGGCTTGAGCAGTGGCAAGTCTCCTCACCCGTTCAAATCCTTTCGTTTCGATACAGCACTCAGCAGCTTCTAAAGCATTGGACCTGTCACGTTTCAGGGTCGGGGGGGGGGGAAGGGGGGCCTCAGTGTTTCGTTTTTAATTTGTCTGCGTCGGCAGATGGCTCGGCCCTCCTAGTTAGGGGGGTTGGGGTTCCTTTTCATCCAGGGTAGGGTGGTTGGTTCAGGAGGGCGGTGTAGGGCATGGGACGGTGATTTCTCTTTTTTTTTTTTTGGTCTGGCATAGGTTTCTGTCATGGTGTTGTTTTTCTCTATTGGTTTCAGGGCATGTCTCAAGCAGCGGATATCGAAGATTTCGCCTCGGTTTCCCCTTCTCCAGCTGGGGGGTCAGCGAGGGGGTCAGATCAGGGCTCCACGCCTACCCTAAGATCCTGGACCGTTCCGAGACTGGTTGCGGAGTTGCGGCGCAGGGGCGTTTCTCACCCAGCTTCGGCGTGCAAAGCCGAGCTGTTTAGACTGTTGTTCCCCTCCCCTGCTAGTTTAGACACAGAACAGGTCACTCTTAGGGCCATGGCCACGTCCCTGTACCAGATCCATTCCACCCTCAGCTCCCTGGAAGGCTCATTTCAGGATCTAAGAGCCAGAGTGGAGGTGCTGGAGGCCTGTTCAGTTCCTGCTCCGGTGGTCCCGGCTGTTCCTGAGGTCTTGATTGTCCCCGGTGTTCCTGGGCCTCCACTGCCAGGTACCAGTCCCGGTGTCCCTTCTGTCACCCCAGCCCATTTCATCCCTGCAGGCATCAGGAAGGACATTCTTGATGGGAAGGACGTCAACCTGGCGTCCTTGCTTATAGCCGCGCATGACGTGGCTGACAACAAGTCCTACGCCTGTGGGGACGTTTCGGTTATCATCAAATCCAGGGACCACAGGTTGAATCGGAAACTCTCCATCCCCGAGTTCGTGCTGGCCTTCAGCATGTTCAGGGACATAGTCTGCTCTGCGAGTCCCCTTAGGAGAGAGGAGTTGGATCACTATCTTTATGCTGTGGTGGAGTTGGGTCACAAATTCGGAGGCTTGGCGTTTTATGACTACCACCGTTCATTTTCCGCCAAGGCTGCCGCTTTGTTGGCCCAGCACCAGGTGGTGGCTGTTTGGAGCCGCATTGACACGGAGCTTTTCTGCCGCCATTTTGCGGGCTTGAGGTCACCAGTCTGCGCCACCTGCCAGTCTTCATCCCACACAGCCTACTTGTGCCCCAACGCGGAAGCTCCGGTCCTCCCGGGCACTTCCAGAGCTTTCCCCGGGTCTCTTCCAGCTCCTGCTCAGGCAGCCACGGTAGACAAGTTGGGTCGACCTATCCAGTATTTGGGGCGTTCCCCGATTTGTAACAATTTTAATCACGGGGTCTGCAACTACGGTCAGTGCCGGTTGCTCCACATCTGCACAGGATGTTTCAGGGCCCCGAAGTCTTCCTGTTCGCTTAGACTGAGCAAGAACAGTTGACTGAGCAGCATCAACGTTGGGCTGCTGCAGGATTGGTTGTCCTCCCACCCATCCGCAGAGCTAGGCCCCTTTCTGGTGGAGGGTTTAACGCGAGGCTTCCACACAAGGTTCATCACGTTGCCACTGGAGACCTTCGAATGTCCCAACCTCAGGTCATGTGGCGGGGACTTGGGGGCGGTGGACACTTTACTCCAGGCTGAACTGGACAAGGGTTTCGTCATTGGTCCTTTTGCTGTGTCTCCTTTTCAGTCCTGGAGGGTCAACCCTTTGGGTCTGGTAAAGGGGAAATTCTCTAATAAATTGAGATTAATTTATGACTTGTCCGCCCCTCATTGCTCCGCTGTGCCTAGCTTCAATTCGTTAATTCCATCTGAAGAATTTTCCCTCAAATATGCGTCTATAGATCAGGCCATCCAGCAAGTCATCGAGGTAGGGCAGGGGGCTTGGCTGTCCAAGGCGGACATAGCGGATGCCTTCAAACTCCTCCCGATCATGGCGTCGCTCTGGCAGTGGCACGGGATCAAGTGGAGGGAGTTGTACTACTTTGTCACCAGACTCACCTTCGGGTCAAAAAGCAGTCCGTGGCTTTTTGACGTTTTTGCTCAGGCACTGGAGTGGATTCTTGTCCATAAGGAGCGATGTCATGCGGTCATTCACTACCTGGATGACTTAGTCCTCATCGAGAGTCCCCAGCGAGCCCTGTTGGACTTGCAGAAACTGCTGGTGTTTTTTTCAGCACTCAACGTGCCATTGGCAACCAAGAAGCTTCGTCTCTCACCTTTTTGGGGGTCATTTTGGACACGGAAGCCATGCAGGCCAGGCTCCCGGCTGACAAACTCACCAGAATCAGAGAGTGTATCTATGGCTTCACGATCTGTCGGGTTTGTACCAGGGTGGAGTTGTTGTCTCTCCTGGGCATGTTAAATTTTGCCATGCGTATCATCCCGCAGGGCAGATCTTTCATTTCCAGGTTGTTGGCCTTGTTACCATCGGCACCGGATTCGGACTCACGGGTCGTACTGGACGCGGCTGCGTTGGCAGACCTCCGCATGTGGGACGAGTTCCTCCGGTGTTGGAATGGGGTCGTCATGTTCATTCCTGGGGAGTCTTGTTCCTCTCCCCAGGTTGGAACCGACGCGGCAGCCACGGTGGGTTACGCTGCTATTTTTGGCACCCATTGGTTGGCAGGGCCCTGGTTGGAGGACGTTTTGGCTATCCCTGGGTTCACCGAGTCTTCTGCCTTGTTCGAGATCTACCCCATAGTGGCCACAGCTTGGGTTTGGGGCAGGTCATGGGCAGGGCAGACAGTGATTTTCTCCACAGACAACCAGGCAGCCGTGGAGATCATCATCAAGGGGAGGTCTCGGTCCTTGGTCATCATGTCCTTTGTACGCAGGTTAATCTGGCTATCCCTGCAATATTATTTCCATTTTCAATGCAGATTTCTCAGTGGGGCAGAGAATGGTGCGGCCGATGCTCTTTCGCGGCTCAATTTTCCATCTTTCTTCCTGCAGGTCCCGCATGCCGATGCACGGGCCACACCATCCCCGCGGACTTGCCTGCTCATGCTGGACTGAACACCCTCTTACTTGATGCGGCTGCTTTAGTTGGGGCGTCTCTGGCGAGCAACACCAAGAAGGCTTGCGCCACAGCCTGGAAGTCTTACCAGGTCTTCCAGTCCTTGCACCCCTGTGTCAACAGCCCCGAAGTCTGCTATCTGTTGGCGTATATCACTCACTGCCACACCCAACTGAGGTTGTCTCATGGCACCATCAGAACTTACCTCGCCGGGGTGCAGCACCACCTGTCCCTGCAGGATCCCAATCGTCCTTCCCTTTTCTCGGCCCACAATATCAAGGCTGCATTGAGGGGTGTCCAGAGAAGATGTCCTCCAGCGACCACTTGCCGTCTTCCGGTCACAGGGCACATCTTCCGCAGCATGTCGGTTTTTCTGGATGGGCTGCTTTTCGGGAGGCTCCTCAGTGTGGTGCTTAAAGCAGCCATTTACTTGGCTTTTTTCGGTTTCCTCAGGCCTGGCCAGTTTTGCCGTTCTGGCCCTGGGTCCCGGATCCTCACAGTCGGCCAGTTGGTCAGGTACCCCAATCATTTCAGTTTACACTTGATAGCTTGCAAGACCCAGCAGGTTGGGGCTGGCACAGATGTGGTGTTTTTCAAGACCGGCGGGTCATGGTGCCCCATGATGGTTTTAGATCAGCTCATGGCTTTGATCTGCAACAAGCCTAGGGACAGTCTCTTGCTCCCTTTTCTGGTGGCTCCCCTCACGGTGGCCCAGTTCACCAGTCACTGCCACACGTTGTGGTCCATTTTGGGGTTGAACCCGGCAAGCCGGTCGGGTCACTCGTTCAGGATTGGGGCAGCTTCGGCAGCATCCCGTCAGGGGATCCCGCCCCATGTGATCAGGAAGTTGGGGAGGTGGAATTCAGGTTGCTTTGCCAGATACATTCCTGATCCGCAGGTCGAGATGGCTCGTGCTTTCATGCATCTGACTGATTAAGATGTCTTTTCTTGTAATAAATGCTTTTCCCATTTACCCCTGTGTCCTCTTCTTTTTTGGCCCCTTTTAGGCGTTCCGACCACGTGACCTTTGGCACACTCCAGGTCCTGTTCAGGTTGTCTTTCCACGTTTCACATCCTTGTCTCACGCAGAGACTCCGAGTACAAATGAGAAGGCCGGCCGTAGGCGGGCCTGAGTTTGTAGGAGGATTCGGGGGGGGGGGGGGTACTTTACCTGCCCTCCTTCTCCTGTCTCCTACGGCCAGACCTTCTGGTTTTCCCCACCCTCCCGACCCCTTTTTCTTTTATTTTTATCATCATTTCCATGTTTGGGTATGCCCCCTTTTAGGCGTACCGACCATGTGACCTTTGGCACACTCCAGGTCCTGTCCAGGTTCTCTTTCCACGTTTCACATCCTTGTCTCATGCGGAGACTCCGAGTACAAATAGAGTTAAAGGGTCACTAAAGGAATTTTTTTTTTTTAGCTAAATACCTTACTGCAGTCCTGGTTTCATGTCCTCATTGTTTGTTTTTGCTCTGATGTTGCTGTAATTCTGCTCTGTTCTGGAAACTTCCTGGTTGTCTGTTTACTGATGACCACAGTACTGGGAGCTTCTAGTTTCGTTTTCCTAACCATCACTCTCTATGGCACTGTCCAGCACAGAGGCATTAAATTACATGCAAAAACTAAGCTAGATGCAAAAACGAAAGTGAAACTAGAGGCACATTATATGATTGATTTTTATCTGTTTTTAATCGTTTTTAACTATTATGTCTCTATACCCTGTAAACAGTCATTTCAGCAAAACTTTTTTTCCCTTTAGTGACCCTTTAAGGTTAGGCACATTCGACTGGCAAAAATGAAAATAAAGCATTTGTTTATGTCGGATCTTTCGGTTTTCGTACTCTGCACTTTCGTTTTTGGTTTGTTAAAACAATAACGAAAATACTGTAGCTGAAATTCCAACGGAAATGTATTTGGACGAAAACAAATGCACATGTCTACTGTCTAATGGATTATGCTTGCTCTCTAACTGGCTTGACCTCAGAACTGTCTACTTAATATGACTTTCCCGCTTCCTGCCTGACCCCAGAACTGTCTACTGGATTACAAGCGCTCACTGTCTGTCCTGACCTTGGACTGTCACAGGAGTCTGCTACAAGCCATAGTCTTCGGCCTGATCAGCTGCTAAACTACATGTACCCTTCATTGTCTCATTTGTTCAGTCCTGTATCTATCTGGTCAGGAAATATAGCATTATAATCTCAGACCTGGGGGTGAGTACCAGTACACCTGCTCGCCTTATGGGAACAAGGGATGCTAAAGGCAAAATAAGCACTTGCCATATACTGTATAGTTCTTAACCTAGGCATGGGACTGATCACCACAAAATGTATTATATTCTTGATTGTTTTTTTGGGTTCTTGGGTTTTAGTACATTTTAGGAAATTGCAATATGGTAAACCCTTGAGATGCTGGAGAAGAGTGTTTCTTTATCAGAAAATGTTTAAATGTTCATGTAATTTTTATTTAGAGAGCACAAATGCATTCAGAATACAGCCTGTAAAGGATTAGCATTCGAGGAACAGGATCAGAAAACAAAAATTGCGTTTTGAAATTGATTGGGAAATGTAAGCCTTGAGTGTATTCATTTTGCAGTTATAATCAACCTCGCCAGCAGTGTCATGGATTTCCCATACTCCTCTGCCCTAAAATGGGCAGATTAAAGCTCTTCGATTGAGACTCAAGTGCTAACAGGGCTTATAGCTATTGATTCCATTGACTGGTGCACAGAATAGACATTTAACTCGAGATGATACATTGAAGATACACTAGTGTTCTGCAGTTAGTTAAACCAACTTGAAAAGGGTATTGTCATTTACAGGAATCCCAAAAAACACAGCATAAAATATTAATGCAGACATATTTTTTGTACTGAGAATGTTTATTGCAAAACCATACAGTGTATCTCCCATCTATGGTACATTACTAAAAAAACTAAAAAAAAACATGGCAAACTACACCAAAAAGATAATTTGGGTTATTTATTACAGGTACTTATATAGCGTCGTCAATTTATGCAGTGTTTCACACACACACACACACATATATATATATATATATATATATATATATATATTGTCAGGGCTTTTTTTTTTAGCAGGAATGCGGGGGAACGCCAACACTGAATATATGTTATGGCAAGGGGTTCAGGGTCTATTTATGCTAGCTGCTGGGGGGGTTTATTGTCACTGGAGGGGATCTATTGCTGCCGGGCGGGGGTGTCTGTTATTGCTAAGGAGGTCTATTGTTGCTGGTGGTGGTTCTACTGTTGCTAAGGGTGGATCATATATTTTGGAGGGGTCAGTTGTTGCTGAAAGGGATCTATGGTGGTCAGTTGTTGCTGGGAGGGATGGATCCATGGGGAGGGGGTATTTTGTTGCGGGTGATCCATTGTTGCTGAGGGGGTTTACTGGTGCAGACTGCAGGGAGATCTGTTATTGCTTCTGGAGATCTTTTGTAACTGAGGGAGGGGTATTTTGTTGCTAGTGGTCCATTGTTGCTGGGGGATCTATTTTTACTGCTTTTCTTGTTATCATTAACTAATTCCATACAAATTACTTAGTACCACAATTATTACTTGGTTCTGTATGCTCTAAAAAGAGCAGCACTGGGTGTTGGGTAGGGGGTGGAACCACGGAATAGTGTAGGAGGTTTGTAGGGGGTGGAGACAAGGGGTGACACAGAAAGGGGGAGATCCTGCACCTATTGTCTGAGAAAAAAAGCCCTGTATATTGTACATTCATATCAGTCCCTGCCCTCAAGGAGCTTACAATCTAACTCACATTCATATATACACATACAAGAACAAATTTAGACAGGAGCCAATTAACTTACCAGCGTGTCTTTGGAGTGTGGGAGTAAACCAGAGTACACGGAGGAAACCCACACAGGCACAGTGATCACATTCCCTCTATTCTCAGCTGCATAGGAGCTGGGAGGAGGAGAAGCAACAATACACTGGTCTTTCCAGTGAAAGCCTGTGAAAAGGGGTGTGTCAGGACAAGTCTGATTATTGGAGGAGGACAAAATTCTTCCCTAGGCCTCAGTCGGGCAGCACCGACTCGGAGGCAGTATGACGGTCCACAGTGACCTACGAACTTTAACCCCTTCCTGGTTAACCTGCGTTAACCGGAAGGTACGTAATACTCCCATACCACGTATGGGTACAACCTTTCCTACCCAAACTTTACTCCTGTACTAGTCTTTCCGAGCCCGAAAAGAACCGCCTGCCAGGGGACCTAACCCCAGGGAGGGTGGGTGGGCAGCTTCTTCCTAGTATAATGGAGGAGTGACGAATCGTCACTTCCTCCAAACTAATCTAGCACCCGCCCCCCGCCCAGGACCTGCCATGCCCTACCCTTACAGGTAACCGGCCAATAGCTGGGCCAGTCCCGCCCTGTCATGCCGCCCCTCCCCTATGCTGTGCTCTGTCCAGGGCTCTCTTTACTACTGTAAATGTTGTATTCTTCCTGTGAATCATCTCCCAAAATGGTTGCAGCCAGGTCCTGAATGCTCTCAGAGGGCATGGTACAGTAACAGGAATAGACAAATATCAAAGTTAACTATTGACTATTTACAACACTGAACACAGTTGCAATGTCTATTAAAAAGGCCCATTTGCCCAATTTATATATTTCAGTTATACATGGAGGTTTGTAGAATAAATCAGCCCTAGACTTAAATGAGAAGTTCAGCCTGAGCTTTTTAGGATGGGCTTCACCTATGGGTCACAGGAGTGCAATTAGTTTTGCACTCCTGTGACGCGTTTTCAGCGGAGATCGGTCTGAAGTCCACTCTCCACTGACACCACTGCCCAGGCCAGTCACGACAAGTCAAGGGCCCTTGCCGCCCTTCCTATAAATGCTTCAGCCACCTGAGCGCTCTATAGAGAGCCTCAGGTGGCTGCAGCACGGCTGCCTCTCTCGTCACTTCTTCCCCTTTCCTGTAGCGTGGCCAAGCTCCTCTCTCTTCCTCCTGTCAGTCCGGCCAGGTACCGCACGGTACAGGAGATTCAGTTTTCTGTTCCCGGCTGGACTGACAGGAAGTGCAGACTGAGTGCTCACTTCCTTTCAGTCCGGCCAGGAACAGGAAACAGAATCTCATGCCACGTGGTACGGTGGGGGGGAGTGGTTGGGGTAAAAAGAACCAACTGTAGGCTTTGCGTGCGTGTGGGTGGGGGTGGGGGTGGGGTTGGGGTTTTAGCCTCTATGTCCATTTTGCTTGGGGCCCCCAAATTCCTTCAAACGGCCCTGCCACTGCCATCAGTCGACGCACCGCATCAACCCAACTTCCGAAGTCTGCATGCACCAGCTGTCTTGACTGATAGCAGTCTCAGCGAGCCTCCAAGACGGCCTGCCCCTCCACAGCTCAGTGCTCCAATGAGCATGGAGGAACAAAGCAGGAGAGATGCTGACTGACAGGCAGCATCCCTTCGCCTGGGGAGGAGTGAAAACTGAGCCATTGGTGGTGTTTGGCGGCTCGGTTCTCAGTGCAGAGACACCAGGGAACAGCTGCAGCATCCACCTAGGTAAGTATGAATCTAAAAAAACAAACAAAGATCTCCCTGTCATACTTTCTGTAGATGTCTCCACACACCTTAGAGTTTTGAGCCTAGTTTTGGGTGTTCCTACCTCTATTTTTGCATTCTTCACTTTTATGTAAAAGAAAGCAACAGTTCACAAAGGAATATCTTCCCATGCATCAATATGACAAAAGGCCAGTATTCAGTCTTGTGGTTCTCATGTCTCAGACCATGTAACATACCTCCCAGTGCTTGTGCTCCAATAGCGTCATGCCTTTATCCTTCAAACCATCTAACACATTTTCCAGTGTTCGTGCAACAATTGATGTAGCTTTGCCAGCTTGACTTTGTCTTTCTGCAGTTTCCTGCTGCTTCTTCCTTCACAGGCTCGTGCCTCTTTCTGCTCTTTCCTGGACAGCAAGGTGCAGACGTGCGCCTCTCTCTGCTTCCAACACACACCAACCCCCTAATTAATTAATTGCCTGTGTGTGAAATGCGTTGGAGGTCTCAATTCATCTCTTGCATATTATTTTTATGAAAAAATAAAGAAGTCATTTGTATATGGTCGGTATGTGGTCACCCGATTCTCTTGTATAGAAAAAGCTTATCATTGACGTTCCCTAAATCTATAAGAAACTGTTATGTCACTTAATTGTTAAGCATCTACCAAAACTAAAATTTGGGGTTTTGTAATTGCTGTGCCCTGAGGTGGCAATTAACACCTTAGATAACTATAGTGCCTCGTCCTAAAGAGTATTGAAGTAGTATAAGGAACAGAAAAATTGACTTTTTAGGCACCACTAAAGATTTGGTAAAAAAATGAATTTTAATATAAATTATAAATAAAAATTCATGTTAAATGGATACTGGTAGTATCCTAAACTAAACATACAAAGTACTATACAGGTACAGGCATGTATTGTTTATTGCAAGTTTACTATTGAATGTGTATTTCGCCCACTCTCTCAAGCTCTGCATTACAATTACGGTTCCGTTTTTATTGCATGAAAGGCTTGATCCTGCGCTGACACGTATATGGCCACCCAAGCCTCTGTTTCCTGCCTGACAAGTCTAAGTCCCTCCTTGTGAGGGCTGTCTTGATACGGCAGAACTCAGAGGCAACCCGGATGTTTTACACCTATCCATATGCACTTCCGCCCTTAGTGGCACCCGGATGCCCTCAGTTTGGCGCATGCGCAAAGTGTTTCTACGGCCGGTCAGCGTGACGTCTGACGTATGTCCGGCGTCAACGCAGACGGGGAGCATTCAAAAACAAACGCGGGCCTTTGGCCACACAGACACACACTGGAGTGGCGAGGAAGCATACCGGGGAGACTCAGCTTTGGATTCATTTTAATCCTATGTTTACACAAGGTTAGTTACTTTGAAACTCTGGATGGAATAGATTATGCCTGATAGGCACGGCCATCCTTAGAAACTATACCTAATAGCATTTCGTGTTATTTCATAGAATTCAACAGCATACTTGACCCTGTCATTGCCGGCCGGCTGTGCTGCTTTTGTTGATTCCATCCAATTTGAACCCAGTAGCGGACACCCATTTGGTGCCTGGTTTTCAGTCCAACCTTATTATACAAGTAAGTCTTATTGCTATTATGGATCTATATATCCGCGTCAGGCTGCAATTTTCACTATAACAGCCATCACCTTATGTAATTCAACTCTACTTTTACTTTTACTTACCTTGAGTTCATATGCTCCCCTATACGTGTCTATGGATCAATATATGCCATACCATGCTTTTTGACAGATCTGTGGTTATCCTTCCACCCGGCTGGGTGTTGTAGGGGAATGCTAGAGTAAGAGACTGAATGCAAGCCACATCCGATTCTCAGCACTACCAGTGAACTGGTAAGTCTGAAACACAGATTAAATGCGATAATTATGCAATCATGGCATTTTTTTCAAGCATGATATTTGTGTATGTATATGATGTTATTATTTACCTATATATTTTGTATTGTAGTACTTAAGCTCCTGACGAAGCGGTTAATCCCGCGAAACATGTCGAGCACCCCAAGAATGACCCTCTAAACATCCAAGATCCAGACCACTGACAAATCAGAAAACACCTTTCGGCAACGGAACTCTTCATCACCATAGTCTGATGAGACCTTTTCAAGTCCGAATCTATGTCATTACGGTTATACACCTGATCTTGTGAAGTTATATGTGGCTCATTTTTTTATAGTACTTTGTATGTTTAGTTTAGGATACTACCAGTATCCATTTAACATGAATTTTTATTTATAATTTATATTAAAATTCTATTTTTTACCAAATCTTTAGTGGTGCCTAAAAAGTCAATTTTTCTGTACCTTATACTACTCCAAAACTAAAATTTGGGTGAACTAATCTTTTAGCTGTGATGCCCCGCCCTGCCCAGCCCCAAAACTCACACTTTCTAACATTTTAAACATATAGGCCCGGATTCACAGGGAGTGGGTGCACATTTACGCTGGCGTAGCGCACACACAGTACGCTACGCCGGCGCAGCACGGAGAGGCAAGCACTGCATTCAGCAAGCCATTGCTCACCGAGATGCCAGCGTAGTGTATTTTCGAAGGCGTAGGCCAGCGTAAGTGGAAGTGAGCGTGATCCATGCAAATGATGGGCCGAGCGCCAGACAAGTACATATAACGAACTGCGCATGTGCCGCGCATGCTCACAACCACATTGGAACAACTGCCTAAGATACGCCGGATCACTGTGTATGCCGTTAACACAATCTACGCCCAGCCAGACACACGTCCAACGTAAAATATGCCGTCTTGTGTTCCCTGGTGCAGACCTGAGCATGTCTGTTGCTGAGTTACACCTCCTTTATGGGGAATAACTTAACGCCAGACGTACAAATTACGTGCACCGCGCAAAGCCTACGTCGGGCGCACGTACGTTCGTGAATTTCCGCATTTACCTAATTTGCATGTTTGAATGGCTAATCAATGGGAGCGCCATAATGCACCCAGCCTAAATGTACGCCCACCCTACGCCGGCGTAAGCAAGCTACGTCGGCGGGGTGTAGCCTGGTTTTAGGCGTATCTCTGTTTGTGGGTCTGGCGCACAGATACGACGGCGCACATTTGCACTTACGTCGGTGTAACTTGTTATACGTCGGCATAAGTGCTCTGTGAATCCGGGCCATACTCTCTACCTTTTGTCATTCTGTGCTTATACCCATCTTTACTAGGCTTACTTTCTGCATGATTGCATTTTTATGTCTTAGTGTTTACCTTCGCTGGCTAAGATTTCTTTTTCCCAGGAGACAAGTGGATGAAAAAAAAATATTTTTACTTAAGTAATGGAATAATCTTCTTGTTTGGTGAATATTCCCAGAGACTGCCAGCTGCTCAAGTCAATGCATTTTAATGTAACTTTCATTTAGGGGTCAGAGTGAGCTCTGGCATGTTGCAAAGGCAAGGATTTAGGAAGCTGTTATGTAGCAGATTAAAAGGTGTAAATGTTTTATTTCATATCATATACTGTAGATTGTTTTTGCAGTCTTTGCCCAGGTTTTCCAGTGCTGCATTGCTTGTTAAGCCAAACATTGAAAATGTTCTGTACTTAAAGTGGACCTTTCACCCTAAACAAAATAAAATATGATCAACAGAAAGAACAGGTGTTGGGTTAAAGTGTATAGTGCAGTGAAAGCTATAGCAATGTCAAAGGAAAAGATCCATAAGCTGCACATCATGAAGCAGACCCATGTGCATGAAGTGAGATGAATGGCAGATTCTGCCTGGACTTCAATCAGGCCACGCCCCCAAAGTGTTTCACTCCGCCCTTTGGAGCTTAATCATGGGGATGGGAGTTCCAAGCATAAGATGGTGTTTATAGGAGCATCATTGTCTGTCGTGTGATATAAATGGATGACACACCTGTGCTCAAGCAAACAATCATGTGGATAAAAACAGTCTTTTTTTATGTGGATAAATACATTATCACTTTAAATGAATAACATATTAATAATAATTACATCGGTTATCTTAAATGAATAACTTAACAATATTGTTTTGCAATTTTTTGCAGTTTTCTTGTTTCATTTTTCCATTTATATCTACTATATAGCAATATTGATGTTTGTGACCAGCTTTGATGTCTGTGGCTCTTTTTATCCACTTTAATCCACTTCATTTGCTTGTCATCCATTTCTAACAGATGAGAGCCAATGATGCTCTTATAAACACCCCCTTATGCTCAGAACTCCCACCCCCATGATTTAGCTCCAAAGGGAGGAGTAAAACACATTGGGGGTGTGGTCTGACTGGAGTCCAGACTGAGAGTGCCATTCATCTCACTTCATGCACATTGGAAGACCAAGGTAGAGGGATCAGAGGGCTCTGCTCATTAGTAGGGATGAGCCGAACACCCCCCTGTTCGGTTCGCACCAGAACTTGCGAACGCACCAAATGTTCGTGTGAACTTTAGAACCCTGTTAAAGTCTATGGGACTCGAACATTTGAAATCTAAAGTGCTAATTTTAAAGGCTAATATGCAAGTTATTGTCCTAAAAAGTGTTTGGGGACCTAGGTCCTGTCCCAGGGGACATGTATCAATGCAAAAAAAGTTTTAAAAAAGGCAGTTTTTTCAGGAGCAGTGAATTAAATAATGCTAAAAGTGAAACAATAAAAGTGTAATATTACTTTAAATTTCGTACCTAGGGGGGGTGTAAAGTCAGCATGTGAAAAGGTGCATGTTTCCCGTACATAGAACTGTCCCTGCACAACGTGTCATTTCTGAAAGAAAAAAAGGCATTTAAAACCGGCTTTGCGGCTATAATGAATTGTCGGCTCTGGCAATTCATAGGGAATTCATTCATAAAAACAAAAGTGTGGGGGTCCCCCCAAATTCCATTTCCAGGCCCTTCAGGTCTGGTATGGATATTAAGGGGAACCCCGCCGTCATTTAAAAAAAAATGATGTGGGGTTCCCCCCAAATATCCATTCCAGACCCTTCAGGTCTGGTGTGGATTTTAAGGGGAACTCCACTCCAAATAAAAAAAAATGGCATGGAGTTCCCCCAAAAATCCACACCAGACCCTTATCCGAGCACGTTAAACTGGCCGGCCGCAGAAAAGAGGGGGGGACAGAGTGCGGGTTCCCCCCTCTCCTGAACCGCACCAGGCCACATGCCCTCAACATGGGGAGGATGTCCCCATGTTGATGGGGACAAGGGCCTCATCCCCACAACCCTTGCCCGGTGGTTGTGGGGGTCTGCGGGCGGAGGGCTTATCAGAATCTGGAAGACCCCTTTAACAAAGGGGACCCCCAGATCATGCCCCCCCTATGTGAATTGGTAATGGGGTACACTGTACCCATACCATTTCACAAAGAAAGTGTAAATAGTTTTAAAAAAATAACACACAGACATCGTAGAAAAAAGTCCTTTATTAATAAAAAGAAAAAGAAAAAAAAAATCCAGCGGTGGTAATCCACTCTTGATGCGGCTCCCTGCTCCAGCGCCGGTTTTAAATGACTTTTTTTCTTTCAGAAATGACAGTTCTATGTACGGGAAACATGCGCCTTTTCACATGCTGACTTCACACCCCCCCTAGGTACGAAATTTAAAGGAATATTTCACTTTTATTGTTTCACATTTAGCATTATTAAATTCACTGCTCCTGAAAAAGCGGACGTTTCTAAAACTTTTTTTTGCATTGATACATGTCCGCTGGGACAGGACCCAGGTCCCCAAACACTTTTTGTGACAATAACTTGCATATTAGCCTTTAAAATTAGCACTTTAGATTTCTCCCATAGACTTTAACAGGGTGTTCCGTGGCTTTTCAAATTTTTCGCGAACACCCCTAATTGTTCGTTGTTCGCCGAATAGGCGAACAGGCAATGTTCGAGTCGAACATGAGTTTGACTCAAACTCAAAGCTCATCCCTACTCATTAGCACTTACAATCTAGAAATTGCTGCAGCTTGGAGCTAGGATGAGCTCCCTGTCCCTGAATGAATGAATAAATGAATGAATGAATGAATAAATGAATAAAGAACGTATATAGCACTACACATGCAAACTGAATCGCCTCAAGGCGTTTGGTATCCATTTCCTTTTAATTTTGGCCTTCAGAATAGGTGGGTCTTAAGTTTTTTCCTAAAGGCCTGGTGATCCATTTCCGTTCGGATATTGGTTGGTAATGCGTTCCACAGTCGGGGTCCTTGGACTGCAAATCTTCGTTCTCCTTTTGTCTTGTAAGGAGCCTTGGGGATTTGAAGTAGATTTTGGATAGTTGACCTGAGAACGCGATTTGAGTGGTATTTTATTTTCTCACACAAATATTGGGGAGCGATTCCTTGAGCTGTCAGGCAGAGGGTCTTAAATGTGATCCGGTCCCTCACGGGCAACCAGTGAAGGGACCTGAGGGAGGGAGTGATTGATTCCCAGGTTTTTTTTCCTGTTATAAGTCGTGCCGCTGTATTCTGGACGACTCGTAGACAAGCAACCTCGTATTTTGGAAGACCAAGGTAGAGGGCGTTTGCATAGTCGAGCCTGGAGTTGATTATTGTTCCCACGACTGCTGCTGTGTCTTCTTTTAGGATGAAGGGGACGAGTCTACGTAGCAGGCGCAGCAGATGGTGAGATCCACTGACTACTGAGCCTATTTGTGCATCCATTGTCATGTCGGAGTCATAGGTGACTCCGAGGCTTTTGACTTTGGTGCTGGGGGTTATGATTTGTCCCAAAATGGGCGGGGGGTCCATGTCGTCCATGTCGTCATCGCTAGTCTCTTGCGATTTGCGTGGAGCAGCAGAAGTTCTGTTTTTGTTCCATTAAGGTAACTCTCCGTCATCCAATTCTCTATCAAAGTGAGGCATTTTTCTAGCCCAAGAGCATGATCCTTTTTATTACTGATGCCAAAATAAAGCTGGGTGTCATCGGCGTAGGAATGGTAGAGTAACTCCTGGTTACTGATAATTTTAAGGAGAGGGCAGAGATAGATGTTGAATAGTATGGGCGACAGGGGTGACCCTTTGGGGACTCCGCATGACACGTTTCATTGTTCTGAAGTGAAAGGACCTAGTTTCACTGTCTGGGATCGATTTTCCAGGAAGGAGAAGAACCAAGGAAGACCTGAGTCTGAAACTCTAGCTTTTTCTGCTAGGTGCGAAAGCAACATTTTGTGATCTACTGTATCAAAGGCAGCACTATCAGGAGACATGATTCTCCTTTGTCTGCTGCTTCGAGAGCATCATCCCATATTTTGAGAAGTGCTGTTTCCGTCCCGTGACCTGGATGAAAACCTGATTGTAGTGGGTCCAGTGTGGGCCTGCACTCACAGCGGTCTGGTAGAACTTTACCCCTCTGCCTGAGCAGCACCTACATTTTGTTTTTTGTGGGTCGCTGTGAAAACTACAGTCACACCCCCTATACTTATTTCAACTGCTAAAAAGGGGCTGACCTATCTGCTGAAATCATTTTTTAATTGTGTAGCCCAGTCTGAGGCGGCGTACACACGATCGGATATATCCGATGAAAACGGTCCGCGGACCATTTCCATCGGATATGTCCGATCGGGAGTTTGATCCGATGGCGTGTACACACCATCGGATCAAATTCCCCGCCGCCGGAAGGCGCGGTGACGTGGCGGTGACGCGGCGGTGACGTTGACGCCGCCGCGTCACCGCAACGTCACCGCACCAGGAAGTAAAACACTTCCGCGCTTGCGCCGAATCCATTCGGCAGCGGCGCGGCGGCGGTGGGGGCCGACATGTCTGCTGGTAAGTGTACTAACCAGCAGACATGTCGGGCGGACAGATCCCCACCGGATAGATTTCAAAGCATGCTTTGAAATCTGTCGGGTGGACAAATCTGTCCGCTAGCCCATACACACGAGCGGAGATGTCTGCTGAAACGGTCCATCGGACCGTTTTCAGCGGACATATCCCCTCGTGTGTACGAGGCCTGAGACTTTTACACATGCATGACTGCTGGACTGGCTGCTATCACAGTACATAGAGCCGCCAGTATTAAGCTGCCCTCCATCCACTAGAGGGCAAACTGAGAATATGGACTAACAGAGATTCTGAGAAGAAATGTGAAGGACTGTGGTAAATGTAGTACAAAAAGAGACTTAACCTGTATTATACTGTAGTTTGTTATTGGACTTCAACTCCTAATTACACTGTGGTGTGGAGGAAGGGGTATGTATTTAATGGCTAACTTCACCTTTAGTAAATAATTAAAAAAAATGCAGCTTAATAAAAATGTGCCTTCATTTTTATTTTTTTTACCTTGGAGCCAGCATAGCATTGCAACCTCGATCAGCAGATCGTGAGAGCAATCTTAGGCTCCTGCAGAAACTGCTGACAGCTGTCTGCCTATACCTCTATAAGGGCAGACAGTTGCACAGCTGCAGTCAGTGAACTACTGATGACCACCCTGGTATTTCTTCGAGAACTTAAGTCTGCCTTTGTGCAAGACTGGTCTTGTCAGGGCTGTCTTAATGAGTGGGCACACCTGGGCACTGCACTTTTCCCAAAGTACCGGGTCCTTGAGCCAACACTGCCCAGAAATTGGGGGCCCAATGGTGCTGGAGGGATATCTGGGGTGTAGAGGGGTCAGAGTGGCTGGGGAGGCATCAGTCTAGCAAGTATATTATATGCACAAGACAGCTTTGTCAGTATGTAGTATTTTCCCACTGTTTCTTTGCTGTACAGAATGATTTTTCATGTAGTTAATGCAGAGTTCCACCCAAAAGGGGAAGCTCCACTTGTCTGCCTCCTACCTATTTGATGTCTGTTTACCTGCATTGCCTCAATTATAGGGGCCCCAGAGCATTATTTTGCCCAGGGGCCCATGATGTTATTAAGACGGCCCTGGGTCTTGTAGTTAATTTATTTACTAAAACTGGACAGTGCAACATCCAGGTGCAGCTGTGCATTGTAGGCAATCAGCTTCTGACTTCAGCTTGTTCAATTAAGCTTTGACAAAAAAAAAATGGAAGCTGATTGGCTACCATGCACAGCTGCACAAGATTTCCACTCTCAAGTTTTAGTAAATCAAACCCAAAAGTTTTATTGCCTACATCAACTCTTAAAGGGCCACTACCACAAATGTCCCAACATAACATTTTAGGTCCCAAAGAGCTGAACGGCAGAAGGAGTAGAGTAGACTATTAATGACAGCTGATTTGAAAGTGTGATATACAGTATATTCCCCTTAGTATTCCCCGAGTATAGAGTGCACAAAGTGTTGTGTTTTATACCTATAATTTAATCTTTGTAATGTATTTCTCCAACTACCTAATCTTTGTAGTATATTGTAGTACTTACTGTTTATATATACTATATTGTCAAAAATATTGGAGTGCCTGCCTTTACACAGACATGAACTTTAATGGTATTCCAGTCATAGTCCGTAGGGTTCAATATTAAGTTTGCAACTATAACAGCTTCAACTCGTCTGCGATCTGTCCACAAAGTTTAGGAATGTGTCTTTGGGAATGTTTGACCATTCTTCCAGAAGCGCATTTGTTACAGTAGGTCAGGCGCTGATGTTGGACAAGAAGGACTGGCTAGCAGTCTCCACTCTAATTCATCCCAAAGGTGTTCTATTGGGTTGATGCCAGTCAAGTTCCAGACATGGAGCTGCGGTTCAGACCCACCCCCTCTCTCTACTGATTGGCTAACTGACTTTGATTGACAGCAGTGGGAGCCAATGGTGCCGTTGCCAATCAGGAGGGAGAGTTCTGGATGGCCAGGACACTTGTGGACATCGCTTGACAGAGATGGGGCTCCAGGAAGTATTAGGGGGCCAAGGGGGACTGCTGCACACAGAGGGCTTTTTATCTTAATGTATAGAATGCATTAAGATTTAAAAAAAAACAACATTTGACCTTACAACCACTTTAAGGGGAAGCTCCGTTGCAAGGGATGGTTTTTGTTCAACTTTCATAACAATAATTCAGACTTAATTTCCAGACTTTCCAAATGTACTGAAATTTGGATTCCAAAATCAAGGAGATTAGAAAACAGTTGTGGATTTGTTAATGGATAGGCAAAGGGTGGTCCAATTGTGATGGGTTTGGGAGGTTAGTGGTTGTGTACAGAATCATGTTTGTATAATATCACAATACAGAAGAACACATTAGTATTAATATACCTCACTAATTACTGCAACCTTTTTTTTTTACTAAGAGGCCAAGGTTAAGGTTTGCTTTGGTCATAATCACACTATAATTAGAGCTTTAATTACCTATATATGATTAATGGAGGTTAATTTAGCATTCCCTTTGTCATTGCAAATTGCCGTATTCATCATTCACATTTACTGCTGATACATACTATGAATCAAAGGAATTTCACATTTTGTGCAATGATTTGTTCCATTGGGACTTTTAAATGCATCCAGATTACCTGTCACGTCCAGAATGGGATCCTTCTGTCATTGCTTACTTTGGTTTCTCTTGCCTCAAACGTATGCCTTTTGATCAAGTGACAGAGTGATTGAACGCATTGTACTGCACGCTGACAAATGGGCTTGTCTACAATAACCTTTAGATGTGCATTAAGACATGCTGCTAAATATGAGGATTTGATTAATATATATTACCACGGCATAAAATCTCCCCTTAAACATTTATGCATGTTTGAAGAATAAGTGTACTTTTAAAACACCTTAGTTCTTTTAATTTATGCACGTAAATCAAGCAAGTTTTCAAATATAACTGCTCATTTTCTTTTTTGTTTCCCTGACAACTCTACTGCTAAACTCAATGGAACTAAAGACTAAAATTTCTAGTTTGATAACTATATGCATCTGCAACTACAATCAAACACAGGCATAGCTGTATAGTAGAGCACATCCCCAGAATCCATCTGTACACTAGTAGATTTTCAAATGAACATTTGTGCAAAAGTTTGTGTTAAAATTCTTATGACTGAGGTATTGCTGATTCTTTGGCTGCCATGATCTTACATCTCTAATCCATACCCCCGACTACCCCAGAAAAGACACAGCCATTTTGTTAACAAAACCATAAATAACAAAATAACATATTAAACCATTCAGCATAAAACAACATCATTTTAAACCATAATGTACCTAACTGACATTTTCCTGAGTCTTACTTAGGATACCTTCTTCCAGACTGCCCACCACACATATACTGCGGTTCGGCTGCATGAAACAATGTACTGTTCACACTTCCTGGTCTGGGACGTGTGCGCGCACCGTAGGTGACGTGCTCCCGCTATAATTGAACAAAGTGTGAGCCAATCAGCGATGACAGATCATTTGGGGGAATGGCAGAACAACAGTCTGCCTATGTAAACAAGGCAGACCATCATTCTGTCACAGAGGAAGAGAGAGATTCCTACTAATCAGGAACAACAATCTCTATCTTCGTCTAGTGTCAGCATCCCCCACACAGTTAGAAAGCACACCTTTGATCACCCCTGATGTTAACCCCATTCCCTGTCAGTGTAATTTATACAGTGTCAGTTGATTTTTGTATAGCACTGATCACTGTATTTGTGTCACTGGTCCCCAAAAAGTTATATTTTTTTCAAAATGGCAACCATGCAAAAAAGCGATATTTGGGCCAAGTCTTTTGCGGACAAAATGAACAGGCAAAAATCAATAAGCAGAACTATATATCGATTTAATGTTGCTATGGGTTAATATGTTCAAAAACAATTCAATTCTCCTATTCACAGATGTCAACAGTCAGCTTGCTCAGCACTATAGTGATACCTTATAAAGGTGGCCAATAGACCAGCTGGTTGGAAAGTCTGCTGCAGTGATCCTCATGTGTCCCCTGTGAAGTACACATGGGCAGGGAGGGAAGAGGAAAACAAATCAAGTTTCAACCGAATCCCAGCAATGAGTGGTAAATCAGCCTGCCAGCCGTGGATGGAAAGAGGAGCCAGAAGGCAGTGTTACATAGTTACATAGTTAGTCAGGTTGAAAAAAAGACACAAGTCCATCCAGTTCAACCATAAAAAAAATAAAAATAAACAAACAAAATAAAAAAACACAGTACATCACATATATCCAACTCCATACCCACAGTTGATCCAGAGGAAGGCAAAAAAAACAGCAAAGCATGATCCAATTTGCTACAGCAGGGGAAAAAAATTCCTTCCAGATCCCCCGAGAGGCAATCGGATTTACCCTGGATCAACTTACCTACACATCTTAGTACTCAGTTATATTATGTACATTTAGGAAAGAATCCAGGCCTTTCATAAAGCACTTTACTGAGCTGGCCAGAACCACGTCTGGAGGGAGTCTGTTCCACATTTTCATAGCTCTTACTGTGAAGAAACCTTTCCGTGAGGTGAAATCTCTTTTCCTCCCTTTCGAGCAGCTGGAACCTGCGGGCTCATCTGGCGGTCTACAAGTTTTAGTATATCCAGAGAGAGAAGAGGGGGGATGAAGAGGATAGACGTGTAATTAGGAGGGAGAGTTCAATAATACAGTGGAAGAGGATGTGTACCCCTAGAGGGGGAAGGTCCGGGCTGGGGCGGGTGGAAGGGAGGAAATGTGGGCATTAACTTAATATTATGGAACTGGTTTTGGGTATATCACTATGATCTTGACCAATGTTGGATCCCGTGGAGACAAGACCTCTCCTTTTTTTTTTTTTACCTCCCAGGAACCTGTAAGGTCAAGTTTGTTTAATGAATATCGACTAACCACCCCCCCCCCCAATCTACACCCCTATTTTTTTCTTTTCCTTTGAATAATTTTTAAAAAGGAAGGGGTTGGGCAAGAGAGGGTTTGTTGATCAGGAATATATAGGTCTTGTCTCTCTTGGGATAGGAACACGACTGAGATCTCAACTGTAAATGTTTTTTGTATTCTAGCTATTTTCTTTTTTCTTTTTGGTTATTATAAATACTGTGCATCTGATCATTGCAATGCCTGTTTGAATTGCTTTATTAGATTGTACTCCTTATAGCTAAACGCTGCACTGTATCTATATTATTTGTATTATCTTTCTCGACGGTCCTACTTTCTGTTGTTATTTACATATAGATTTACCAGGGGTGGGGGGGGGGGCGCCAGGAATGTAAGTTCTGGCCCCTCCTATAGACTATCCCAATTAGGTCGCGCTCGATACCCGGAATAGTATCCGGAGAGCGTACTAGCTAGTTAGGCTATATTTAGTTCACTTATAGCTACGCTCTTTTGCGTTAGCTTCCCCCTTTTTTTTTTTTTATCTCACTACCCCATTTATCTTTTTCTTTCTTCACCTACACCTTATTCTTTTGCAGACATGGATTCACTTAATATCTTTTCTTTAAACGTTAAAGGTCTTAACTCACCTGAAAAACGACGAATGTTGCTACATGACATGCGTCGAGCCAAAGCGGACATTGTCTTAGTGCAGGAAACACATTTCAGAGGAAATAATCTTCCACTACTTAAAAACAGGCACTACCCGGAAACATTCCACTCTAATTACACTGAAACTAAATCCCGAGGAGTGTCTATACTTATCTCTAATAGAGTGCCATGGAAGTTTATAGATTCTCAGATAGACAGTGAAGGACGATTTCTGTTCTTGAAGGGACAGATTGGAGAAGAAACCGTGACCCTCGCGAACCTATACGCACCTAATAATCATCAGGACGTATTTTTGAGGAAACAGATAGGGCGACTTTTACATTTTTATGATGGACACCTTATAGTAGGGGGTGATTTGAATATACCTTTATTGCCGATGGAAGATACCTCCTCAGGAACATCGTCGACACCGCGTGACATGCGTAGACGAATTGGATCGACGTTTCACTCCGCACAGCTGATAGACGTTTGGCGTCTTTTCCACCCGGGTGAGCGGGACTATACTTTTTTTTCAAAACCACATCAAACGTACTCACGGATTGATTATTTCTTAGTTCCGCATGGTCAGCTACATGCAGTGGAAGATACCTCGATCGGATTAATTACATGGTCTGACCATGCCCCGATCAGTATACGATATGTTTTATCACGCGCACGTATGAGACAAAAATTGCAGTGGAAACTTAATGAAAGCCTGTTACAAGATGCAGAGGTTTTAGCTGATGTGGTCAGAGAAATTGGGTATTATTTTGACACTAATGCAACACCAGATAGTGACGCAGGGGTAGTGTGGGAGGCCCATAAGGCCGTTATAAGAGGAGTCCTTATTAAATACGGCGCAAGACTAAAGCATTTGCGGACAGCACAATTGGATATATTACTTATTAAGTTACATAATTTAGAGACTTCCCATAAAGCAACCCTGACTAGACAACTCGGATCTGAATTGGACATGGTACGTTCACAGATAACCGATATCCTGCAATTTAAAGCTAAGGCAGCAATGCAGGTGTGCCGAAAGTAAGTGTACGAATCAGGTAATAAATGTGGTAGGCTCCTTGCCCAAACTTTGAGGAAACAGCGAATTGCGTCTTACATACCACATATAGTAAACTCCATAGGTCAAAAAAAATCATTACCTCAACAAATTGTCCAGGAATTCAGAATCTTTTATGGTTCTTTATACAACTTGAGTGTACCTACCCCCGCACATGAGGTTATGGTGTCATATTTGTCCCAATCTGCTATGCCTTTATTGCAGCCTGAAACACGTGAGCTTTTGGAAGACCCTATCACGTTGACCGAACTTCAACAAGCCTTAGATAGTACGAAACCGGGCAAAGCCCCGGGACCAGATGGTCTTACTATTGCATATTACAAGGCCCTGTTTCCTTTTTTAGGACATCGTTTATTAGACCTGTTTCATGGCACGGGTAAAGTATTTCACAAAACTACATTACAAGCACAGATATCGGTTATTTCGAAGGAAGGCAAAGACCCGAACCAATGCGGGAGCTATCGGCCTATCTCTCTTCTTAACACTGACTTTAAGTTATTTACTAAAATCCTGGCCGTTAGACTCCAACAGCATCTAACGTCTCTCATTCATTTAGATCAGGTAGGTTTTGTCCCGACTAGGGAAGCCAGAGACAATACCACTAAAGTCTTAAACCTGTTACACATTGCAGTAGATAAAAAAACACCATGTCTTTTCCTTGGGACGGACGCCGAAAAGGCGTTCGACCGGGTCAATTGGGCGTTCATGTTTGAGACGCTGCGATATATAGGCCTGGGGAGTAAGATGCTTTGTTGGATAACTGCAGCTTACACTGAACCTACAGCCAGTGTTAGAGCTAATGGGGTTCTCTCAGAGACCTTCACAGTTACCAACGGCACTAGACAGGGCTGTCCCTTATCACCCCTCCTGTTTGCACTCTCTCTGGAACCCTTCTTGTGCCACATCCGACTGAATCCAAATATTACAGGTATAGGAGTGAACGAAAGGCAATATAAAATCTGTGCCTACGCTGATGATCTGATGTTCACCCTTACAAACCCTATGACCTCCCTGCCAAATCTGTTACACGAATTCGAATTATATGGTCAGCTTTCTAATTTTAAGATCAACTAAAATAAATCAGAGGCAATGGGCATAGGGATTCTACCTACTCAACTTATTAGACTTAGAGATAGCTTTCACCTGAAATGGACAGATACGGCTTTGTTGTATCTTGGTATTCATATACCTACGTCCTTTTCCCAAGTTTTTAAGTTAAACTTCCCACCTCTTTTGAAGACAATTCAACAGTCGCTGGACCAATGGAGTAGTGGTCTTCACTCCTGGCTGGGCCGCTGTAATATTCTTAAAATGGCAGTGCTCCCTAAACTTCTTTATCATATGCAGGCCCTTCCAATTCATATTCCTAGGAATTTCTTTAAACAAATTCATTTTATTTTTACTCGTTTCCTATGGTCAGGGAAACACCCACGACTGAGTAGGGCGACACTTTCACTACCTAAATCACACGGGGGGTTGGCATTACCAGATATGCGTCTTTATTATCAAGCATGCCACCTTAGTAGACTTCTCGACTGGAATAGGCATAAGGACATCAAACTGTGGACGCAGCTGGAACAAGACCAGAGTGAAATCCCTCTTATCAGAGCTCCTTGGTGCTATACAGCCTTACCACATAAAGTTAAGCAACACCCACTAATAGGTAATACGGTTGGAGGGTGTGCGCGCCTGTTATCGGGACCCCCCTTCTCGACGCGCGAATCTCCAATGAGACCTGTGATAGGTCATCCCCAATTTGGACCAGGCCTACATGATAGGATTTTTCGCAAACTACGGGAAGCAGGAGTTCACCAGGCATCTCATTTTAGTATTTTGGGTAGATGGAGGACGTATTCTGAGCTGGTGGACCCTAACGGTCAGTTTAAACTAGACTTTATGAGAGCTTTGCAGTTAAGTCATTTTCTTAAGACCATCCCACCCCCCCCTGATGTTTTGCAATACCCACTTACGACTATAGAAGAGCTTTGCTCAAAGACTGGGACGATTGCCCATACATTATCTCTGATGTATGCTGTATTGATAACACCTCAGGGAGACCACCAACCCCGACTCTATTGAAATGGGAGAGAGACTTAGACCGTCATTTTACCTCGAACGAGAAAGACCGGATAATTCAGTTAACTCATAAGTCTTCCAGGTGCTCTAAGTATCAGGAAACCAACTATAAACTTTTTACACGTTGGTATAGGACCCCTGCCCTTTTACATAAACTATTCCCGACGTCCTCAGATCTTTGTTGGAGGTGCCAGAATAATAGGGGTACTCTTTTACATATATTTTGGTCATGCCCCCGTATTAGGGGGTTCTGGGAGGGGGTTCGTGGAATTGTACAACAATTCACGGATTGTACGATCCCGGAAGACCCGGCCTTTTTTCTTTTACATGTAACTGATATCCCTATGCGAGTTTATGAAAAATCAATTATCCGTCACCTTCTCGACGCAGCCAAACATTGTATCCCACTCAACTGGAAGTCACCGCATCCTCCGTCTATAGCCTCTTGGCTTCGGAGGGTTGACGAAATCGGTCGGTTAGAGGATTTGGTCCTCACTGGACAAAAACGACAAGAGAATTACAAAGATACCTGGCAACCCTGGAATATATTCAGGTACTCAATAGAGGGCCAATGCCTCAGAGAGTCCGCTACGCCAAACTGATCGTTCCATACATACCAATCGTGGGTTCATATGAATCATATGAACCATGCTCCATAAATGACACCTGGGAAGTGAACCAGGACAATATTGTATTGAAGGACTGATACTTAAACTTCCATGCCTGCAAACCCCTTCCCTTCTTTTTCCCCCTTTATATTCCTCACTCCCTTTTTTTTTTTATTAGTGTGTATGTATGTATGTGTATGTATGTGTGTATGTGTATATATGTGTATGTGTGTGTATATATATATATATATATATATATATATATATATATATATATATATGTATATGTATGTGTGTGTATGTGTTTGTATATATATGTGTGTATATATATATTCACAGACAGCAGGCACACATTACGCCACCGTAGCATATCCCCCTGTACGCTACGCCAACGCAGCGCAGAGAGGCAAGCATGGAATTCATAAAGCCAGTGCTCCCAACTTTGCACCAGAGTGGCGTGGGTTTCAAAGGCGCAGGCCGGCGTAGGTGGAAGTGGCCGTGATCCATGCAAATGAGGCGTGACCCCATGCAAATGATGGGCCGAGCGCCAGACAAGTATGTATAACGAACTGCGCATGCGCCGTGACGTGAACGCATCTCCCTGCGCATGCTCACAACCACGTCGGAACAACTGCCTAAGATAAGTCGGATCACTGTGTATGCCGTTAACGTAACCTACGTTCAGCCAGACACACCTCCAATGTAAAATACGCCGGCTTGTGTTTCCTGGTGCAGACCTGAGCATGTCTGTTGCTGAGTTACACCTCCTTTATGGGGAATAACTTTACGCCGGATGTACAACTTACGCACATAGCCCGCGTCGGGCGCACGTACGTTCGTGAATCGCCGTATTTACCTCATTTGCATGTTTGAATGGCTAATCAATGGGAGCGGCACCATGCACCCAGCCTATGTCTGGTGCACAGATACGACGGCGCACATTTGCACTTACGTCGGCGTAACTTGTTATACGTCGGCGTAAGTGCTCCGTGAATCTGGCCCAATGTGTTCAGCAATATGAGAACATGTAGGAGGGAGGGGAGTGTCATTTGCCACTGTGTATATGCCAGCATGTGTGTCACTATAGTCAAGTGGGCTGCAAAGATAAGAAAAAGGAGGAAAGGAAGGGAACTGAAACAGAACATGCTCCGTAGAGGACACCAGCTGGTCTATACCTCAATCTCAACCTGCAGTGGGGACACAGAGAAGATGGGAGGGACAGCTGAAGGCAAGATCAACCAGGTATATTTCACTTTACACAAAACAAATTCTTTAGTGGCTTTGTGAGTATGAACACTTCATTATACAGCATGTAATAAGAGCTTTTCATAGTCTAGGTTTTATGACACTTTAAGTACAGTAAGTAATTCTAAAAGGTTTTCAGCACTGCCCAACTTTATGAAAAAAAAATGCCTTAGGCCGTGTACACACGATGGGACATGTCCGACGGACTGTTTGCAGCGGACATGTCTCATCAGATTTTGGTCCGATGGCGTGTACACACCATCGAATCAAAATCCCTGCCGGCAGACAGCGCGGTGACGTGGCGGTGACGTTGAAGCCGCCACGTCACCGAACCAGGAAGTGAAAAACGTCCACGCATGCGTCGAATCCATTCGATGCATGTGCGGGCAGATATGTCCGCTGGTTAGTGTAGAAACATGTCCGCTAGCCCATACACACGTGGGTAGGTACCACGTGGGTAGGTACTGGAGCATGATGGAACTGCAACGTCACAAGATAGGCATATATAAGTCGCTGGGAGTCACACGCCCGGCATAACCGCGGGAGGAAGCGTCAAGTCAACATCTGGAGAAGAGAAGAAGAGAAGAAGACGTGACAGAAGAGCGGACTGGCCGCCGCCAATAATTGAGCTAACACGAAGATAGCGGCGGCCAGTCCTGAAGAAGAAGAAGGCACTGGAGAGCGCCGAGTCAACAGCGGAGAGCGGGAGAAGACCCCGGAGAGCGTAGAAGACCCCCCCGGAGAGCGGAGAAGACCCATGGAGAGCGGAGAAGACCCCCCGGAGAGCGGAGAAGACTCCCGGAGATCGGAAGAAGGCCCCCCTGGTAAAAGAGCTAAATAAGAGGGGGGGGGCATCCGGAGCTGTCTAATAAAATACTTTAAAAACCCTGTGTTGTTTATTTTGTGTTTACACTTTGCCTCCAGGTGAATGGGTAGGGGTACGAAGTACCCCATATTCATTCACCTAGGGTGGGAGGCCGGTATCTGGGGGCCCCCTTATTAAAGGGGGCTCCCAGATTCTGATAAGCCGTCCGCTCACAGACCCTGACAACCAACGGCCAGGGTTGTCGGGAAGAGGCCCTGTCCTTATCAACATGGGGACAGGGTGCTCTGGGGTGGGGGGGCCGCAGTGCGCCCCCCAGAGCACCTGACCCCCCCATGTTGAGGGCATGCTGCCTGGTACGGCTCAGGAGGGGGCGCTCGCTTGCCCCCACTCCCTTCCTGACCGGCCGGGCGGCGTGTTTTGGATACGGGTCTGGTATGGATTGTGGGGGGACCCCCACACCGTTTTTTTCAGCGTATGGGGGGTCTCCTTACAATCCATAGCAGACCTAAGGGCCTGGTATGTCCCCTGGGGGGGAACCCATGCCGGATTTTTATTTAAAAATCCGGTGTGGAGTTCCCCCTCATGATACATACTAAACGCCACGTGTAGATTTGCCGGGAATCCAAGTCGGATCCCCGTCGCTTCTATGACGGCTTTGTCTCTATCACGGCAAGCCAGCTAAGCGCTGGCTCCCGCAATGGGGCTCGTAGGTGGTTAATCTTGCTGAGAAAGGGAGCGAGATTGACACAATATCGCGGTCACCTACTGTACTTGAATTTGACATGTGCTGCACCACGTTTAGAATGCCCTGGAATTCATAAAGACTGGCATAGACAGATTTTGCAAAAGTGTCTCTTGTGCATTTTAAAAGTGGTGCAGCATGCATCAAATTCATGTACCTGTCTAGAACTTGTACTTGAAATTGGAGCATTATGCACCACTTTTAGAATGCAGCACCAAGGTCTTAAATAGCTTCACTTTCATAAGATATTAACTGTCAGTATTTTATTTCAAATTTGGCACATTTAATGTGAAGAAATTTAAAAGTGGCGCATTTTAGAACTACCTGAATTTGTCACGGGCAGAACTAAAGCGACACAAAAACTTAATGAATTTGGCACATCACACTAACAAAAGAGATTAACAACAGAAAAGTGGTGCAGCAGGTTTATTGAATTCCCCACAGCGTTGGTCTCTATACCCCAAAAGACAGCTCGTCTTAATTAGCTCCACTTTGAAAGTTATGAACTGTTGATATTTTATTTTGAATTGTAAATATAAAAGTGGCGCAGATGCTTCATGAATTTGGTACAACAGCTTAAAGGGGTGGTTCCCCTAAAAAGAAACTTTTAACATTGCCTGTGTCTTCTTAATAACATTTAGAATCGGCTGGTAGTTTAAAAAAAAAAACACCCGTACATACCATTTTCGGCATGTACTCTCACCGCCGCTTCCGGGTCTGGCAGCCGGGGACAGGCATCCGATCGACGCATACAGCGCGTCACGAGATGCCGAAAGAAGCCGAACGTTGGTGCGGCTCTATACGGCGCATGCGCACCAACGTTCGGCTTCTTTCAGCATCTCGTGACGCGCTGTATGCGTCGATCGGATGCCTGTCAATGAAGTAGGCACGCCCATCCCCGGCCGCCAGACCCGGAAGCGGCGGTGAGAGTACATGCCGAAAATGGTATGTACGGGTGTTTTTTTTTTAAACTACCAGCCGATTCTAAATGTTATTAAGAAGACACAGGCAATGTTAAAAGTTTCTTTTTAGGGGAACCTCCCCTTTAACAAGAGTGATTAACACCAAAAAAGTAGCTTTATTGAACTCCCTCCATTATCTTTTAATGGTGAGCGATTAACCCTGGCAGTTTTTGGTGCACAGCTCAACTAATTCTCCCTGTACTGTTTTCATCAGACATTTCTGAACTTGTCTGATGTGCGTACACACCATCGGAACAAAATCCGATCAGACCAGAACGCGGTGACGTAGAACACAACGATGTGATGAAAAAACGAAGTTCAATGCTTTCAAGCATGAGTCGACTTGATTCTGAGCATGCGCGGGTTTTTGGTCCGATGCTTCTGTGTACTAACCATCGAACCTGTCCGACGGACATGTTCCATCAGACAGGTTTTAAAGCATGTTTTAAAACTTTGGTCCGATGGAAAACAGTCCGATAGGCCGTACACACCATCGAACTGGTCCGATGAAACCAGTCTGCAGACCAGTTTCATCGGACATGTCCGATCGTGTGTACGCGGCCTAACACTAACCCTCTCTAATGTAGGCCCCTTGCTTGTATTCTCACCTCTCCTGTTCGGGGATTCTCTGCACTACAAACCAAGACTTCCTTTGCTATATCATACCAAGGTCAGCATCCCTGAACTGGAACCTTCTGTTTTGAATATAGTCTCAATGCTGCTGATGCATTTTCTGTAATGTTAAATGAATGAATAGTATGACAATGACAGCTAGACAGTGCTTTGTGTGTACTGACATTTTAGAATCATAAGATATATTTGTTTCCTTCAGAAAGGCTTTTTCTTAGTTCCAAATGAGGGGAGAGAGTGCCAAAGCACAGTGATATGTATGACCTCTTATCAAATTAAATATTGAGGTCTTCTTTATTAGCCAACTTAACTCATGGTCCTTAGTCAAAAGATATATCCAGGAAACCAGCAAGACAGGGTTTAGCTCCACAGCTTGCTTGGTGGAGGGGGGGTTTTGGTTTTGGGTTGTTTTTCAGGGGTTACTCTTGGTCCCTTAGGTCCTATGATGAGAACTCTTAAAGTGTCAGCATACCAAGACAATTTGGACAATTTCATGCTCCTAACTTTGTGGGAACAGTTTGGGGACGGCCTCTTCCTGTTCCAACATGACTGCACACCAGTGCACAAAGCAAGGTCCATAAAGACACGGATAAGTGAGTTTGGGGTGAAGGAACTTGACTGACCTGCACAAGTCCTGACCTCAACCTGATAGAACACATTTAGGATGAGTTAGAGCAGAGACTGCGAGCCAGGCATTCTTGTCCACATCAGTGCCTGACCTCACAAATGTGCTTCTGGAAGAATGGTCAAACATCCCCATAGACACACTCCTAAACCTTGAGGACAGCCTTCCCAGAAGAGTTAAAGCTGTTATAGCTGCAAAGGTTGGGCCAACTCAATATTTAACCCTACAAATTGATGCTGGCCATACACTTTCGAAAAACAAAAGTTCTGTCGTGAGTGTAAACGATAGTGCCATCATGTAATGACCGATAAATCGTTCAGTGGACCTAAAAAAACAAAAGGGTTCGTTTTTTTTTTACATATACCTAGTGCAGAAAGTTCGGACGGAAAACACATTAACCTTCCGATTTATCGTTCGTTCGGCAGAAAATTTCTAAACTTGTCCTTCGTTTTTTCGGCTCAAAAACATCCAAACGATTCTCGATTTTGTGCCCATTAACTAGCCGAAAAACGAAAGATCTTTCTTAATGACCGATTTTCGCCCGAATTTTCGTATAGTGTATGGCCAGCATTAGACTGGGATGCCATTAAAGTTCATGTGCGTGTAAAGACATGCGTGCATATACTTTTGGTAATATAGTGTATATCATTTCTTCACATATCCCAAAAATAAGGTGGTTATTCATCATTATGGGACCATGCAAATCATTCCTATATTCCCCATTGCCCAGATTCACATCCAGAACTGCTTGTGAATAATGTAAATATAACCTAATATTATAGAACAATTACTACCAAACTGCATTCACCTGTTTCAGGCTTTTTGGCAGTGCAGTGTATGGAAATGCTGCAAAGGTTGTGCCAACTCAATATTAAACCCTATGGACCAAGACTGGGATGCCTTTAAAATTCATGTGTCCTAATAATACAGTGTTTGTGAATATTTTCTGTTTAAAAAAAGTTTTACTGTGCTACACATTGATTAAAGTGAAGTTTTCAAAATAGATTTAGTCCCTTCTCATCATAACAATGCCATAGATCTTTTTTTCTCCCCACTGGAGAAGTGTTTTTACTGCCTTCCAACTGTCCCCCTCCCCCAGAAGCTGCAAAGACACCTTAAGCTGTAGCATTTGCTGTACAGAGTGCCATGTTTATTCAAAAACTGAAGGATGGTAAACACAGTTTACTATGCTTCAGTTATCAATGAACACAGGAGCGATAGCTAATAATTGTTCACTTTGTCCTTTGATCAGCTGAAATCTAGTAGAAGGGAGGGAAGGAAAAACTGGTTGTGTTGCAGCGGGAACCACAAAGCACTGCACATGGCCAGGCTGGCTGCACAGTGCACAGATTACTCCTTATATACACAGGAAACTTGGGGGGAGGGGGGAATTCAGACCCCCCATACTCCTCACCCAATTATCTATGCCCCTGCACCATAACCTGTATTGGTATATTGTCTTAGAATAATATGAGTGAAAACACATTTTCATTTTTCCTATGCAGTGATCTATTTAGTTTCCATTCCCTTTATTCTGTTAGAGCCGCGTTAATGATTTCATTTGAGAACTATTAACACACTAACAAATCTTTGCAAATGGAAGAAACCATTGTGGACAGCTTTCATAAACACTGTTCAGAGTTCATTGCATAGCGCTGGATCCAGAATTCCACTCACTGGTTGTTATGTGGTGTCAGGCTCCAGCTGTTGTTTTCTGATTAATGAGCTCCTCTCACAGCTATAAATATTTCTGGTTCCTAAAAATTCATTTTATTACCAACCTTTAGGAAGTAAATTCAGCTGAATATGCATATGAAACATAATGCAATATATGTACTTCATATCAGCATTATCAAGATACAGTTATGCCTCGTACACACGATCGGTTTTCCCAACGGCCATGTTTGTTTTTGGTCAGGAAAAACCGTCCATGTGTATGCTCCATAGCAGTTTTCCAGACAGGAAAACTGCGAGCAAAAAAATGAGAACTTGTTTTCCCCTCTGTGATTCTCTGCGTTTTTCTGCTCAGCATTTTTCCTATGGGAAACAGTGCAGTGGAGCATATACACGGCCGGTTTTCCCGATCGAAGCTGTCATGGCAGTTTTCCTGTCGGGAAATCCGTCCGTGTATACATGAGAAAAGCAACCAAGCAGGTTCTCGGTTTTCCCGGCAGACTTTTGACCGCCGGGAAAACCGATCGTGTGTACGAGGCATATGATTTCCTGGATCTGTCGGGCTTATGTCAAGTATACCCTATGGGCCAGATTCAGGTAGAAGATAAGTCAGCTTATCTCCAGATAAGCCATCTTATCTCTGCGTTTTAGGCCTCCAATCTATGCCACTGATTCATAAAATCAGTTTAGTATAGACTTTCCTTAGATCAGACATGCGTAAGTCTCTTACACTGTCTAATCTTATTTTCATATTTTAGGCTGGCCGCTAGGTGGCGTTCCTGTCTAAAATATGCAAATGAGCGTATACGCCGATTCCCGAACGTGCCCCCTGCTATATGAGGCGCAGCCAATGTTAAGTATGGACATCGGGACAGACGTCGTTTACGTCGTTTGCGTAAGTTGATTCAGAATGGGGCTGGCTTCATTTAAATACATGACGCCCCCTACCCGCCCAATTTGAATTAAGACGGGCGATTTACGCTACGTCGCCACAACTTTACAGGCAAGTGCTTTGAGAATAAAGCACTTGCCTGAAAAAGTTGCGGCGGCCTAATTTAAAATCCAGACGCTAGGCATGCCTAAAGAAAGGCATTTCTACCTGAATCTGGCCCTATATATATAATACAATGGGGTCAATTCACAAAGCTTTATTTTCAGATTGCGAGTGTTATTTTAACGATTTTGCACGTTATTGAAGCTAGTTCAATTCACTAAACGATTTAACGCTTTGAAAAATCATCAAATAACGTTTCCCTACACAGAACCGATATTTTAAGGTGTGGATCCTTATTAAAGAGTCAAATCGTTATTTTAAAGATTCAAAACGTTATTTTAAAGAGTCAAATCGTTAAATATGTACAGAAGTGCAATTCACAAAGATTTTTTTGACAGTTATCAATCGTTAAGCAATCGTTAAATTAACACCCTCTCAGGGTGGCGTTATGACATTTCCCAGGCGATATTTTGTTGTTAGAGGAAGCTTTTGGCGATTTTTGTAGTGTAGTGACGTTTTTAGAAGTGTTGGGCAAGCTAGAACCGTGCTCTATTTGAACTTAAAATTATCCAGAGGTGAAGAAGAACATGTTAGAATGTTGTTCAGATTTATAAACGTGTATTCCGTTCACATACTATTTTGGATGACTTTTCTGAAACCCAGGTGATAGCTAAATTCCGATTATCATCTCCCATGATTTATTCTCTGTATGAGGAAATACACATGGCTTTAGAAAAGCACACACTAGAAGTTTTGCACATCACATGCTCAATCTCCATGTGTATTGCTTGTGTCTCTCTCTCTCTCCCTCTCTGCATCTGCTCTTTTCCACATGCAGCTGTTCTCCTCCCCTTCTGCTCCCAGAATGCATCTCTCCAGCATTATTTAACGATCTTAAGAGTTATTTTAACGTCCCAAATGTTAATAATAATGTCTGAGTAGTTAGCATAACGTTTGGATAAAGAGTCAGTTGAAAACCATAACGACTATGTTAAATAACGATTATAGCTTTCGTGAATACCATGTTTGCTAGCGTTAAATAAGGAGTGCTAATTTAACACCTGAAGAAAACCAATAACGTTTCTCTTTGTGAATTGACCCCAATATATAGTATGATTATTGTGAAACTAGGAAAACATTACCAAATAAAATAGAGTAATATTACTTTGGGAAATAAAATAAAAAATATATGAATTCAATTTTAATATTTACGTTATTATTTTTATTGTTTATCCTTTTTTTTTTTTTTTTTTTAATCCAAATTCGTGTTTTCCGCCTTCATGGATCTAGGACTCTATTTCCTAGCTCCATATTTGTTTGTGTACAGGATTTTACATTTTGTACCATGCATGACGATCTTGAGAACTTGAGCAACCCTTCAAGGCTGTTAAAATTATCAAATTTTGTTTTTAATAGAAGAAAATTAGCACATTTTAGGAATTTTCCAAGTTTGTACGTTGAAAAATATTCTGCCTCCCCATCTTTGCAGTTTCAACCAAAACACATGTTACAATGAGTTAAAGTGTTACTAAACCCAACCACAAGTAAAATCAGTCTGTATATGCCATGGGTCTTCAAACTACGGCCCTCCAGTTGTTCAGGAACTACAATTCCCATAATGCCTAGTCATGTCTGTGAATGTCAGTGTGTTACAATGCCTCATGGGATGTGTAGTTCTACAACATCTGGAGGGCCGTAGTTTGAGGATCCCTGGTATATGCAGTAAAGCATGCTTATTATACTCGCTGTGGAACCTAAAGGGTTAATCCTCCGCACTGTGTAAAAAGTCTGTTTGATCCTGTCTTCTCTGATCCTTCCCTCTTTCCAGTGCCCCCATTATAATTTCCTGATAACACAGAGCCTATGGAGTCAGGCTACACATGCTTAGTTTGGTGTGTATTGCTAGAGAGTGCATGTGATCAGCACAGGGCCAATCAGCACTGTCCAGGCAGGGGTCTCGCAGACTCATAGGGCAGTAGGAAAACTCCACCTATAAGCTTTAACCATATAAGCTGGGCACTGCTAGATGTCACAAGACTGCTATATACTGCTGATTTATATTTACTAGATAATTGCATTTTTCCGTGTACTGTGGGAGAACATATATAGTAAATGCAAGTATATATGCAAAGAAAAATATCCAATCACAGGGTGACTTCAAGGGATTTGTTCCAGTACTTTAACATTTGTAATCAATAGGGTTACATTTTACTTATGCCAAGTATATTTTCTATATATTGTAAAATTGTATAATTTTTTATTTTTATTTTTGTATTAAAATATATATTTTTAACATACTTCCGCACTGCCTTAAAGTCCGCCATTCTTTCACCCTGTGATTGGATATTTTTCTTTGCATATATACTATATACGGATGTGGCGAATGTGAGTGCTTTTCCTGTGTATCCTTTCCTTATATGTTTTTTCACCCTCCTATCATCCCTCCTTTTTCTCCTTCCCCTTTTCCTACTTTTTTTCTTCCCTTTCCTCTTCCAAACCCCTTCCCAATTTCTTTGATTCATAGTAAATGCAAGGTCCTGGGTTTAGAAATACTTTAAATGAGTTATAAAGGAAAAAAAATGCCTAAAATTAATGTCTGCAAGGTAGACAGACAGAATAGTGTAATGATTCTGTTAAAAAAACGAGTAAATACCTATTAAATTCCTTCATCTATATCACCTCCGGCATTCTAGTTTATGCTCTCTCATTCACTTCCTGGTTTGCGGCGCTCGCTCATATAAAAACTACATTTCCCAGTATGCATTGTGGCACGCCCAGTATTTTACACCTCCTTGAAATCTCTAACACGTAGAGAGCGTCCTGCCACACAGATGTCGTTTCCAGGAGGGGGCGAGCACGTCACTGAGCACCGCAGTAAAGTCTCCCATCACGGTGGTCAGTAAAATCAGACAAGCAGGAAGTGAACAGAACAGAGAAGAAATAGAGCAACTTCTGAGCAAAAACAAACAATGAGGAAGTGAAGAGAGGAATGTCTGCAGGTAAAGGATGCTTATTATGATTTTTTTTCCCCTTTACAACCCCTTTAAAACAACAAGGGCAGAAGATTTAATACTGTTGATGGAAAGATGAAAAAATGACTGAATGTATATATGTATAATGAATAGTAGCAAAAATGTACAGACAACAGGAAGACAGGTTGATATTTTCGTGCTCCTGTTGACTGTAAGATGTGAAACCCTCCTGCATACACATTTTTATTTTTAACATTTTGCAGTATTTTTATGTATGTGACTAAAGGTTGTCCTTGACTTAGATAAATGTTTTTTGTGTCGATTTCCCCAACTGTACATGCATGGCAGCTGAATGGAGAATACTAACCAGCACCACGGGACCACTGGGAATAAGATTAAAATATGTTATTGGTAGGGAAGGAAAAGCATTTGATGTACATTGAGGCATGTGTAACCTGGGGATCTTTACCTAACATATACAGTAACACAATTTTATCATTGTACTGGCAGTAACATATTCATTAAACATTACAATACCATAATATAAAAGAGTACATTAATAAACATAGGATGTGTGTATATTATAGAACAATGTGTGAACACTTTCTGTTTCTAATGTGTTGACATTCTCACAAATACTTGTTTGTGCCTGTCTTTTATAATTACAGGCACATATACTTTACAAGTCTACATTGTTTCCCACCATTCTAATAACCGCATTACAAAGTGATATATTTTCTAGATATTTTATACACACGTTCATAAATAGGTTATTAAACTCAACTCGGGCATTAGATTTTAAATTAGTTCTGTAACGGGCGTCATAATATTATTTCAGCTTACACTTTGTTCAGACCTTGTAGCAACTCCCCAGAGCTATGCAACAGAATTAGAGGCAGATATATGTTGATGTAAGAAAATTGGTTTCTGCAATATGCTGATCTTAGTGGACTGGTGTTTTTCTGAGAAATTATATAACTCGTTCATTGCTGGAGTTAAATGAATTGCTGCACTCCACCCCCTACTCCATCTCTACAATGAAGATTGCCTTTTGTTGTGAAGGCTACTCTATATTACTGCAAATTACTCTTTACCAGGATCAGACCTCAATATGGTTCCTAAAGGTAACCTCTTAAACCATGGGTGTTCAAACTTTTTTCAAAGAGGGCCACATTTGATGACGTGAACATGCTCGAGGGCCGACCATTTTGCCTGACATTCTTTGAACCAATAAAATTTGATCTAAGTGTATTCGTCCGAGCACTAATACACTGCCCAACAAGAATCCTCTTGCCTTGTGGCTGTGTCATGAATTCATCCTCACCATTGCCATGAATGCAGCCTCATCATTGCCATGAATGCAGCCTCACCATTGCCATGAATGCAGCCTCACGTGTGCCCTGAATGCAGCCTTACCATTGCCATCAGTACAGCCTGATCGATGCCCATCTGCAGCCTCGGAGGGGACAGGGAGGGGGAGGAACAAGTGCCGTCAGATTACAAACAGGAGAATTTCTTATTTACTCGGTGCCCTCTTTAATACAAAGTCCCGCCTCCTATGCTAAACAGAACAGTCATCCAATGGCTTCCCAGGAAACGGGACTTCCTATTACAGACGCCGCTGAGTAAACAGGAGATTCTCTTCTTGCAATCTAATGGCACACATCCTGTCCCCTCCGAGGCAGCTCCGATAAATACGGTATATATCTTTTGTGACCCCCAGGGCACATGTGAAGCTGCAATGGCTATATATATCCAAATCCCCAGGGGGGGCATATTAAATCCTCAAGTGGCCCCCTAACCGGACTTTGGACATGCCTGCCTTAAACCAAGCTCCACTTTTATGGGGAAAAAAACTAGCAAACTAAAAAAAATAAAAAAAATAGCATATATACAGTTGTGACCATAAGTTTACATACCCTAGCATAATTTATGATTAATTGGTAATTTTTAGAGAATATGAATGATAACACAAAATCATTTCTTGCACTCATGGTTAGTGTTTGGCTGAATCCAATTATTATTAATCAACGGTGTTTACTCTTAATATGCCAGTCAGTACTGTTCAATCATTTAATAAGAACAGGACATTTTGGGGATCTCTTAATTCCAAGCCAATGTCTCCACTCACAGCAACCCAGCAGAAGAGCTGGCAACTGAGCAGAGTGCCACAGGCCTCTGCTCCCAACTAACAGAAGAGAGAGTTCCTGTGGTAGTGGATGGGACTTTGATCTTCACTGACACAACCCCAGAAAATGGTGCGGCACTGAGACAGGAGGAGGTCAGCCTTGCTTTGCAAGCATCGGGGGATTTTCACCTACCACAAGTGGATGGAACTTCAGTGTCCACTTGTATACCCCAGGGATGGGGGGCAGTTGGCCCAGATGTCCAACAGCATGATGAACTGAACCAAGTCACCCTGTCTTCTCTCCAGCGACTGAAAGGACTCTAGGGAAAAGGGCCCATCCAGGCCTCTCCCCAGCGGCAGGTGTGTTCTCTGAGAGAGGCAGAGGTTGGCTGAGCGAGTAATACTCTATTTGTAGCAATTTGTTTGGGGTACTGTATGGATACCAGCATTGGAGGAATGTAAATATGGACTAACTTCGGAGTCAACCCATCTGGGGTCCCCTCCTGTGTTAGTCTCCTGCCGAAAGGGGAAAGATGTAACAGTATGGCCCGTGGGACCCAGAGGCTCTTGAAGGATGCGGGGTACTCCTGTTTCAGCTTCACCAATGACTCTTGCATCTAAGGTAATCCTTTGTCCACTAGGGGCATAGGATGACTGAGAAATTAAATCTAAATTACAT
This sequence comes from Rana kukunoris, assembly GCA_029574335.1. Classification (NCBI taxonomy): domain Eukaryota; kingdom Metazoa; phylum Chordata; class Amphibia; order Anura; family Ranidae; genus Rana; species Rana kukunoris. The sequence continues at coordinate 653,693,184 of CM056049.1, forward strand.
AAGATGGGACAGTAATGATAATTCACAATGTATTGCAGGATATCTTGAAATATTACAGGTGGTTTATTCTGAAATAATTACAACTGGTCAATAGAGTGACTCGTTCAATGTCGAACATAGGTAATTAAGTCTGCTACTGTCATGTAAATTAACCTTAGTTTGGCTTCTAAAGACCTGTTCATTGTGTGATGCTAATTAACATTGTTTTGTGTGGATTTCTGTTGGTGATGGATGTGGAATGTGGATTGGCACCCTCTAAAGGTCAGATGTCTGACTTATGTTTACTAAGGGAATGTGTATTGGAGGCTCGTTAGCAGCCATTGTATGATGTTGTGGGTGGAGTGTGTCATTGTCCCTTTGATTACTGCAGCATGCTTTCTACTGTATAAAAAGAGCCTGAGTTTGTCATTAAAACCTATTTATTTTGAACCAGAGAACAGAGATGTGTGTCTCGTTTGTCTGGGGAATTATAATGGGTCCTGTCTATCTGGATTGTGGAGTGTCGAGAAGCTGTCGTGGGTTGGTGGAATGGAATATCGTAAACGGCGTTAACCCCTGACCGTTACAGTCAGGTATTTGTTTAGCCTGTATGTCATGAAGAAGCAAGGAGAAGACCCTGGCCAGTTTGGTGGGAAGCAGCAGTGAATTCAGGCTGGTTACATGATAGTTCCTAGGAGGATTGAATTCATCATTTGCTGATAAGGGAAGATGGATGGAGCATATGGAGCTTTGTAATCTAAAAGTGCTCTTTTATGTACCCTTGGCATGGTACCACCAATAGTTTACCACCTAACCACTGCCTCCACCTTCCAAGGATTTCTTTTTGGACCCTCAGCAAGAACACAGACTTGTGTGGTTATTATGTCTGTCCATGTCCATGAATAATTAGTTTGACAAACAGAAAGTATGCTTCTGGCTAGACCCAGGTGACTTTTTATGTAAAATTAGATTAATATCATGTCTCCCTGTTAGCCTAATTTTAGTAGTATATCCTGCTTTTCAGCTGTGTCCTGTTTCTTTGGCCTTTTTAATTAACAATCAAATTATATTACCGTTAGAATTTGCATTTCTTTTGTAATGCTCTTTTAATTCTGGCACATGAGACGCTGCTGCAAATGTTACACAGTTGGCTTTTCAAAGTACAACAGGTTGCAGCAAAGAGTGTAACAAATGGATTTCATGAAAATTTATGTTTCTTGTACATGAGGTCAGAAAGCCTTTGCTATTTTTAGTCTCTGTATAGCAGCAGTTATTTGATATTTCTCCGATCAAAAAGCTGTTTTCACAATTTCTGTGTTTCACTAAATGATATACAGTATAGATCTTAATGAATAATTTGAGACAAACAAAAAAAACGCCAGGGGTGCATGCATTATTTTTAAAAGGGAATCCCTACTTTGACTAATATCAAAATGTTCTGCATTACAATTATCAATCTGGTGCAGCCAATTCGGTGCCAGGACAAGATTCTTTGTCACCAAAGGTAAAGATTGCATAGTGCCCACTCCCTTTGCACACAAGTAGTGGAGGGCCAATTTACTAAACCTAGCTTATATGCAGGGACAAGCCCATTTAAATACTACAACTTCCTTAGGAATTGGTGAGAAGTGCCCTGGGGAATATAAAACCAATGTAAAAAAAAAATGAATTTATCCAGAAGCAGTGTTTTATTTAAATGCTTAAAGTAAAACAATACAATGCCCAATTCCTTTAAATAGCATGCCTGCAGGTGCCCCAATCTTGCCGGTGAATGGGGTGCTTCTCTGTGATGTACAGAAAGTGCTACAGCAGCACTGAGTTATACATTGTACATATGGAAAAAAAAAGTACTGTATTTATTAGCGTATAACACTCACTCTTTTACCTGAAAATAGATAGAGGGTAAACTGTTCCTGCGTGTTATACGCAGGGGGCCGTGGAAAGTTTTTTTTCATGAAACTTCCCTCTTAAAGTTAGGGTGCATGTTATACACCTGTGCGTGTTATACACCTGTGCGTGTTATACGCTGATAAATACAGTAAATAAAATTGCTGGCAAATTACACTTCCTTGCTGGCTTCTTAAAAAAAAACAGCACACAGGCCCCTCCAAGGCTCTGCTATATATTTTGGATTTTAGTGGACGTTTGAAGTGCTGTTTTTTATTTTTTTATTTAAGAAACTGACAATGAAATGTTTGCCTGAAATTTAAACATAATGGGCCAGATTCCCGTAGATCTGCCCTTTTTTTGTGTATCCCCTTTACGCTACGCCTCCGCACTATTTACGGGCAAGTGCCGTATTCTCAAAGCACTTGCTCAGTAATTTGCGGCGACGTAGCGTAAAGGGGACGGCGTAAGGCCGCGTAATTCAAATGGGGAAGGAGGGGGGCGTGCTGTATTTAAATTAAGCGCGCCCCCGCGCCAAACGAACTGCGCATGCGCCGGCCCTAAACGTAGCCCACTGCGCATGCTCCATAGTACGCCGCAAATACATTGATTTCGACGACAACGTAATTAACGTACAGGCCTATTCGCGACGAGTTACGCAAACTACGTAAATGATGGAAAAACACGACGCTGTCCTGACGTCCATACTTAACATGGCTTACGCCGGACCTACGCAAGGTTACCCCTCATATAGCAGGGGTAACCTTACGCGTACGCAAACTACATAAACTACGTCGACGGCGTGCAACTTCGTTCAGGAATCGGCGTATCATGCTCATTTGCATATTCAACGCTGAAATTGACAGGAGCACCACCTAGCGGCCAGTGTAGAATTACATCTAAGGTCCGACAGTGTAAGTGACTTACGCCAGTCGGATCTACGCCAAATCTATGCGTAACTGATTCTAAGAATCAGTCGCATAGATACACAGGACAAGAAACAGAGATACGACGGTGTATCTGGATATACACCGTCATACAGTATCTCTTTTGAGAATCTGGCCCAATGTGTTTTTCTTTTTAAGTGTAATTTTTGAAAAATTACAGCAAAATTACACAAGCTATAGGTATTGTGCCAGATCAAAGAGCCGATGAACAGCTTATGGATAAGGGAGTGCATGCTGCATCTTTCATATATCGGAAAAGCAGAAACAGTAATACAATCTAGCAGAACTTGTGCCTGGGCTGTGACCCATGAAAGTGTTCAAATGTACACCTTGAATGTACCCATATAGAATGGTAGCTGGCACAGAGGTGCAAAGGCAACATGGCCAGATTAAGAACATCATGGGCCTGGTGCTGAGGATTTTGGTGGGGCCTTTTATAAATAAGAAATAAATGTGTGGGAATGACATCAACGCAGCTCGGCCAAGGCAGGTGACCAAAGGCACAAAACCCAGAAGGAAGTCCGGGTGAAGATGGAAGTTCCGGGCCCCGCCTGATTCATCACAGCGCAGCACTGGAGGGCTCAGTCAATTTAAGTGTACCCTAATGTGCTAATATGCTGTGCATACTTGTACATTGTGGCATAACCTACCCCAGGGGCCTCTAAAAAGTTGTAATGTCAGGAAAGTTTACTACCGCTTTAATATCACAGGATCCCAGGAACCTCTCATGGGGCCCCTACTGACCCAGTGACCCTTAGGCAGTGCCTAAGTGCATAGTTGCCAACATTTAGAAAATATTTTCAGGGACACTTTTTTTCACAAGTGCTATATTTAGAGTAGCTGAGATGCCCTTTGTTCCTCTATACATCACAGTAGTAATCACAAAATTAAATGAGTGCTAATAATGGGGCAGGAAAAATATGAGAACTGAGATTTCCTTTAGTTGAACTAACAAAAGTGTGTCCATTCTAGAGCTGGTAATTGAGGGTATTCAGTATAATTTTAAAGAACTGTTTTTGTGGGTAAGCGATATAGGGGAGGAGTATGGATGGTATATAAGTGGGAAGTATGTGCAGGTGAGGGAGAGGAATGTGGAGGGTCTAACATTGGGCACCATGTACAGGAGAGGAGTGCAAAGGGTACGGCAAAAGGCACTTTGCACAGGAGAGTAGTGTGGAGGGTATGACAGTGGGCAGTATGTACAGGAGAGAAGCGTGGATGGTACGACAGCGGGCAGTATGTACAGGAGAGAAGTGTATGACAGCAGGCACTATGTACAGGAGAGGAGTGTGGAGGGTATGACAGTGGGCAGTATGTACAGGAGAGGAGTGTGGGGGTATGACAGAGGGTAGTATGTACCAGAGAGAAGTGTGGAGGGTATGATGGGGGAGCATGTATAGGAGAGGAGTGTGGAGGGTATGATAGTGGGCACTATGTATAGGAAAGGAATGTGGAAGGTATGACAGTGAGCAGTATGTACAGGAAAGGAGTGTGGAGGGTGTGACAGTGGGCACTATGTACAGGAGAGAAGTGTATGACAGCAGGCATTATGTACAGGAGAGGAGTGTGAAGGGTATGACAGTGGGGGCTCTGTATAGGAGAGGAGTGTGAAGGGTATCACAGTGGGCACTGTGTACAGGAGAGGATTGTGTAGGGTATGACAGTGGGCACTATGTATAGGAGAGAAGTGTGGAGAGTATGGCAGTGGGCACTATGTACAGGAGAGGAGTGTGGAGAGTATGACAGTGAGCACTATGTACAGGAGTGGAAGGATGTTTAGGGACTGCGTAGTGATTAAGAGGGTCATACATGGTTTGAAATTATGCCAATTATGCAGACAGACATAGTCGATCTAGGTATGGGCTAGCTGGTTTTACACAAGTCAATCTATTAATCGACTTGAGTACAATCAGCCTGTTTTTCCCAAAACAATCAGTGCTACCAGCTATAGTTGGCAACACTGATCACTGATTAACACTTATTGTACTCACTGGCAGAACACAATAACACTACAGGAGTGATTCCCCTATCCACAGGTCAGCAGGTGAGAGTATGTGTGGGGACAGGCTGGGGAGAGATACTAGTCAGTGGCTGGGTAGGCACTGGCTAGTATCAGAGCCAGATACACACAGGTTACATGCATCACGATCGTTAGAGCGAGAGCAATAATTCTAGCACTAGACCTCCTCTGTAACTATAAACATGTAACCTAAAAAAAATTTAAAGCATCGCTTAGGATACCAAAAAAAGGAGCTGTGGTGGCTCAACGTGATTGGCACTGCGCTGACAAGCCGTTCACCTCTGCAGCCAAGGGTTCGGATCCCGGTCTCGGCTACATGTGAATTGAGTTTGGTGGTCTCAGCCCGGCTCCCGGTGGGTGTGCTATGCAAGGTACGCCTGTGCTTAGTACGCCCACCCCCCCCCCCACAAAAACCACCACACTTGCACGCACACAAAAAATTGGTTTAATACGCACGCACTTTGGCCATGCGGTCTCCTAAAGAGAGGCGAAGGACCTACGGGGCTGGCTTGGTGGGTCGGGCCCCCTCACTCCCTCATAGGGGGAGTCCCTCTGCCCCGATGGGGTCCTGTTGGGCCCCAGTTGGGCTCCCAAGTGGAGGAGGTAGGGCGGGGTGAGTGGGAGGCCCCCCCTCACACCCGCCATTGCCACCGGGGGCATGGAGAAGGATGGCGATTGCCTCCGGGGGGAGGGTCTGCCTACTCCCAACTCCTGCAGTCCGGCTCCTCTCTCTCGAGTTCACGCACAAAATACACTTAAAAAAAAAAAAAAAAAGGATACCAAAAAAAATCGTGCTAACCTTAATTTTTTTTTTTAAATGAATGAAACAGTTTATTTCCAAAAAAAACATGTTTGAAAAATTCCTGCGCAAATACCGTGCTAGAGCTGCACAATTAATTGTTAAAAAAAAAACAATTTCGATTCAACCCCCTGACGATCTCCAATGTAGAGTTTGCTGATTCTTTCATATAACAAGTGGGGAGACTTTCAGCTGTCAAAAGAAAATATCTGGGCACTCTGCCAAGTTTTTAACAGGAAACATTGTAACTAACGCTTTCTTCTTAGATTAAAGGGATAAACTTCTGTGTGTGTAAAGAAAATATCCGGGCAGTCTGCCAAGTTTGTAACGACATGAAACATTGTAACTAACTTCCTTCTTAGATCAAACTTCTGTGTGTAAATGCAAGAAATGTAACCACTTAAAGTCCACTTATTTCCCGTATCTCCGGGAACCATAAATGATAGCCATCTCATATTTTGACCGGTTGTGGGGTAGGTCTTCAACTGCCTACCCCCCAAATGTGGGGTTTCTGTGACCTGGTCGTCGAGCTACAACCCCCAAAGTCAATCTTTTTTTTTTCATATTTTTTTTTTGGGGCAAATGGGAGAAAGGGGCCTGGAGCTGCAGCTCCAATAGCCCCAATTAATCCGGCCCTGAAAGGCAAGGGATTTAGGCTCTGTGTTTTTTGCCCCCCTATGGCTCTAAACAGAGGTGTGGATATGTGACAGTATGACACTCTATCATAGTGTGAGAGGGGGTTAGTGCCACCTAGGTTTGTCATCCATACATGGTGAGTGGTTCCAGAATGCATGTCTCCTAGGGATGGAAACTGTGGCCCAGATTCAGAGAGAATTGGATTCTCGTAGCGTATCAGAAATACACTACGCCGCCGTTTTTTACCTGGCTCTACGTGGAATCCAGGTAGATTTTGTCCAGTAAACGACGGCGGCGTAGTGTATTTCTCCCGTCGCAATCCATCTACGCGAGTAGGGGGCGTGAAGGATTTAAAATAGGCGCGTTCCCGCGGCGATCGAACTGCGCATGCTCCGTTCGCAAATTTCCCGCCGTGCATTGCGCGAAATCACGTTGTTACGTCATTCGTTGTTTGAGTAGCGTCGTTTACGGACATTTCTATTCCCGAACGAGTAAAGTAAAAAAATAAATTAAAATCGACGCGGGAACGACGGCCATACTTAACATGGGTTACGCACCGTTAGACCAGCAAAAAGCTGGTCTAACAGTACGTAAAAAAAAAACAGACGTAAACGATTGCGAAGACCGCTCGTATCTTCGTGGATCGCCGTAAAAACACATTTGCATATCCCGACGCATCAAAACGACGCGAACTCCTCCCAGCGGCCGCAAATATATCGCAGCGTAGATCTGAAGGTTTACGAAGACGTAAGCCTCTCGGATCGAAGCCCGAAGCCGCCGTATCATGGTTTGAGGATTCATACTAGTGATACGGCGCGCGAAATTTGAAATTACTCCTGTCTAACACCAGTTAGACAGGCGTAATTGCTTTATGAATCTGGGCCAGTATTTTTAGTCTCCTCTTAGATTAGGGTCCTGGAGCATAGAGACTGCAGAGAAACTTAGGAGGGTCCATGTTGTGCTGACATCTAATGTTCCCTGATTGTGCAGCTGTGCACAGGGTTCGTGGTATGGGAGCTAACTACAGTTTACGGCCCCACTCAAAGGAGACAGAAGGCTCTGCCTACACCCTCAGGGAGTGACTTAGTGCAGCTGGGAGAAGTAGGCTGTGCAAACTTTGAGCATATTGTCAGTGGAGGAATAGAGGCCCAAAGTCTGAGAGCCAGAGCAGTGATGCTGCATCAATAAGCCAAGATGCTGGAGGAGTAAATGTAGCAAAGAAAGGCTGAATAAACCCCTGCAAGGGTAACCCATTTTGTGTTATATGAACTCTCTTTTAAATAAAAATGGGAAAGGAATGCACAAAAACAGGCTGTTTTCACCAGTACATTAGTAGCTGTGTCCATTCAAAGTCAAGCTTAGAGAGTACACTGGGAGAGATGTCTCCAAATTTTGTATCTGTGGGATCACACATATATTTAATAACGGCAAGTACACTGTTCTTTTTTTGCAGGGTGAATTTGCACTCTTTTTGGGAATTTTCCATAGAGCTTAGTGAATGTGGTGAATCTGCACATCACGTGCAAGAAAAATAAAAAAGATCACAGCATTTTGCTTGCACATGAAGTCAGCAGGGCTTCACCACATTTACTAAACTTTAGGGAAAATTCTCTTGCAGAGAGCAACCGCACTTGCAAAGTAAACAGCCTATTTATATTTAGTAAATAAATCCTATGTGTCTCAGGTGTACTGTAGGGCTCAACTGTCAGTTTGACAGCCAATCCTGCTTTGTGTATAGGAAGCCACTGTCAGTGCTCTTGATATACATAACAGACTGACTGTCAAACTGACATCAGAAACCTCACAGATAACACTTTAAAGGGGCCCCAACACCAGTGTTTGAGGTGGTAGCCTCTCCTTCCTGTGCATCAGCTTATTCCTAAGTTAGACTAATAAATTGTTCTTTCTAATAAGCTTCTATTGGTTAGCATTTACCATAAATTTGTCATGATATTAACCTCCCTGGCGGTATTCCCAAGTCTGGCTCAGGGTGAAATTTCAGTACTAATAGCGTTAACCCCAAGCCTGACTCGGGATCGCAGTGTCCAGGCAGAGTTACTTACCATGTCCCCTGGATCCTGCGATGTCTCCCCGCTGTGTGAGCGAGCTGTGTCCTCGCTCGATTCACACAGTGCCCGATTGCCGCCAAGCTCCATTCCCTGCGACGTTGCGACGCACGGGGGCGGAGATCAGCGCCAAATTCAAAATAGTAAAAACACAGTACACTTACAGTATACTGTAATCTTACAGATTACAGTACTGTATAAAATAATTACACACCCCCTTTGTCCCTAGTGGTCTGCCCAGTGACCTGCATGCACTTTTATACTATAAATATATTTTTTTCTGCCTGGAAACTGGAGATTGACCATAGCAACCAAAAAGTGTCCCTTTATGTCAAAAGTGGTTTTAGACCAGCTAGGAAACATCGATAATAAATTAGAATCACTTGCATTATTGAGCGATAGTGATTTGTGGGTCATAATCAAACACTGAAATGACAGCAACTATTCTGCAACTTTGTTTGATTTGTTTACATTATTGAATAATTATTATTATTATTATTATTAATATATTATTTTTATAATTATTTATAGTTATTTGTTATAATATAATTTATGATTTTGTGTTTCAAACTTTTACATACCCGGGATGTCTACTAGACTCTTGTTTTGACAGATTAACCACTTAAGACCCGGACCAATACGCTGGTAAATGACCCAAGGTGTTTTTGCGATTCGGCACTGCGTCGCTTTAACAGACAATTGCGCGGTCGTGCGACGTGGCTCCCAAACAAAATTTGCGTCCTTTTCTTCCCACAAATAGAGCTTTCTTTTGGTGGTATTTGATCACCTCTGCGATTTTTATTTTTTGCGCTATATACAAAAATAGAGCGACATTTTTGAAAAAAAAACACTATTTTTTACTTTTTGTTAAAAAAAAAATCAAATAAACTAAATTTTAGTCAAACATTTAGGCCAAAATTTATTTAGCCACATGTCTTTAGTAAAAAAAAAAAATCGCAATAAAAAAAAATAGCTACCTAGCGGGAACAGCGACACTAATACAGCGATCAGAAAAATGATCGCTTAGTGACGCTGGCAATAGGGAGTGAAAGGGTTAACTAGGGCGGTGATCAGGGGGTTAAAACTTTATTAGGGGGGGTGGGGGGGCTTATCCTGAACCTAACACTAACTGTTTTTTACAGTGCCTGTCACACTGACACTAAATGCAGTGATTAAATCACTGCATTCAGTAACACTGTGACAGGGGGGTGGGGGGGGCGATCACAAGGGGTTAATATGCCTATGTGAGTGTGTGTCAGTGTTGTGTTGGTGCACACTTACTTGGCATGTCTTCTCTCATCAGCAGCGCTGGGAAACAGCGCTGCGATGAGAGAATACATCATTTCCTCCTTCCTGTGTAAACACAGGAGGAGGAAGTGACAGGCTGGGAGCGCGCTCCCATTGGCTGGGAGCGATCGCGGGGGGGGGCGGAAAACACGGACATCCGCCCGCAGATCCCGGATCGCTCCCAGAGGTAGGGAGACCCCCGCACGCCGCGGAAGGGGTCCCGATTGGGACCCCCGAACCGCACTCAGGCGGGGACGTAAATTTACGCCCTTGTGCCTGTACGAGCCATGTTGTGGCCGTATATGTGCGTGCGGGGGTCTTTAAGTGGTTAAAGTGAATTTTTCTAAAAATTACAGGCCTACAATATAAAATGTCAAATTTCCATGCAAAACAATTGTGCTGCTTTCAGCACCAAAAATCTGAAAGAATCATACCGCCGGGGAGGTTAATAGTGAAAATCCTATTGGAATCAATACAAGGTCTGTGGTATGAGATGGTATCTAGTAAAAATAGATGCCCCAGCTGCCCATTTCACAGACAAGTCTTGTAAATATGAATATACTGCATCAAATTATATACAATTAGTGTCTCTAGAGTAATTTATAAATGGTATATTTCATTAAATTTAACCCTCAAATGTAATTTGGGGATAAGCAGTATTGTCATCTGACTTAAAATGATTAAGACTTATTGGGATTTCTGTTACAAGCATGCCCTATAATAAAATAAAAACAAGGTATGACAATTTCTACAAGGTGCAAATAATATTGCTGAGCATGAGCTGATCATAAAAATTGATGGTACATGATAAAGCATAAAACCACTATCTATAAGTAATAAAGACTAGCCTGGCTAACAATGGCTAATATATCAATTACCGTAGATGGCATTTTTTAGTGGCCTGTCGACACTTGTAAAAGTTAATTATGACCACATTGTAAAGGTCATCTTGTAGACAGTTATACCTTTTCCTTAGGGAAAGAAGAAAATTTAAATAAGTGATACATCTGATTACTTGGTACAACAGCGAGTGGAGTCAGATCAGTGTGCATGAACCATGACGATAATTAGCTTTGTTCATGTAATAACTGGCTGAATATAACCGCAAGTAGTGATTACTAGGTTTAATGTTTTGGTGAAAAAGTAATATCCTAGCATACATATGGTAAACGCTTAACAGTAAAGGAGAGCTACAGTCATGATTAAAAGAAGAAATCATTGCTAAACTATTATGTGAGCATTTATGTGCTCTTGGTGTCTCTACTTTGACTTTGTTCTACAGCAGTATTTAGTTTGAATGTTGCATACACCTAACAATGGGAAGGGGAAAGCTGGATATCTGAAACGTAGTACATTTCCTATTTGTGTATCTGAAATGGGAACTAATGATACACAATTCTGGGTAGAAATATGAACAGAGGGGAGCCAAACTGAGTGCAGTATAAATCATATATTTAATAAAAACAAGTAGTAACTCACAGGTTAATTAGATGAGTTCAGTATGTGGTGAAAATCGCCAGACCTGGAGTCTCATAAATGTCCTATTTAGCGTCCTGTTTTTTTTTTTTTTGTCAGAAAAGACAAGACCCACAGGGCCAACATAAGAAATAAAAATACAAAAACATAATGTATGAACACATATAGTACAACACATCACAACAGTATGTATTACTACATGGGAGGAGAGATTGATGACAGAGATTAGGTGTATCTCCAGAGTCTATATCACATCAAACTGTCTTGGTTTATAATTCTACTAGTCATAGTACAGTATACACTCTACTTCCCCATGAGAGTATGCCTGACTACGTGATGATGGAATAGAGCACTGTTCCATGGGTCTCGTCTCTTACGATTTCCCCTATTTTGCAACAGTAGAAACAGAGAGAAAAAGAAAGAGTAGCTATAAGCTGTAGACAAGAGAAAATAGAGCATAGGAAAATCAAAGGAAGAGAGAAGAGGAGGGGGGGGTCCATGAACATGGGTCCACAGAGTGGCCAGGGTTTAATCACTTGCCCACCGCGCCATAGACATTTTACTGCTACAGCGCGGTGGGGTAACTCTGACACAACGTCCCTGGGATGTCCTCCCAGAATCCTTCTCTCGCACACCCCCTGGGGCGTGCTCCTGGAATCATCCTTGAGCGCCGGGTCTAGAAGAACCGGCGCATCACTAATCGCGGTAAATAGCTGCTGATAGCGGCCGTTTACCACGTGATCACTCCATCAAATGACTTGTAAACAAACCGGCGTCATTTGATGACGCCGGTTCCTCCCTCTCCTCTCTGTACCGTTCGGTACAGTGTGAGAAGAGAGGGGGGGGGAGCGGGTGTCAGCAGCAGCACTGAGGGCTGGATCTGTGACAATTGCAGTCACAGATCCAGCCATCCACCCATCCCTGCACAATACTCTGCAATACCCCAATACTCTGCAATACCCCAATACTCTGCAATATCCCAATACTCTGCAATACCCTGCGCAATACTCTGCAATACCCTAATACTCTGCAATACCCTGCGTGATACTCTGCAATACCCCAATACCCTGCGCGATACTCTGCAATACCCCAATACTCTGCAATACCCTGCGCGATACTCTGCAATACCCCAATACCCTGCGCGATACTCTGCAATACCCCAATACTCTGCGCGATACTCTGCAATACCCTAATACTCTGCAATACCCTGCGCGATACTCTGCAATACCCCAATACCCTGCGCGATACTCTGCAATACCCCAATACTCTGCAATACCCTGCACGATACTCTGCAATACCCTGCGCGATACTCTGCAATACCCCAATACTCTGCAATACCCCAATACTCTGCAATACCCTGCGCGATACTCTACAATACCCTGCGCGATACTCTGCAATACCCCAATACTCTGCAATACCCCAATACTCTGCAATACCCATTTTTTTAAAGCACCCCTGTCCCCGTGTGCTCGCATGCAGAAGCGAACGCATACGTAAGTCCCGCCCACATATTAAAACAGTGTTTAAGCTACACATGTGAGGTATCTCTGCGAACGTTAGAGCGAGAGCAATCATTTTAGTCTTCTCTGTAACTAAAAACATGTAACCAATAAAAGTAATTAAAGCGTCAGGATTTTTAAGTAGCAAATTTTGGCGTCATTCCATGAGTGTGCGCAATTTTGAAGTGTGACATGTTGGGTATCTATTTACTTGGCGTAACTTCATCTTTCACATTATGAAAAAAAATTGGGCTAACTTTACTGTTTTTTTTTTTTTTTTAAGCACAAAACATTTTTTTTTTTAAAACACACGTTCAAAAAATTTCTTCGAAAATACCATGTAAGATAAAAAGTTGTAACGGTCGCCATTGTATGATCTAGGGTCTTTGCTAAAAAAGCATATATAATGTTTTGGGGTTCTATGTAATTTTCTATCAAATAAATGATGATTTTTACATGTAGACGAGAAATGTCAGAATTGGTCTGGGTGCTCCAGAACGCCTGATGGTGCTCCCTGCAGGTTGGGCCTCTGTATGTGGACACGCTGTGTAAAAGTCTCACACATGGGGTATCGCCATACTCGGGAGGAATAGCAGAATGTGTTTTGGGGCTAATATGACAGAAACAAGATTTATTTTTATTTATTTTTACAGAATTTTCAGTCATTTTTCTTTTACAGCGCACAAAATAAAAAACCCAGAGGTGATCAAATACCACCAAAAGAAAGCTCTATTTGTGTGGAAAAAAAGGACAAAGATTTCAAATGGGTACAATGTTGTATGACTGAGTAATTGTCATTCAAATTGTGAGAGCACCGAAAGCTGAAAATTGGTCTGGTCAGGAAGGGGGTTTAAGTGCCCAGTGGTCAAGTGGTTAACATGATTCAGTTGGCGTCCTATCTTCCCTTTGCAGCCTGGGGCATTGGTGTAATCTTTTTTTTATTAACCATAAAATTCAAGTTTATTAGCCACTTCGTTTCGCTGTCACGTCCAAAGACGTGAACAGCGCAAACCTGAGGCGCCGGGTTGACGTCTTTGGACGTGACAGCCTTTCCCCGCTCCCTGCGCGTCCCCGTGAGCAAGCATCGGCGAAAAACTGTGTTGGCCGTGTCCCTTGGACACAGCCAATCACAGATCGTGCTGAATGGCCAATCGCAGAGGCCATTCAGCACTCGATCCCGCTATCCAATGAGAGATGATCTCAATTGTAAACAAATGAGATCATCTCTCATCGCCGGCTTTCTCTCCTCACACACAGCGTGTGAGGAGAGAAAGAGTGACCACGATTACAGTGAGTGTAAAAAAAAGAAGTTTAAAAACAGCGCCAGTGTCTCTGCCAGTGCCACCTGCCAGTGCAAACAGCCTGTGCCACCTGTCCCTGCCATCAGTGCCACCTGCCCCCAGTGCCATCTGCCCCTGCCCCCAGTGCCATCTGCCCCTGCCATCAGTGCCATCTGCCCCTGCCATCAGTGCCATCTGCCCCTGCCATCAGTGCCACCTGCCCCTGCCATCAGTGCCACTTGCCATCTGCCGTAAGTGCCATCTGCCATCAGTGCAATCTGCCGTAAGTGCCATCTGCCATCAGTGCAATCTACCATCAGTGCCACCTGCCAGTGCAATCTACCATCAGTGCCACCTGCCAGTGCCACCTGCCTGTGCCATCTGCCTGTGCCACCTGCCATCAGTGCTATCTGCCCGTGCCACCTGCCCGTGCCACCTGCCCGTGCCATCTGCCATCAGTGCCATCTGTCATCAGTGCCATCTGCCCGTGCCATCTGCCCGTGCCATCGGTGCCATCTGCCATCCGCCCGTGCCAGCTGCCATTAGTGCTACCTGCAATTAGTGTAATTTGCCATCAGTGTCACCTGCCAGTGCAATCTCCCATCAGTGCCACCTGCCAGTGCAATCTACCTTCAGTGCCACCTGCCTGTGTTATCTGCCTGTGCCACCTGCCATCAGTGCTATCTGCCTGTGCCACCTGCCCGTGCCATCTGCCATCAGTGCATCTGTCATCAGTGCCATCTGTCATCAGTGCCATCTGTCATCAGTGCCATCTGCCCGTGCCAGCTGCCATTAGTGCTACCTGCCATTAGTGCTACCTGCCATCTGCCATCAGTCCGTGCCATTTGCCGTCAGTGCCACCTGTCAGTGTCATCAGTGCCAACAATGGCTAAAAGATCCTTTTCGCTCGAGGAGGCATATGAAATTATGGCGGCTGACGAGAGCAACGGGGAGCTCTGCGATTCAGATTCCACTGAAAATTCGGACAATGAATCTGACATCACCTATGAGCCGATAGTCAGCAGTGGAGAAGAGACATCCGAGGAGGAGGAGGAGGAAGAAGAAGAGGAGGAAGAGGAAGAAGAAGAAGAAGAAGAGGAGGAGGGTCCACCCGCCAGAAGAAGGCGTATTGCTAAGGAGGCAGTGCCATCCACCAGCACCGCTGTGCCATCCACGAGTACCGCAATACCTCAGCAAGCAAGGTCACGTACCAGTGGGGTGTCACCTCAGTCCCAAAGGGTTAGGTCCCATGCCAGCCTTCCCTATTCCCTTCAGAACCCCCTGTGGCTTCCTCCTAATTCAGGAGAAGCCAACATTCCCCCTTTCACTGCCCAGCCAGGAGTCCAGGTGGACACAGAAAATGTTGCCCCGATTAATTTTTTTAATTTAATTTTCACCGACAACATGCTTGCCTCAATTGTTACCCAGTGCAATCTTTATGCAGAACAATTTATTTCCAGTAACCCCACATCCTATTATGCCCGTCCCTTCGAGTGGAGAGCCCTAACAGTGGAAGAGTTTAAAATTTTTTTGGGCCTCATATTCTGTATGGGACTAAACCACAAAAACCAGCTACGTGCCTATTGGTCAAACCGCCCCATCTACCACATGCCCATCTTTTCCTCAAAAATGCCCAGGTCCAGATATCAATTGATAATGAGATTCCTACACTACAACGATAATACCCAGTGTCCTCCCCGAAATGACCCAAGTTTTGATAAACTTTATAAAATTCGGCCACTACTTAATTATTTTTCTGAAATTTTCCCCCAGTTGTTTACCCCGGACCAACATATATGTGTAGACGAATCCTTAGTAAAATTTTCTGGCAGGCTGGGCATAAAACAATTCATTCCCAGTAAAAGGGCCCGCTATGGGGTGAAGCTCTATAAATTGTGTGACCGAGCCACGGGGTATACGTATGCCTTCAACGTATACGAAGGAAAGGACAGCCAGCTACACCCCCCTAATTGTCCAGACTACGTAGGAACCAGCGGGAAAATTGTTTGGCAACTCCTGAACCCACTCCTGGAGAAAGGATACCACTTGTATGTGGACAATTTCTACACAAGTTTGCCCCTGTTCCGAAACCTTTACCAAAAAAATACCCCAGCATGCGGCACCGTGCGATCGAACCGGAAGGGCTTTCCTCAAAGTCTTGTCACCAAAAAATTAGAAAAAGGGGAGACGGCGAGTTTACGTACAGAGGAAGTTCTGGCTGTGAAATGGAGGGACAAAAGGGATGTGTTCGTGCTTTCTACCATCCACAACAACACATTCGTTGAGACCAGAACGAGGAATGGGCTAATCCAGAAACCAAAATGTATTCATGACTACAATAAGTTCATGGGGGGTGTCGATTTGAACGACCAGATGCTGAAACCCTACCTTTCCACAAGAAGATCATACCAGTGGTATAAAAAAGTTTCAATTTATTTGTTTAATTTGGCCGCGTACAATACCTACGTAATATATCGGAAATCCACTCCAAGACCCAAACCCTACCTTTTCTACCTGGAGGAAATCACCACTGCCCTTTTATACCCCAGCAACCCACCAGCATACATTCGATCCGATGTGGTTAGCCGACTCAACGAGCGCCACTTTCCAGATAAATTCCCTCCCAGACCATCAGGCCACAAATGCCAAAAAAGATGCAAGGTGTGCTCCAAAGCAGGAGTGAGAAGCGACACCATTTATTTTTGTCCTAAATGCCCTTCCCAACCAGCCCTCTGCGTAGTTGGTTGTTTCGCCCGTTACCATACCTCACTAAATTATTAGTCACTTTCTGCCATTTACCTTCACACCCCTTATACCTCTGCTTATGACCCCGGCTTGTTATTTGACCACGATTCTGCCTACCGATTCTGTTTATACCTCTGCCTGATCTGGAACTGACCCTGGACTGTTATTTGACCACGCTTATGCCTACCGATTCTGTTTATACCTCTGCCTGATCTGGAACTGACCCTGGACTGTTATTTGACCACGATTATGCCTACCGATTCTGTTTATTACCTCTGCCTGATCTGGAACTGACCCTGGACTGTTTGACCATTCTTTTTGCCTGCCTCTTGGACTGATCTTTTACCCTGCCAGTGGTCTAGTGGGATTCATAGCACAGGGGTCTCACATATGTGAGGGGCTCCAGAATTTGTTTTTCTGGATGAAGAAAACAAGTTTTTGTTTTCTCATTCTAGATTAGGGTCTGGTTGCCCGGAGGCTTCAAAGAGATTTGGGTGGGAGAAGCCTCCACCCCTGTCCCCATTCTGTCCTGAACGAGGCCCTACTTCTGCCTGTAGGACCTATGCCATTATGGGACAGTATCCCTGCCTGGACAATTGTGTATGCCGTTGCTGACCAAGTCCCTGCCTGCTGCCTGGACCAGTGCTATCCTGCTGTGTAGAACTGCGCTACTATTACCACAGGTAATCTTTTGTTTACGCTTTGCTCAGCATAATGTATTTTGGGGTGTAATTCTTGGTATGTGCATGCTATGTGTCTCTGTAACACCGGACCGTGTTCCTTGCATGTTTGATCTCTGTATGTGGTCAGGCTGTGTAGAAGTCTAACACATGGGGTATCGTTTTACTCAGGAGGAGTAGCAGAATGTATTTTGGGGTGTAATTTTTGCTATCTAAATGCTATGTGTTGGAAATATCTTAGAAACGCACAACTTTGTGTAAAAAAAATGCGTTTTCATTTTTTTTCCACGTGTTCCAAAAACTTCTGGAAAACAATGAACCTTTCAAAAGACTCATTATGCCTCCTAGATTATACGTTGGGGTGTTAGCTTTCCAAAATGGGGTCATTTTGTGGGTAATTTCATTGTCCTGGTGTTCCAGGGCCTTCAAAAGTGTAATAGGTAGTCAACTAGTTAGATGTGCAATCTATGCTCCTAAAACCCCGGATGGCGCTTCCTGCATGTT
This sequence comes from Rana kukunoris, assembly GCA_029574335.1. Classification (NCBI taxonomy): domain Eukaryota; kingdom Metazoa; phylum Chordata; class Amphibia; order Anura; family Ranidae; genus Rana; species Rana kukunoris. The sequence goes on from CM056049.1 coordinate 653,710,989, forward strand.
GGGCCTCCGTATGTGGCCAGGCAGTGAAAAAGTCTGACACATGGGGTATCGTTTTACTCAGGAGGAGTAGCAGAATGTATTTTGGGGTGTCATTTTTGCTATCTAAATGCTATGTGTTGGAAATATCTTAGAAACGGACAACTTTGTGTAAAAAAAATGCGTTTTCATTTTTTTTCCACGTGTTCCAAAAACTTCTGGAAAACAATGAATCGTTCAAAAGACTCATTATGCCTCATAGATTATACGTTGGGGTGTTAGCTTTCCAAAATGGGGTCATTTTGTGGGTAATTCCATTGTCCTGGTGTTCCAGGGCCTTCAAAATGTAATAGGTAGTCAACTAGTTAGATGTGCAATTTATGCTCCTAAAACCCCAGATGGCGCTTCCTGCATGTTGGGCCTCCGTATGTGGCCAGGCAGTGAAAAAGTCTCACACATGGGGTATCGTTTTACTCAGGAGGAGTAGCAGAATGTATTTTGGGGTGTCATTTTTGCTATCTAAATGCTATGTGTTGGAAATATCTTAGAAACGGACAACTTTGTGTAAAAAAAATGCGTTTTCATTTTTTTTCCACGTGTTCCAAAAACTTCTGGAAAACAATGAACCGTTCAAAAGACTCATTATGCCTCATAGATTATACGTTGGGGTGTTAGCTTTCCAAAATGGGGTCATTTTGTGGGTAATTCCATTGTCCTGGTGTTCCAGGACCTTCAAAAGTGTAATAGGTAGTCAACTAGTTAGATGTGCAATTTATGCTCCTAAAACCCCAGATGGCGCTTCCTGCATGTTGGGCCTCCGTATGTGGCCAGGCAGTGAAAAAGTCTCACACATGGGGTATCGTTTTACTCAGGAGGAGTAGCAGAATGTATTTTGGGGTGTCATTTTTGCTATCTAAATGCTATGTGTTGGAAATATCTTAGAAACGGACAACTTGTGTAAAAAAAATGCGTTTTCATTTTTTTTCCACGTGTTCCAAAAACTTCTGGAAAACAATGAACCGTTCAAAAGACTCATTATGCCTCATAGATTATACGTTGGGGTGTTAGCTTTCCAAAATGGGGTCATTTTGTGGGTAATTCCATTGTCCTGGTGTTCCAGGACCTTCAAAAGTGTAATAGGTAGTCAACTAGTTAGATGTGCAATTTATGCTCCTAAAACCCCAGATGGCGCTTCCTGCATGTTGGGCCTCCGTATGTGGCCAGGCAGTGAAAAAGTCTCACATATGGGGTATCGTTTTACTCAGGAGGAGTAGCAGAATGTATTTTGGGGTGTCATTTGTGGTATGCACATGCCATGTGAGAGAAATAAGCTATTACAATGACAATTTTGAGAACATTTTTAAATAAAAAATAAAAATCTTAATTTTGCAAAGTATTGTGGGAAAAAATTACAACTTCAAATACCTCACCATGCCTCTTAATAAATACCTTGGAATGTTTACTTTCCAAAATGGGGTTATTTGGGGGGAATTTGTACTTTCCTGGCTTGTTGGGGTCTCAAGAAATGAGATAGGTCTTCAGTACATCGGGTGTAATCAGATGTGATAATTTTTTATGATTTGCACTATAGCTTGTAGACTCTAAAATTTTCACACAGACCAAATAATTTCGAAAAATTTTGGGTTATTTTTATCAAAGACATGTAGCAGTATAAATTGTGGCCAAAATTTATGAAGAAAAATTAATAATTTGCAAAATTTTATCACAGAAACTAAGAAAAAAACATTTTTTTTCAAAATTTTCGGTCTTTTTTTATTAATAGCGCAAAAAATAAAAAACCCAGAGATGATCAAATACCACCAAAAGAAAGCTCTATTTGTGGGAAGAAAAGGACAAAAAAATCATTTAGGTGCAGTGTTGCATGACTGAGTAATTATTATTCAAAGTGTGAGAGTGCTGAAAGCTGAAAATTGCTCTGGGCAGGAAGGGTGTTTAAGTGCCCAGTAAGCAAGTGGTTAAGGTGTAAAAGAGGTATACAAACATAAAAAGCAATGGAATAACATCGACCAATATTGAACCAGGGTTTCACATGTGTGCATTGTAACATTTAGACCGCCCGTTCAGTTCGTACCGGACCTCGTATACACGGGCACAACATTACCCCAAAAAAAAAAAAAAAAAAGGAGAAAAGCCGGAAACTGAGATGGGAGACCAAGGAAAATCAATACAGCCTTTTCTGAGTTATGCATTTATAACAACGTAATATCGTCCTCCCCTCACTCCCCGAATTTAGTGTTCTCCCCCCGAAATCATCACATACCGCCTAAATACTTTGTCTTGTATGGACTCAGACCGTGCGAGTTTCCTCGTCTTCCAGCCACCTATCCCATACACTGAGTCGCCCCCTATGGACATAGATCATCCTCCTATATGGAAGGGTGGCGTTCACCTCCCTTTTCCAGTCCCTTAATGTTGGGGCCCTTGCCTGCATCCAGGCCTTGGCCAACACCTTTCTTGCCAGAAATAATGTTTCATAAATAAAGATAGCCTGATACTTGTCTACCTCTACATCTGGCAGTAATCCCAGAAAGCATAACTTTGGGTCCTTGCCTACCGGAGATCCCATGTTGTCATGGAGGAATCGCGTCACCTGCAGCCAATAGGCCTGCAAGTCCAGGCAGTGCCACAACAGATGATAAAACGACCCTGCAGTTGCGTCACACATGGGGCATGCAGAGTTTCTTGTGGGTTGGAACTTTGCCAGTCTCAGGGGTGTAAGGTATGCCCAGTGAATTATATACAATTCATGGGTGTCCGCTCCATAGGGCAAGGGGGGTTGTTTGCCCCCCTGGAATTGCCAGGGAGAGGCAGGAGCAGGGCCGAACTGGCCCTGGGGCCAATTTAATCGGTGACTGCAGCGCTTCCCTCCCCTCTAGTTGTCTCTTATTTAGAGTGCCTGTCCCTCTTCTGGAATCAAATCCATTTGTCCCTCATTCCAAAAGGTTCCTCTTTTAGACCTGAAATAAATATACTGTCAATATAGTGTAGTGTTTTAGTCAAGAGGTGCTGTGTAATGTAAAGGGGTACAGTGATGCAGGGTGCTGTGTAATGTAAAGGGGTCCAGTGGTGCAGGGTGCTGTGTAATGTAAAGGGGTCCAGTGGTGCAGAGTGCTGTGTAATGTAAAGGGGGCCAGTGATGCAGGGTACTGTGTAATGTAAAGGGGTCCAGAGCTGTGGGGTGCTGTGTAATGTAAAGGGGTCCAGAGCTGTGGGGTGCTGTGTAATGTAAAGGGGTCCAGAGCTGTGGGGTGCTGTGTAATGTAAAGGGGTCCAGAAGCGCAGTTGTGGAGAGGGGGTACACAGTAGTGACAAATATTGAAAGATGCAAGGGGCACGGTGTTTTTACATTTTAACGTGGGGGGGGGCGCTTTTAACCCCCGCTAGCGGTCGAAGAAGGGGTAAAATTCGACTGTGTATCACCACTGCCGAAGTGCCCTCCTCTGAAAAAAATTCAGCGGATGCCCATGATACAATTGTGCTGATCTATCCGAGAGTTTGGGGGATGACAATTTGACTCCCTCTAGAATCTCTCCCCAGTCAGTGTCGTCTATATGTCGTATGTCCTGTTCCCATTTCACCTTAGCCACCTGAGACACCCTACCTACCCTATGCTGTTGGATAATATAATATAGATTAGATGTAAGCTTGGCTAAGTCTGCTCCAAAAATAACACCTAGCACCTGCGAGCCCCTTAGGTCAGCTGTGATCAAGTCCAACTGTGTTCTGATCGCATGTCGAAGTTGCAAATATCTGAATAGGAATTGTGGTGGGAGGGAGAACTCCTCCCTGAAACTCGAGAAGGGCTTAGGGCTGGAGTCAGTCAGTACCTGAGACAAAAATAGTATCCCATATGCCGCCCAGAGCCCCGGGTCCGGCACCGTACCCAACTCAGGCAGACATCCATTGTTCCACAGCGGGGTATGGGAGTGTAGGTGTGTTCTATCCTGTTTCTTGAGGGCTATATCCCATGCATTGGTGTAATCTTGCAGGGATCCAGAGGGGGTTAGGAACCAGAAAGCGCAAAACGAAAAGCAGCTGGTCGTGACTTCACAGGAACAGAAAATGGGATTATTCACAGTGGCAAGGAATGGTAATGCATTTTGAAGCTACATCTTCTTCATCTGACCATTATTGGCTGACAAACCTGGCAGTCTTAAAGTGGTTGTAAACCCGTCCAGGAAGTTACACCTACAGGCAGGGCCGTCTTAATAGCATCATGGGCCCGTGGGCAAAGTAATGCTCTGGGGCCCCTACAATGGAGACAGTGCAGGTAAACAGAAATCAAGAAGGTAGGAGGTAGGGGATATCTGGGGTGTAGAGGGGTCAGAGTGCTGGGAGGATATCTAGGGTGTAGAGGGGTCAGAGTGCTGAGGCGATATCTGGAGTGTAGAGGGGTCAGAGTGCTGGGAGGTATCTGGGGTGTAGAGGGGTCAGAGTGCTGGGGGGATATCTGGGGTGTAGAGGGGTCAGAGTGCCGGGGGGATATCTAGAGTGTAGAGGGGTCAGAGTGCTGGGGAGATATCTAGGGTATAGAGGGGTCAGAGTGCTGGGGGATATCTGGGATGTAGAGGGGCAGCCCGGGCTCAAGGACCAGCTGCTTTGGGTAAACTACACGGTTTAGGAGATATTTTCCAAAAGGTATACACCGTTGTCTACGGCGCATGATGAGGATGGCTTCGGGGGCTTCGATCTAAGGTAAATAATGCATAATGAGCTAGTATGCAAGTCATACTAGCTCATTATGGCTTTGTCTTGCAGGTGTTTTTTTTTTTTTTTTTTACAGGGTTTACAACCACTTTAAATACAGCTAGCTGCCATAACCCCCGGTATTCTCTTCAAGAGCGGGCGGTCCGCTTTCCAATAAAAGTGGTCTCTGCCATGGATTCAACGCAAGATCACTTTTATCAGCGGCTGGGAGGGGCCTCCCTCCCGCCACTCTCCGGTGCCCTCTGCCACTTACTGGAGCTGTCAGTATCGGCGGAGGCAATCGGATCCTTTCAGGTCAGTGGCATGTCCTCCACCCATCTCCATACCATTGCAGGGCGGAAGCGGCGTTAAAACATCACTTCCGCCAATAGCTCTTAAAATACATTTAAATTTTTTTTTTAAATGACATTCCATTTTTTTATTGCATTTTTAGTGTAAATATGAGATCTGAAGCCTTTTTGACCCCAGATCTGATATTTAAGAGGTCCTGTCATGCTTTTTTTTTTATACAGAGTATATAAGAAAACAGAATATATGAACATTTTTAAGCACGTTCAGGGTAAAAGAACAGTAAATGGAGGGGTCATCAAGGAAAAGCAAAGGGGAGGGTATAAACTTAGAAGTACATAGAGTAGATGACATAGTCCAATCAAAAAAAAGGGGGGGATGGGGGGGTCCTGGTAAAGAAAGGACATTTTCTCAAAGTTCAGTCTCTACGTGGGAGTGAGAGTGTGCAACATGAAAGGATTCCATAGGTGATAGAAGCGATTTTTACTCCATTCGTGGGTCAGGTCCGTGTTGAGCTTGTCCTTGTATAAAAGCCGCAATAGTTCCTTTTTGACTTGAGAGGTAGTAGGGCAGTCGGTAGAAATTCACTTCTGGAGGATGGCTCTCCTGGCGAGCAAAAGGCAGATCAGGATCCAATTCCTGCTCGGGGGTGTGGTAGGGGACGTCCAGGGGAGCAATTGGGGGTCCCAGTAGCCGAAAATAAGTAGTAGCGGGTCCTTGGGTATGCGCAACAGGGTGACGTCGAATATGTATTGGATGACTTGATCCCAGAATCTGGCTATAAGGGAGCATGACCAGAACCTGTGAGCTAGGTTAGGTTTGGGTTGTTGACAGAGGGGGCATTCAGGGGTGGCATGGGCTCGGCTGAAGGGAATGTGGGCCCGGTGAACAATTTTAATCTGCGTCTCTCTCCAGATCTCGTTGGGAACGAGTTTATGGACAGTGGTAAGGCCGTGAAGGAGCTTTCCCACCAGATCAGGGTCGGGGAAGTCTTTCGACCAATTGGCAGCTGACGTTGATGCCAGGGGGGGTGTTGTGCAGGAGGAGGGGAAGGTAAATGTCCGATACCTTGTACGAGTCCCGGGAGACAAGGGTGTCAGTGAAGGAGCTCTGGAACCTTTTACTGTCATCCCGACAGGTAGATTTCAGAAAACGGATGCATTGATTATACTGGAATGCGTGTGAGGGAGGGAGAGAGAACCTGTCTGCCAGGGCTCTAAAGCCCATGGGTCGGCCTGAAATGGGGTCACACAAGGAATAAAAATTGTTGATACCCCTATCCCGCCAGACGAGGTAAGGCTGGTTTTCCAGGCCAGGTTGAAAGCTTGGGTTGCCCAAGATTGGAAGGTACCGTGAGATAGAGGATGGGTTATTGAGGGATTTCCTGACCTCTCTCCAGGCAATGACCATATCCCGGAGAAGGAGATTGTGTTGGAGGGGGGGGGACCGATTTCCAGTGGCAATTGGAGAAGGGCCGTTAGGGAGAAGGGGCGGACCATCGCTGATTCCAAGGGATAGTTCGAGCATCTGGAGGACTGGGTGATCCAATCCAGACTCGTTCTCAAAAGACATGCCAAGTTATAAAGCCTGATGTTAGGTAGGGTAATGCCCCCCTCGTGTCTGGGAAGATGCAGTTTGGCAAATGCTATGCGCGCACGTTTGCCACGCCAGAGGAACTTGGAAATGGCCGAGTTTAGGGATTTGATGTCTTTGTGGCGAAGAAGTAGTGGGATGGTTTGTAGTGGGTACAGTAGGCGTGCAAAGCTGACCATCTTTACCAGGTGGCATCTTCCCAGCACCGAGAGAGGCAGGTCCATCCAGTTTCCCAGTTCTTGGGATATTTTGGTAAACAGGGGGGGATAGTTGAGATGATATAGGAAGGAGTGCAATTTACATATTTTTATTTCCAGGTAGGTGATATGGGACTTCGAAACAGTGAACAGCGAGTTCTGGGACCAAGAGGGGATAGATAGGGAACCTATTGGGAGGATTTCACTTTTGTTATAATTAATACGAAGCCCAGAGCATTGCCTGAATTCGTCAAAAGTGGCCTTGATCGTGGACATGTCAAGTGAAGGGCTGGATGTGAAAATGAGGACGTCGTCGGCGAACAGTGACGTGCGAAGGTCGTGGTCTCCAACCTGTATGCCATGGAGGGGGCAATCTGGGTAAGGTGGCGGGATAGGGGTTCAAGCGCTATGTTGAAAAGGAGCGGGGAAAGCCGGCAACCTTGCCTCGTGCCTTTGTGCAACCTGAATTACTCAGAGAGGAGGCCCGCGGCAACTAATCTCGCGGCCGGGGCAGTGTACATGGACTCTACGAGGTACGTGAAGGGGCCAGAGAAGCCCATTTTAGACATGACCATGGAGAGCCATTCGAAACTGACGTTGTCGAAGGCCTTCTCCGCGTCTAATGTGATGATGGCATGGTCTCCTGTCGGGTCATTTTTTGCATGTTCGAGAGCTAGTATTACCTTCCTGATATTCATGGTGGCCGTCCTGCCCTTCACAAAGCCCGATTGTGCGGGGTGGATCAGGGAGGGAATAATGGATGCCAAACTAGTGGCCGCTATCTTGGAAAGGATCTTAACATCAAGGTTTAAAAGTGAAATGGGCCTATAAGGCCTCGTACACACCATCGGACTTATCCGATGAAAACGGTCCGCGGACCATTTCCATCGGATATGTCCGATCGGGAGTTTGATCCGATGGCGTGTACACACCATCGGATCAAATTCCCCGCCGCCGGACGGCACGGTGACGTGGCGGTGACGCGGCGGTGACGTTGACGCCGCCACGTCACCGCTACGTCACCGCACCAGGAAGTAAAACACTTCCGCGCATGTGCTGAATACATTCGGCGGCGGCGCGGCGGCGGTGCGGGACGACATGTCTGCTGGTAAGTGTACTAGCTTTGAAATCTATCCGGTGGGGATCTGTCCGCCCGACATGTCTGCTGGTTAGTACACTTACCAGCAGACATGTCGTCCCCCACCGCCGCCGCGCCGCTGCCGAATGGATTCGGCGCATGCGCGGAAGAGTTTTACTTCCTGGTGCGGTGACGTGGCGGTGACGCGGCGGCGTCAACGTCACCGCCACGTCACCGCGCCGTCCGGCGGCGGGGAATTTGATCCGATGGTGTGTACACGCCATCGGATCAAACTCCCGATCGGACATATCCGATGGAAATGGTCCGCGGACCGTTTTCATCGGATATGTCCGATCGTGTGTATGGGGCCTAAGAGTCAGGTTCTAAGGGGTCCTTGCCTTTTTTCTCCAAGAGTTTTATGATGGCCTGGTTGCCTGTGGGTAGGTAAGTTCCGCCTGACCATATATGCTGGTAGACGTCGTGGAGGGCGGGGGACCTGTCATGCTTTTTGTTTATTACAAGGGATATTTACATCCCTTGTAATAGAAATATTTTTTTATTTTTTTTCTAAAGAACAGTGTAAAAAAATAAAATAAAAGGTAAAATAAATAAGAAAAAATAAATTTAATGTGCCCCGTCCCACCAAGTTTGCGTGCAGAAGCGTGAGCAGCGCCCGCATAGGAAAACAGTGTTCAATGGACACATGTGAGGTATCGCCATGATCGTTAAAGCGAGAGCATAAATGACATGTTGAATATCAATTTACTTGGCATAAAATTATTTTTCATAATATGAAAAAATTGGGCTAACTTTACTGTTGTCTTATTTTCTAATTAAAAAAGTATATTTAAAAAAAAAATGAACTTTTAAGACCGCTGTGCGAATACGGTGTGACAGAAAGTATTGCAACGATCACCATTTTATTCTCTAGGGTGTTCAAAAAAAATATACATATAGGCCCAGATTCACATAGCACTTACGCCGACGTATCTCGAGATACGCCATTGTAAGTACAAATGTGCGCTGTCGTATCAATGCGCCGATTCCCTAAGCTAGATACGTAGAAAAATAAGGCTTCAACCGCCCGACAGACCTTGCCTATGCCAGCGTATCGTGGGCGCAGAGTTACGCTGGACGCATCTGGCGTTCCCATTTTAAATATGCAAATGAGTAAGATACGCCGATTCACGAACGTACTTGCACCGGCACATGTTTTAAGCGATTTGCGTAAGGGTTACGCCCGGCGTAAAATTAGTCCTCATATAGGAGGTGCAACCCATGCAAAGGTATGGACCAGGGAACGGACGCCGTCAAATTTTTTGTTGTGTACGCTGTTTACGTAGTACGTGAATAAGGCTGGGCGTAGGTTACGTTCACGCCATAGGCAGTAATTTTGACGTGACTTTGAGCATGAGCACTGGGATGCGTCCAAGATACGACGCATGCGCCGTTCGTTTTTAGTACTTGTTTGAAGCTCAGCCCATCATTTGCATGGGGTCACGCTTCATTTAAATGTAACAAGCCTACTTCCAGCCCACTTCCACCTACTTTGACTTACGACGGCTTACGCCCACGACTATACACTACGCCGGCGTAACGTTGGGAGCTTGCTTGCCTCTCAACGTTGCGCCGGCATAGCGTAAAGAAGATATGCTACGCCCGCATAAAGATGCGCCGATGTATGTGAATCTACCCCATAATGTTTGGGGGTTCTAAGTAATTTTCTAGCAAAAAAAATAAAAAATTTAACTTGGAAACACCAAATCTCAGAAATAGGTTCGGTCTTTAAGTGGTTAAATCTGTGTATTTGATTGAAGGGCCGGCCAGCCCATCAGATCTCTCTGTTTCTACTTCCTCTGTATTTAAGACTGACAGGTTTGTCAGCCAATCATAGTCTAATGAAGCTATATCTTCGAAATACATTACCATTCCTTGCCACTGTGAATGATCACATTTCCTGTTCCTGTGAAGTCACGACCAGCAGCTTTTTGTTTCCTGCTTCCTGGTTCCCAGCCTCCTCTGGATCCCTGTAAGATCACAGCAGTGCCCCAGCCTGCAAAGGGAAAACAGGATGCCAAATAGGACGTTTATGTACAGTATACCTATATTCAGGGTCGCTGATAGGCCAGTACAACTGGCAATCTGAACAGAGTCGGAATCGATGCAGAATAAAAAATATAAAAATATTCCTCCAGCCAGCACCATATGACCCATCACAAACCGATCCAAGCAGAGCCCAGCGCTTTTTCTATTTTTTTGCTCCTTTTTACTGATGTTCTTGTGTGTGGGACTGGGACTCGAGAGGGAGGGACTACTTCTTCTGTTTTTGGTGCATGTCTCTTCCGTGCCCACTCCTCATGCTGGCCCAAGTTCCATCCTGCATATTTCCCTTCCTGGCAGAGAGATTCCTCTCCCTCCGCTCATGGCACTCTGCTCTGTTCTCCACTTGGCATGAGACAGAGAGGCAAAGGCAATGGCATAAGAAGGAAGCAGCTGAGCTGACATCTGAAAGTGTTTGTTACTGACACACTCCAGGCAGCAGCAGGAGAGAGGAAGTGGCTCATGGGGCACACAGGTGTGTGCTTTCTTGGGGGGGGGTGATTCAAGATCTACTCTCACTGTATCTGTCTGCAGCAGCATCTATACATTATGGCATTGGTGGCATGAGTGGCATTGTCTGCAGCACGTTATGTAATTGGCGGCATGTGTGGCACTGGCTCTGCAGGCAGCACATGCCACTCCTGCCACCAATGCCATAATGTGCTGCAGACAATGCATCTTATGCTGCCAATGCCATAATGTGCTGCAGACAGTGCAACCCATGCGGCCAATGCCATAACACATGTGCTGCCAGCACAGACAGTGCCACCCATGCGGTCAATGGCATTGTCCGCATGGGTGGCACTGTCTACAGCACATTATGGCATTGGCGGCATGGGTGGCACTGTCTGCAGTACATTATGGCATTGGCATGTTCCACTGTCAAGTATTCATAACAACTTGATAAAAAAATCTTGTTTATTAACGCAGCCTTTGACACGGTAGACCACAAAACTTTTACTGACTTGGCTGGCTGAGATAGCCAGAGTCACAGAAGGTGATGTACCATGGTTTTCCTCTTTTTTTTTTCGAAAACCGTTCACAAACAGTGAAATTGGGACCTTTCACTTCTGGAAAACGCACGGTGTCATGTGGAGTCCCTCAAGGATCACCGGTGCTCTTCAACATCTATCTTCGCCCACTTTTTGAAATCATCAGTAGCCAACAACTACTTTATCACTCATATGCAGACGACACGCAACTATATTTTCGCATCTGCAATAAAAAGGATCATCATCTCAGTTTAGAGAATTGTCTCTCTTTGATAGAAAACTGGATGACTAAGAATTATGTCAAACTCAACAATTCCAAAACAGAACTTCTTCTGTTTCATGCAACAACCTGGACTCCTCCGCTTATTTTTGGCCAGTTCATCACCCCTAGCTCCAAAGTCAAAAGTCTCGGGGTCATCTTTGACACCTACATGACTATGGACGCACAAATAGGGTCAGTAGTCAGCGGATCTCACCATCTGCTGCGCCTACTACGCAGACTTATTCCATTTATTCCCAAAGAAGACGTAGCAGTCGTGGTGGGAACAATTATGAACTCCAGACTGGACTATGCAAATGCCCTTTACCTCGGACTCCCTAAGTACCAAATCACTCGTCTGCAAACCGTTCAAAATACGGCCGCCAGACTTGTGACTGGGAAAAAACCCTGGGAATCTATCTCACCTTCACTAAGATCCCTTCATTGGTTGCCAGTAAAAGACAGAATTGCTTTTAAAGCACTCTGTCTGATCCATAAGTGCATCCATGGAAAGGCCCCGCAATATCTTTGCGAAAAAATAGAAGCCCACAATTCCAATCGCGTTCTGCGATCCACCGACCAAAATTTGGTCAAGGTACCCAAAGCAAGATACAAATCCAAAGGAGAAAGAATGTTTGCTTTCCAAGGTCCCAGACTATGGAACGCTTTACCAACCAGAATTCGTTTGGAGGAAAACCACCTGACCTTCAGAGGACAGATTAAAACTCTGCTCTTCTGATGTCAAGAGAGAGAAAAACAACGAGCGCCCAGAAGCGATTCAGTTCGCATGTGCCGCGCTATATAAGTTTTTCATTCATTCAACAAGGAACATACATTCCACAATAATAATTATGCTACATTTATGCTGTTCTGTAAATTGGCTCTGGCATTGTTCCTGTTTCTTCCTGCTGGAGGCTGCCATTTTGCCAAAGCCCAGAGCCCCTAAATAGAAATAAATCCAACTAAACCTATTGGTTTAATGGTTTCAAAAAAGTTGCTTCTTGGAATGCTGGGATTGCTGTCACATTTGCTTGTTTCCTCAATCAAACTGTCAAACCGTCAAATGGCTGGTGTCATAACTGAACACATGTGCAGCACCATGGCAGTTGCAGATTAAACAGAAGCAGCTTCATTGGCAAAGCAACTGGTTCACTTTAGTTTATCACTCTCTAGACCATCTCTTGACCATCTCTCTGTTCAGCTGCAGAGAATGAAGGGTAATCCTGTGTAAGCTATGAAACTCTGGAATTGTAGCTTACTCAGGGCTATGATCTCCTGTATGGTAGCACTGTTTGAACTGTTTGAACTTCCTCCATACCCAGACTAAAGAAAAGCTCAGTTAAAGCTGGGGAGAAATGGAGGATTTGGAAAAACCCTCCTCCACATAGGCAAGGCACAGATTTGATTTGAAATGGAACTAAAGTCTACAAATGCTTAACCCTCCCACTTGCTCTCTGCCAACGCTGACATTTTCTTCTTGGCCTATTCTGGATGCCGGGTCTTTAGCCGGTGGGAAATTACATAATGTCCACACAGGAGTTTATTCATTTCAACACTATATTGTTCCAAGAATATGTGCAGCAAAGTGTACACTAATCAGCCTATAATATCAGCCATAACCTCACCATGACCATCACTCCACTAGTCCCCTACAAGTATGCTGTGGTATCAGGCACCAAGCTGCCATTTGCAAATCCTTTAGATCCTGTTGCGTAAAAGGTAGGACCTCCATGAAACTGACTTATTGTTCGAACATATGCCACAGACTCCAGATTAATTTCTACACCTCAAACATGTTCTGTTTCTCAAACCATTCTTAATTTGTCAGACCAGGCCACTTTCTTCTGTTCTACCGTAGTCCAGTTCTGATGTTCACTTGCTTATTGCTTTTGGCTGAGGATACTGGTCAGAATGGACACCTAGGTTGGTCTGCAGCCCCATATGTATACTGCATACTGCAATGCACTGTGTGTTCTGATGGCTGTGGGCATCCATTTTTCAAAAGTCGCCGCTTACTCCTGGTCTTGGTTGGTTCCGTGATAGTCAGTGTACCTGTCGGGTCGCGGGCGTCCATTTTTCAAAAGTTACGGCTTCCTCCTGGTCCGTGATAGGCGTTTAACACTGTGTTCCGCTACTGCTTATCAAGGAGGTCCTCTCATCCTCAGATTCAGTCTCCCAGTAGACACTGTGTTCAGTGTTCCACCAGTCAGGGACCTTCTTTCATCCTCGGACAAGAGGATGTCCATGATAGGCAGAACACTGAACACAGTGTCTACTGGAAAAGTCAGAGGATGAGAGGACCTCCGTGATAGGCGGTAGCAGAACACAGTGTCAAACGCCTATCACGGACCAGGAGGAAGCCGCGACTTTTGAAAAATGGACGCCTGCAACCCAACAGGTACACTGACTCGAGTATAAGCCAAAGGGGGCTATTTTCAAGGGGTGAAAAACTTGGCTTATACTCGAGTATATACAGTAATCATTTAATTTAAACTGTAGTGCCATATAGCTAGCAATACTTAAGAATATCCATTTTGACTTGTTTAACCACTTGCTGACGGCCGTACGACTTTTTACGGCCGCAGCACAGCCCTGAATCACTAAAAGGCCATGTTTTTACGGCCGTCCCTTTCCTCGTTCCCAGCGAGCGATCCCGAGCGGTAAATAGCCAATCACAGCGGCTATTTACAGTGCGATCTGTGCGGCCAATGGGAGATGATCTCATATGTAAACATATGAGATCATCTCTTATTGCCGACTCTCCGCTCCTCATACAGACAGCGCGCGTGTGAGGAGGGAGAGAGAACTGTAAGAGCGACTTGAAAAAAAAAAAGTTACAAATCAGTGCCCCAGGACCACCTGTGCCCCCTAGTACCAAAGTGCCCACCAGTACCACAGTGCCCACCAGTACCACAGTGCCCACCAGTACCAAAGTGCCCACCAGTACCACCATGTGCCCACCAGTACCACTGTGTGCCCACCAGTACCACTGTGCCCACCAGTACCACCATGCCCACCAGTACCACCGTGCCCACCGTGCACCCACCAGTACCACCGTGCCCACCTGTGCCCGCCAGTACCACCATGCCCACCAGTACCAATGTGCCCACCAGTACCACCGTGCCCACCAGTACCACCGTGCCCACCATGCACCCACCAGTACCACCATGCCCACATGAGCCCACCAGTACCACCATGCCCACCAGTACCACCGTGCCCACCAGTACCACCGTGCCCACCTGTGCCACCAGAACCACCTGTGCCACCAGAACCACCTTTGCCCAGTGCCCATCTGCCACCTCAGTGCACATCTGCAATCAGTGCCCACATGTGCCACCTCAGTGCCCACCTGTGCCACCTCATCAGTGCCCACCTGTGCCATCTCATCAGTGCCCATCTGTGCCGCAGTCAATCAGTGCACATCAGTACCCATCTCAGTGCCATCTGTGCCGCCTAATTAGTGCCATCTGTGCCGCCTCATTAGTGCCATCTGTGCCGGTTCATTAGTGCCATCTGTGCTGCCTCATTAGTGCCAACCTGTGACGCCTCATCAGTGCCCACCTGTGTCCACCAGTACACAGGCCTCATCGGTTCACATCAGTACCCATCTCATCAGTACCCGCCTCAGTGCCATCTCTGCCACCTCAGTACCAGCTGTGCCGCCTCAGTGCCATCTGTGGGCATTTGTACTTTCCTGGCTTGTTAGGGTCTCAAGAAATGAGAGAGGCCTTCAGTACATCAGGTGTGATCATATGTGATAATTTTTTATGATTTGCACTATAGCTTGTAGACTCACAAACTTTCACACAGACCAAATAATTTCCAAAAACTTTGGGTTATTTTTATCAAAGACATGTAGCAGTATGAATTGTGGCCAAAATTTATGAAGAAAATTTCATAATTTGCTAAATTTTATCACAGAAACTAAGAAAAACATTTTTTTTCCCAAACTTTTGGTCTTTTTTCATTAATAGCGCAAACAATAAAAACCGCAGAGGTGATCAAATACCACCAAAAGAAAGCTCTATTTGTATGAGAGCACTGAAAACTGAAAATTGGTCTGGTCAGGAGGGTGTTTAAGTGCCCAGTATGGAAGTAGTTAAAAAATGTTGAAGACGAGTATGTGTTATTGTGACTAGCTAGCTGTTAAGTGAATGCAGGACTGTATTAATGAGAGGGCACACCTGGGCACTGCACAGGGACCCCAGCTTCATGGGGGGCCCCTGTACTTTCCACAAAGCAGCTGGTCCTTGAGCCCATGCTTCCCCGAAATTGGGTGCCCCATGATGACACTGAGAATGATGGATACACAGGGGAGGCTGGCTGGCAGCGGTGCACCATAGAGAACGATACCTATTATTTCACAGCCAGCATGGAGGGGCACAGCCGGAGCGCCAGTGATGCTCTGACCCTGCCCCATGGAGCTTGAATGCTTGCGACTCGAAGGCCGTTGGATAGGAGATGGAGTCGGAGCTGCTGAGTCGGCAGCAATGAAAACCCACCTG
Organism: Rana kukunoris; assembly: GCA_029574335.1. Taxonomy (NCBI): domain Eukaryota; kingdom Metazoa; phylum Chordata; class Amphibia; order Anura; family Ranidae; genus Rana; species Rana kukunoris. The sequence goes on from CM056049.1 coordinate 653,726,705, forward strand.
CGGAAGTAGCATTGTGGATGGTGTCATGGTGAGCCCAGCTGTCCAGCACTGTTTGCACTGAAAGGATTGGAATGCCCGGAGGGATGCTCCCTCCTCCGCCCCTCCTTCTGCCTGCTTGATTGGTGAGTGCAGTGCTGGAGGTGGGCACAGAGCCTAAAGTTTACATGCACTGTATCTACACTGGAAAAGGGTGTACTACGTGGATGGAATAATTGGTACAGGGGAATATCAAGGGTGTATGGGGGAAAACAATGCTTAGGAGGGGGGGGGTCTGGGGTGTATAGGGGGTAGCAATGCTTGTGGTAGCTTGGGTGGCTATAGTGCTAGAGGTATCAGGGATGTAGAGAGGCCACAGTGTAGGGGGTATCAGGGATGTAGTGGGGTCACAATACAAGGGGTATCTTATGGTATATGGTTACAGTGCTGGGGGGGATATCTAGGGTGTAGAGGGGTCAGAGTGCTGGGGGATATCTGGGGTGTAGAGGGGTCAGAGTGCTGGGGGTATATCTGGGGTGTAGAGGGGTCAGAGTGCTGGGGGTATATCTGGAGTGTAGAGGGGTCAGAGTACTGGGGGGGATATCTGGGGTGTAAAGGGGTCATAGAGCTGTGGGGATATCTGGGGTTTAGAGGGATCAGAGTGCTGGGGGGATATCTGGGGTGTAGAGGGGTCAGAGTGCTGGGGGGATTTCTAGGGCGCAGAGGGGCCATAGTGCTGGGGAGGCATCATTCTAGCAGATATATTATATGCACAGGACAGCTTTGTTACTTTATGTATGTAGTATTTTCTCACTGTTTCTTTGCTGTATAGAATGATTGTTCATGTAGTTAATGCGGAGCTCCACCCAAAATGGGGAAGCTCCGCTTATCTGCCTCCTACCTACTTGATGTCTGTTTACCTGCACTGTCTCCATTGTAGGGGGCCCCAGAGCATTACTTTGTCCAGGGGCCCATGATGCTATTAAGACAGCCCTTAGTGAATGTGAAGTTATCCTTTAACCACTTGCGACCCCGCATATCGTCAATTGACGGCAGCTTAGGGGATCTGAATATCCAAGCTGCCGTCAATTAACGGCATCGCTTTCTCCGGCCACTGGGGGGCACGCGCGCGCCGATGGCACATTTAACCCCTTCCTCACCCCCTAGTGTTAACCCCTTCACTGCCAGTCACATTTATACAGTAATTAGTGCGTTTTTATAGCACTGATCGCTGTATAAATGTGAATGGTCCCAAAAATGTGTCAAAACTGTCCGATGTGTCCGTCGCAATATCGCAGTCCTGACAAAATTCGCAGATCGCCGTATTACTAGTGAAAAAAAAAAAAATGTCAGAATTCTTTCCCTTATTTCCTAGCCACTATAACCTTTGCGCAAACCAATTACTATACAGTACGCTTAATGCGATTGTTTTTTTTACCAAAAATATGTAGAATACATATCGGCCTAAACTGAGAAAAAAAAAAAAAATTTTTAAAAAAAATTGGATTTTTATTATAGCAAAAATTAAAAAATATTCTGTGTTTCTTTTTCAAAATTGTCGCCCTTTTTTGTTTATAGCGCAAAAAAAAAAAACGCAGAGGCGATCAAATACCACCAAAAGAAAGCTCTATTTGTGGGGGAAAAAAAGGACGTCAATTTTGTTTGTAAGGCACGTTGCACGACCGCGCAATTTTAATTTAAAACGACGCAGTGCTGAAAGCTGAAATTTCGCTTGGGCAGGAAGGGGGTATATGTGCCCAGTAAGCAAGTGGTTAAAGGAAGCTACTTTTAAAATTTTTGCAAATTCCTGGCTGCCATTTTAGCTTCTTGTGTCAATATTTTGTGCCGCCTTGCCTGGAATCAGCATGCATAAGGATGTCTGACTTTTTTCTGAGTACAGATAGCCGTATTTATTCATTGTCAGTGACCCAAACCTTATTGAACACATTAGTCAGTGTACTAGCCCAACAACTAGCAGTTTCAGAAGGGAACCTGTATGTCAGGAAAGGTTTGCTTTAAAGTTACCAGCCAGTTCACCCAAAATAATTAGACAGAGAGTTAAAGGCTGAGTCAACCCCTGTATTGTTATATATCATGAACTCTACAACAATGAGGCCTTGTACACACGAGCATGGGCGTCCGCTCCATAGGGCAAGGGAGGGCCCTTGCCCCCCCCCTAGAAACCAGTGCCATGATTCTATCTGAGCAGGAAGCAAGGCGGCGCCCAGTGAAGGAGGCGCTCGTGAGGTGAGTGACTGGGAAAAAAGCAGTGTTGCCAATGCCAACCGCGGCCGACTGTATTTATTGGAAGTTTCTGGAGCGGCCCAATCCGATCCTGTATTTGGCCAGCGGGCGGGGCTGCCCAGCCACGAGGGCGGACTTCACAGAGGCTGAGCTGGCGGTGCACAACTACTGGTGGAAAGCTGAGTGATGTCATCTCATGGCGCGCCAGAATTGAAAATCAGTCACCAGGAGCAGGAGTAAGCTAGCTGTGCAGGCGGATCAGAGGAGCCCTCGTAGTGGTCTGATTTTTTTCTGATGATCCAGAGAGAGTCAGGGACAGTGTTACAGCCCAGTTATCCACAGCACAAATGGACCAGCCCAGGGCAGGCACACCTTAAGGTACTAAATAGAGGAGGTTATGTAGGCAGGAGGGATGGATCACAGAGGCAGGAGAGATGGATCAAAGAGGCAGGAGAGATGGATCACAGAGGCAGGAGAGATGGATCACAGAGGAAGGAGGGATGGATCACAGAGGCAGGAGGGATGGATCACAGAGGCAGGAGGGATGGATCACAGAGGAAGGAGGGATGGATCACAGAGGAAGGAGGGATGGATCACAGAGGAAGGAGGGATGGATCACGGAGGAAGGAGGGACGGTGTGATGGTGACAGGAGGGATGGCCCATGGAAGTGGGATGGACGGTGTAATGGTGGCAGGGGGGATGGATCATGGAGGGATGGTGTGATGGTGACAGGAGGGATGGATCATGGCGGAAGGAGGGTTGGTGTGATGGTGACAGGAGGGATGGATCATGGAGGAAGGAGGGATGGATCATAGAGGGATGGTGTGATGGTGACAGGAGGGATGGATCATGGAGGAAGGAGGGATGGTGTGATGGTGACAGGAGGGATGGATCATGGAGGCAGGAGGGATGTGTGATGGTGACAGGAGGGATGGATCATGGAGGCAGGAGGGATGGTGTGATGGTGACAGGAGGGATGGCCCATGGAAGTGGGATGGACGGTGTAATGGTGGCAGGGGGGATGGATCATGGAGGGATGGTGTGATGGTGACAGGAGGGATGGATCATGGCGGAAGGAGGGTTGGTGTGATGGTGACAGGAGGGATGGATCATGGAGGAAGGAGGGATGGATCATGGAGGGATGGTGTGATGGTGACAGGAGGGATGGATCATGGAGGAAGGAGGGATGGTGTGATTTGTGTATCCATCATTCTCAGTGTCATCATGGGGCACCCAATTTCGGGGAAGCATGGGCTCAAGGTACATCAAAGTAAAAAATATTCTGTGTTTCTTTTTCAAAATTGTCGCCCTTTTTTGTTTATAGCGCAAAAAAAAAAAACGCAGAGGCGATCAAATACCACCAAAAGAAAGCTCTATTTGTGGGGGAAAAAAAGGACGTCAATTTTGTTTGTAAGGCACGTTGCACGACCGCGCAATTTTAATTTAAAACGACGCAGTGCTGAAAGCTGAAATTTCGCTTGGGCAGGAAGGGGGTATATGTGCCCAGTAAGCAAGTGGTTAAAGGAAGCTACTTTTAAAATTTTTGCAAATTCCTGGCTGCCATTTTAGCTTCTTGTGTCAATATTTTGTGCCGCCTTGCCTGGAATCAGCATGCATAAGGATGTCTGACTTTTTTCTGAGTACAGATAGCCGTATTTATTCATTGTCAGTGACCCAAACCTTATTGAACACATTAGTCAGTGTACTAGCCCAACAACTAGCAGTTTCAGAAGGGAACCTGTATGTCAGGAAAGGTTTGCTTTAAAGTTACCAGCCAGTTCACCCAAAATAATTAGACAGAGAGTTAAAGGCTGAGTCAACCCCTGTATTGTTATATATCATGAACTCTACAACAATGAGGCCTTGTACACACGAGCATGGGCGTCCGCTCCATAGGGCAAGGGAGGGCCCTTGCCCCCCCCTAGAAACCAGTGCCATGATTCTATCTGAGCAGGAAGCAAGGCGGCGCCCAGTGAAGGAGGCGCTCGTGAGGTGAGTGACTGGGAAAAAAGCAGTGTTGCCAATGCCAACCGCGGCCGACTGTATTTATTGGAAGTTTCTGGAGCGGCCCAATCCGATCCTGTATTTGGCCAGCGGGCGGGGCTGCCCAGCCACGAGGGCGGACTTCACAGAGGCTGAGCTGGCGGTGCACAACTACTGGTGGAAAGCTGAGTGATGTCATCTCATGGCGCGCCAGAATTGAAAATCAGTCACCAGGAGCAGGAGTAAGCTAGCTGTGCAGGCGGATCAGAGGAGCCCTCGTAGTGGTCTGATTTTTTTCTGATGATCCAGAGAGAGTCAGGGACAGTGTTACAGCCCAGTTATCCACAGCACAAATGGACCAGCCCAGGGCAGGCACACCTTAAGGTACTAAATAGAGGAGGTTATGTAGGCAGGAGGGATGGATCACAGAGGCAGGAGAGATGGATCACAGAGGCAGGAGAGATGGATCACAGAGGCAGGAGAGATGGATCACAGAGGAAGGAGGGATGGATCACAGAGGCAGGAGGGATGGATCACAGAGGCAGGAGGGATGGATCACAGAGGAAGGAGGGATGGATCACAGAGGAAGGAGGGATGGATCACAGAGGAAGGAGGGATGGATCACAGAGGAAGGAGGGATGGATCATAGAGGGATGGTGTGATGGTGACAGGAGGGATGGATCATGGAGGAAGGAGGGATGGTGTGATGGTGACAGGAGGGATGGATCATGGAGGCAGGAGGGATGTGTGATGGTGACAGGAGGGATGGATCATGGAGGCAGGAGGGATGGTGTGATGGTGACAGGAGGGATGGCCCATGGAAGTGGGATGGACGGTGTAATGGTGGCAGGGGGGATGGATCATGGAGGGATGGTGTGATGGTGACAGGAGGGATGGATCATGGCGGAAGGAGGGTTGGTGTGATGGTGACAGGAGGGATGGATCCATAGTTGCCAACTGTCCCGTTTTTAACGGGACAGTCCCGTCAAATAGGACTTAGTCCCGGCTAATTGAGCCTGCCGGGACTTGTCCCGGCTAGTGGGGAAGGGGCTTGGCTGTCCCCGCACTGTAATGTACTATTTTTCGCCCCGCCACCGCCACTGGAGGTCCATGGCCGGCGGAGATAATGTCTCCGCTGGCAGCCATTTTCTAGAAGAGTGACATCGGGGATGCTGATTGGAAGAAGCTGGGTCATGTGACCAGCAGCACACAACCAGGAAGTGTAAGCAGACAGAGCACACGAAGGAAGGAGCTGCTGGAATCTGTGGAGTTCTACTAATAATGACAACAAGGAGGTGATGGGCTGTACTGTGTGTTATATTGCATAGAAAGGAAGTGATTTGAGAGACATAAAGGAGGGGGGTCAGTGGTACATATAATATACACTTATGAGTTTGCTGTGCTGAAGTTGGAGATGCTGTTCCCCTTGTAAAGTGAATGTTGGTATACCTGTGTTCACTTTCAATATGTTGAAAGCTAATGCAAACTTTTTGCAATAATAATAATGCACATACATTTGCAGCACAAACATTATTATTATTTTTTTTTGCAAATGAACCTGCAAAGCATTGCACCTGCTTTAAGTGGCAGTGCCAGCCTCCTACACACTCTTCCCCCCAATGTGATGTCAAGGCCATCTTTGAAAAGTTCTAGTAAAGTGCAGAAAATCTATGTCATGTGTAAACATTCCTTTATTCAAGAATATTAAGGCCTATGGGCAGGGATGTCGTGAGCAGGCCTAGAGCCAGGAGTTTGACAAAACATGGAGGAGGACTACAACTACCAGTAGGTGTGTAGCTCTCCTATCAAAGAAGATTTAGCATGGAGGCTTGCACTGTTCGGTCCATTACCCAGCCAATTGTATTCCCCCTTACAAAGGTCCAATAGTGGACAGAAGGTAAAAAGAAAACGGCACAATTTGCACATTTTAAATTGATCTCTGTTTTGCCCATGCAGAGTAAAGCAATATGGTCACTTAAGCACTTGCCTACAGGGCACGTTCACCCCCTTCCTGCCCAGGCCATTTTTCAGCTTTCATCACTGTCACAATTTATATGACAATTGCGTGGTCGTGTAACACTGTAATCAAATTAATTTTTAATCATTTTCTTCACACAAATAGAGCTTTATTTTTGTGGTATTTAATCACTGCTGTGATTTTTATTTTTTACACAAAAAAAAGGCCGAAAATGTTGAAAGATAACGTTTTTCTTACTTTCTGTCAGTAGATTTTGTAAATAAGTAATTTTTCTCCTTCACTGATGGACGCTGATTAGGCTGCACTGATGGGTACTGATAGGCTGCACTGATGGGCACTGATCAGGTGGCACTTATGGGCACTGATGAGAAGACACTAATATTCCGCACTGATAGGCGGCACGGTTAGGTGGCATTGATAGGCGTCACTGATGAGCACTTATAGGCAGCACTAATGGGAAGCACTGATGGGCATTGATGGGCAGCACTGATGAGCAAGCACTGATGGGGACTGAAAGGCAGCAGTGACTAGCATCACTAATTGGCACTGATTGGTGTAACTGATGGGCACTGATGAGATCTGATTGGTGGCACTGGGGGGCTTTACTGTAATCAGGGCACTAATGATCAGTGCCCTGATTATCTGTCCGGGTCTCCCCTGCGTCAGTGTGAGGCGATGAGAGCCCATCACCGTCACTTCCACATATACATGTGACCAGCTGTGATTGGACACAGCCAATCACAAGGTTAAATAACCGTGTGAATTGCTCTTTACAGATATTGCAGGCGTGAGAGCGGCCCTTCTTGGCGCTGTCATATGACGTCCACCTAGAGCAAGAGCAGCACTGTCCCTCCGTCATTTGACCGTGGGCTGGCGGGAAGTGGTTTGAAGAGTATGTAACCCAGTATGTAACATTTCATATTCCTTATACATGCCTGTTGTACCATATACTTGTATGAAAAGCATTATGTTCTCTCTTTGTAGTGCTTCTTTAGTGTTCCTAACAGTCCCTCTACTATCCTGGTAAAAAAAATGTACCACACTAGACATGAGAACACAGCGTGGTCAGGTTTTTAGCTGGGCTGGGAACTCTGGGTGCTCACATGCCTGCCCCTACCACCTTGATGGCCATTCACTGGGAATTTCAGTGTGCTATAGTACTACTCTGAATGTACTACTACTATGGATGAGGGTTGTAGTAATTCTGGAGATCAAGAAAGCTGCAATAATTCTGTGGATAATGAGGGCAGTAGTACTACTATGTGTAGTACTACTATTTGTGAGGGCTGTAGTAATGCTGTGGATTATGAGGGTTAAAGTGCTGTAGTATTACTATAGATCAGGGTTTTAGTAATTATGTGGGTGATGGGGGTTGTAGTATTGTAATACTACTATGAATGATGGGGGATTGTAGTAATGTTATTGCTGACGAGGGCTGTCATAATCCTATGGAGTATGAGGGTTGTAGTGCTGTAGTACTACTATAGATAAGGGTTTTAGTAATTCTGTGGGTGATGGGGGTTGAAGTACTGTAATACTCCTATGGATGATGGGGATTGTAGTAATGCTATGGATGATGGAGGTTGTAATAATTCTGTGAGTGATGTAACACTACTATGGTTGATGAGGGTTGTAGTATTGTAACACTATGGTTGATGAGGGTTGTAGTATTGTAACACTACTGTGGCTGATGGGGGTTGTAGTACAACAGTTTAATTTAAAGTTATAAAAGTCTTAAGTCCCAATGTTCCCCTTTACATCAGAGTCTGCAGGATTTCCTCTTATAGCGCAAGGGAGAACTCTGCGGACCCTGATGTAATTTGGAACTCTGATGTAAATGGGAGCGCAGAGCCCCCCCTTACATCAGAGTTCCCCCTTAGATCGTGATCTGTGGCATCGTCCTTTACATCAGGGTTCGCAGAGTTCTCCCTTGCACTGTAATGGGGAATGTTGTGCTGGCTGTGTTATATTAACCTGACCTTCATGTAAATAGAGAAATAATTTTTTTGACTTTTGTTTAACTTAAACACATTGCTAATAGCACTCGCAACGTGTTTATAGTTCAAATACTAAAAGTTGAACAGTTTAGCACCGAAAACAGACATTTTACGTGCTTTTTTGAAGTGGCAGTAAAAAAATTGGTGTCGTTCGTAATTTTTAGGCATCTTGCCAGTAAATTAATAGCTGTGCTGCAAAGTGTCCCTGGAAATTTTTTTCAAATGTTGGCAACTATGATGGATCATGGAGGAAGGAGGGATGGATCATGGAGGGATGGTGTGATGGTGACAGGAGGGATGGATCATGGAGGAAGGAGGGATGGTGTGATGGTGACAGGAGGGATGGATCATGGAGGCAGGAGGGATGTGTGATGGTGACAGGAGGGATGGATCATGGAGGCAGGAGGGATGGTGTGATGGTGACAGGAGGGATGGATCATGGAGGAAGGAGGGATGATGTGATGGTGACAGGAGGGATGGATCATGGAGGAAGGAGGGATGGTGTGATGGTGACAGGAGGGATGGATCATGGAGGAAGGAGGGATGGTGTGATGGTGACAGGAGGGATGGATCATGGAGGAAGGAGGGATGGTGTGATGGTGACAGGAGGGATGGATCATGGAGGAAGGAGGGATGGTGTGATGGTGACAGGAGGGATGGATCATGGAGGCAGGAGGGATGGTGTGATGGTGACAGGAGGGATGGATCATGGAGGAAGGAGGGATGGTGTGATGGTGACAGGAGGGATAGATCATGGAGGAAGGAGGGATGGTGTGATGGTGACAGGAGGGATGGATCATGGAGGAAGGAGGGATGGTGTGATGGTGACAGGAGGGATAGATCATGGAGGAAGGAGGGATGGTGTGATGGTGACAGGAGGGATGGATCATGGAGGAAGGAGGGATGGTGTAATGGTGACAGGAGGGATAGATCATGGAGGAAGGAGGGATGGTGTAATGGTGACAGGAGGGATGGATCATGGAGGAGGGATCAAGGAAAGGCAAGGCACTCGGCAGCGGTCTCAGCGGCTCTTAGGCAGTGGCACTCCTCTAGGTCAGGACACTACACTACTGTGGGGGAGTGAATTGGGCAGAGGAGGATATACTACTACACCACTGTGGGGGTGAATGTTTTGATAAGTGAGTTGAACCATTTCATTTTGTACAACAATGTAATAATAGAAATAGGTCCAGTGGTGTAGGGCGCTGTGTAATGTAAAGGGGTCCAGAGGTGTAGTTGTGGAGAGGGGTACACAGTAGGGACAAAGAGATAATGAAAGATGCAGGGAGCACAGTGGGGTGTTTTTACATTTTAACGCGACTGTGTATCACCGCTGCCAAAGCGCCCCCCCCCTGAAAAAATTTCAGCGGACGCCCATGCACACGAGGGAATTTTTCCACTGAACATGGTCCGACAGACCATTTCAGCCGAAAAATCTGCTCATCTGTAGGGGCAAACGGACCATTTTGGCCGGATTCCTCCGGCGGAAAAGTTTCAAAGCATTCTTTGAAATTTTTCCGCCGGAGAGCTGCCCGTCAGATATGTCCGCTGGTTAGTACGGCAAACCAGCGGACATATCTGCCCGCACATGCGTCGTATCCTGTGAATGGATCCGATGCATGCGCACGGAAGTGTTTACTTCCTGGTGCGGTGACGTGGCGGTGACGTGGCGGCGTCAACGTCACCGCGCTGTCCGCCGGCGGGGAATTTGATCCGATGGTGTGTACAGCCATCGGATCAAACAGCCCGGCGTAAATATGCGCTGTAAACAGTCCGGGGACCGTTTACAGCGGATATATTCCCTCGTGTGTACAAGGCCTGAGATTATATAATTTAAATGTCTGTTCTTGTCCACCTGGGGGTTTGGTTGTTCCCACCCAGAATTGCCTGTTCCAACTTCTCCTGTATTTTCCATAATCTAAGATTAAAAACATTCAACAGAAAGATTGAGACCTTTCTTAATGGCCACAGCAGGAGTGCTGACCCAGGAACTCAAGTGTAGAGTTTTCACTAATAGAGTCCCCGAGGGATATAAGAAATTGTCATCTTGTGGTTTGCTCTCAAGCCTCTACCAACTGAACCTTTAAAATATGAGTTAATGAATTCCAACTCACCCTTTGAAATATGAGTTAATGAACATTAGGAAATTGGGAAAATGTTGTCTAATTTAGCTGACTTCAACGATAAATTGTAATATAACACAAAATTGCCATCTTTTCATAGATATCTAATATATCTGGCTTTTCTTGTTGTATACTTTTGAAAATTCCATTTAGAGTAGGGGTCGGTAACCTGCCGATATTGATCTACCTATCAACTGCAGGCATTTAATAGGTAGATTGTAAATGAACTTGCTAAGTTGCCTCTTTCACTCAGAACATTTTTATAGCCCAGGGAAGTCCTAGGCTCCTCCAAAAGTTCTGGCATGCCATATGGCACATTGAAGGGTTTCCTTCACTATGCTGGGTGCAGCTGTATCTGAGTTCTGGTGAGTGAAGTTTACAGAGAGAAGGGGGTAGATGGTTGTTCCGGTAGGATATTTTTTTTTTCTGAAGATGTGTTAGTCACTCCTGACCTCCACGTTGGGTGTTCCTAACTCTTGATTCCTGCACTGTTACGTACTTCTGACCTCTGAATTATACATTACATACCACTTTACAAACAGTCAAAAGATTTCCCAGCACACTTACCAGTCAGCCTGCAAAACAACCAAATTGACCCTATCTAATAGTTTATATTAAAAGCATAAGTTCTTGCTTGCACACATTTGCAAATATATGCATAAGTTGCAGTGCCCATGCCAAGGGACTTCTGTATATACTGTATTCATACTCTAAATTTCCAGATCCTCCATAGTAGGAGCACATATAAGAATGGATAGATTAAGGGAAGGTATGTCTGGAGGGAGCCCACCCCTCTTTAAATGTACAAGGAAGCACACTGGCAGCGAAGGCATTCAGTGCATCCCTTTACCCAATTCATAGAACTGTACAAAGGAATGGCAACCACCCCAACCTATAAGCACACTGGCAGAAAGGTGCACATGGAAGGGCAATGCACATGACAAACAAACAAAAGATTTCACAGTATACTTACCAACCAGCCTGCAAACAAACCAAAATGACCCTGTCTATCAGTTTACATTAAAAAACAAAGGGTTTTGTTTGCCCACAGTTGCAAATATATGCATAAGTTTAAGGTTCCTCTGTATTTACTGCAGTCCTGACTCTAAATTCCCATAGCCTCCATAGTAGTAGCACATATAAGAATGGATAGATTATAAGGAGAAGCGCATATAAGAAGAGCAAGTATGCCTGGAGGAGCCTAACCCTCCTTAAAGGCACAAGAGACACATGTGACATACTGTCTACTAAACTCTGAGGGCCAGATTCTCATAGAATTTCGCTTGCGTATCGTAAGCCATTTACACTACGCCGCCGCATCGTACTAGAGCAAGTGCCATTTTCTCTAACCATTTGCACCGTAGTTTGCGTTGGCGTAGCGAAAATGGCCCAGCGTAAGCCCGCGTAATTCAAATGAGGCGGCTTGTATTTAAATGAAGCGCGCCCCCGTGTCGAACGAACTGCACATGCGCCGGCCGGGGGAAAAGCCCAGTGCGCATGCTCCAGCTCACGTCGGAAAGCGTCGTTGAAACCGACGTCAAAACGACGTGAGCGTCACTATGCAATGCCCCTATTCGCGAACGAGTTAGTAAAACGACGTAAGCGACGGAAAAAGCCGACGCTGACCCGACGCCATACTTAACATGGCATCCGACGGCACCCGATGGCATCCGACGGTACTTCGTAAGGTTACTCCACATAGAAGCTGGGGTAACCTTACGCGGACGAAAATGACGTACGCGACGACGGGGCGGCGTAAAAGCGATCGGGAATCGGCGTACTAGCCTCATTTGCATATGCAAATGAGAAAATAACGTAAAGGCCACCTAGTGGCCGGAGTTGTCATTACAACTACGATCCGCAAGTGTAATGGTTTTACGCTTGTCGGATGTTGAAGCGTATCTATGCAAAAGTGATGCTAAGCATCACGCGCATAGATACGAGGCAAAAAAAACGGCGATACGACGGGGTATTCTGAGATACTCCGTCGTATCGCCGCTGAGAATCTGGCCCTGAGTTACCATACTTACTCCTGAACGCTGCACTCTGCATTACTTACTACTGACCCCTGAACTCTTCAGACCTTTCTTACTTTGTAATCGGGCCTTGCTAGGTCATCTACTTAAAAAAACAGCATGCTGCACCTTGGTGATATTTGTCCATGCTGTTCAAGTAGATCACCATCTCTCTAGAGTTGCCTAACGCTACCCCCTGATCTACACCAATCCCAATATTCCTACTGTGGCTTTGCTCGATGTACAACCTATTATGTGTGCACATCCATTGCTGTCCTAGTTCTCTCTCCCTAGGAACTCAAACTTATATAAGCCCCATATTATCTCTATAAACATACCAGGTAATCTCTGCCTTTATCAAGATTTGCTGGTGTTGCATTCAATTTTTTACTTGCTCTTGATCACCCGTTATTAACATTGAGTGTAATGTGCGCTTAATTATACAGTGAACACTGTTAATTAATATGACAGGCTCTCATGTTTTATTGCTTACTTTTCCAATACTCTGTTGGAGTAAATAGAACATACAACAACACAGCCTGTTGTCAACCTATTAGTTTAACTGGCAGATTGGTGCATAATACAGTAATTGTTTTGTGTTTGTGCCTCGAAGTTGCACTCATTAGCACAATAATCAAATAATTAATCAAGTTTCTATATCTGAACCAAATAACTCTTTGCCTAACTCATCAAGTGACCGTGTTTTCTAAATTGACGGAGAGTGCCTCAATACATTAATGCCAGTAGAGACATTAGCCTTCCACTTAATGAGCAGGCAGCTGTTTGTGATTCTAGATATAGGATGTGGCCACTATTAATCAGTGCAAAGATATCTAAGTTCGGAGCTCCTAGAGGTTTAACATGATTCTAAATGTGTTCTACAAGAATTCTTTTTACTGGTAGTTTGTAGAGAAATGAGGAATGTGTTCTCGGAATTTGCATGTTAAAGAGCAACTCCAGGCAATAAGTATAATCAGTCAGGGAACCACTAATGAAAAATGACAGCTATGCAAATGTCACGGTTTCCACTCTATTTTCCTTAATTTGAGATTTATAAAAATCCATTACACCTAAAGTTGTAGAGCATCTCAGTTGGGATTCTTTACTCTGCCTCCTTTTCATGACCCAATATGTGTTAGGGAGGCTGCAGAGAGCATACTGCCATCTATTTCTGAAGACTTTTCATTTAGCAGATAGTAGAAATTATATAGATTTATGAAGCTTGGCAGCCAGCGACAGAATATACCAGAATAAGATGCAAAATAAAGCCACCCAGTTTGAAGGCTGGTGTTAGTGTAGATGCAGAATGTTCAGACTAGTGTTTATCTATATTATCTAATTTGACATTGGCCTATGTTCTACCGCTCCTACCAAGCATCATTTATTTCGATGGGGCTAAGGCTGGCTGTTCAACCTATTTTGAGCTAAGAAATGTGTAGAGCCAATGATAAAAAGATGCATATGGGCCAGCTCTACTGATCTTGATGTTTGTATCTCACACTTAATTTGATTTGAACAATAGTTATCACCCACACTTACACAGCACAACCATTACACCATTATGGTTAATGTATACAGTGTTCTCATCACTCCACATCCAGCCTTCTGACTGGACACATAAAGAACAGTAGAAGAATCTTCCTTGTAGAAATATCTTTGCATGCAGATACCTGATTGCTCCAAATTCTTCCCCTCTTTTTTTAGTCTTAGTTCTGTTATCCAAGAGATTGTGGGAAGTTGATACCTAGTCAAATTTAGTTACTTACACTAATTTAAAATAAATATACAATTATAGATTTGTTATTAAATGCAGAGATTTAATAATGAGTGTTTTTTAAATATGCCAAGAGGATTAAGTTTCAACTTGTCCATGTCCATTAAGACTTCTGGAGAACCTCTGCAGTGAATTACATCAGCAGCAAAAAATTATGACTTAAATTTACTAGTAGTAATTATGCACATTTTGCTGGGCTTGTTAAATAATACTGTTTTTTTTTTTTTTTTTTTTTAACATCAATAAAGTTCAGCCAAAGGAACTACAACTACTGGCTATACCATTTCTTTGTATTATTACCTATTCTTATTCCTAACAATAATCATGCAAATTGGCAGCAAATTAGGAAGTACGGTATATCAGGCTGCCTGTTAGTATGCAAAGTGTGTGCAACAGTTTTTATGTGTATTTTTGATCCCCCTGCTCCTGATCATACACTAGTAGAAACTACTGTACATGTTTTAAGAACATTTGATTTGATAGTCAATAGTGGGGTCAAATTGATGTTCATTTTAGATCGCATTGATGAGAAAATTCGAAGGAGCACTGTGTAAAAATTGTCTGGATTGTGGTTTTCATTCTGCAAAGTCCATTTGTTCCAAAATTGAATGTTTTCAATTTTGAAGCAAATTTTATTTTGAAGTACTTTTGAGTTCCATTTGGCAAATATTGAGAATTTTTGTACACAATAATGTTCATTCAAAAATACACTATTGCATGATCAGCTTTATTTTGGAAAACCAAGTGGGTATTGCACAGGTCTACAACAAACATACCACTAGAGAATAAACACATTTTAACTTGGAATAGTGAAAACAGCACTATTTTAAAACAGCAGAGGAAGGGATTTATGAATGAAGCAACCTAATTATCATAAATATGATAATAAAAATAAAGCAAATCTGTCTTACTTCTGTTTCGTACTCGCTTGCTTTTTGACAGAATTGATAAACATCCTCCTGTAAGTCTTTTTAAAGCATTACTTCCAACAAAAATAAATTGGGATTTCATATGTGTCATGTGAATATATACAAATAAATAATAAGAAATTAATATAGATATGTACAAAAAAAAGAGATAAATCACAATTATGTTCTGAAATATAGTAAAGAAATTGTCTATTCTTCATGTGATTATGCAATCCAATTCCACCAACAGCGTGAAGGGTACTGAATATTCAGCACAAACATGTGCCCTCCACCACACTTAAGCCTTTTACTGGAAAAAATGGATCCCCAATTACAGGGATCAAGGTAGTTTGTGTAACTGACATCCCCAGGTGTCCTACGGTTCTCTAGATCCGATCTATTGCAACCCATTCCCAGCCACAGGTACCAAAAAGCTCTGATATTAATAGCTGCAATCTTACGACCAGTTCACACCAGACGCAGTTCCATTCAGTTCTGTGTGCTTTTTTTCTGCGCAAAATGCATGTACAGTGTTTTCCATGTATTCCAATGGTTCTAGTTCACACCATGCAGTCAGTTTCTGGTCAGTCTCTGCACCAGAAACTAACCGGAAACTGACTGCATGGTATGAACTAGAGCCATCGGTATACATGGAAAACACTGTGCATGCATTTTTAGTGAAGAAAAATTGCGCACGGAACTGAACAGAACTGCGTCTGGTGTGAACTGGCCCTAAAGGAAGAGGTTTTCAGCAATCAACAGCCACAAACGGCACCTAGAGTTAATTTACAGTTTCTGTGATCAGACAGGCACAGCTGATCAAAAAGGGGGGGTACAGCCTCTAAGTTGTATTAAGACTGTGGCAGAGGGGGAGATTAAGGGCATGGAGTGAGGAGAATTTTAATTTAAAAAAAACGCATCAACATAAGGGACATGTCTAACTCACGGTAAATTACTATATGTCCCTTGTGCTGATCTTGCCCTATTTAAAAAAAATTGAGATGCACTTAGGCTTTAAGCCAATCTATGTATAATTGCTTTTTCCTGACGCATTCAGGGCAGCACACACTGGGTTGTGACTCCGCCCCCACAACCTGACAGGATTGGTTAGCTATAAATTTGAAGGGGAGACGCCCTGCACCATTCTCTTTTTTTATCCTCACCTGACAGATTGGATGAGAAAGCAAAAAGCATGCCTCTTACCGCAAATCGCCCCAGCAGGTTCAGCCTCTCCTGTTTGGAAGTCCCTCCTGTACAGTCTCTAAATGAGCTTTATGGTGGGAACCCCGTTCTGGTGGTCTCAGGGGCTCTGGAATTATACTGGCATCTGTAACAAGCTTTAAAGAAGCTTCAAATCTCGCAGTGGCCCCCACTTTCGCTCTGTCTTTCCTTCCAGTGCAGTGTGTGCTTCCACAAAGGTATTTGTATCATTACATTTACCACCTAAGGTTAGTCCGTTTTGTACCTTTGTCTGCCTGTTGTTTTTTTTCTCAGCTCTGCTGAGCCCTGTGGTTCCTCTGACACCCCATACTCTCGGGATCACCGCTGCGTACCCCTTGGCGCTCTGCACATGCGCGCAGCTCAGTGATGCCGCCTGTCTCCTCTGCCCTCTTCCAAAATGGCGCCTGGTGAGCGGGGCGATTCTGAGCATGCGCGCGACATAAAAAAAAAAGAAACAGTCCTATTGCTCTGTAGTTCTGGCTGCCGCCCTGCTGCTCTGCTCTACTCAGAGTGAAGATTGCACCAGGTGTGTGCAGGCATGTCCCAGATCAGCCTGGGCTAATTGATTACACACACAAAAAAAAAAAGGAACATATAGGATAGAAGATCTAATACATTTATATATTAATTTGTAACATACCATAGGAGAAAGTATATGCATAATTAAACAATTAATATAATCCAAAAAAAAAAGGATAGATATATGTATATAAAATTATTATATTAATTTAATAAATAGAAATGTTGGGGGGGAACATATTGTAATGTTTTCCCTTCTCTCTTTTTTTTTCCCACCTTTTCGGGCTGTCTCTCTGCTATCCTCATGGGGGCCACTGCCCTCGCAGACCACCGTCAGCTGACCAGGTATAGAGGCCGTCCAGAAGGTGGTAAGTAGAGGGGAGACAAAAAAGAGAGCCTGGCCACTGACGCTACAGTTTTGGTAGCCCTATCGGGTCAAGAGACGCAAGTTTGCGGCACAGAGGGAGATTCCAGCCATGCTTCCGGCAGAAGGTGCAAGAAGTCGCTCAAGGTTACCCTCTTGATTTCTTCAATCAAGGCATAGCCGCTCGCGTCACAGCCACTCCCGTCATAGTCGGTCCCACCGCAGACGATTACCTTCATCCCAGACAGAGCTATCTTACCCGCACCACGGCAAATGTTTGCCAAATATGCGGGGCGCCAGCCTTGCCAGGGGAATTGGCCTGCCGCTCGTGCTTCATTGAAGTAACCAAGCATTCAGAGGCCAGAGTAGATACTGAACTCCTAGAAGAAACGCCACAGGGATCATATGTGGGCGATCCTTCCCCAAGCACATCGCCCGGCCGTTACGCCAGGCTGCAGTAACCCTCTCTAAGAATGAGGAGTGTGAGCAGGCGTCGGACTGTATCTTTTTAGTTGAACCATTTGCCCATTCAGTCAAGGAAGCGATCGGCTGGGAGGAGGTTATGGCAGAACTTCTGAAGGTTCAGAAATATTTCCTGGTGCTGAAAAGGGGGTCCTGAATCATTTCCCTTCATCGAAGAGCTGGAGAACCTCATAAAGGATAAGTGGGGGGGTCGCATAAGCGGCCCAGTATGAGCAACAAGTTTGCAGATTGTACCCCTTGTGGGATTCTAAGATCAATTCTTTTCATCAATGCAACTACGGTGGATTCATCTTTAATGCGACTCGCTAGAGACGTTTCTCTACCGATTGAAGACGCAGTTACCTTCCGGGACGCTCTTGATTGTAAAATCAATATAGAACTGAAGAAAGCCTGCTCCACGACAGCAGACGCATGTAGGCCGGCTATCACCATGGCGGCAGTCGCTAAAACTATCGCTGCATGGGCGGCTAATGTTGAGAATTCCATTCTAGAAGGAGCCGACCAGGGGAAGATATTCTCCTCCCTGCAGGAAAATTAAGTTGGCTTAAGGCTCCTGAGGGGGCGACTTCATGGCTGGGAAGAGCCTTATGGCTGTGACCCTGAATAGCGAAGGCAGCGTCAAAATCAACTGGTGCAAAATTCCATATGGCGGCTCAAGTGTATTCGGCACAAAGATGGACTCGGCCATCTCCAAGGTTACCGGGGGAAAGTCCGGGCTGATTCCCTCCGATAGGAAACCAGAGCCCCAGAAGGGCCCCGCTTACAGGCGTGATCTTCCTGTCAAATACAGGAATGTTAGATGCTACCGCCCCGGCAGGGAATTTAGAAAGGACTGGAAGACTCAACCCTCCTTCATGTAGATACAGTAAGCCAATCACAGCTGGGGAACAGCAGAAGTCCTTTTTGAGGGTCCGTCTGCCCACCCAGCTCAGGTGAGCACCAGACTCAAGAGATTCGCTCGGATGTGGGCAACTCGTATAACAGATCCATGGACACTATCCTCTATCAAGACCGGTCACAATTGGAAATTCATGGGCACATTGCCAGGGAACACATTCCAGCCTACCAAGTACTTCCGCACCAGAAAGGGAGGGGGTTTTATTCTCCTTTATTTCTGGTATAAAAAAAATTAAAAAAAACGGGGATCTACGTCCAGTCTTGGACCTAAAGAAGTTCAACAGACGATCAAAATAGAGGCCCTCAGATTGGAAAAGCCTTCAGTCCATTTTGTTGTCAGTGGACGTGGTAGACTGGATGCTATCTCTAGATTTTTCGGACGTTTACCTTCACATCCCAGTTCATCTTAACTTCCAGAGGTCCCTTCGGTTCTCAATCGATCAATCTCATTTCCAATTTTGGTGCCCCCCATTCGGCATCGCCTCAGCACCCAGAGCATTCGGCAAGTTAGGGTGTTCCTAGGGGCAGAATAAAATACCAGGTTGTACCGGGTGCAACTCCCTCAAGAGAGGCTGAAGCCCTTGCTCCAGAAGATACAGAATCTGCTATCATCCAGACGTCTAACTGTCAGAGCCTGCCTCAGTACCCTGGGGTCCATGTCAGCATCCATACCCTTGATACAGTGGCCCCTGTGGCACATGCGAGTCTTACAGAACTCCTTTCTCAGGCAGTGGAATAGAACATCAATACTCCAAACCATTCACATCCCGAACTTTGGTAAAGCAATTAGTATGGTGGTGGACACACTCGTCCAACCTCAGGGAGTCCATTCCAAAAGTTCCCCCAAGTCCAGAAGTAGTAACATCGGACGCCAGCCAGGGGTGATGGGGTCCACACTATCTAGACTGAGTAGCCCAGGGACAGTGGCACTTTCGGGCTCAGGGCATAGTGTCAAATATTTTAGAGCTCAGAGCAGCCTTTCAGGCACTCCTGGCCATTGCACCTTTTCTAGAGAGGAAGAGTGTCCTGATCAGGATGGACAACAAGTAGCGGTGTCATGTATACAGAGACAGGGGGCATCAGGAGTCACACGCTTCAGGAGGAAGTTCACCCATAATGGAAGGGGCACAAGTGCTCCTGTTAGATCTGTGGGGAGTATGCGTCCCAGCAACACAGAATTCGTTGGCCAACTACCTAAGCCGAGAGACACTTTCAAACAACGAATGGTCCCTGAACCAACAGGTATTCTCCATTCTTACGAAAACTTGTGGAGTACCAGAAGTCGACCTAGCGGCCACGCCAAAGAACTCCAAGTGTCAGAGGTTCCTGTCCAGAGCCCACTTTCCATTACCTGAAGGGACAAACTGCCTAGTTCTTCCATGGAGCTGCGAGCTAGGGTACATTTTTCTTCCAACTTCTCGGATTACAAGATTCCTGTCCCGACTTCGGAAGTCCTCAGCCACGGTTATTGTACTAATACCGTTCTGGCTGAGGAGGCCATGGTTTACGACCCCGCTACAGCTAGGTACACGGCCTCCAATACATCTCCCAGTAACCTGGGATCTCATACATCAGAGGCAATTCTTCCATCCAGCCCAGAGAAGCTGCATTTGCCAGCTTTGAAGCGGAGAGGGCTAGGTTAGGGGAACTAGGATACTCTCAGGAGGTAATATCAACCTTAGTACAAGCTCTAAGGAGCTCCACTGATGTCACCTATACTAGGATCTGGGAGAGGTTCGTGTCATCGCAGCAAAGAGATTGGAATCCCATCTCAAATTCTTGAATTTCTTCAGTCAGGGCTTAACAAGGGCCGGGCTCGGGTACCCTGAAGGTACAAGTATCTGCCCTTTCAGACGGGTACTAGATGGGCTCTTCATCATCCGGTCACTCTGTTCCTCAGGGCCTACGTAAGATCAGACCACCTAGGAGGCCAGCCTTTCCAACAGGGGATCTCTGTGTAGTACTCGGGGCCCTGTCCAATCCACCTTTTTCTCCATTCAACTTAGTCTCACCGGTCACCGTGGAACCTAGCTCTGAAGATGGCTTCCCGTATTGCTATCACCTCAGTTAAGAGGGCGTCAGAGATACAGCACTTATGGCTACGGAACCCCTATTTAGTGTTCTTCCCTGACAGAGTGGTTCTGAAGCCCTCAGACCATTTTTATTCAAGGGTAACTTCCTCCTTTCATTATAACCAGGACATCGCCCTTCCGTCTTTTACTAATGAGAGGGGCGAGTCCCATGACTAGGATGTCAAGTCTACCATTTCCAGTTACGTCACAGCTACATCTCAGGAAGAGGGATTCTCTCTTGATTATCCCACACGGGAACAGACGAGGTCAGCCAGCTACCTCCTGTACCATTAACTCTTGGTTGTTAAAGCTATCAAAGAGACCTATTCCATCCAGCAACTTACGACTCCTAGAGGGCATTAGGGCTCATTCGACAGGGGCAGAGGCCACTTCTTGGGCAGCATATTGCGGGACTTCCCCGGAAACCATAGGCAGAGCAGCAACTTGGTCTACCCAACACATCTTCATTTCTCACTACAGAGTGAATTCTGCTCTCCTGGCTACCGTCAACTTCGGCAGATCTGTTCTTAGAGCCAATTCCTCAGCGCTATAAAGAATAAATATTACTGTTTTCTTGCACCCTCCCGACTGGCGAGTTATTTCCCAGTGTGTGCTGCCATGAATGCGTCAGGAAAATGGAAAATTGTATACTCACCTTTCCGTAATTTTCCTTTCCTGACGCATCTTCATGGCAGCACACAGATGCCCACCCTGCTGTTTTATGATGATATATACAGAGAATGGTGCAGGGCGTCTCCCCTTCAAATTTATAGCTAACCAATCCTGTCAGGTTGTGGGGGCGGAGTCACAACCCAGTCTGTGCTGCCATGAAGATGCGTCAGGAAAGGAAAATTACGGAAAGGTGAGTATACAATTTTCCATTTTCCAGGCTGTAAATCACAGCTATATTGTCTCTCTATAAAAAGTTGTAACATAAAAATAATATCTCTATTACTCCAAGTTGAGAAAAAGCAAAAGTAAACAAACTACTTAATGTAGTAGAAGTCACACATACTGAAAGGAAATAAAGGATTTCCAAAACTGTGATATGTTTTGACTGTTGGCACATATCTTTACTACATTTAGTACACCTTCTCACTGCAGGTGGTACACCTTCTCAATTCAGGTAGTACATATCATCATTGAAGGTAGGTCATACAGTAAACATCCTATCTACAGATTGTATACATTCTTACTGCAGGTGTTACATATCCTCACTGAAGATGGTAGACTTCTTCAACACAAATAATATACATAAATGCAGACTCATTACTACCCCTCAGTGAAGGTTGTACACCTCCTTACAGCAGGTGGTACAACTCAAACTGCTGATGATACACCTCACTGCATGTGGTACACCTCCTTACTGCAGGTGGTAGACAGTAGGACTTTTACTCCGCAAAATAAGAAAGGTTACTTGGCAATTTTTTTTTGAAGACAGGATTTACTCCTGTGAGCTTCTTCATATCCCCATAGGTAAGTAAACTAAGTCAGAATGGGGCTGTAGGCTAGGTTTCCACCCCATCTCCTCTATTTCCATTGATAAAATATTCACTAGGAGGAGAAAGGGGTACAATGCTTCATATATTCAGGCAATACCCGAAAATACAACCCATTTGGCAGAAGGTGACGATCCCTATCAAGCAGCTCACGATAGTAGACCTATGTGATAATCCAGCAGTATGTTTGTTGCATCCGTCAGAGAGACCTATAAGGAAATACAAATCCTTCTTGACTATCCAACTGTTAAATCCCACAAAGATGGAAATAAACAAGCTCTCCAATGAAATTTCTTATTCACTGAAGTTAAAGGGGTTGTAAAGCTTTGTGTTTTTTCACCTTAATGCATCCTATGGCTATGCACACCTAGTGTATAAAATGGGAGCATGCCCGCATGGTAACCCCCTCGGGAGAGACCTTCCCAGAGGGGGTTAGCTCTTCTGGGGAGGACCTGTGAGAGCTGCCATGGGACTCCAGAAGAGGAAATTCGGGGCCACTCTATGCAAAATAAACTTTAATAAATTTAGGCACATGGAAGACCTCACTGCTACTTTGCATAGCACAGAAGATACTTTTAGGTCCATATGGAGACCCTGCCAATACTTTGATTACACTGATGCGCATCTCAATATGCCCACGCAACCTGAGTGATCCCCCCTTCCCTAAGCTTTCTGCTCCACACTACCCAACCGTATCCCCTCCTGCCCCCTTTTCTCCCCATCCCTGTCCTCCCCTATCCCCCATTTCCGTGTAACCCTCACTTACATGAATATATCTATGAGCCCCATCTTACAACGCCTAATTTTGCATCAAGTGGCCTTTTGCTATCCGGGAATCAATCTCACCCTGGTATTCCCTCTGATTTTCTAACCTTTATTCCTGATTATCTTTCCCTAATTGCTGTACCACCTTATGGTCATGTTAATGAATGTTGATAGTTTGTTTTATGTCATCCCACTGTTTATACTGTCACAGTGCTTGGGATCATACATGCCTATATCTCTCTATATGTTGCAAGGTCATCTCATGAAAATCTAACTTGTATTTTTGTATCTCACTGTACTGTTGCCTTTTTTGATAAATAAAGGAATCCCCCCCCCCCCCAAAAAAAAAAAAATTGCAAAAGGCACAGAAAAACAATCTTATTTGCAATGTATTTACTGGCATGGCCCCCCCCATTAGACACACACTCCCTGCAAGTGCAGCCTCCATCATGAGAAACAAGTGCACAACTTTGACTATATGTGCTGGTTTGCTGCAAGAGACGGAGAGTTGTAGTTGGTCCTCCAGGACAACAAGCAGCCCTAGGCTTCTGACTAATTTGCCTTGTAGATAATCTGGCCTGCCCCAAGACCTAAGATTGTTGATTAATCTAATTGAAAACAAGTGTAATGTTCATCTTGAATCTAGTGGCTTCTCAAGAGTTGGAGAAATACTAGAAACACCATGTAAAGTAATGGGTAACTACTGCCTTTTTTAAACCACATGTAGACTTGTATTTATTTTTTCATAAATTTGCCTGCAATTATTTAAATTAACAGTTATTGAATTTCATCTGATTTATTTTTGTTTGAAAATTCTCTTGCTGGATTTAAACTAGATATATTTTAATAACCACTTTATTTAGAAATAGTCTAGCTGCAAGCTAGCAACCCTACATTCTTATATGAAAACAAAAAACAAAAAAAAGAAGTATACCATTTACATAATCAACCTATTTTATTTAAGCTTTGGGCAGCTGCTAGTCTAATGTTGGGGAAATAGGGCCTTCCACAACTATCGTGTTGCTTTTATCAATCCTGCTTATTTGGGAGGCAGATGGAATATTTTAAGCGTTATCAACATTTGTCTGAAGACTGCAATGTGTCATTCACAACTATATTAGGAAGGCAATATAATGCTCTGAAGACTAACAGTTTATTTTCAATAGACAGTTCTCTGTTTGAGAGTTCATCTCCTTTCTTCCAATTACTGACTGCCTACTTCATATATTCATAAGTTTAAGATTGGAAAGGCCTTTAGCGAAATCCCTGCCACAACGATGGCTACAACAGTACATGATAACCCTTTAGGCAAATGGGGTGAAGTAAGAATATTTTGTTTTAGATTAAATCTCCCTTGCCTACACAGCAGAACTTTCCCTGAGCTGCACAGGCGACCATGCTCTTTCTACAGCTTTCACTTGGCTGCAAGTAAATTACTCCAAGGGCTCTTCCTTTCCAGGCCACTCTCTGTCATTTTCTTGATGTGCTGTTCTAGTTTATGCTTGTTTATGCGTTTTTATGCTTTTAATATATTTTTCTAAATGTATTTTTGTGAGTTCAGTTAATTTATGCTCTGCTGGGCTGCTTGTGATTATCAGTTGTCTGATTTTAGCCATAAGACGAATGTAAGGAAATTACATTTTTTAACATTTGTTTTTATTCATTTTTAATCAAGTATTATCAAGTAGTATCTTATAGATGTGACAATATTTGACAGATATTTGAAAATATGTGTTCCATTTAACTGTGTAAAGAAGAAATTCAGCCTAGACAAATACTTTTCTTTAGTTTAGTTTAGGGCTGTTGATTTGCAAGAGAACTGATCTCCTAAAGCAGATACACAGAATAATTTCTTGCCTGTGCTTATCCAGCTTTAAAGCAAACCCTTGATCATTTTAAGCTGATTCTTATGTGTAAGGCCGCGTACACACGATCAAATCTATCTGCTGAAAACGGTCCGACGGACCGTTTCAACAGACAAATTTGATCGTGTGAACGGGCGGACAGACAGATTTTAAAGCATGCTTTAAAATCTGTCTGCTGACAACCCGTCCATCCGACATGTCTGCTGGTTAGTACGCTAACCAGCAGACATATTTGCCCGCACATGCGTCGAATGGATTCGACGCATGTGTGGAAGTGTTTTACTTCCTGGTGCGGTGACGTGGCGGCGTCAACGTCACCACCACGTCACCGCTCTGTCTGCTGGCGGGGATTTTGGTTTGATTGTGTGTACACGATCAAACCAATATATCCCAGCAGACAAATCCGATCAAATCGGTCTGACAGACCGATTTGATCGGATTTATTTGGTCGTGTATACGCAGCCTTAAAGTTGTTTCTAGATGTTCCTGCATGCTGGTCCTGATATGTGTCACACCTTTACATGATCCCTATAGCTGGAGTGAGATATCCTGCTTAAAGCGGAGTTCCAACCACAATTAGCATTTTTTAAATGTATCTCCTTTCATCATGCGTTTTTATAATATAAATCCGGTCACTTACTATTTTACAAACCGCCGTCAGTCAGCATAGTTATTCAAAAAAAGATGTCCACACTGTTGTCATTTTGCTTGTGGGCATTGTGAAGCCCACAAGTACTTACTTCCTGGAAGTCGTGGATGGGGAGTTATAATGGGGAAGCGCACTGCATCCTGGGAAATTATGACACACATTTCCCAGTAGCATTAGCGTGCTGAGGAGCTGAGGGAGATGATGTCAGAATCCTAGGTGATTTCGTAGGCAGATTTCGTGGGACCGCATAGCAACAGACATTTTTTAGGTCTAATGAGCATAATAATGAAAAAAAAAGTTGGGATGGAAACTCCACTTTTAAATGACTGGATTCCTGGTTGCTAGATCTGATCTGTTCCCTTCAAACTCCCATTTGGTATTGGTTAGCAATTGGTTAGTGATGGGCCAATATTAACTACGCTCACTTCTATGTAACTATGAAGGAGCCAAGGTTGCCACCCAGGCTTGAGATTTATTTGTGCTTTCAATAAATCTTTTAAAGAAAAAAAATGCAGCGCAAAACAGTGAATCTAAAACTTCTCTTCTCCCCACGCTGAGGAAGTCCCGCCCATAAGGACGTAACGACGTACGAGGGGGAGGAGCTTTGTGTGACGTCACCCGCGATCGTACACCCAGGTGAGATCCAGCTCCCTCTCATGCTGTGATCTCGTCCACGCTGAACCTTTGTACCCGGCTCAGAACGGTGCCTTTTTATTATGCTGATTCGTTGGACTCATTGAAGAGTGTCCCTACATGTGAGTTTACTGTATATTTTAATACATTTTATTGGGTCGCTCCAGAGAGAATTAGATCTTCTCTCTTTGTTTGTTTTTTATGCCCTGATTGCTCACTGTGCTTCTGAGTGAACTTGCCATATCTTGAGCTGCTGCTGTTCGCTGTCTCTTGCAAGCTGGATGTTCTGCTTTGATTCATTGCTTTATGACCTAATGCTGGTCGAAGTTTTAAGGTGAGAGGCCATTCCTGACATTTGGTGGAGGTTCTCTGGATATCACCCTTTGGATGTTTCTGCACTTGTTTGGATTTATTGTGCACCCAAACACTTTATGGACTCACTTTAATTAATTAATTTATTTATTTCTGAGTTGATAATTTTGAGTATTTATTACTGTATTATATATATTATGTGTATTAGTTTTAGATTCACTGTTTTTGCGCTGCACTTTTTTTCTTTATGTTCTATTGAGGTATTTTATTTGAATTTGACCTTTAAGTGCTGGCTTGCATAGTTTTTAGGTTTTTTTCCAGCACTGAATACATTTCTTTACTACTTTCAATAAATCTCACAGGAAGTGACAAACAAACTGCATTTCTGACAAGATCAATAAGTTTTATTCTGTTCTTTCCTAAAATGTTCCTTTCAAAAACAAATGTATTCACCATTTATTGGTATGCATGAATTTGTGCATGTGGATTTGTCCGGTATTCAGAGATTTAACTTTAAAGCGGAGGTAAACCCATCCATAAAACAGTTTCATTTCCACCACATGCCTGAAATGTAACACTCTGATTGGTTGTGCTCTCAACCAAACTGTCAAACCATCCAATGGCTGGTGTCATAACTGATCACATGTGCAGCATCATAGCAGTTGTAGATTAAACAGAGACAAAGATGGCAGCCTCCTTGGCTGAAAACGATAGGAGGGTTTACTTACACTTTATACAAAGGTGTATATTTTTCATTAAAAGGTGATAAATCCATTTGCAGATGCTTCATGGGAAAATCATAAGGCCTACTCTGTAGTAGTAGTAGTAGATCTCAACCAAGATGGTTTTTGGAGTCTTCTTCTGGATTTGATGTGCTTGCCATTATTTTATAGTGCCTCAATTGTGCAACTCTCTCAGGGGCCTCTTGTGGGTTCTACACATATCTATAACACATTGTATTGGGGGAGAGACACTTGATGGGATGATTACAAATTTTGAACACTAACAACTAGATAGTAACACTCTAAAATGTAGGTGAAGCTAGGAAATTGGCAGTATATGATTACATTTTATGCCTGAAATATCAAAGGCAAAACCAAAAACGTATGAATCATTATAAGTGCACTGTAATAAGACATTATATAATATTTCCCTGGTGATGGAAAAAGTAGTTACTGAAACTAATAATACAATGCAGTTTAATTAAACAAAATAAGAAATGCACAAAAATATAAACATATTTTGTGTGAAATGAATAACCATGAGTTGCAGACTTCAGTGCTGCCCATTTCATCTTCAGCTGCCTAAACTACAGTACTAGAAAGATATTATGTTCTAAGCACGTTCTGTGATCAACAGATTGTAGCCGGTCATCAACAGTCTGACTGTTCGCTGCCATGTCTGCTGGGTATACCAGTGTTCCTTTTCAGCGGATACAAGAATGCCCCTCCAGTGAAAGAGATAATTCTTTTGTGAAAATAATTTCCCAGCAGCTCATTCTAGTGCGTAAATGAGTGTTTGTGTGTGTGTAGCACTTCATGGGAAGAGCTTTCGGCCTTTTTTAAAGCGCAATTTAAAATAATCCAGTAATCAATGTAATCATTGATAGAGTGTTTGCACTTACAGCAGTAATGAAACAGTATATAGCCACAGGGTAAGATCTATAAAAGTTGTGGCTGATTAATGCTGTGCCAGGCAAGCAGCAAGCGGCGGATTAGCTATGTTAACTTTTTCAAGTCTTACCCCTTACAAGAGAGTATCTGAACAAAAAAGTAACACTCTTTGAAATGGGAGAAAAAAACATGCAGTGCATAATGTTAATTCAGTAAATCTTGATCAACTAAGGGTCAAATTATAAATCAAACAGTGAACAGTTATTTCTATCCAGCTGGCACTACAGCTGTGTTTAAAGGGAATTTTTTTTTCTATATTTCTTAATTCATTTATTATATTCCGTATCATAAAATACAAGATTTCATTTTTTTTGCTAGATTTATATATATTTATATTTATGAAATAATAAACATTAATAATCAATATTTAGCCAGCATTTTATGAGCTCCAAGATAGGGCACCATTGCTCTGCATGCTATATCTAAAGTAGTGATGTGTAATATATCTAAATAGCAGGAGAGATCAGATTACATGCAGTCCTCCTTCACTTAACTTAAACCTTCATTCGATTTTGCTTTTAAATGTCCTTATTTCTTCTGAGAAATCCTCACTTACTGTTCTTATGTCTGTAACTCCACACAGTAATGTGAGGCTTTCTCCCTGGTGTGGAGTGTCTTGCTTGCCGCCTCCCTTGAGGGGGGAGGGGGTGAGCAGAAGAGTCAGGATGCCTACTAACACACAGCTCAACAGGGGGCAAGCACAACACTCTACACCAGGGAGAAAGCCTTGCATTACTGTATGGAGTTACAGACAGAAGAACAGGAAGTGAGGATTTCTCAGAAGAAATAAGGACATTTAAAAGCAAAATGGAAGGATGAGGTAAGTGAAGGAGGACTGCACTAAGGTAAAGGAAGCTATTTAGGAAAAATGTTTTTTACCTTTACAACCCCTGTATTAATGTGGAGACAGAATGGAATAAATACCAATTACTGCTATGAACATGCCAATCTCTAATATCAATTACAGCCTTTTTTTTTATGGTGATTTTGCAGCAGCTGGATAATGTAAAGGAGCATGATGTTTTCAGTGATCTGCATGTAAACACAGAAATATTGTGGAATTCATATAAATATCACACTGCTGATGCCTTAGGCATATATTGTATAGCTCTTATGATGAACAGAGAGAATTGGGGTCCGTGTGTTAAGGGAGGTGGACTATTTAATGAGCCAATTGCATGTCCATTAGCTTGGAAATTCCTATTAACCTGTGTGAGCATTTTCTGGTAATTAAATTACATTCTATTGCTTTGGCTGGTTGTTTTTACACAATATTATTTACTTGTTTTTGCATTTAAAAGGACATTATGCAAAAGAACTGAATAAATTATATTTAGATTCTAGGGCATTTGCTACCGAGCTAAACAAAGATACTTCATAACAAATACATAAATTTGCCTTTCCCTGCTAAACAATGAAGTACTGTTATAATTTAATAGCTTTTTGAATGGGAACATTATAAAGCTCACGATTGCTGTTTTATCAGTCTAGTGAGAACAAGTGAGCTTTTCTAAGGGTAACTAAAGGATACTGACATTGACGGTGTAAGATAAGGGGTGCATAGGACCTAGTGATATAGAAGTGTGGCAACTTGTTGCTTTGCCTGTTTGCTAGCAAATATGAATGGATACATTTTCCTTGATTGAGATGTAACATAGGTCAGATCTGTTTTTACTACTGATCTCCTAGGCAAATGAATCTGCTTAACTGGTTGAAATTGTAAAGGGATCCCTTGGACCCCTTACCAGCTTATGTTTGCAGTGGAAGAGCCTAGACAGTGCTGCATCTAGCTGATATTTAAAATTGTATAAAGTTAAATTTAGTCTTTTAGATATAAAACTCTTTGGTTTGTTCCTATTTGGGTGTACATAGAAGTGTATCTAAAGTCCTATTTATGCAACATTTTACAAATAGTGTACATTCACATTGGTTTCTGCCCTGGAGGAGCTTACAGTATAAGGTCCTTATCTCACATGCATACACATATAATGTTAGGACAGGAGCCAATTAACCTACTAGTATGCTTTTGGAGTATAGGAAGAAACCCACACAAGCACAGGGAGAACATGCAAACTTCACAAGTTCTTGTTGTTAGGTTCTTGCTCTGCACATCTGGCTATTATTAAAATTGATTCACAAAGCCCTGTTGAGCTTTTATTTGTTTTAAAGTTAAGGAAAATGCAACAGGAGGTTCTAGAACACACAAGGTTGTGTGTGAACAAACACAACTCCTAAGTCGACAGGGAATTAGGAATGAAGGCAAAGAGATCACAAAGTTGCAGTATTCAAGACTTATCAAAACGTAAAAGCCTGATTCAGCCCCCTTGTACAACCTGAAGTATGCCTTTTAAATCTGCCTGTTATCAGGTACTTAAACGTATGGCTGCCATCCAGATCATGGAGAAAATCCACCATTGCATTATGGATACTATGCAGGTCTATGATCTGAAGTGGAAGCCCTGGTCTGCTTGATTGCTGGCCTGTTAACTCAGCCATTCCTCCTATACCCCTTCCCTCTGATTTTACTTTCCAGCTTCCATTATTATAGATGGTCTCCCACATCCGGTCCCGTTTTCATTATTTCCCTTTTTCACTTTTTTGTTTTTTGTGTTTATTTTCTTTTGCATTTTTAAGTTAGATGGCCTTTATCTTAATGTTGTGATGCTTTGATATGGTGGTAAGGCCTCCTATACCTTGCCCATGTATGTTTGATTCTTCTACTCCAGCGGACTACACATATTTTTTTCAATTATTTGTAACTACGGTCTTGATCATAGTCTGGATTGGTTCGAACTCTGTCTTTATTCGCTGTTAAGAGTTTCTTGTCTGAGATTTTTTTGTTTAGGCCACTGTTTGTTTATACTATGCCATCTTTCAATAAAAGCTTTTGTATTAAAAAAATAAAAAATCTGCCTGTTATGGTCTCTGACCATTTTCCAATGTAAAGTGTTGAGATTTTGAGAGATACAATAGCTTTGGAGATTAAAAAAAAAAAACCTTTGACCAAATTTGACAAACCAAAATAAAAGTGTGAAGCTAGAACAGCATCCAAATTCTAATTGCAATGTTTTTGCAAATTTCAATTTTGCACTACTCATTCAGGGCAAATAAATGTGTAACTAAGGGCAAAACTGAAAGTGAAAGTAAAAGAAAATCTCAAATGTTGGGCTGACCCTAAAACAGTCTAGATTAGTTTTGGTAATCCTGGTGAAACCCCATGATTCCATCACTTTAGAAGGATTTTCTCTCACTTCCTGTTTTAGCTTTGGGACAGGATGTGAAAGGAAATCTCCCTTATGAGACACAAATAGCAGAAAAAACATGACATGGGTTATAACTCTCCCTTATGCCGCGTACACACGGTCGTTTTTTGCGATGAAAAAAAACGACGTTTTCTGTGAAGTAAAAAACGACGTTTTTGAAACGTCACTTTTCAAAGACAATTTTGCATACACAACCATCGTTTTTTCACAAAAAGCGAGGTTACGTTCACCACTCTTTTCCATTGAAGCTCGCTTCATAACTAGCTTCTGGGCATGCGCGGGTTGAAAACGACGTTTTTGCTACACACGGTGACTTTTTGTGAAACAAAAAACAACGTTTTGAAAAACGACACAAAAAATTCAAGCATGTTGGAATTTTTTTTTGGTCGTTTTTTTGAAGACAAAAAACGAAGTTTTGCCCACACACGATCCCACATCGCAAAAAACGACCGTGTGTACGCGGCATTACTCTATCCAAAATGAAAAAAAAAAAGTTTTGCCTTCAATCACACTTTAACAGTGTCTTTTTAAATACTTTCACAACATCATGCTCTAAATGTATTTATGTACTGTAGTACTACCAGCATAGAGAACAGTAAAAGCATGCACGGTCATTCACTACTTACCCTTTTTTCTGTCTATTTCTTAAAAACAAAAGTGAATAGCAAGCACATTAGTAGCAGAGAACTGCCAATAATTTGAGGAAAAGTACATATCACAGCAGGGATAACTGCTCTTAGTTCGCTGTACTATATAAGAGGACATTAAAAATATAATTTACAAAAAAAAAGTTTTGTTTTCTAGAAAATAGGTGGTTGCTTATATTTCCTGATCTGCATATTTTTAAAGGGTAATATTTTTAACCTCCCTAAACCCAATGTCAGATTGAATTTCTTACCCAGTCATTTAAAGACTGTAGACAGCTAATAGCTGTTCATATTTTTCAAATTGTGTCAGGCAACTCTGGCTACCATAGGTCAGCTTTTGATAGGACATTACATCGGACTTTCATTCATAAAATAAAAGGGTTCAAATGCGCACTCGAGGTATAAAAGAGTCAGTCAAAGCCAGCGGGCAAAAAGGAAGACAGGATACATGTAATAAGGGTGCTAAAAAGTTCAACTTGGTGGTGAGCAGCTTATATGAACAGACCCTATAATTTGGGAGCAGGTCCACAATACATTAAAGAAATCTGCTGATCTGCAATATTTAACCACTTAACATATTCCACCTTTGCACTGGTTGTCATTAATATATTTCTGTATTTTCAGAGTCTTTGTGCTGTGCCTTTAGCTTAGGTGAAGCTGTGCTGTATGGATGGATGCCTTCCATATAGTCAAGGTCACGTAATGTGATGATGTCACCAAAGTGTAACATGTAGGCCTAAAATAGCATGAGTGATGGATGACTGGAGTCATGTGACACTCTAGAAGTCAGTGTGATTGATAGCCAAGTGCATATTCCAGGGAGAATCCTTTTTACTGATAAAAAAAGAAAAGACCTAAACCAAACTAACTGCTTTTCTGTATATAAATATTTAAAAACTTGGTTGGAATTGACAGAATAATTAGGTTAGTTTTAGATTTCTACATACAGACAGTTGAAATACATACGCAATA
This sequence comes from Rana kukunoris, assembly GCA_029574335.1. Lineage (NCBI taxonomy): Eukaryota > Metazoa > Chordata > Amphibia > Anura > Ranidae > Rana > Rana kukunoris. The sequence continues at coordinate 653,759,538 of CM056049.1, forward strand.
AATTGGAACTGAACCCATAGATTTAAAGCGGAAAAAAACCCATAGATTTTGCGGTTTCCCAAAACGGTTACATTCAAGTCATACCGTGAATAATAACAGTCATATTTGCTTGTGAATTCAACTAAACTGTCAAGCGAGCAAATGTCTGGTGTCATAACTGATCACATGTTCAGCACCATGGCACTTGCACATCAAACGGAGGCTAAGATGGCTGTAAAGGATAGGAGGATTTAACCATCTTAACAGTCAAATTGTACCACCGGTGTCAGACACTATAGTGGGCCAAACCATTTACTTTTTTTTCATTTCAGCCAAAGCAATACAGCTTGGTCATGACAAAGATTGCATAGTGAAGAAAAACAGTTCTCCGATTGGGTCATCTATGTGCTCTATCTCCTCCAATGAACAAGCTACATTTGTTAGAGTCACAGTTTTGTGTGATGCAAAGTCCAACCTATAGTACTCTTTAGGATCCTTTGCAGATCCTAGGCTAGGCTGTGGAGCTGAGGTTGTGCACCAATCCTCCATTTCATTCCCTGTTCATTTTCACTCTGAGCAACAAGGTGGTAAAAGTGTCAATGGGGGCAGGGCTTAATCTATAACTGGGGCAGAAGTTGAGGATCTATATTCAGCCTGTACTTAGGATCCAAGGGGGGTCCACAGTGACACATGCATTGAATTAAAGGCTAAAGCTGGTTATTGATGGATCAGTAGGGACTGGGAAAATTTAGATCCATCTGCAGAAGTTCTTACTCCAGAGTCGATCTAATGATTAGCTTCTCTTGAATGGAGCTTTTGGAAAAAATTTCACTCGGCCGGCAATTGTGACCATTAGGCTGCAGCATTGATAAGTGTATTCTGACAGCAGAATACAATACAATTCTGTGATTCACCTTAAAGGTGTGGATGGAAGAATGCTTTTTTTTTTTTATCAGCTCATCAAAAAACAATGATCCATCTATGATCAGCCTTACACAGGTAATTACAGGCACCAAAGGGTCCTTATTTATTTTAGAAACATTTTAGATCAGTTAAAGTTTACTTTAGGTTTTGCCTCTCCTCCAATACCTGAAATTCAAAGAAGAAAAGTATTGGGATCATCTTTAAAGTAATAGTAACACCTCCTTTTTTTTGTAGTGTTAGATATACATTATATGAGGTACTCAAGCTTAGGCAAATTAATGTTTGCTTAAGACAGTTTAGCAACATTTGCAATTTATTATGTTCATCATACCATCCTCTGGATTTCTGTTTTGCCTGAACTTCTAACCGGATGGCAAACTCATCTCTTACAAGGAAGTAGCCCTGATTCCCATCCTTGGAACTACATGCCCCATGATCCATTGCTATAACATACTCGTTCTGGCTGTCTGTGCTTGTTGGGTGCTCGCATAAATTAATGGCTCTATAGAACCTTGCAAGGGTATGGAGACAAATGCAAATAGGATGGTGGGGGCAGGGATCATGGGAGTGAACAGAAGAAGAAGAAGAAAAAGAAGAAGAAGAAGAAGTCAATGCTTTAAAGTGGTTGTATAGTATTTTTTTTTTACTTTTACCTAGAGGTAAGCCTATAATAAGGCTTACCTCTAGGTTAAAAGAATATCTCCTAAATCTGTACGGTTTAGGAGATATTTCCCTTGCAATGCGCCGCTGAATTCACTGGCGCATGCACATTGGGGATTCTGGGCTGAAAGCCCGGCAGACACCGAACCTTGGCAGAAAGAAGTTTCCCGCGTGCATGCAGGAGTGACAACATCGCGGCTCCAGCCACTCACAGCGCTGGAGCTGCGATACCCGGAAGACATGCAGAAGAAACATGTAATTTCCCTTGGCATGAACCGGCTGAGATACCGATGCCTCTTTCTAAGGTAAGTATTTCATGCGGTGCATACTAGCTCATTATGCTTTTTGCCTTACAGGTGTACCAAAGAAAAAAAGTGTCAGCAGGTATACAACCGCTTTAAGGCCCTGTACACACGATCAGACATGTTTGATGAGACTTGTGTGACGGACTGTTTTCATCAGGCCGCGTACACACGATCAAATTTATCTGCTGAAAACGGTCCGACGGACTGTTTCAACAGACAAATTTGATCGTGTGTACGGGCGAGCAGACAGGTTTTTCCAGCAGACAAATTTTAAAGCATGCTTTAAAATCTGTCTGCTGGGATCCCGTCCGTGCCACTGTACGTGTGCTCCTATATACCACCTGAGCACAGATAGTGCCACTGTACGTGTGCTGCTATATACCACCTGAGCACAGATAGTGCCACTGTACGTGTGCTCCTATATACCACCTGAGCACAGATAGTGCCACTGTACGTGTGCTCCTATATACCACCTGAGCACAGATAGTGCCACTGTACGTGTGCTGCTATATACCACCTGAGCACAGATAGTGCCACTGTACGTGTGCTGCTATATACCACCTGAGCACAGATAGTGCCACTGTACGTGTGCTGCTATATACCACCTGAGCACAGATAGTGCCACTGTACGTGTGCTCCTATATACCACCTGAGCGCAGTTAGTGCCACTGTACGTGTGCTGCTATATACCACCTGAGCACAGATAGTGCCACTGTACGTGTGCTGGTATATACCACCTGAGCACAGATAGTGCCACTGTACGTGTGCTCCTATATACCACCTGAGCACAGTTAGTGCCACTGTACGTGTGCTGGTATATACCACCTGAGCACAGATAGTGCCACTGTACGTGTGCTCCTATATACCACCTGAGCACAGATAGTACCACTGTACGTGTGCTCCTATATACCACCTGAGCGCAGTTAGTGCCACTGTACGTGTGCTGTTATATACCACCTGAGCACAGATAGTGCCACTGTACGTGTGCTGGTATATACCACCTGAGCACAGATAGTGCCACTGTACGTGTGCTGCTATATACCACCTGAGCACAGATAGTGCCACTGTACGTGTGCTGCTATATACCACCTGAGCACAGATAGTGCCACTGTACGTGTGCTGCTATATACCACCTGAGCACAGATAGTGCCACTGTACGTGTGCTGCTATATACCACCTGAGCACAGATAGTGCCACTGTACGTGTGCTGCTATATACCACCTGAGCACAGATAGTGCCACTGTACGTGTGCTGCTATGTACCACCTGAGCACAGATAGTGCCACTGTACGTGTGCTGCTATGTACCACCTGAGCACAGATAGTGCCACTGTACGTGTGCTGCTATATACCACCTGAGCACAGATAGTGCCATTGTACGTGTGCTGCTATATACCACCTGAGCACAGGTAGTGCCACTGTACGTGTGCTGTTATATATCACCTGAGCGCATTTGGTTTCACTCCGCTTGTGCTGTTACATATCACCTGAGCACTTCAATATGTCTGGAAGGAGAACAAAGAGAGGCAGAGAGTCAGGAGGGCAAGCAGGCTCTGCATGTAGAGGTAACGCTTGTAGTGGATGTGGTGCATCCTCTTCAGCCCGTGGCCATGGCCGTGGCCGCTCGTGGCCGCTCGTCATTCTTTTCGGTAGCTGGCCGTGTTGAACCTCAACATGCAGAGGAATTAGTAGAGTGGATGACCAAGCCGTCCTCATCCTCCTCATCCTCTCTCACACAGACAGATCAAAGTTTATCTGGCAAAGCAGCTGCCAAGGTGTCCTCTTCCCTCTGCACAATGGCTTCACACAATACTTCCCTAGTACCACCATGTCCTCCCGAGGAGTCCCCCGAACTGTTTCAACACAGTGTGGGGTACATGCTGCAGGAAGATGCACAGCGTTTTGTAGACTCTGATGACGGAACACTGATAGAGAAAGGTATTGATGTGAGCCCAGGGAGTGGGGGTGGCCGAGAGGGACAGCAATTTGTCAGTGATGATGTTCCCCCAGCTGGAGCATACTGGCAGGTTGTTGACAGTGATGAGGAGGGAGGGGATGATGAGGTCACTGACTCTACCTGGGTGCCTGATAGGAGAGACGAGGAGGAGGAGGAGGAGGAGGAGGACGACGAGGCACAGGCACATCTCCAAAGAGGCAGGATGCCCTCCAGGGGTCAGCTTAAGGTCACACCCACTGCATTACAGCGCACATCTACGGCGCTTGTGCATGTTGCTACTGTGTCTGACCGGTACAGCAAAAGTTCTTTGGTGTGGGCCTTTTTTGAAACATGTCCACAAGATCCTACCTTTGCTATTTGCAACTTATGTCGCAAGCGTATCTCGCGTGGCCAAAACATCAACCGCCTGGGTACCACATGCTTGTCCAGACATATGTCGACCTGCCATGCAGCTCGTTGGCAAGCACACCAGAAAGACCCACACCAAAGACAAAAGCGTACCCCCCCTTGCCCTTCTGGGACCTCCAACCCCAGTAGACCCCCAGTCCTTTCTGAAGCCTGCAGTGGAGGTGTAGAAATAGGTGTGTCCTCAGTGGCAAGTACCAAAACGCCACTTTTTCTCACGGAAGGCTATTCCGGCTCTCTACCAGCATGTGGAAGGCAATGTCCATGCCTCGCTGGACAGGGCGGTCAGTGGTAAGGTGCATATTACCGCTGACTCATGGTCCAGCAGGCATGGACAGGGACGTTACCTGTCTTTTACGGCGCATTGGGTGACTCTGCTGGCAGCTGGGAAGGACGCAGGGCAAGGTCCAGTAGTTTTGGAGGTTGTTGCGCCACCACGCTTCCAAAAAAATACTACTGCTTGTGACACACCTCTTTCCTCCACCCCCTCCTCTTCTTCTTCCTCTGTGGCCTCTTCCTGTGGGGATGTTTTCTCCGAACCAGCCGTGCTCCGTAGGCGTACGAGGGGATACGCAGGAATGCAGGCCAAGAGATGCCATGCGGTGCTAGAGCTGGTGTGCTTGGGAGACAGGAGCCACACTGGGGAAGAGATTTTCTCAGCTCTGCAGGGTCAGGCTGAGAGGTGGTTGACGCCACGCCAGCTGAAGCCTGGAATGGTGGTCAGCGATAATGGCACCAACCTCCTCTCTGCCCTGCGACAGGGAAAACTCACCCACGTGCCCTGTTTTGCGCATGTCCTCAATTTGGTGGTGCATCGGTTCTTGGGCAGGTACCCGGGCTTGCAGGATGTCCTGAAGCAGGCCAGGAAAGTCTGTGTGCATTTTCGGAGGTCATATAATGCCACTGCTTGGCTGACTGACCTCCAAAGGGAATACAACCTGCCCAAGAACCGCCTAATTTGTGACATGCCCACCAGATGGAACTCAACGTTGGCCATGCTGCAGCGGCTGCACACGCAGCAGCGGGCCATCAATGAGTAACTGTGCCAATATGGCAGCAGAACTGGGTCAGGGCAGCTAGGTTTTTTTTCACCACGCCAGTGGGCTTTGATCAGGGATGCATGCACTGTCCTGTCACCATTTGAGGAGGCCACGAGGATGTTGAGCAGTGACAGTGCATGCATCAGTGAGACTGTCCCTATTATTCACATGTTGGAGCACACGCTACGTGGAATAATGGGCAGGGCCCTTGAGGCAGAACAGAGGGAGGAAGAGGAGGACTTCCTTACCTCTCAAGGCCCTCTTTACCCAGACAGTGGTCCTGCTTGCCCACCTAGCACACAGGAAGAGGAGGAGGAGGAGGAGGAGGATTGTATCAGCAGCATGGAGGTGGAGCCTAGCACTCAGCAGCAGCAGTCTTCAAGGGATCATTTACAGTCCCAAGGAGCACGTGGAGTTTTACGTGGCTGGGATGAGGTGCCTGTGGATCCTGTCGTCCTCAGTGACCCAAAGGACTGTGGCCCGAATGCCTCAGCAAACCTACGCTGCATGGCCTCCCTGATTCTGCAAAGCCTGCGTAAGGATCCTCGTGTACGTGCTATTAAGGAGAGGGATCATTACTGGCTGGCGACTCTCCTTGATCCACGTTACAAGAGTAAGGTTGCGGACCTTATGTTGCCATCGCAGAGGTAGCAGAAGATGAAACTTCTGCGGGAGGCCTTGCAGAAGGGTCTGTGCAATGCGTTCCCAGAACCGGGGGGATTACCAAAACCTGGCTCTGGACAACGTCTTGCTGAGGCTTCGGTGAGTCACAGGAGGGGTGGTGGAGAAGGTGGTCGTCTGACCGATGCGTTCAGGCAGTTTTTTAGTCCGCAGCCCCAAGGTCTGACCGGTTCCAGCAACCATCGCCAGCGTCTGCTTTACATGGTCCGGGAATACCTAGGGGCAAGATCTGACTTGGACACCTTCCTCACCGAAAATCCTCTGGCTTACTGGGTCTTGAGGATGGATCACTGGCCAGAGCTTGCCCAGTACGCAATTGAGCTACTGGCTTGCCCTGCATCCAGTGTTCTTTCAGAACGGACATTCAGTGCTGCTGGAGGCTTTGTCACTGATCACAGGGTGCGCCTCTCCACCAGCTCTGTTGATCGACTGACCTTCATCAAAATGAATCAGGCTTGGATCAACACCAGCTACCAAGCACCTGATGCTGATATTAATGAATAATATATTTTTTGTTGAAATGTCGGATCCCTTTTAGACTACTGATGCTGAGTGGCTGTCCTCTTATGCTGCTGATGGAATATACTTCTCCTCCTCACTTTTCTTGCTGATAGCTAGTAAGAAATGTTGTGTTTCTGGGCTCCGCCACCAGTGCCTAAGGCACAATTTTTCAGCCCCTGTTTAACAGGGGCGCCTAATAACAATTTTTGTTGCAATACTTTGCACGTGGCTCCTTGTTGCGCTCCAATTGCAGTTATTGAGAGGGGTTGCAAGTGTTGTGTTGTGCCCAAGGCACAATTTTCCAGCCCCTGTTTAACAGGGGCGCTTAATAACAATTTTTGATGCAATAATTTGCACGTGGCTCCTTGTTGCGCTCCAATTGGAGTTATTGGGAGGGGTTGCAAGTGTTGTGTTGTGCCCAAGGCACAATTTTCCAGCCCCTGTTTAACAGGGGCGCCTAATAACAATTTTTGATGCAATAATTTGCACGTGGCTCCTTGTTGCTCTCCAATTGGAGTTATTGGGAGGGGTTGCAAGTGTTGTGTTGTGCCCAATGCACAATTTTTCAGCCCCTGTTTAACAGGGGCGCCTAATAACAATTTTCGATGCAATAATTTGCACGTGGCTCCTTGTTGCGCTCCAATTGGAGTTATTGGGAGGGGTTGCAAGTGTTGTGTTGTGCCCAAGGCACAATTTTCCAGCCCCTGTTTAACAGGGGCGCTTAATAACAATTTTTGATGCAATAATTTGCACGTGGCTCCTTGTTGCGCTCCAATTGGAGTTATTAGGAGGGGTTGCAAGTGTTGTGTTGTGCCCAATGCACAATTTTTCTGCCCCTGTTTAACAGGGGCGCCTAATAACAATTTTTGATGCAATAATTTGCACGTGGCTCCTTGTTGCGCTCCAATTGGAGTTATTAGGAGGGGTTGCAAGTGTTGTGTTGTGCCCAATGCACAATTTTTCTGCCCCTGTTTAACAGGGGCGCCTAATAACAATTGTTGATGCAATAATTTGCACGTGGCTCCTTGTTGCGCTCCAATTGGAGTTATTGGGAGGGGTTGCAAGTGTTGTGTTGTGCCCAAGGCACCATTTTCCAGCCCCTGTTTAACAGGGGCGCCTAATAACAATTTTTGATGCAATAATTTGCACGTGGCTCCTTGTTGCGCTCCAATTGCAGTTATTGAGAGGGGTTGCAAGTGTTGTGTTGTGCCCAAGGCACAATTTTCCAGCCCCTGTTTAACAGGGGCGCTTAATAACAATTTTTGATGCAATAATTTGCACGTGGCTCCTTGTTGCGCTCCTATTGGAGTTATTGGGAGGGGTTGTAAGTGTTGTGTTGTGCCCAAGGCACAATTTTCCAGCCCCTGTTTAACAGGGGCGCCTAATAACAATTTTTGATGCAATACTTTGCACGTGGCTCCTTGTTGCGCTCCAATTACAGTATATTTGAGGGGTGCCCTTTTTTTTAAAAATGTTCTTTCACACAACAATAATGGCCCCCCACCACCGCTAAAATATTCGACATAATGTTGCCACACAGAACTTGCGCAAGTAGCATTAATTACTTTTTTTTTTTTGGTCCTTTCATGTTGTGCAGGGACATTTCTAAACACGTGCCACTACTATAGACACCCAGCAGGTGTGATATTTAAAGGATTTTTTTTTTTTTCACTTTAAGCATCATTAAAATGGCTGCTCCGCAAAAAACGGCTATTTTAAAAAAAAAAAATTCCATTGATACATGTTCCCTGGGGCAAGACCCGGGTTCTGAATGACGTTTTCCAACATTTAATTGAATTTTGGTCTTTAAAATGACCGTTTTTGAATTCGAACGTTCGGGTCCCATAGACTTCAATGGGGTTCGAACCCGCGGTCTGTTCGAACGTTCTGGTGCGAACCGAACCCGGGGGTGTTCGCTCATCCCTATAGCAGAGAGGTATACAAGAACATTTTGAGTTTAATATCACTTTAAAGCTTTCTCAAAGCTTCCTTACATGACTTTTTATAATGGCTTTATAATAGCTCATAGAACATCATTATATTTTAAAAGGAACTCCAGTCAGCACTAAAACATCAATAAACTGAGATTATACGGTTGTGAAGAAGTATTTAGTGTAAGCTGGGGATAGGTAGCGGGTACAAAAGCTCCCTGGGATGAGCAGGCACAGATACCAAAGTCCATAGGATAAGTGAACAACAGTGGGATTTTTATTGGTGCTATACAAAGTCTATTTACAGGTGCTGTACAGTGTGCAGAAAACAAAACAAGCAAAAGTAGTTTAAACAAACACCTAGCCGTGTCTCGGCTCTAACTACACGATATGTAGGCCCTAACTACTAAGCTAAACAAGCCTACCGCTTGTTAGCTCAAAATACAAACTGCTCACCAGTCTTTTAACAACCTCCTTGCTCCTACAGATCCACACTATCTGTTTCCCAGGACAGAGCAATGGCTGTTAGCTCAGGTGAGCTTAAATTGGCCTGGGGGAGAGGGCCAACACCTGACCTGGATCAGGGATCAGAGATCCCTGAACGTGTAAGAGAGGAGCCTGGGAGAGGTATAAACCCCGAACTGGACTTTCCCAGGCTCTCTCTGGGACGCTCTGCTACACACCCTCCCCTCTTGTTTCAACCCCAGGGTTGGAACACCTGTAGCCCAACAGGAGTGAACACGGGACAGGGCATCTACATTACCCATCTCAACCCCTGGCCTGTGTTTTACCGAAAAGGAATAATCCTGGAGGGCCAAAAACCACCGGTTCACCCGCCTATTAGTCTCCTTCTTTTGGGCCATCCATTTCAGGGGAGCATGGTCAGTTATTAACTCAAACTGGCGCCCTAACAGGTAGTACCTGAGCGCGTCCACGGCCCACTTTATGGCTAAACATTCCTTTTCAATGACTGCATATTTTTTCTCATGATCATTGAGCTTTCTGCTTAGGTAGACCACAGGGTGTTCTTCCCCATTGTATACCTGTGATAGTACTGCCCCGATACCTACATCAGAGGCATCTGTCTGAACCAAAAAATCTTTGGAGAAATCGGGGGAGTATAGCACTGGCTGTGCACAAAGAGCCTTCTTCAGGACTTGGAAAGATTCTTCTGCTACTGGGGACCATTTTATCATTACGGAGTCTTTCCCTTTCGTCAGGTCTGTCAGTGGGGCAGCTATAGTGGCAAAATTTGGAATAAACCTTCTATAATATCCCGCAATGCCAAGAAAGGCCCTGACCTGCTTCTTGTTTGCAGGACGTGGCCACTGCTGGATGGCTTCTACTTTATTCACTTGGGGTTTAATAACTCCACGGCCAATAGTATAGCCCAAATACTTGGCTTCCTCCAAACCAATGGCACATTTTTTGGGATTTGCCGTAAAACCTTCCTTGAAGAGGGAATCAAGGACAGCTTGGACACGGGGCAAGTGAGACTCCCAGTCAGTGCTATGCACCACTATGTCATCTAAATAAGCTGCAGCATACTGCTGGTGCGGTCTTAGGGTCCTGTCCATGGCCCTCTGAAAGGTTGCAGGGGCATTTTGCAACCCAAAAGGCATTTTCTTATACTGGAATGATCCCTCCGGGGTCACAAACGCAGTCTTTTCTTTGGCACTATTAGTCAGGGGTATTTGCCAATATCCTTTGGTCAAGTCCAAAGTGGTCAGATAACGGGCCTTGCCCAGTCGGTCTATAAGTTCATCTACCCTGGGCATCGGGTACGTGTCAAACTTTGTTACTGCATTGAGCTTTCTGAAGTCGTTACAAAACCTCCAAGTGCCATCCGGTTTTGGGACCAACACGATGGGGCTCGACCAGTCACTATTGGATTCCTCAATGACATCTAGTTCCAACATCCTTCTAACTTCATCACTGATGTCCTTTCTCCTCGCTTCAGGAATTCGGTATGGTTTGAGCTTGACACGGACCCCAGGTTCAGTAACAATATCATGCTGAACCGCTGAAGTCGTGCCAGGCAACTCTGAAAATTTCTCTCTATTCCTTATTAGGAACTCTCTAGCTTCCTGTTTTTGGGAATATGACAGGGTGTCTGGAATCGTGACCTCAGGGATCAGAGGGGATTCAGTACCCTTAGGCGTTACCGGTAGGGACCTCGCAGTTAACGCCAGTCTATCCTTCCAGGGCTTTAACAGGTTCACGTGGTAAATCTGTTCGGGCTTCCTTTTACCTGGTTGATACACCTTGTAATTGACTTCCCCAACTCTTTCAATTACTTCAAAGGGGCCCTGCCACTTAGCCAGGAACTTGCTCTCAACAGTGGGAACTAAAACGAGGACCCTGTCACCCGGTGAGAAAACACGGAGTTGGGCCCCCCGGTTGTATATTCTCTGTTGGGCTGCTTGAGCCTGTAGTAAATGTTCTTTCACCACTGGGATTACGGCTGCAATCCTGTCCTGCATTTGAGCGATATGCTCAATTACACTTTTGTGGGGTGTCTGTTCCCCCTCCCAAGTTTCCTTGGCTATGTCCAAGAGTCCCCGAGGGTGTCTCCCATAAAGCAACTCAAATGGAGAGTACCCTGTAGAGGACTGGGGAACCTCCCTGATAGCAAACATCAGGTACGGTATCAGGAAGTCCCAGTCTTTCCCATCTTTGTCAACAACCTTTTTTAACATGCCCTTTAACGTCTTATTGAAACGTTCCACCAAGCCATCCGTTTGCGGATGATACACAGAGGTTCGCAACTGCGTCACCTTAAATAACTTGCACAGCTCCCTAGTTATCCGTGACATAAATGGGGTACCCTGGTCTGTCAGGATTTCTTTAGGGATGCCCACCCGACTGAACACCATAAACAGCTCTTTGGCAATATTTTTAGCAGATGCGGCGCGTAAGGGAACGGCCTCAGGGTAACGGGTAGCGTAATCCATAATCACAAGGATATGCTGATGACCACGGGCGGATTTGGGGAGGGGACCCACAAGGTCCATGGCAATCCTCTCGAAGGGCACTTCAATAATGGGCAAGGGCACTAAAGGACTTCGGAAGTGGGGCTGGGGGGCTGACATCTGACACACAGGACAGGATTGACAATAATTCTCAATATTTTTCTGTATCCCAGGCCAGTAAAACCTGCGCAACACTCTTTCAGTGGTTTTCTCAACCCCTAAATGACCTCCTAGCAAGTGCCCATGGGCAAGTTCCAACACCACCCTTCTGTAAGGCTTGGGGACCACCAACTGTTCAGTAACTTCATCATTCTTTTTACATACACGATACAGTAAATCATCATTGCTGCTGAAATAAGGAAAACAGGGCCTATCCCCTGGTTCAACAGGTACATCATTAATCACCATTACATTTTCCCAGGCCCTGGCAAGGGTAGGGTCTTTTCTCTGCTCAGTACCAAAATTTTCCTTGTGCACATTAAGGTCAGTAAACTCCAACATAGGCTCCGAGTCGGCAGACGGCTGTCCGGCTCTACTGGTTGTGGGGACTTCCTCAGGCTCCTCCAGCTCTCCTGCCATAACCGAGAAAGGATAACTCGGAGAGCCCTGAGATGAGTCCCCTGAACCCACAATATCGGAAGTAGTCAGGAGCTCTGGCTCTGCGACTGAGTCAGGTACTGCGACCGGGTCGGGACGATCCCACAGTTCCCAAAACTTAGGGAAGTCCCTACCAATGATGGCCTCGTGCACCAAGTGGGGCACAAGTCCGACCGCATGGGACACCGTACCTAAGCCAGTTTTAAACTGAACTGTGGCTATAGGATACTCCCGGGTATCCCCATGTACACAGATCACAGCAACTTTTTTAGCATGAAAATTCACAGTTTCAACCATCTCAGCTGTAACCAAAGTAACCAGACTTCCAGAGTCCAGTAAGGCCGTAATAGGCTTATCATTAACAGTCATGTGACACATGTGTTTCCCCACATTTGGCGCTGCAGCGCATGAAACAGCAGCAAACATGGACTGCCTTCTAATAGACAGATCACACTGCATTGGTTCATCAGTCAATGGACAGTTTGCTGCAACATGTCCCAGCTCTTGGCAACGAAAACACCTGATGTTTCCCCAAGTTGGTTTGCTGACAGGCAGTGGTTTCCCTTGCTTGGGACGCCAAACTTCAGTCCTGGCACCAAAAATCCTCCCCCCTATTTCCTTGCCATGCTTACCACCCACTTCCCCTGGAACAGTCTTACCGGTTGCCTGGGGAGACCGTGGCTTTGGGTGGAAAGTCCGTGCGGTTGTTGGGGTGGTGACCAGGTTCTCTGCAGCAAAGTACCTTTCGACGAGTTCCACCAGGTTATCTGCCGACTTGGGGTCCCCTTGACTCACCCACTTCTGCAGGGGAATTGGGAGTGACCTCAGGAATTGGTCCATGACCACACGCTCCACTATTTGTGGCGCAGACAGGGACTCAGGCTGTAGCCATTTTCGCACCAGGTGGATTAGGTCGAACATCTGCGATCTTGGGGGCCTCTCGATTTTGAAGAACCAGCTGTGGACCCGTTGGGCTCGAACGGCCAAGGTGACGCCGAGTCGCGCCAGAATTTCCTGCTTGACCTTTTCGTAGTCTTCTGCTTCTGCTGACTCCAGATCATAGTAGGCCTTCTGCGATTCACCAGAAAGTAAGGGGGCAATCAGTCCTGCCCACTTGGTTTTAGGCCAACATTCCCTCTCAGCGGTCCGTTCAAACGTTAACAGGAAGGCCTCTGGATCATCATCCGTAGTCATTTTAGACAGAAAGCGAGCCACATGGATGGCTGAAGGCTTGTCTCCCATATCCTTAATTTCCGCAGGTGCCCACTGTGCTAGCGTCTCTGCAACCTTAGTCAGGGTTTTCCTATCCACTTCTGCAGCAGTGGCAAGCTGTTCAAACAGCCTCTGCGATTGCTCCTGTACAGCACTAATCTGCCTCTGCGATTGCTCCTGTGCAGCACCAATGTGTTTGTACAGCGCCTTGGTTTGCTCCTGTGCGATAGCATTGGCTTGCTGCAATGCAGCGTTAGTTTGCTGTTGTGCAGCATTTGCTTGCTGTTGTGCAGCATTGGATAACATCATTTGTTTGAGGATTTCCTCCATGTTGTCACTTTAGGTACTGGCCTTTTAAAATAGTAACTTACTACTGCTGATCGCAGCCTCCACCATATGTAAGCTGGGGATAGGTAGCGGGTACAAAAGCTCCCTGGGATGAGCAGGCACAGATACCAAAGTCCATAGGATAAGTGAACAACAGTGGGATTTTTATTGGTGCTATACAAAGTCTATTTACAGGTGCTGTACAGTGTGCAGAAAACAAAACAAGCAAAAGTAGTTTAAACAAACACCTAGCCGTGTCTCGGCTCTAACTACACGATATGTAGGCCCTAACTACTAAGCTAAACAAGCCTACCGCTTGTTAGCTCAAAATACAAACTGCTCACCAGTCTTTTAACAACCTCCTTGCTCCTACAGATCCACACTATCTGTTTCCCAGGACAGAGCAATGGCTGTTAGCTCAGGTGAGCTTAAATTGGCCTGGGGGAGAGGGCCAACACCTGACCTGGATCAGGGATCAGAGATCCCTGAACGTGTAAGAGAGGAGCCTGGGAGAGGTATAAACCCCGAACTGGACTTTCCCAGGCTCTCTCTGGGACGCTCTGCTACATTAGGTAGAAAAAAAAAAAACATAATAAATAAAGATAGTCTTATTTAACAAGCAACACACACAAACATTTTCTTTTCCGTATCTTTGTTATTCTCAGGTTTTAAAGCATTGGTGTGATTAATGAAAAGAATATTATGTTTAATCTGTAATTTTATTGCTACCTCTGTTTTTTGTGTAACAATTCTGATGCTTATAGCATATCTATGTTCAAAATATATAATCATGTATTCGTTTCCCTGCTGAATTTAAATTATTTCTAGCCTACTCTGAAAAATGAAAGTCAATGCTGTGACCATAGAATATGTTTTGGGGGAAAAATGAAGTATTCCATTGCTCACCTCTACATCTGAAAATTCTAGTTGCTATGAATTGTGGACCCAGGATAAAGTGTACAGATATAGACTGTACACTGACTTTCCTGATCTGTCTACTTTTTCCAGGTCATTGACTCTTGTGCAGAGTCAAAATAACAACCAGATACATGGCACTTCCATAGGGAGGATGGCAGTGTCAGCTTTGCATCTCTTTAATAATTACTTACATGCTTAACTCTGTATGTGGGCTGCCATTGTTTTTAATTGGTTTAGATGTGACTAAAGGGCCATACACATAGGACGAATATCAGGCGGCAATAGCCGGTTCAATAGAAACTGGCGGACATTCAACCCATGTGTATGGCAGCCGGTCCACCAGAAGCCGGCCGTGACCGAAAAAGGTCTGCCTATAGGCATCCGATCAGTACTCTTATGCCACGTACACACGATCATACTTTTTCCCAGCCAAATCACATCGAAATTCCATCGGAGAAAAATATAACATGTTCTATATCTAAACTCTGAGGCCCCGTACACACGAGCAAATGAATCTGCTCAAATCGGTCGGACAGACCGATTTGATCAGATTTGTCTGCTGGCTGTTTTGGTTTGATCGCTGTACACACGATCAAACCAAAATCCCCGCCGCCAGACAGCGCGGTGACGTGGCGGTGACATTGACGCCACCACGTCACCGCACCAGGAAGTAAAACACTTTTGCGCATGCGTCGAATCCATTCGACGCATGTGCGGGCAGATATGTCTGCTGGTTAGCGTACTAACCAGCAGACGTATAGGTCTGACGGGTTTCCAGCAGACAGATTTTAAAGCAGGCTTTAAAATCTGTCTGCTGGCCAAATCCGTCGGCTCGCCCGTACACACAATCGAATCTGTCTGCTGAGACGGTCTGTCAGACCGTTTTCAGCAGATAGACGGCCTGATGGTATTCATTAGAATATCCGATGAAAAAACTCAGATAGGGCTACACACGATCGGAATATCCGATGGAAAAAGTCAGTCAGACTTTTTCCTTAAGAAATTCCAATCGTGTGTATGTGGC
Organism: Rana kukunoris; assembly: GCA_029574335.1. Taxonomy (NCBI): domain Eukaryota; kingdom Metazoa; phylum Chordata; class Amphibia; order Anura; family Ranidae; genus Rana; species Rana kukunoris. Next base: position 653,774,969 of record CM056049.1, read on the forward strand.
ATTAGCCAAAAGACTGTCAAAAGGAGGAAGAAACACGTTACGGCCCCCTTTCAGCACCCCCAATATCAACCACAAGGCAGGCATCTCAGTTCAGCATGTCGAACATTGGCGGGACTTTTGACTGCTATAAAACCCAGGATCTGTGGGTCGGCGAGGAGAGATACACACCAATGCCGTCCGCACTGACAGCTTTGCCTTCCACAAACTTCTGTACTGCTAATACATGCTGACAGCCCTGTGGTGCTTCTATCCAGTTCCTATGCTGACTATCAAGGATTTATCATGTAACTGTACTATTTTCTTTCTAGTTGAATACATTTTATATTGTTTTACTAATGAGGATCCCATGCTGGTAAACAATATTTTTTACTTTTTGCTATAACACATATCCCAAAACCAAATATATATAAAAAAATTACCCTTAATTTAGGCCAATATGTATTCTGCTGCATATTTTTGATAAAAAATCCCAATAAGCGAATCTTGATTGGTTTGTGCAAAAGTTATAGCGTCTACAAAAAAGGGGATCGATTTATGGCATTTTTATAATTTTTTTTTACTAGTAATGGCAGTGATCAATGATTTTTAGTGGGATTGTGGCGGACAGATCAGACACTTTTGACACTTTCTTGGGATCAGTGACATTTTTACAGTGATCAGAGCTTAAACTAACCACTGATTACTGTATAAATTAAACTGGCAGGGAAGGGGTTAACACCAGAGGGTGATTAAGGCGTTAAGTTTGTCCTAGGGAGGAGTTTCTAACTGGGGGGTGGACTGACAGGAAGTACAGAGAGATCACTGTTCCTAATCAATATCTCGCTCTACTCCCCTGACAAAATGGGGATCTGCTTTGTTTACACTGGCAGATCTCTGTTCTTGCTCTCTGTGGAGCAATCATGGGTGGCCGGTGGACATCGTCGCCGACCAGCCGCCAGCCATGCACATCGTGCCTGCTATAGCTATTGAACAAAGCACTGTACTGGTACGGCGATTTGCGCAATACAGCTGACCTGCCACGGTATATCTGCAGCGGCTGGTGGGCAAGTAGTTAAACATGCTGTATGTATACAGTATTTCAGCTTTAGTTATTGAGCTCTGTAAATAACATGTTTTTTTCTGCAAGTCAAATACAGATAGCCTAGAAAATATGAAATAGTGCCTAAATCTCTATCTGCTTGCTGAATATGTCAATACAAAATATTAATATGTAATATTTCCAATTTACTTTAAAATAATGGATTTTAAAATTCTATTTTTCTTACTAAAAAAATATATACTGAATGATATATATACTAAATGATTATACATTTCCTTAAGGGGGGCTATATTCCATTGCCTCAGGCTGGGACTGTGAAGTGGTGGTTTTGTGATCATTTACATGTGGTATGTTGCTTTTACCACCAGCTTGCTGAAGTTGCACTTTTTTCAGTAGGACACCATCTGCCTACTTTGCACTTTTATTTCTCCGATGCAAATCTCCATAGCTGGATTTTCCACTGAAATATATCTCCTTCAAATATAGCAACTGTAATGGAATAATTTGTTGCATAAATGAAATTGTTCTCGCTCATCTCTCCTCACTTTGCATACTGTCATCCAGCTGTCTACCTGCACCGTGGAGCAGCAGCTCTCCGTTCTGGATCATTAGACACAGCCAAAGCCTGCACAGACCACAATGAAATCCACTCAAGACTTTCACTTTCTTTTACTTGTACCAGTTGGGTCTCTTGAGTAGACACCTGCTCCTATTTCTCAAACAGGCACCCCATAATCCTTTGTTTTGATTGCATGCTGGCTTGGATAGAAAAAATATGTTACATATTTTAACGTTTCTGCACTTAAAAAAAAAAAAAAAACATGATAAAACAGGACAAGGAAATTAAAACTACAGCTCTTCTATGATTCTTTTTTAAATGTAAGAAAAATATAAATTTGTAAAATTGCTGTTGCCATGCAGGTAATATTGTAACTGAGATAAGGCAGATCTCTGTTTATCTTCAAAGAGAAGGTTTTTACATATTTTTTTGATCATGCATTGTTCTCATGATAAAAAAAAAGCACATGCTTGTAACCTGCAAATACTTAAAGATCTGTTCTTAGAAATAAAAAAATAAATAATAATAAAAAGATTCACATTGCAAAAGTCTCAACATTTGTGCAAGTGTAACAAATAGCACCCGTAATGTTTGTAATAAGTGTTCCTTTGTTGCTTTTCACCAGGCAAATATAATATTGGCTTACATTTGATTCTAAGAGAAAAATAGCCATAGCTCACTCGCCCCCCTTTCATGGCCTGCCGGGCTGCGTGCTCGGATAAGGGTCTGGTATGGATCCTGGGGGAACCCCCACAATTTTTTTTGGTGTGGGGGGTTCCCCTTAAGATCCATACCGGACCGAATGGTCTGGTATCGTCCTTGAGGGAACGTCATGCAATAAAAAAAAAAATTTCCGCAGGGTTCCCCTTCAAGAGTCTCAGCACACGAGTCGCCCTGCAAGTCGGATCATCTTGATCTGACTTCTGGTGCAACTTCTATTTAAATCAATATGCTCCCAGAGGGAACCACTGATATCGAATAGAGAAAAAAAACGCGTCTGAAAGCTACTGCGGAGAAATGTGCATTAAATTCAATGCAAAGCATGGAAGAAAACATCTAAAAATTGTGCTGGTGTCTGTACTAGCTTTAAGGCCCATTTTTTAAAATGTCCATGGGCATGCACTCCACAAATAATGGCTGTCATGGAAGAGTGGTAAGAAGAAACCCATTGTGGAAAGAAAGCCCTACTAAGTCACGTTTTCAGTTTGCGAGAAGAAGGCGCTCAGGTCAAATGAGACCAAAATGTTACTTTTCGGCTTAAAAGCAAAACGCTATGTGTGGCGGAAGACTAACTTTGCACATCACCTGGAACACACCACCCCCACCATGTAACATGGTGATGGCAGCATCATGTTGTGGGGACAGGGAAGCTGGTCAGTGTTTATGGGAAGATGAATGGAGCCAAATACAGGCCAATCTTAGAAGAAAACCTTTTGGAGTCTGCAAAAGATTTGAGAGTGGGGCAGAGGTTCACCTTCCAGCAGGACAACAACCCCAAACACACAGCCAGAGCTACAATACAATGGTTAAGATCAAAGCATATTCATGTATTAGAATGGCCCAGTCAAAGTCCACACCTAAATCCAATTGAGAATCTGTGGCAAGACTTGAAAATTGCTGTTCACAGATGCTTTCCATCCAATCTGACAGAGCTTGAGTTATTTTGAAAGGAAGAATGGGCAAAAATGTAATAGGTAGTCTTATGAGCAACTAGAATACAATCTGTGTAATGTATGCCAGCAGCAAGTAACACACTCCCTATATAAATGTGCAAATAAAACTCAAAACAAATAATGCTGCGCTAGTGTTAATAAATGTATCCAACCACTTAAGCCGCATACACACGATCGGTTCGTCTGATGTAAACATTCTGATGGACCGTTTTCATCAGACGAACCGATCGTGTGTGGGCCCCATCGGTTTTTTATCCATCGGTAAAAAAACTAGAAACTTGTTTTAAAATTATCTGATGGTTAAAAAAACAATAGAAAAAAACATTGGGCCAGATTCAGAAAGAATTCGATTCCCGCAGAGTATCAGAGATACTCTACGCCGCCGTACTTTACCTGGCTCTAGGAGGAATTCAGAGAGATTTTGGCCCGTAAGGTACGGCGGCGTAGTGTATTTCTCCCAGCGGAATCAAAATACGCGAATAGGGGGCGTGAGGCATTTAAATTAAGCGCGTCCCCGCGGCGATCGAACTGCGCATGCTCCGTTCAGAAATTTCCCGCTGTGCATTGCGCGAAATCACATCGTTACGTCATTTTTTTTTTGAGTAGCGTCGTTTACGGACATTCCTATTCCCGGACGACTTACGCAAAAAAAAAAAATAATTGAAAGTCGACGCGGGAACGACGCCCATACTTAACATGGGCCGCGTAACGTTAGACCAGCTAAAAGCCGGTTTAACTTTACGTAGTGGAAAAATTACGTACGTGATTGCGAACGACGCTCGTAACTTCGTGGATCTCCGTAAAAAGCTCATTTGCATACCCCGACGCTGAAAACGGCGCGAACTCCACCCAGCAGCCGCAAAAAGATCGCAGCGTAGATCCGAAGGCGTACGAAGATGTAAGCCTGTCAGATCGAAGCCCAATGCCGCCGTATCATGGTTTGAGGATTCAAACTAGTGATACGGTGCGCGAAATTTGAAATTACTCCTGTCTAACACCAGTTAGACAGGCGTAATCGCTCTGTGAATCTGGGCCATTGTCTGTGGGAAAATCCATTGGTTAAAAATCAACGCATGCTCAGAAGCATTGAACTTCATTTTTCTCAGCACGTCGTTGTGTTTTACATCACCACGTTCTGACACGATCAGATTTTTAACTAATGGTGTGTAGGCAAGACTGAAAGTCAGCTTTATCGGATATCCGATGAAAAAATCCATTAGATCGTTTTCATTGGATGAACCAATCGTGTGTACAGGGCATAAGTGTCTCAATTCTCCTGTGTCATCATAATAACATGTGAATAAACAATAATATAATACATTCCTGTATATTTCTACTTATAATAATATAAATCTTGTGCTTAAGTGCAATTAAATAGTTAATGAACAATGTTAGAAAAAAGTTTTAACTTGTTGAGTCTTCACAAATCTGTGCATTGTATCAATAAATGCCCAGCATTGTTTGTTTTGAATGCGCACAAATGTCACTCTCTAGATGTGCAAAGCTGATAGAGACATCCAAACAAAGACTTGCAGCTGTAATTGCACTGAAAGGTGTTTCTATAAAGTATTGACTCATACAAATGCACGCCAAACTTTTCACATATTTATTTATAAAAACTTTTGAAAAACAATTATCATTTTCATTCCACTTCACAATTATGTGCCACTTTGTGTTGGTCTATCACATAAAATCCCAATAAAAGACATTTCTGTTTTTGTAACATGACAAAATGTGGAAAATTTCAAGGGATAGGAATACTTTTTCAAGGCACCGTAGCTGTAAAAATTAAATTTCTACTTTTAAATTTGCATTTTAACCCCCCCCCCCCCACTATATGTTTGTTATGTATTTTACACAGAATATCTAAAAGTGATTAAAAAAAAAATATTTCTTATGCCCTGTACACACGATCGTTTTTGTTGCGTCGGAATAAACTGTGATGGATTTTTCTGACGAAATTCCACTCAAGCTGTCTTGCACACACACAGTCACACCAAATTCCAACTGTCAAAAATGCAGTGACGTACAACATGTACGACGAGACGAGAAAAATTAAGTTCAATGCTTCCGAGCATGCGTCGACTTGATTCTGAGCATGCATGTTTTTTTCTCCGTCGGAGTTCCATACAGACAAACAGAATTTCCGATATAATGGTCTTTAACGTGTTCTCTTTCAAAGTCCAATAAAAAAAATATATAAAAAAATTATTTTTTCCTAAATTTAGGTTGATACGTATTCTTCTACATATTTTTGGTAAAAAAATCGCAATAAGCGTTTATTGATTGGTTTGTGCAAAAGTTATAGCGTCTACAAAATAGGGGATAGTTTTATGGCATTGTTATAAATATTTTTATCTTTTTACTAGTAATGGTGGCGATCAGCAATTTTTATCGTGACTGCAACATTATGGCGGACACATCGGACACTTTTGACGCTATTTTGGGACCATTGTCATTTATACAGCGATCAGTGCTATAAGAATGCACTGATTACTGTGTAAATGACACTGGCAGGGAAGGGGTTAATCACTAGGGGGCGAGGAAGGGGCTAAGTGTGTCCTAGGGAGTGATTCTAACTATATGGGGGCTGGGCTTACTGTGACAAGACACTGATCGCTGCTCCCGATGACAGGTCCTGTCACTAGGCAGAACAGGGAGATGCCTTGTTTACACAGGCATCCCCCCGTTCTGCAGCTCCGTGACACGAACGTGGGATGCCGGCGGATATCGAGTCCATGGGTCCCGCGAGTCACGGTCATATATGTTGGGCAGGGTGGCGAATTACAGCCCTAAATGACAAAGCTTCGTCTAAACCCTATGGGCCAGATCCATGTACATCTGTGCATATATAGACCGGCGTTGCGCATCTCTTTTGCTTTACGCCGACTCCACTGAGAGACGTAAGTGCCGTATCCACAGAGTATTTGGGGCCAAATTTGTGCCAGCGCGAGGTAAATTCTGAGGCGTAAGGCTGCGTAATTCAAATTGGGAAGGACGTGGGCGTGTTCAATTGAAATGAGCCGTGACCCCATGCAAATGAAGGGCCGGCCGGACTGAGCATGTGCGCATAACGCAGGCTATGATCAGCACCTCTCTGCGCATGCTCAGAACTCGGCACGGTGCAATTAGTGAGATTGGAACTAGGCCCGGTCAACTTAGTGAGCTACGCCCATGTGCTTAAATAAACCGAGAGAAACGCCATTCCATTGCAAAAGTACATCCATTCCTACAGCAAGGTGCTTTTGTTCTGTTGTTTGTTAGTGTTTGATGGTTTGTGAGGTATCTTTGTGATTTTGTGTGTGTGATTTGGAGAGTGCTGTGTGAACATGAGTGAGAGGAAGAGAACATTAAAATTTTCCTTGCGGGAGAAGGAAATTATTGTCAGGGCCATTACCCAATATGGGCGATTCCTGCATGCCAACACCACCCCGGCCAGGAAGAGTCAGATTTTGCAGGACATCGCCGACGAGGTAAATGCTTTGGGGGAGAGACACGGACCCGCCAGGGTATACAAAAGAAGATCAATGGCGTGTGGTCCGTGGGAAGCTGTCCAAGATTGCAGCACATGGCAGGAGCACTGGAGGGGGCCCACCATGCACTGTTAGGCTGACTGAGGAGGAGAGTTTGGTGGCTCAGACCTTCAACAGGCATCAAGTGGAGGGGCTGCCTGGCTTTGACTCCATTGAGGAGGCCGTGAGGACAGGTACATTTTTTTTTCTATCTGGTGTGTAGCATGTGTGGGGGGGGAGGGAATATGTGGCAAGTGTGTGGATCCTCCAACCTGTGAATGTTTTGTGTCATCCACAGATGTGCAGGAGGGTGCTGGGCCATCTGGCCTGTCCGCACCATCCCGGGACAGGAGTGTGAGGAAGACCCCCAGACAAGGCCGGAGTCCTCTGAGGAGGTTGAGGAGGAGGAGTTTGTGGAGGAGGTCATGTCAGGGAATGACTTCACATTAATTTTGGAGGAGTCTTCCCCTGTGGCTGGCAGCAGCCAGGCCTCCATCAGGGGTAGCCTCTCCCACTCCTCCAACAGGGCTCCCCCTCTCCCCGGCCACAAGCCTCATCTGGATTCAGGAAGGCGACCCACAAGACCAGGGGGGTGGCCGTGGCCCTTCAGACCCGCCATCTGGGACAGATCACCAGAGTTTTGGGCGGATGGAGGAGAGCCTGTCCTCCATAAAGGATTCAGTTGGGAACTCTCTGGCTCTGATCAATTGCCTAAATGAACTGCAGGCTACCACGGCAGGCGTTGGTCAGGATGTGCGGGCCCTCGGTCAGGATGTGCGGGCCCTCACCCAGGCTATCCAGGCCAATATGGCAACCCTCAATGATAGCCTGACCAGAATTGCTGTGGCCTTGGAGGGCAGGCCACCAGGTGGGCAGAGACCAGGGGATGCTCCTCCTTCCCCTGATTACCCCCCCATGAGTCTCCCCTATGATTAGCACAAGCCCACCATGCAGGACTTGTGAGCAGCAACTCCACGCCATGGCTCCAATTATGTCACTGTACATTCATACACCATTCACACGGACCTGGGGATCACTTCTCCCTGGTTCTGGGGAACCCTTCTCCACCACAAATGAGAGTGAGACCGCTTTTCCAGCAGGAATGTCACCCCCACAATCAAAAATCATTCACAAACAGAAAAAAAAATCATAATCCCAAAAAAGGGAAAAAAGTCTCACCCTCATTTGTGGTGGAGAAGGGTTCCCCAGGACCAGGGAGAAGTGATCCCCAGGTCCGTGTGAATGGTGTATAAATGTACAGTGACATAATTGGAGCCATGGCGTGGCGTTGCTGCTCACAAGTCCTGCATGGTGGGCTTGTGCTAATCCAATGTGATGAGGATGTGGTGTGTGTGATCTAGGGACCACAGTGGCTGCACTGCATGTGAGCGTTGTGATGGGCTGGTGATGTCCTCCTGCAGGGTTGTGGTTAATTCCATGATGGCATGAGGGGTGAATCTGAAGATGCGATACACTCAGAATCACTCATGCCAAAGATGTCTATGCGTGTGCGGTATATCCTCTCTCGTGCTCTCCTCTGTGCCCTCCTCCGTGCCCTCCTCCTTCTACGCTCATCTAAAGTCAGTAGTATAGCTATGAGCAAGGATGCCCCTGGCATGTTGACATACAGATTGTTGTCCTGCAAGTGTGGCTGCTCAGCTCGTCCCTAACGGTGTTGCTTTAGCTGACATGTAGACGTCTTGTCCAAATTTAAAGCTGCTTTTATAAGGACTAACTTTAGACCGGACGTGCAGCTGATGCGCACAGCGCGTAGCCTGCACCGCACAAACTTACATTTGTGGATCGCCGTATCTCCCTCATTTGCATATTTGCATAGCAAATCAATAGTGCATTTTTGCGCGCACGATGCGCCGGTCTATCCAAATTACGCCGGTCGAAAAATTCTGGATTTCAGGCGTATATCGTTTTGGGGATACGGCGCATAGATACGCAGGCGCATATTTAGACTTACGCCGCGCATCTCGTGAAACGCCAACTTAAGTGCTTTGTGGATATGGCCCTATGTTTCTTCTTTAATGCGCACATTTGTGTGGTCACGTAAGCATCAAGTCCATCCACGCTGTCGCACTAGAGAAGGGGAGAAAAGATGTGGTGGTGGTGGTCATGTGACTGCTGTTTTGTGTGAATTTTTCAGATATTCAGATTTCTTTGAAATCATAAAACAAGTGGGAAGTTTTTCAGCTTGAAAAACTTGCACTAGTCTCTACATGTGTTTAAAGTTGTAATTCGGTTTTGAATTAAAATGTAAAGTTGTAGTAAAATATGTTTTAAGAATACAAACATTACTTGAAAAAAAGGTACGGTATATTTTTCATTTGTAATTCACTTTTTGAATTTTGGCTGCAAACCACCAGTGATTTAATATGACCATAGCCTTGATTCGTGCCACAGCTTCAGGCAGACACTGCAGCGAGTACCCTCTGCAAACAATCTAAAAACTTTTATAATATGGATTTTAACTGATGCTTCTGATATATCTAACTTTCCATCCTCATATTACTGTTTGAACAGCGTATCTAATTAACTTCTGATTAATCTAATTACATGTCAGTTGAACAGCACTGGTTCAAACAGGTCTGGCAAATATTCATTGGCTTTGTAATTAAAAAGGAAATCAGCATAGGTGAATGGACATAAATTATCAGTAATATCATTAATTAACAGCAAACTACACTTAAAGGTTTGCGGTGTAAGCATAGAACAAAAGTGAGATTGCTCCCTGGGGATTTTTGTATACAGGGTTTTCTCTTTCTTTAATAAACACTTTCACAAGTGTCTTTGTGCTTATGCTATCTTGGAATCAGAAACAGTTGATGGTGGGTATTATTTGGTCACTGGTATTGTGGGATTTGTGGCTTGGGCTTTTTAAATCTCAACCAGCAGTGCTAACAGACAATAAATGCAGCAGGATGTTTTTATTTTATTTTATACCTGTTTGAATGGCTTTTATAGTGAGGAGGTCAAAGGACTGGGCACTTATTGGCTCCCGGTGCTGCCAGGGGGCAGGACCTGCCCCTAGCAACCAGTAAGGAGAGTTTTGATTGGCTGGACAGCATAGAACCACACTCACCATCGATAGATTCAGAGTTCTCCAGGTACCACGTGTGAGCAGGTGATCTGGAGGGAAGCTCTGGGGTCCGAGGGAGTATTCTATCTTCCCTTTCCTTTCTGCTGAGGATCTGTGCCTGAACTGTGTGTGCTGGAGAGCCTAGGGGACATGCTACTGCTGCTGGAGTAGAAGAGAGTGCCAATAGGCATAGCTGGAAAACTGTGTATAGAAATCCAGAGAGAGACCACTACATTACTGGAAGAGCTGGGAGTCTGTGTGCAAGGAGACACTGAAACATGATCTGCTGTGCTAGGACAAGTGCTGCTGTCCCACATGCTACAAGGAGTTGTGAGCACTAATTCATGAGTGATCGGCCTCAAGACTTAAAGAGGTCTGAATAGAGGTTTCAGGGCTGCTATAGACTGGTTGCTGTCGGCTCATATCCTGATGTTGAAAGCTGCAAGGAGAACATGAGCTACGGATAATGATTGCTGAGTCTCTGTGGTCATGTTGCTCCTAATGGGCGTGTGTTCTGTAAATCCAGAAAGACCACATGGGCTATCCCAGTCCTTTTGCTGCAAAATGCTGCTGCTGAGAATGTGCCTGGGAGACTTTTGGACATAGTGGCAAGCTGGCTTGAGAGGTGAGCCTGGGGAGAGGGCGAGACCCCTTTGTTAGCCCTCATGGTTCCTTGACAAATATTAAGTCACTTGATTCTCTCTGAGCACTCCAATACCACAGAACATGGGCCCCACCATTGGCAGAACTTTATTATCAAGCTCATAGGTCAGTAGTAGGCCGAGCTTTGCCTTTAGATAGGCTGGAAGATTAACCACACGTAGTCCCACTTCTGATGTCACATTGCGTTAACTCTTTTTCTCTTTAAACTCTTTTCTTCTTAAAGGGCTTTGCAGTTCAATAAAGCTCATTTAAAGGTTCACAAGTATGCCATGGTGTCATTAAGGAACTAGTAAGGGTGGGTCATTACTAGTACAGGGTGGAAGTGACCATAATATCCATCTGCTTTTCGGGAATGAGTGCTGCAAGTGTGGGGGGGGGGTGTATCTAAGATTGCTTTTGACCTTTGGCACAGAGAGATTTACACTCCCTGCCATTTACCCATCCCAATACACCACAGTGGGGAGCTGCCCCGTTTGCAATTTATGTCATATCAAATGTAATGTTTATGTTCATTTAAATTGATGTGTAAACTTTTTTTTTGGTTTTTAGAGGACCAAAGATTTATTTGGTGGGGGGAGAATGTAATGCCAGCTTGGGCTCTCTAAATGTAGCCCAAACAAAGATTGAATATACCAGGATGTTTTGTTTTCCCTACGCTCCACATTTTGTTTTTATTTTACAGGATTTTGCAGTGAAAAAATAACATAAAGCCTTGTGATATCTAACAGTAAAGTTGGTCACTAAAGCTGGTCATACACTGATAGCGCAGATGGACAAATCTATCACTGTGACTATAGTATCTTGACAGCTGGTCCCACTGGCATGTGATAGGATGCAGCTGCTTTTCAGGCGACAGTTTTCTACCCAACCCTTTTTCTTTATCAATCAAGGGATGTTTGGTAGGAACCAACTGACCACCCACTGAGTGCATTTCTCAGGGACAGGATGCAATTCATATAATTTTATAGCCAACTAAAGTTCAACTAGGATAGCAAATTAGTACCTAGAATGCAGCTTAGTCTGTTCAGGTTGTTTAAGTATCTGCTTCTTGTGGCTCAACAAGTGTTACGTTATTGAGTTCAACTTGTGTTAGAGCAGCATGGTATAATTGATCTTAGAAAAATTCCAAAATCCTGGAGTTTCTGAAATGACTTAAATTCTCCAGAGTCTAACAAATGAAGAAAATATTTTATACTGAGGAAGGTCCTGTGGGAAATTAATGGAAAAGTAGGAAATTCAGTTAAAGCATTAGGCATGGGACAGTGAGCATTGGCTATAGTATTTTGGTAAAAAGCCCTACCAATGGGATGCAAGGGGAGTTTCATCCAAAGCCCTGTACACACGATTGGATATCTGATGAAATCTAATCCGATGTATTTTTTCGTCGGATATCCGATGAAGCTGACTTTCATCAGTCTTGCCTACACACCATCGGTCAAAAACCCGATCGTGTCCAAATGCGGTGACATAAAACACTACGACGTGCTGAGAAAATTAAGTTCATTGCATGCATCGACTTGATTCTGAGCATGCATGAATTTTTGACTGATGGACTTCCACACAGACGATCATTTTTTTCTATCTTTTTTCTATTCATAAGAAAAATTTAAAAACATGATCTATTTTTTTTTCACCGATGGGGCCCACACACGATCGGTTTGACTGATGAAAACAGTCCATCTGTCTGTTTTCATCGGACAAACCAATCATGTGTACAGGGCTTAACTGTGTATCATGTACCTTTGTGTTGTAGGGTATTTAAGTGAGAAATTAATTGTTAGCAATATAACTTTTAAGAAGTAGTTGTAGTATTACCTCAACATTGGGGGTGAGAGTTGTGTTTGACCTGAATCCAGCCTGTATGCAGATTAGCACTGTGACAAGACCCTTTCTCGCCCAGGTCCTGCTCTCCCGACACTCCTCTGCTTCTATCGGATCAGATTGCAGCTTGCAACATCTGATGGTCCAGTCATCCAAGATTCCAGGATCCAACCTACAGCTATGTGCCGATTGGATCCATTAAGAACACACACCAAACGAGTTGTATGAATGTTCAACCAGAACTCAACTTTATTGAAACACTCAGCTTGTTATATACAGGTTACAGCTTTCATCAATCAAAGAACAATGAAATCTCCCCCCCTTTTTCACACACTGGGGTTTCCATACAGAGACATTTCTGTAGACAATGACATCAGTGAAGTTAACAGAATACGTTATGTAGTCGGCTTGTCTCCGCATAGAGAGGAGGTCATTACTACATCTGAGAGATCACACTTTTTTAGATAATGACATGCTAATCCAATACTCCTGATAATCAAAAGGCTCAAAACAGTGTTATCACACAATAGAAAGGTCAAAGAGCCAACTGAATTAACACCTCTACACACTGGACAATGAATGTCTCTCACAAGCCGGGTCACTTAGCATGTCACTAGTTGGAGCCAAGTATTGAAGTGTCATTGTCCTAGTGACCTAGTCACAACAAATTAAGCCACTTCCAGTATCTCTTGCAATATGTACTATCCACAATGTCTCATCTTCTGCAATACATGAATATGGATTTCACGTAGAAACACTTTAATATTTCATGGTTCATGACAAGCACAGATCCCCAGACAGCTGGTGTTTATAAACAGACCAGCTGTGGATCCTGGGTGACATCATTGACTAAACCCAAGCCTCAGTTGGTTTACACATAGAAGTTAGCCGGGTATTTCTCATTTGCAATGTCAGTAGTGATACGTGAACATTGTTGGGTGTCAAGTTATCATGTCAGCAGGGCAACATTTTGGGTGGCAGGTCTTCATGGTTGACGTGGATCTACATTTCTGGATTACATTAATTAACACAGTCAATCGTAGAGGAGTTGGACAGTGCAAGCTAAGATAAAGTCATATGTGTGTCTTGGCTACTTTTCCTATGGCACATGACTGTGTACACTTCTGGGTTTTACTTCAGCTGTTACAACCATGGCCACCATTGTGCCACTTGACCATATCTTTAAAGGGACTGTGAATTCTGTGAAAAATGCCTGTGATATGGTTTTATGTAGCTGTAGAGCCTGCATTAGTGTTACCTGTCTTCTCTGGTGTCTCTCTTGGCCCTGTGCCTTTCATGTGCCTTGCCACTGGTGCCTGGTCCTCTCTGTAGCTGTCTTTGCCTGGTTATCTCAGTCAAAGTTCTTGCTACACTGATTTCTGGAGCTGCTACTGGTATGATCCACCTGCAGCCACACCATCAATTCACTGCCAAACTCTGTGCCTCTAAACTTTTGCACCCAGGAACTCCTGAGAATGCCTCTTCCAAGCTCCCACCCATTCCCTCTTTGTATACTCTGTCTGCCAACTCTGTGCCTCAAAGACTTTTCAGCTGAGCACATCTGAGCATCTCTCTTTTATGCTCCCACCAGTTTCTCTCTGGTACGCCCAGGAGGATGGAAAACTTTATGAGGATGGAAAACAACTTTCCTCATAATGTTAAATATAGTTCTCACCCTGGGCTACCTTCTTACTTACATACCTACCAATCCTGCTAACTCAACCCCCAATATGTTTACAACAGTATGACCAGCCAATCCCTAACCTGGAGAAACAGGGTGTCTCTTTTTTTCTGGGTCATCTCCTGAGACCTTGCCAGCTTGGGTAGCTCTATTCATAGCTATGGTGCTATATATTCCCATGTTTCTACACATACAGGCCCGCTAGCACTCAACCCTAAACACCTAGGGGCAGATTCACAGAGAATTAGATTCTCGTAGAGTATCAGAAATACACTACGCCGCCGTTTTTTACCTGGCTCTACGTGAAATCCAGGTAGATTTTGTCCAGTAAACGACGGCGGCGTAGTGTATTTCTCCCGTCGCAATCCATCTGCGCGAGTAGGGGGCGTGAAGCATTTAAAATAGGCGCGTTCCCGCGGCGATCGAACTGCGCATGCTCCGTTCGCAAATTTCCTGCCGTGCATTGCGCGAAAACACGTCGTCACGTCGTAGTAGCGTCGTTTACGTACATTCCTATTCCCGAACGAGTTACGTTAAAAAAAAAAATATATTTTCAAATCGATGCGGGAACGACGGCCATACTTTACATGGGTTACGCACTGTTAGACCAGCAAAAAGCTCCTCTAACATTACGTAGCCAAAAAATGACGTAGGCGATTGCGAGGGACACTCGTACCTTCGTGGATCGCCGTAAAAACTCATTTGCATATCCCGACGCATGAAAACGACGCAAACTCCTCCCAGCGGCCGCAAAAATATCGCAGTGTAGATCCGAAGGCTTACGAGGACGTAAGCCTCTCGGATCGAAGCCCGAAGCCGCCGTATCATGGTTTGAGGATTCAAACTAGTGATACGGCGCGCGAAATTTGAAATTACTCCTGTCTAACACCAGTTAGACAGGCGTAATTGCTCTGTGAATCTGGGCCCTAGTTGTTAGACACCTAAAAGAAAAAGATTATACATTTTGGGTGGAGTGAGCCTTTAAAAAACATATCATCTTGATTCATTGGCTTTTTTTATTTAAGTCTCTGATTTCACTTGCTACATGCTTATTCTAAATCAGTGTCAGAAGAACAGCATGGTTGCCAGGCATTTAAAAAGCCTCTATATATCTCACACAATGGGTTTCCTTTCATATATTTTTAATTCTTGTACAGGTGCTTCTTTGATAATGATCATCATATTTAACATCTCACTATTACACATTTGTTAAGGTTAATAGATGCTTACTGACAGTAGCAGTGACGGGCAGACAAAACAATATACGCACATTTATTTTTTTCAATCTCTGTATCACATAATGGAGTTAAGTGAGAGTGAGAGCAAAAATAATCATGTTAATGCAATAGAGATGACTCCATGAGTTGCTCTATTGGAAAAAACACTTCTTTGCTCATATTCCAGAATTAACTTCAAATAACCTATGTCAGTGGCTCTCAATTATCTTAATATGTATGTTTGGATTCCGGCCAGTGTAATTTTGTATCCCTGCACTGATTGCTCTCTAACTGGTGAATGTTAATTGCTTTCAAATCTCTTTGGAGTTAACACACTTTAAGAAGGCAAAAAAAGAAGGCACAACACTTCATCTGGAAGAGTACCTAATTCTTTAGTTGGCTATTGAGTAAGAAATGTAAGCTCTTCCTTGAGAATAGAGTGTGATCCAGGGAACATGAACTGTAAACACCCAGCTCGCTGTGTACCAATGTATTCTATGTCTCCTAAAAGGATATGCTTGTTGAAACTTAAAACAAAGTCTTAAATAAAGTATAATATTGATTCAGCCAATTAAACTTGCCCCTGGATGCATTGATGCAGAAGATCTTTGTGCGCCACAATGAGAGGCAAAGGTTTGCTCCCCCCTCCCCCCCACACACATACACACCTCTTCCGCAGCCCATGCTCATCTCTCCTTTCCTGTCTGGAGCAAACAAAATAAAATAAAAATACCCAGTACTTCCAGTTATGTATGAGCATTTTCACACCCCTTGTTCTGTTACTATATGGGTGCTTTGGTGATTAACCCAACAGACAGGCTGAGTCCACAGACTAGAGCAACTTGGAGCTTCTACAGGGCATCTTTGAAGTAACAAGGAATTTCTTGTGATTCTGCAGTGAAGTCCTCTAGAGCAGGGCTCAAAATTTCAAGTCCTGAGCTACTAGCCAGGCCTCAAGAGTTACTCGCCATCAGTTGCCCCACCTAATTCATACACTGCCCTGCGCCTAATTGCACCTGTAAACACGCCCTCGTAGATAATCTCATGGAATGACAATGTTTTATGCAGAATCAGGTTACAAAATTAAATATTACCAACAACAACTTTAACAAAATGGGACAGGGCACTGGGGGCAGACCAGAGGGACAGGGCACTGGGGGCAGACCAGAGGGACAGGGCACTGGGGGCAGACCAGAGGGACTGGGCACTAGAACTGGGTCTCTTCCCCATTCTCTTGCTGTCTCCTCTGCAACTCCCATCCTCTCTCTCTCTCTCTCTCTCTCTCTCTCTCTCATCTCATCTCATCTCATCTCATCTCATCATCAGGAGCCTGTGTGTGCTGCTCCACACTTGCAAGTCCCCACTTCCCCCTTTTATTTAGGCTGGCAGAGAGGAGAGGAGCTGCAGCACAGTGGGAGGGAGTACAATCCAGCGCTGAGATCCACACAACTGCACAGCCATTGACACCATAGCACAGCGCACATTAAGACCAGTCTGTTTACAGTGCTCAGGCTGAACTGTTGGACACGTACTGTACATAGAGCACAAGGAGAAGAAAACTGCACAAACTGGAAGGCTGCCGCTCTCATGTCAGGGCAACTTTCAGTAAGCACTGCACCGGAGTGGTAATTTTCGCAATCCTCCACCTCACTCATTACTTTCTGCTCTCCAGTTACATTGGTCGGGGCCCGGGGGGAGGGGGCAGGCTCAGAGAGGTCATACTGTTAGGTCCCATAGCTTAATGAGAATTGTAAGGAGAGCACCTGTGTACTGCTCTGCCTGTGCGCGGCTCACCAAACTACTTTTCCCGAGCATGCACCTTTCCTCTTCGGCCACCAATCTCATTGGGACTCTAAGTGTAGGCACAGATTGGAGGGAGTTTGGTCATGCAGCCCTGTCATCACTCGCCCCCAGCTTAAATCCACTCGCCAAATGCTAGTAGGCGAGTGGAAATTTTGAGGGCTGCTCTAGAGTGTCTGGACCATGATGTATGGAGTAAGGACAACTAAACCCCTTCACAGCCAAGCCTCAGTCATGTTGGTACTGTTTAAGGAACACATCCTGGGCCTGCCAGGGGTTTGATGCATAATGTGGTTAGTTCATAGTGAGGAATAGGGATGAGCTTCGCGTTCGATACGAACGTATGTTCGACTCGAACATTGTCTGTTCGTACGTTCGACGAAATTCGAACAAAAGCGGTCGTTCGCGCCAAACTCAAGTGATGCAAAACGGCCCATAATTCACTGCGGCATTGCGCGCTGATGATTGGCCAAGCATGCTGTATGTCCCGCATGCTTGGCCAATCCCAGCACACAAAAAACGAAGAGCCATAATTGGCCAAAGCCTGGGTGGCTTTGGCCAATTATGGCTCAGGGCTTTAGCACACGCCCCACACTATATAAGGCCGCCTGCTGGGCGGCCTCGTGTAGTGTGTTCCGGCTTGTTAATGAAAGCAGTCAGAGAGACAGAGAGATTGTCTTTTTATATAGCTAGATATAGCAGGCAGGCTAGTCAGTTTAGCTTAATTTACAGTGTGTTGAGGCTATATATATACATCCCTAGGAGTTGTACACATATTTATACACTGTATAGCTTAGCTAGATCAGTTCTTCCTAATTTACTGACAGGCAGGTGATTGTGCTATTTAAAGACGTTATCACAGGTATAGACACCCAGCAGGTACAATATTTAAAGGAATTTCTTTTTTTTATTTAAGCATCAATAAAATCACTGCTCCTGAAGCAGTGATTTTAGTGATGCTTAACTTAAAAAAAAAAGGAAAAATTCCTTTAAATACCTGCTGGGTGTCTATATTTTGCCTGTGAAAACGTCTTTGAGAATCCGGGTCTTGCCCCAGGGAACATGTATCAATGGAAAAATAAGTTTTAAAAACGGTCATTTTTTCAGGAGTCCTGCTCCTGAAAAAACGACTGTTTTTTAAACTTTTTTCCATTGATACATGTTCCCTGGGGCAAGACCCGGGTTCTCAAAGACCTTTTTCAACAATAACTTGAATATTGGTCTTCAAAATGATCGTTTTTGAATTTGAAAGTTCGAGTCCCATAGACTTCAATGGGGTTCTAAATGTCCGCGCGAACGGTCGGTCTGTTCGACGGTTCTGGTGCGAACCGAACGCAGGGGGTGTTCGGCTCATCCCTAGTGAGGAACAGAAGAACAAGTGAACAGCTGTTAATAAGAAGAACTTGTAGTTGCAATGCCCACATTACTTTTTAATATCTTTATAAATGATATTGGGTCTGAGATCAAAAGTAACATTTCTGCAGATGACACTAAACTATGCAGTGGAATGACATCCTTACAGGATGTCTCCAATTTACAAGCCAACCTCAATGCTCTGTCTAACTGGGCGACTATGTGGCAGATTATTATTATTATTATTATTTAGGTACTTCTATAGCGCTGTCAATTTACGCAGCGCTTTACATATACAATGAGGTTTAATGTTGATAAATGTAAATGTAAATTTATGCACTTGGGGGCTAAGAATATGCATGCATCATACATGTTAGTAGGAGTACAACTGGGAGGATCCGTAGTGGAGAAGGATCTGGGGGTTTTGGTAGATCATAAGCTCAATAAGAGCATGCAATGCCAAGCTGCGGTTTCCTAAGCAAGCAAAGTCCTTTCTTGTATTAAGAGAGGTATGGACTCCAGAGAGAGAGATATAATTTTGCCCCTGTACAAATCATTAGTAAGACCTCATCTGGAATATGCAGTCCAGTTTTGGGCTCCAGTTTTTCAAAAATGATATCGGGAAACTGGATAAAGTGCAGAGAAGGGCAACCAAACTGATAAGAGGCATAGAGGAGCTCAGCTATGAGGAAAGATTAGAGGAACTGAATTTATTCACTATTGAGAAGAGGAGATTAAGGGGGGATATGATCAACATGTACAAATATATAAAGGGTCCATATAGTGAACTTGGTGTTGAGTTATCCACTTTACGGTCAACACAAAGGTCAAGGAGGCACTCTTTACGTTTAGAGGAAAAGAGATTTTATCTCCAAATACGGAAAGGTTTCTTCACAGTAAGATCTGTAAAAATGTGGAATAGACTCCCTCCAAAGGTGGTTCTGGCCAGCTCAGTAGATTGCTTTAAAAAAGGCCTGGATTATTTGCTAAATGTACATAATAGTACTAGCATTTATAAATAAAGTTGATCCGGGGAAAATCTGATTTTTTATGGTTAAACTGGATGGACTGTCTTTTTTCTACCTGACTAACTATGTAACTATGGCTCAGAGAGGTACTCAAGCAGAGACTCAGGTGGTACAGGGGTATATGCCTGAATGCTGGAAAAGGGCAAGAAAGTCAAGAACTAAAAAGGTACAAAAAGTTTGACCGATACAGGCATTTATTGAATTAGATACATTTGGCTTTAATTAGTTGGCATAAATCATTTTACCTATAACTAGTCTCCAATCTTTAAACTTCTTTACAATCTCCTCACTATCTTACTGTGAAATAATGAAAAAAATATAACCTAATCTTTTCCGAAGAATATCTTTTTTTCTGCACTGGACTATATACCTCCCCTGTAAATACAGTAAATTGTAAATTGTAGTTTTAACCATCAGCATGTTTTATTTTTATTCTTTACATATTCAGCAGTTTTACACCAGCCCCTAGGCCGAGATGAATCAACTGCCACCCTCCTCTGTCATCTTGATCATAAGTAAACACAACTACTGCAAAACTATATTTATTATCATCACAGTACATCTGCTATATGAAAGTTCGCTGAAATGTTATGGTATTTGTGCCAATGGAGTTGTTTTATTTAGTAGTGGTGAGCCTAATTTACTGGCTTTGGTTTACAGGATGTTTGCTGAACTACCCCTGAATTTGATTGCTAATTGCAACTCAATTTATGTTACAGGTCGTTGAATCCTTTATATCAATTCTGACCATTTTCAAGGCCAACCGACAAGGCATTGACTATCAAAGTGCATGGGGAGCTGGGCACTGTTCTGGGGACATGTACCTATGTAAAAAAAAAAAAAAATTCAAAGTGAGCAGCTTTTAATGATGCCTAAAGTGAAACATTGAAATTTAAAATTACTTAAAATAACATGCTTGAAGGATGCGCTAATTCTGCCAGCATCAAAATATCATTTAAATCAGTAGTAAACCGTAGCTTTAAAAAACAAAACAAAAAAAACACCTGTAATTGCATAATATGTTAGTATGCATCACATACTAGCACAATATGAAATACTTAAATAAATAAGTCCACATAAAGTCCATTAAAAAGACCATGGAATGTGATAATCAAATCAGACGTGTAGCAAAAAGGGTCATCTCATAAATCTTCTTGCAAAGGAGTAAGGGAGAATACTCTTACCGGAAACGGTTTATCTACTAATTAGGCAGATCGTTAGAGCGTGTGAAATCCCGATGGCAAATCGCATCAACTGGTATGAAGACTCTGGATAAACCACACAAGTCGCAGATGGCAACTCGTTTAAAGGAATGGCATGATGGAAAAAAAACTCCAAACAGCAACTCAATCAACCACAACATGGAAGAAACTCCACTAATTGCCCTTTTTTAAACATATTTTGTACTGTGATCACTTTTAAGTCTTGTTGGTTTTTCAATAAACCCACATTTACCTACACTATCGGAGCATCCTATTTTTTCCCCTTTCTTCCATGTTGTGGTTGACTGAGATGATATTTGGAGGTTTTTTCCATCATGCTACCTTCAGTCCTGAAAAGGATTCCTAGATTGGAGGTCACTTCATCATCATCTGAGGACCACAGGGATATCCAGTGAACCCAGAGTCCCTTCGAGGCCGGGATTTCCTTTAAACGAGTTGCCATCTGCGACTTGTGTGGTATATCCAGAGTCTTCATACCAGTTGATGCGATTTTTCATCGGGATTTCACACCCTCTAACGATCTGCCTTATAAGTAGTGTTGAGCGGAATACGCCATATTCGATTTCGCGATATATCACGAATATATAGTAGAATATTCGAGAAATATTCGCTAAAATCGAATATTCGTGATATGTTAGCGAAAAAAATATTGCAACATTTCGCTAATGCGATTGCGATATTTATTGCGAAATTCTCGTTCGCGCATGCACAAACGCGCGAACAACACGCGACCAACACGCGACCATTTCCTGTATCCTTGCCAGTTGATTTTCGCATCGCAATTTTGTGCTGCCCAGTCCATGGAAGTGAAAATGGTTGGAAGCAATTTTACACCCAGTGAGGAAAAGATGCTGATTAGTGTAAGTATTTTCACCACTGTTATTTCATTATCTTTAACTGCATTTTAGACTAGTTTAAAAGTTAGTATATAAGATCAGATATTAGTATTTCCCAAACATTGTGTCTCCTGCTGTTGCAAAACTACAACTCATAGCATGCCTGCACAGCTGCAGACACCCTGGTTGGTAAATGTGTATTTAGGCACTTTCCTTGCTATTTAGCATAATTAATTTAACATGTTGTGGACATAGGACGTATGCGAACGTCCTAACTTCAGGGTCCTTAAGGCCCAAGGACGTTCGAATACATATTGCCCTTTAGATGTTGCAGAACTACAACTTCCAGCATGCCTGGGCATGCTGGCACTTCTAGTTTTGCAAGTTCTGCAGGCCCACATTTTTCAGACCACTATACACGGGTCTCTAAACTGTGGCACCCTAGATGCAGCAAAAGTAAAATTCTTACAATGCACTGACAGACCATGGCTGATGGGAGTAGTAGTTTTGCAACAGCTGGAGGTGGACTGGTCTTGAAACCCTGAGTTAGGTAACAAACTCGCAGTGTTTTGCAACCATTCTGCCTCCAGCTGTTGCAAAACTACAACTCCCTGCATGCAACTGGCTGCAATAACCCCCCCCCCCTCTCCCCCAATGTGAATGTACAGGGTACATTCACATGGGCTGGGGCTTACAGTGTGCTTCTAGCTGAAGCAAATTTGGCGCTGCAGCTCAAACCCTCAGCGGGAAACTACTGTGAACCCCACGCCCCTCTGACTGTACCTTAAAAACACTACACCACACTAAATATAAATTAAAAAACAAAACATATACACATACCCCTACATAGCCACCCTCCCCTCCACAATAAAAAAAAAAATGGTACGGCACTGTTTCTTAAACGGAGCCTACAGCTGTTGCAAAACAACTCCCCAGTATTACCGGACAGCCATTAACTGTCCAGGCATGCTGGGAGTTAAAGTATAATTGTTGTACAGCTGGTGACGGTGAGCTACATGGTGTATCAGAGCATGCTGGTAGTTGTAGTTTTTAAATAACATCAACATCATTATTCATTCAAAATTAATTCATCAAAAAGTCAAAAGAAACAAACATATTATTGTTCCTATATAAAGATAGGGATGAAAAAAAATAATCTATTGTACAGGCCCATTATAAGTGTCCAAAAATAATTATAGCGGTCAGATGAATAGCAACGCATTTCTCCCCTATACGTGTATCCTGTGTTGTTACTCATATATACATAATTAGGTGGCGAGCAAAATGGAAAGATATAAAATCTGTCATGTTACCCCTGTCATTGATTAATAAGGCGAGAATGCTTCCAATTGTTGAATACCATAGATTTCCGTCATATATCCATAAGGGTTTAAACAAAAGTATTATAATATACTTTGTTCTTCATCTTGCAGAGGTTCCTGCAAAAGGTCTACGATCAGCTGCGGAGGCAGCCGGAAAAAAGTGATCAGCTCCCTAATGCAGGACTTACGCGACCAACAGGGCTGCACACACGACCGCATGGCCATATTAAAAAAATGGTCGGACCTGAAGAGGCGCCACATGGACCAGGTAAAACGTATACGGGATGAATATCATCCAGGTAAGTTATTGGTGACAGTTATGTATTTTTTTTTCTAAAGTGTATTTTGTGCGTGTACTCGAGAGAGGAGCCGGACTGCAGGAGTTGGGAGTAGGCAGGCCTCCCCCAGAGGCAATCTGCCACCTTTCTCCATGCCCCGGGTGGCAATGGCAGGCTTACCTCGCATAGCACACCCACCGGGAGCCGGGCTGAGACCACCAAACTCAATTCACATGTAGCCGAGAGCGGGATCCGAACCCCTAGCTGTAAGGGGAATGGTTTGTCAGCGCAGTGCCAGTCGCGTTGAGCCACCGCAGCTCCTTTGGTGACAGTTATGTAAGGTCATATGTAATTAATGTAAGGGCAGATGTTGTTAACCCAGACGCCATGTTGTGGTAACATATATCACCACCAGCCAAGGTATTCATAGTACTGTTGAAAAAAGACATGGGACAGCAGACAGGAACACAGAAGTTATGTGGGAACATACTTTTCCCATTGCTTTGCATGGGACTTTAAACAAAAACCCTGACCCTCACAAATGGGGGTAGTTAAGGGATAAATTAACGATCCTATACTTTAAGTGGACGTATAAGTAACATGTGACCAAGTGTTATCGAAATATCTACAGCTGTTATGAAGTAACATGTATTTCCCATAGAGTTGAATGGGACTTTAAAGAAAAACCCTGACCATGGCAAATGGGGGTGGGTAAGGGTTAAACCACCTATCCTATGTTTGTGCCTGACATATAAGTAACCTGTGTGCCAAGTTTCATGTAAATATCTTTAGCCGTTTGGACGTGATGCTGGTACATACATACATACATACATATAGATTCCCACTAAATTCCTGTGTTAGGCGTGGGGTTGTCATAGTAATCCCGTGTGCTCCATCAGGCCCTTTTTTTTAACATGAGATCGTCTGAACAAAACAAAGGAGACAAAAACAGCTCATTTTACCATGGTGGCAGCCCAGCTCACACTGAGTCCCCTGTAGTGCCCACAAGACCCTTTAATATAACATTGTCCCATTGGTTAACTGTCTATATAAATTAATTTGTATTCATATACAATACAGCAGAGTACACAGAATTTGTATACGTCATTAGAAAACATTTTTACATATATGAACATTGTGTTATTATAGGAGCTCCTCTACCAGCTGTGCGCCCCAAAAGCACAAGGCGACAGGCCGTAGAGGAGGAGGATGAAGAGGAGGAGCAGGAGGAGTATGCGGAAGAGGAGGAGAGGGATGAGGAGGAGCAGCCAGGGCCCTCCCACTCGCCAACCCCAGCTCCTGTTGAGGAGCAAGATGAGGAGCTGCACCCCCCCCCCCAAACTTCTGCTGGAGTATCGGCTGTAGGAGAAGACGAGCAAGAGGAAAAGACCGTTCCTATGAGCCTCAGTCAGGAGGGTAAATATGTGCACAAAGATTAATAACATTTCAACAATAAGATGTAGATATAAAAATGGACAGCATTTAAATCGCACCCGTCAGATTTCAGAACAATAATATGGTATTTATGATAGAAGTATACAGTATGTGCTAGACACATAACAATTGTGTATACATGATAATGATTGTTTAATAAGCAACATAAATATTTTATGTATTCAGTAACGGTCTTTGAAATCAACATTTTTTTTTCTTATATCCTAACAGCTATGAAAGAGATTTTGGTGAAACAGAGCGAAATGCAGATGATCCAAGATAGAATTCGCGTAAATCAGCGGAAAATGCGGTATTTGGACCAACAGAATATTCAGCTGGAGCAACAGCATATGAAGAAGTATGCGGAGATGATAGAGATTCAGAAGCGTTTGCAGAATTCCATTGGATTTATTTTATTCTAATAAAAAAAATGTTTTTCAACGTTTCCTTTCTTATTGAGATTGGTAGGTTTTTCAACACATCTAAATTCACATCTAACACATCTCCTCACTAACAGTGTTGCTTTAGCTGACATGTAGACGGATTGTCTAATTTTATACCACCTTTTATATGGTCTAATTTTAGACAAAACGTGCAGCTGTTGGGTACAGCGCGTAGCCTGCGCTGCACCAACGTTCTTTTGTGGATCTCCGTAACTCCCTCATTTGCATATTTGAATAGCAAATCAATGGTGTGTCTAGCACAGTTTTGCGCGGACGGATGCGCCTGTCTATCGAAATTACGAGGGTCAAAAAAAAGTAGATTTCTTGCGTATCTCGTTTTGGGGATGCGGCGCATCGAAACGCACGCGCAAATTTAGACTTACGCCGCGCATCTCCTGTAACGCCGGCGTAATCGCTCTGTGAATCTGGCCCAATATATTTATCTTTTTGATATAATAAATATCCAATAAAAAACACTATTTTGGGACCATTTACATTTATACAGCAATTAGTGCTATAAAAATGCACGGATTATTGTGTAAATGTCACTGGCATGAAAGGGGTTAACATTAGGGGGCGATCCAGCTGTTAAATGTGTATTCTAGGGAGTGATTCTAACTGTAGGGGGAGGAGACTTACAAGGGGAGGAGACCGATCAGTGTTCCTCTGTACTGGGAACACACATCAGCCTCCTCTCACCTGACAGGACGTGGATCTGTTTGTTTACACACACAGATCCACGGTCCTGCACTGTTACCGAGCAATCGCGGGTGCCTGGCGGACATTGTGGCCACTGAGCATGCACATCTGTACCCGAGTGATGCGGCGGGTGCGAGAAGCCGAGGACATTCTCATGATGCCCGGCCAGAATGAGAGCCGCACCGCCCAGCTTTCATTTGACGGCAAGCGGTTAATTTACTTTATATGAGAAGGAAATGTTTTTTTTTTTACATTATTCTATTGTATACCAATTTTTTTTAACTACAACATATATAGAATAGGTTCCTTAACTTTTGGTGCAACTTTTTTTTCCATAGCCTGCAAGTTCTTTATGCTGTTTGGCATTTACTATTTAAAAGTGTCACTAATCTAAATGTGAACGGTGAAATATGTTCTTAATATTGATAGATAAGTGATTATGACATAATGTTTTCGGTTTGCCTTCACATTTCAACACAGTTTGTAATTCCAGAATAAACAAAGTCTTAGTATTTGACCTTCACCATGACAATATGTTACATATCATAAACGGATGAGTTGCACACTTGTGTTGTGGATCTTCATTATTAATCTGCTGTTGACAGGTTGTGGTGCAGTCATGCAGGACACAAGGTGCCCAAGAAGAAAGTAGAGCACAATATATCATAACTTTGACCAGCATGTGTTCCTGCAAACCAACAGGATTTGTACTTTGAGGCCAGAGACAACAATGCCTTATTGTTTATTGTCTTTGATTTCCAAGGACAGGCTATGTTTTGACCATTTTGCCCTTGCAAAGTGTTGTTCATTTAAATGCCCTGGGATTTCAATACCAACAAATTGTATATTACATTTTCATTTATGATTTTATTAGTTCTCACCATCTTTAAATATAAGGTGAGGTTTTAATTTCATATTTATTAAAGTCTAATTTATTTTTATTTATTTTCAATTATGCATGCATAGTGGAAGTGTCAAATGTACTGTCTATATCTGTCTATGGCCCCATTTTGGGGATTTTTTCTTTACTTCCTGTCCATCGGACATCCATATAAGTGATGGTAGGTGCAGTTGTCAATAAGGACAGGAAAGCACAGATAGCAATAAAAACATTGATAGAAGTTTTAACTCTTCCTCTCAAAAATTATTTTGTTTCTATCTTTGTCCCCATTGGAGAGATTCCCTGCCCTTCTTTTTCTAACAGGAAGTAAGGGGGAACGGAGTTTCTCTAATGTGGACACACACACAACTCCCATGTTATTTCAAAGCTGTAAAGTGCATGTCTTTTTTTAAAAAAAAATTCATGTCACAGGGCACTTTATCTTGATATCCTATAAAACATGTCACTCCAGGAAATGTACATGAACTGACTACTAAATATACAATTAAATGCACATAGAGAGCAGGTTATAATGAACTAGTGTTTGTTTTAAAAGTTTTCTGTTATAACACCTGCTGGTGTGATGATGTCACAGGCTCTTCATACATGGGTAATGAAACATTTACATTCAGACTGGATGTTTAATAAATAACACCATAACAAACGATCAATATAAAATAATTCATAAAAATTGAGAAAACCTCCTTTTTCTTTAAGACCCAGGTGGTGGTCATGCCAAAAGATCAGTGGAAAGCACCTACATACAGGAGCTATGTCAGGAGATATGGTCCCTCTAAGGCAGTGGTCATCAACCCTGTCCTCAGGGCCCACTAACAGGCCAGGATTTATGTATTACCTTGGGGAGATGCAGACTAGAATACTGCAATCACTGAGCAGCAAATTATATCACCTGTGATGTATTTCAGTTATCTTGCAAACATGGCCTATTAAGCCGCGTAAGAGAAAAGAAAGGAGGGCGCACCGACCTTGTGCATTACCACTTATACATTTTAATATACACAAAATAAAAAGCAATGGTCCTACTTACAAACATTCAGTAGTAAGCGCATTAAAAACAGCTGAACCTGGACCTCACGGCACCTGCCAGTCAGACCCTAAACACCAATGTGGCTGACGCGTTTCTGGGGTGTACCCCCTTCCTCAAAGCCTAGGTGGTCTGCAATTGCCGTGAGGTCCAGGTTCAGCTGTTTTTAATGCGCTTACTACTGAATGTTTGTAAGTAGGACCATTGCTTTTTATTTTGTGTATATTAAAATGTATAAGTGGTAATGCACAAGGTCGGTGCGCCCTCCTTTCTTTTCTCTTTTTCATTTTAGCCATATGAACACCCTTTGTTCTGTGGAGGGCTGCAAGACTTAAGACTTTGCCTTTATACCATACTGATACACCCAGTTTGGCGATACACCAGAGCGCAGGAGGATTTTTGTGGGCTATTAAGCCGCGTACACACAATCGGTTCAAACCAATGAAAACAAACTGAAGTTCGTTTTCATCGGTCCAAACCGATCGTGTGTAGGCCCCATTGGTCCGTTATCCTTCGGGCATTATATACGTTTTATTTTTTCTTCGATTACCATCATATCATTTTGGAATTTTTTTTCCACCATAGATATCCTCATACTGCATATCTGCTCCTGATGAGTGGTACAAACCACAAAATGCATAGAGCTTCTCCACAATGATATGTCACAGTATAGGCCTATTATCTACATTGTAAACTTTTTTAATGGATCAACTAATATTGCTATTATTTTATTCTATTTACTACCATTACAGTTTTTTGCTTTCAGGAGTTTGGTTTACTACCATGCTTTGTCATTATGAGATGTTATTATACAACCATGTACTGTCCAGATTTTATTCAGTGTAACCTATGATTATCATATATTACCATGTATGTTAATGTAAACTATTAGGTATTATTTTTGCATTGTTTAGACTCTGGCTGTTGTTACTCATTATTATTATATTTACTTACCTCATATTGGTGTTTGTCATGCCTTCTCTTCAATTAATAAACAATTTTACCCTAGTTGGTCCACTGAGTTCAGCTGTATGCTTCATCTAAAAGTCCCAAACAATTAGTCTTTGTCTTTCAATTCATTGAGGACGGAGGCATATATTAGTATTTGCCACATTTAAAGTCCCACTTTAGCTTTAGTTGAGCATTTTTGTCCAAAAAGTGCAAAGGAGTATAACATGTTTGCAAATCATGCATAATGTGCAGAACTTAAATATATGTAATGTGAGAGTCCAATGTGAGAATATGAATATTAAAGTGAATCACCTTAATCAGAATTATTATATCAAACAGTCCCAATGGAGATGTGTGTAAAATAGGATGATCTTCCAAAGGTCAACAGATAAAAATAGTAAGAGGCTCCTGTTCCAAAATTACATGCGTGGCACACCACCTGTGTGAAACAAGTGGAGACTTACCAAAGCCAAATTACCCCAATACAGAGTGATCATATAGCTCTTATGATTTTTCAATTGCCTTTCACATTCCCATGGCACTTTTCCAGACTCAAAGGTAAACATAGCACCTCAGAATGGTCTGCCTCTGTGGACACACTCCCGCACTTCACAGGCCTGTCAACAGGGTCCACAAACATAAACCACAGCAAGGGATAAGAATAAAATGCTTTCCATAGAAAAGATCCACAAAAAGTAAACATTTAGTTTGCCAATGTACTTAGAGACTTACAGCACTTCTATTAAATATGAAACTATTCATATGCCAGATTCCAAGATGGCTGTGGCTCATTGAGCACACTTGGTAGGCAGGTAACCCGGCTCAACCTTACGCGTTTCATCACATATAACATCATCAGGAAAATGGGACACGTGCTTCCACCATGCATACAAATAGAAAGAGCACTCAAGGAGGATCGAGGCACAATTCGTCAGAGGAGGAGCCCCCATTAACTCAACAGATGCATGTGTTGAATCAATACTCAAGCCAAAGTCAGTGATCTAACGGCATCTTACTGTGTGGCAATTTTTTTTTTTATTTCAGTTTCTGAACGCAAAGAATGTAGAACTATCAAAAATGAAAGGTTTTTGTACATTCACTTTAAATATAATAATACGGATCAATAAACACACTGTAATTTTCTTTCACTGTAATTTTCTTTTGTTGCCTAGAATGCCTCTTTTTAACAGATATTTAATGGTGTTCCGCCTTCTATAACTCACTAGTATCCTGTCATCTACTAGGACCCCAGGTACTTTTCCATCCTAGATTGCCCCAGAGGTTCTCCCCCTAGTGAGCAGATTGCATTCATGTTTTTGCCACCTAAATGCATTATTTCTTCATTATTCTTCATTGAACCTCATATGCCATGTAGTTGCCCACCCCATTAATTTGTTCAGATCTTCTTACAAGGTTTCCACATCCTGCGGAGAAGCTATTGCCCTGCTTAGCTTAGTATCGTTTGCAAATACTACCCCACTTTCCACATCGGACCATTCCGAGTACTCCCCATTTATCACTTCCCTATGAACTCGCCTTTGTAGCCAGTTTTCAATCCATGTACTCACCCTTTGGTCCATGCCAACATACCTTAGTTTGT
Organism: Rana kukunoris; assembly: GCA_029574335.1. Classification (NCBI taxonomy): domain Eukaryota; kingdom Metazoa; phylum Chordata; class Amphibia; order Anura; family Ranidae; genus Rana; species Rana kukunoris. The sequence goes on from CM056049.1 coordinate 653,805,114, forward strand.
ACATTGAATGTTTGTGGGGAACTGTATCAAATGATTTTGGAAAATCCAGATATACTATGTCTACAGGCCTTTCTTCATCTAGCTGGCAGCTCACCCCCTTAATGTTAGGCTAACTTGTCTGTAGTTCCCTGGGTTGTATCTTGGTTCTTTTTCAAAACCTTTGCCATCTCACCATCCTTTGTAACCAGATTATCTTAATCATTCTTTATGGGGCCAATATAATCTGTCCTCCTTCATTTACTATTTATGTACCCAAATAATTTATTGGGATTTGTTTTACTTTCCTCCGCTATGTGCCTTTCGTGTTCTATCTTAGCTGCCCTGATTACACCCTTAAATTTCTTATTGCATTTTTGTACAATTGGAATGCTGATGATGACCCCTCAGCCTTGTATTTTTTGAAGGCCTTCTCCTTTGCTTTTATATTAATTTTTATGTTGAAGTTAAGCCACCCAGAGCTTTTATTATCTTTTTTAAATGGATTACCCTTCGGGATGCACTGGCTAATACCCTTATTTAATACGCTTCTAAAGCACACCCATTTTCCTTTTGTTCCTAGGATTTTATGCCATTTAGTATCTTCTAGCATAGTTTCTGGAAGTTGTTTCTTTTGAAATTCAGTGTCTTTGTATTCCCCTTATGCTTCCTATTTGTGGGATTTATGCTGAAACAAATTGACCTGTGATCGCTGTTTCCTAAGTTGTCCCGCATTTCTACAGCTGTGATCAAGTTTGTATTGTTAGTAATCAATAGGTCTAGTAACGCATTGTTTCTTGTTGGTGAATTTACCATCTGGCCCTATGAAATTGTCCTCTAAGGCCTTGTACACACGATCGAATTTGTCCGCTGAAAACGGTCCGGTGGACCGTTTCAGCAGACATCTCCGATCGTGTGTATGGGCTAGCGGACAGATTTGTCCACCCGACAGATTTCAAAGCATGCTTTGAAATCTATCCGGTGGGAATCTGTCCGCCCGACATGTCTGCTGGTTAGTACGCCGAATCTGAACAAATCTGTCCGCTCGTGTGTATGGGGCCTAAGACATTTAGGAAATTGCAAACCTTAGACGAATGTGTGGTTCCTTCCGCTCAGTCTATGTCTGGATAATTAAAATCCCCCATTATAACGACACTTCCCAACCTTGCTGTCATTCCAAACTGTCATAGGAGGTCTGTCTCCCCCTTCTCCGTCAGGTTAGGGGGCCTATAGCATACTCCCAGTATTACTTTCTCCTTGGTATCCTCCCTTTATAACCCATAAGGATTCCACCTCTCCCCTTGCTCCAATATTGATGTCATGCCTCACATTCACCTGTATATCATTTTTGATATACAGGCATACTACTCCCCCTGTTTTACCCTCCCTGTCCCTGTGATATAGGGAATACCCTTGAATGGTTACCAGCCAATCGTGAGAGCTATTGAACCAGGTCTCTAAAATTCCAACAAAATCAAATTCCTCCTCATACAGTAGCAGCTCTAGATCTCCCATCTTGTCCACCAGACTCCTGGCATTAGTGAAAATGCCTCGTAGTTTTGTCTGAATGCCTACTATCTCCTTATTGGGTGTTCTGAGGTTACAAATAAGACATGTTACGATACTTACCATGGGTATAGGTGCTTTAGTCAACCTACCACTAATGCCCCCAATACTACCCACTTAAATATGTTCCACAATGGCTATCTCTTTGTCTGGACCCTCCCCCCCACTAGTTTAAAAGCTCCTCTAAACTTTTGAAATTTGGACCCAGTTCTCCAGGAACCTAAACCCCTAGTTTCTACACCAACGCCTCAGTCACTTGTTTACGTCCCTAATCTCCCGCTGCCTTTCTGATATGGCTTGAGGTACCGGTAGTATTTCTGAAAATACCAACTTGGAGGTCCTATTTCTCATTTTAGCTCCTAAGTCCGTAAATCATGATATTATTGCATGCATTACAGCTATCAAAACATATTTGTTTTCCTGATATTGGCACTATACTGCATGTATACTTATAGACATGTACAGTATATTTGTGTATATGAATACAAAGTGCATATTGGCCTGGGATTTCAAATCAAGATCAAATAAGTAAATAAATGTGATCATTGTACTTTACTAATACATACACCAGTTTAGAGCTTTGAAAAGGGGGCCGAACCTGTGTTCTTTGTCTGTAAAGTACCTGGACTAGATGCTACTTTGACCAAGTTTAGACATGGTTTGCAAATGCAGTTCCATCTCCAGTTTGGCTTCATACACAGTTCTGTGTCTTACAGTGACACAGTCTAGTAATCCTAGCTTAGGAAAGATGCACAAGGGGAATTTGGGATAGTTACTAAAGTTTAAAAATAGTCCATGGTGCTTAAATGTTTAACGTTCCTAGAAGTGATTATAGAGTTTTAAAAGTGACAAAACAGAGTTGTAAACTTGATTATTGTTGATTCATAAGAAAGGAAATATTTCATAGGAAAAACATTACGTATTTGACCTCTGCTTCTGAACATGCCAGTTGCCTGGCTGTCTCTGGCTTCGATACCTTGAATGCCTTTATCGTGCTAAAGTTGCACAGATTACTAAGCAGGAATTTTATAGCTGAACTCCAGGCATACAGAAAAATATATTAAAATACATATATGAACACTGTTTACCTACCAAAGGATTTGTTATTCTGTTTATCCATGCACTCCTGACAAGCAGCACTGCCAGTTCCTTGACTTTCCTGCAGACTATGCAGTGGTACATATACTCGTTCAAATTAAATGTAAAAACTTTTTTCTTTAGACAAGCTTTCACCTAATTGTCTGCTTTTCCATGTTTTATCCTGTTTATTTCTTGTGTTTCCTTTGTAAAGCGCAATGAGAAGCTACCTTTAAAAGGACTATGTAAAATAAAAGTTTATCATTATTATTAGATCCCAAGCCATGCTCTGTGTGTCCATTGACACAACTGTGTGACTCAACCCTGCCCCCGCCTCCTCATCACAGGATTTTATTGACAGCAGCAGGAGCCAATGGCTCCCACTGCTGTCCCTGAGTCTAGTGAGGAGGGAGAGAGCAGCACCGCTACTCTGGGGCACAGAGCTGGATCAAGATCAGGCTCAGGTAAGTATTTGGAGGGGCTAGGGGTAAGCAGACAATAGAAGGGTTATTTTTACCTTAATGCAGAGAATGCATTACGGTAAAAAATCTTTAGCCTTTGCTACCACTTTAAGAGTCCTGCATTGTTACAGGTCGAAATCTCATATAGCATTTAACCATCTAATCATTCTAGTTATTTAGCAATGCAGTTAATGAGGTTAAAAAAAAATACTAATATCTGTCAGGTTCGTGTATTATATGTTATTGGGATGAAAGCAAAGGCAAGACCCCAGTGAGGCTTTAAACAATTTTCTTTACACTGAAGAACAAATTCCTTATGGACCATGTCAATAGCAGGCAGTTTATTTCCCTGGATGAATCACTACACTGATGAATTTTAGCTGGTGATATGATTTCTAGACAGAACAGTATGCAAACTACATTTAAATTCACTGATAATTCTGGTCATCACTGCCTCCTTTTGACAGAAGATTCAAAAGGCCATAAACCCTTACAGCTAAGAACGTGTTATTGTGCTGTTGGCTAAATGGTTTCTTTCCTGTAAAGCTCATTTGACAGTTCTCTAATATAGTCATGCATAATAATTAGCTTTCTCTTTGACATGCCCAGGCCTTCCAACATGACCCACTCCAAGTACACCTCAGGTACAAAATACTGTACTTATGAACTTCCTATACTGCCTTGATTACAATCCCATGGGCTTAGTGGATGAGTTCTTTTGAAGTGCTTGTTTAATGTCATCTGATTTTAATCAGAACAGTAGAGAGGAGTTCTGGAGCACATTATTTTATATGGTACCCTATGGTATCAGTTTGGAGGGTCTTTGTCATTGTCCATCCATACAACTAATAATATACCTATATTGTTGATAAAGAGAATATAAAAAAAAAAGGAAAAGCAAAAGGGTAGACATTTTTAAATATATACAATATACATTCTGGTTTCTGCAACGTATTGGGCAATTCTCTGTTATACTGTACTCTCCTCCGAGTCTGAAATATATTAGTTGCGATAATTGATTTTTAGAAGACTATAACTTAAACCAAAATCTGTGTTTTTGTAATACATTGCAGAGCTATTATCATGCACCTCTGACCTGCTAACACGTTCTTTATAATTAAAACACAAATCATATAACACATGATGCTCTAAAATCCTCTAATATGGAATATCTGTATTTTTTTTTTATTCTGAGCTATTGTATTCTATTTGTATCTAACCTGAATTTTACTTTACACAGCTTAGTTATATTGCCATGCATTTTTAATTAGGCCATGCATGTGTAAAAATGAATATAAAGTATATTCAATGTGTCATAGTCGACAAAAGAAACAAGATAATGGCAAGTGTTTTTTAGATACAATAATAACAGAAGTTGTTCAAATCCTTGATTCCAACCTGTGTAGTATTTTAACCAATTACTAAAACACATTTAATATCAATCGTATTACAATAATAAAAAAGCAGCCTCAATAATATGATATACTGTATAAATGTATCTGACTACAGCTTATTTATCACAACATGTCTGCTACACATTCACTTGGTAATTGAAATTGTAAACATATGAAAAGTTCCAGACATAAGAAAGGAAGTAGACCCAAATCTCTTTGTTTCTCAGCTCATTGATTCAGAGTGGAATACTGTCAGGGGAACATTTTGTATTGAGAGGTCTCTTTATCCCCGGTAGCTCTAGGCACCGCATGCGGGTCAATGTACCACCCAGGCCATCAGGGCACTGCAGCCTCCAGCAGTTTCCTGCTTCAAATAATGGCTGACTTAATGCTTAGGCTGACACAGTGTCCTCACTTGTACAGGACAACAACCCCTTCGCCACAGATGGCTCAATCAGAGAGAGAAGAGAAGGCTCAGTGAACATTAAACAGTAAGGCCCGGATTCACGTAGATTGGCGCATCTTTATGCCGGCGTAGCGCATCTCATTTACGCCACACCGCCGCAACTCAGAGAGGCAAGCATGGTATTCAGAAAGCAAATGCGCCCATGATACGCTGGCGTAGGAAAGTTACGTCGGACGGAAGAAGCCTATTTTCAGGCGTATCTTGTTCTGTAGGTACGGCGCATAGATACGAGGGCACATCTTTACACTTACGTGGCGCATCTCGAGATGCGCCGGCATAAGTGCTTTGTGAAACCGGGCCTAAAAGTCTATTTCACAACAATTATAATTAGGTCACTAGCTCATCTGGTCAAGGGTGACTATCAAAGGTGCAGGATACACCTCTACGTCATCTACTTGTATAGCTCCTGGTAGCCATTTACATCATCACCCATATTGCCCAAATTTTCACCCCCATCTCTTAAGATGGCACTGGCCCAGTGCATGTAGTTTACACACTGATTGTATCATGTAGGGCTCCATTGCTACACTATACCAGAGCAAAGATTTTGAAAGAGGATGGGATGCAAAGTAGCATTAAACCAGATTTTCATTGAAGAACAAAATGCACTATATCCTATATTTTATAAATCTAAAAGAAACTGCACTTATATGAACACTATGGCAGCATTTTCAGTTTTGCTCTGGGCTTCTTCCTGCACCCTTACCACTTATCCACATACTGCCTGCTGCCAAATCCTCTACACAAGTCTTTTGCACATGCTGCCCACTAACATACTTTTCATATTTATCTCCTGCTCATACTGGCCCCGTCATACATCCTACATTACTTTTATGCTTATGGTAGCACCTTTCATGCCCTTAAGCACTCCCCTCCTGTATTTATTGCCCGTTGTCATACCCTTCACACCCCTAGAAATGTTTCCCAAAACGGGATGTGGTTTAGGGATTCTTACAGATGCATCATGGATAGCTATTGAGTATATTTGTGAGTCTGATCAAACCCCAAAACAGCTGAATCATGAAAACATTCAATGTTTTATAGAAAAGTAAAAAAAATTTATTAATACATATAAGACACATATACGTATACAATGAAATGACATACCAAAAAATGAGAAAAATGTCTATAGACAATAAGAGATATAAATCATCTTAAGTTACTAACAGAGATCATAATTGATAACATCCTTAGTTATGACAGGTACTAAATAACAATAACAAAATATTGGTGCAAGTATTGTGGATCAGGAGAGGGCGCATACCTTAAATAGGTGGGAGGAGGATCATGAAGAGAGGCACCCGCAGAGGCGTAATCTCAATAAATAAAGAGAAACGCCAAACTGGCGGGATGGATTATAGTGCCCCAGAGGGGGGTCATACAGCAGGTGTGTTCCTATGTATGGACCTAAAGAGAAATAAAGAAAAAACTGAGGCATTATGTGTGTCAATGGGATGGGAGGAACGCAGGGATCTTGGTGCCCTCTACCCCTTTACATGGAAGCAGAGGAAGATGAAATATCTGGGAATACTCCTGTCAAACACGGAAAGGTATTTGTATGAAGACAATTACGTCCCCCTATTGAATATGATAACATTAAATCTTAAGTGGTATCATGTGGATAAAGTTTCTTGGTGGGGAAGAATAAACACAATAAAGATGATGATACTACCTAAAATACTGTATATCTTTCAAACACTCCCGATAAAAATCCCAGAGGCCTATTTTAATATTCTGGGGAAAATAGTAAGGAGGTTCATATGGAAGGAAAGAAAACCTCAGTGGAGATACTAATTAGACCTAGCCGTGAGGGAGGACTATCATTCCCAGATTTTAAAAAATATTATAGATCAGCAGTATTAAAGAGAATAACTGAATGGTCACAGGAAGATGTCCAAAAGAAAAAATGGGTAGAAGTTGAGGTAAGTTTAAGTAGAAAAGATCTGGGGAAGAGAATATCGATACCAAAACGCTACAGAAACTTACCTCAGGAGAGCCCATCAATGACAAAAGAAACTTATAGAATCTGGGATGCAATATGTAAAGAAGGAAAATGGGCATACAATAGTCTGTTGATGCCCCTCATGGGTACAGACTACTTCCCCCCGGGGAAGGGGGATGTACCTGCGATGGACAACTTCGGACACATTAACATTAAGGGATTTGATGAAGGGTAATTCATTAAGCTCTTTAGAGCAGTGTTTTTCAACTCCAGTCCTCAAGGCACACCAACAGGTCATGTTTTCAGGCTTTCCATTATTTTTCACAGGTGATTTGATCAGTTTTACTGCCTTAGTAATTACCACAGCCATTTCATCTGAGGGAAATCTTGAAAACTTGACCTGTTGGTGTGCCTTGAGGACTGGAGTTGAAAAACACTGCTTTAGAGGAATTACGAGAAAAGTATGGACCTACCCCCGGGGATGAATGGAGATATAGGCAGGTTCAACATTTCGTAGGCACCCTTTAGAGACCCCTGCGAGATATGAAGGAATTAAACCCCTGGGAAAAACTCATAGTGCATAGAGGAAAAAGAGGGCAGGGGATATCAAATGTCTATAAAATATTGACTTCCATTGCAGAATCTGGTACACTAAAAGCATTAGGAGGATGGGAACAAGAACTGAATCAAAATATCTCATATGATAAGAAAAGACAGGTACTAGATCTTGTCCACTCTACATCAACAGACTAAAAAATGAAAGAAATTAATTATAAACTCCTTACTAAATGGTGTTATGTTCCAACTAAACTCAATAGAATTAATATTGAAACATCACCTCTCTGTTAGAGAGGATGTGAAATGGAGGGCACACATGCCCATATTTGGTGGCAGTGCCCTCCGATACAGGGGTACTGGGTTGAGATCTTAAAAATGATTAAAAAGATTAGTGGACAGGAGGTGAAATTAGACCCCTGGCACTGTCTCTTCCATGGAACAGGAGTAGCTAGGAAAAAGTATAGAAGATCACTGATCCCATTCTTATTGAATGGGGCTAAAGCATTAATACCTAAGAGATGGAGGGAAAAGAAGGCCCCATCAATAAGAGAATGGATAAACGAACTGGATAAGATCTGTAGGATGGAGGAATTAATCTTGAACTATAACGAGTGCAGGTCAGAACATGAGGAGATCTGGAGTAAATGGAGAGAATTTAAGGAACAGGAAGCTTAGAAACGGGGAATTTGAGGTAACTGAGTGCTGTTGGTTTAGGATAGAGACAGAGAGAGAGGGAATATGTGGATCCTTTGCCCATTTTTCCCTTTTTTTTTTTCTCTATCCCTCATTTAGGACTTTGTGTCCTAACATATAGGGGACCTTCTACCCCCCCCCCCCCGTACACTAAACACAATATTTTTTTTTTTTAATCTTTCCCACTACTTAGTATCCATGCCCTAATTGCAGGGGACCCTTTATTCTCCTGGTACACTGATCACAAAATTTGTATTTTAGCTCCTTTCACCTTTTTTTATTTTTTTATTTTATCCCCTTCACTTATCAAACACATTAGTATCACTTCATGCCCTTCCTATTTATAGCACTTAGGACCTTAGGCCTCAACTCATAGGGGAAACATTTTTTTTCTTTTTATCCCCCTTCGTATATTGGACACATTATTATCATTTCATATCCTTCCTTTTTTTTTTTTTTTAATCCCCTTCACTTATCAAACACATTAGTATCACTTCATGCCCTTCCTATTTTTTTTCTTTTTTTTTTATAGCACTTAGGACCTTAGGCCTCAACTCATAGGGGAATTAATTTTTTTCTTTTTATCCCCCTTCGTATATTGAACACATTATTATCACTTCATATCCTTCCCTTTTTTTTATTGTTTTTAATTTTATTTTTAATCCCCTTCACTTATCAAACACATTAGTATCACTTTATGCCCTTCCTATTTTTTTTCTTCTTTTTTTTTTTTGATAGCACTTAGGACCTTAGGCCTCAACTCATAGGGGAATTATATTTTTTCTTTTTATCCCCCTTCGTATATTGAACACATTATTATCATTTCATACCCTTCCCTTTTTTTTTTATCCCCTTTATTTATCCAACATATTTTAATCACTTCATCCCTTTCCTATTTTTTTCTCCTCCACCTCTATCCCCTCTCCCTGGCTCTCCTCAAAGTCTTAGGATTACCCCGTTAAAAGCCGCTCCATTACTTCAAAGAATCCTGCCTACCCCGATTAATACCATTGGGATTGAGGGGTGGTAAAAGGAAGACAAAATATAGAGAAGTAAACTCCTGAGATAGGGGGGAATGTAATGCAATTTATAGGTAGTATAGACAGTAGTATGATGGTACAAAAAAAAAATGAGTATTATTTTGAGACAATGTATATATGTGTGTGTGTATAATGTGTATTTATTTGTTGAATAGTTTGGAATCTATGTATAATATGTTTGTATTTGTTGTATAGTTGGGAAAATTATGTTTAATAAATACATTTTTGAAAAAAAAGAAAAGTAAAAAAGATTTATAAATACATATAAGACACATATGTTTATACAAATACTAAAAACATTCATAATTGAAGAGAGAGTGTTATATATGCAAAAAGCTGCCAACCATGTTCTTCATTCCAATCGTATTACAGGTTCGACTAGTTTCGCCCTATATGGGCTTCATCGGGAACCCACGGTGGAATATATTCTATATAAATGAAAAGTATACAATGAAATGACATACCAAAAAATTAGAAAAATGTCTATAGACAATAAGAGATATAAATCATCTTAAGTTACTAACAGAGATCATAATTGATAACATCCTTAGTTATGACAGGTACTAAATAACAATAACAAAATATTGGTGCAAGTATTGTGGATCAGGAGAGGGCGCATACCTTAAATAGGTGGGAGGAGGATCATGAAGAGAGGCACCCGCAGAGGCGTAATCTCAATAAATAAAGAGAAACGCCAAACTGGTGGGATGGATTATAGTGCCCCAGAGGGGGGTCATACAGCAGGTGTGTTCCTATGTATGGACCTAATCGAAAGAGAGTATATTATAACATATAGAGTGACATGAGTAAATTCACACACAACACTAGTAAATTAGTGTAGAATAAAGTTTACACACTTACTAGTGCAGGTTAGTGGGTAGGCGTGACTAGTATAAAAGGCAGAACGATCACTTATTCAGACACAGCAAGTTCACTGGTGATGACCAGTGAATATTAATGCAGCACTCAGATCCGTAGGCACTATAAGGTAAAAGGATCAGTAGAGGGTAATAAATAGCTAGATGATGAAACAATTTTTTTACTAATAAAACTATTCATATAAAAAGAGTCACTTGCACAAGTCCCTGAAAAATATCTGGAGTGCAGACATGTAGACTCAAAGTTCACATCAGTGCTGGACTATGAGAGGGATAAATGGTTATATTGAACTGACCTTATTACTGGATATGTAATCAAAAAAATCTAATGCGCTACTGTGAGTAAACGGTTGTGTGACTAGTGGATAGCAACCACAAATCTGGGGCAGCTCAATCTAAGGTGTCCACGTAACACAAAGTGACATAAAAGTAAAAGAGTGATGAGCGCTCCAAATGGTGATGCAAGAGCACTCAAAAATAAACAATACACAAATGGCAAAGAAAAAACTCGCTGAAGCTCAGTGAGTGCAAAGCCTCATGCGTACAAAGTGTACGAAATAAATAGTATAATATAAATGAATATACAATGCAATAAAATGTGATCAAAGTTCCATGTGTCAGACACAGCTGTGAAACAACCAGGTGTGGTCCTCTGGGACCTGTGTAGGATGTGCTGGGCAATGGACAAATGCGCCGGGCAGTCTCAGGCTGATAACAGCTGGAGGGCTGGGTGGTTGTGAGGAAAGGGTCTTCAATCTAGATGTTGAACAATGCTAGAAAACGCCAACAGGTGTTGTAGTTCCCTTACCTCAAGGGTGCTATATGTATGCATATAGTTTGGTTCATCCAGGTAGGAGATCTCGCTGTCCTCCAGGAATTCCTTCTGTGGTGTCCGGATGGTGCTGCTGATCCAGGCTCAGCAGTAAATGTGGGACACGGGGAAAAAATGAGAAACAGGATCTCCAATGGTGAAGTATATATTGACCAGCGTGGGTTTTATTAAAAGGAATAAATAACAGAATAAAGTTTCCAACAGAGTAAAAAATTGGAGAGACGGAGCGATCGTTACACCGCCTGTAATCTATTAGCCTCCGGCTAGTGCGGGTGTCACGTGATCTCGACTTTTCCCTACGGCGTTACGTCACGTGCCTCGTGACTTCATCAGGGGAACATTCTGGAGATGCACTGGGGTGGTTTTGCATATAGCAAGTGGCTGGAACAGCTTTTACCTGGTGGTGTGGTAAAGTCCTTGCGTTGCCGTGAAACGTGGAGGTAATTGAGTGTTCACTGCCGTGGTTTAGAACATAGTCCTTAGTGTGTTTGAAAGGATGTTCCACATCTGCCTTGACTCTGACTCTTTCGCTAACGTTTTCATCTGCACCGATAGCTTGTTTCAAAATCTTTAGTTTTCCTTTAAAGCTTCAATTGCTGCCCTTTAACACGCTGTTTGAGCTTCTATTGATGAGAAAATCTCAAATCTACTACAGCTAGCAAGTGTGCATCCTTTGAATCTCTTATTGATTAACTTAGGCTGGCCATACATTATGCAATTTTCTTTCCTTTAACCATGGGTTGAAGGAAAGAAAATCGCTCAATTCCCCCATCAGCACAGTCAGAGTTGATGGGTGAATCCCTTCCGCGGTACTATTGTATTCTGACAGCAAGAGGTTTCCCTGCCATCAGAATACAATGATCACTGCTTCCTAAAAATGGGTCATGAGAACGCAAAAAGAGTTAAAATGGTAATTGTACTCCTAGTATAGTCAGCAAAAGAATAGCCCAAAATTGTATGGAACTTTTACGTACAGCCAAAAATATTTAACATGCTGTAACAAAAATACAGGTAAGCTTAAATCTTACAGCAGTTCTTTGCCCTGTTTAAAAAAAAAAAAAGTCTGCAGCTACAAATCCTATAGGGCTGACTTTTATTAAAAGGATACGAACTTGTCCAGGGGTCTAGCTCTGTGCTCTCCAGAACTGTTTTTTCAGGAGCCTTTAGGTCCCCAGCGCCAGAATATTTACTGTGGGCAGCCGGCTGTGATCCCTTGCAGGTTCACAGCCGGCTGCCTACTGTGCATGCATGATCGGCACTGCACTTTGTAGATGGTCCTGCAGCACTATGGCACCTGTGACGTGTCCCAGTACTTTGCAGGTGGGGGGCTAGAAGAACTTCTGGTGGGCAGGAACAAGAATTCGGGAACACCCAGGGAGCTAAAGATCATCCAGCAATTTGTGGTTGCTGCTGCAGGCTTTAAATAGGCAAGTGGGCGCCAAAGTCTGTCATACATTGAATGATCTTTGGTGTATGCACATTAACAGTGGCGATTATATCTTCTTGACCATTCTCGCCCGTATGTGCATGCACATCATCATTGGCAAATTTCTGTTTGCCAATCCGCAATTCTGCTAACCATTATTAGATATGCCAGTTCTTCTGCAGATTGTTCTCTGACACCTGGTGGCATTTTTTTGCTGGCCTATTGGCTTGTCATTGTTAAGATACAAGAAAACAGTGATCTAGCACTGATTAGAAGTTGTCACCCACTCAGATCCCTGACAATCAATGTTTTTTAAGTTGCTTGGAGCTTTCTTGCTTTGACAAACTTCTGACAGACAAGTGTTGACCTTGTAGACAATGTGGTTGTAGCCTTGAACTTGATTTTTTACACTCATTTGACAGATGCCTCAGTCCGGGAAACTCCACTATTTGATTTAAGACCATGGAGAAATCATTTTCCTTATTCTTCCTGGAATTGAAAGCCCTTGGTTTTGATTACACCCTATATACATCTGCCCCTGTCACAGATCACAGAAAATGTACTTTTACGTGTCACTTAAACCGTATAAGTGCCAAGACTATGGAAAATAATCTGATTGCATATTCCTAACATATGATAAAAAACTTTAAACAAGCCCTCAAGTCACTTCTCTAAGTGCTTTTAATTTGAAGCTATATATTGTCAAAGATCCTTAAAACAAATTTTAAAGTCAAGTTTCAGTTGGCTTCTTAAAATAGAACTATAGGGAAAACTTTTATTTTTATTTTGGATAGAGTAAGGAATGACCATAACCTCTACCGGTTTATTTTTTGCCCTCTCATAGGGGAGATTTCCCTTCACTTCCTGTTCTATAACCAAAACAGAAAGTGAAACCAAAACCCTGCAAATTAAGGGAATTCCTTGGGGACCCCCAGGTTACTAGAACTATTGCAGTATTACTTTTCAGGCGACAACCCGAAATTTGGATTTTCTTTTACTTTTACTTTCCTTAGTAAGGGTAAACAGGATAAATATTAAACGTAAATCTCCCTAATGAGGGCACAGGCAGCACTAACAGCTGACAGGTGTTCTAATCTATCTCCACTCAATCTAAAACTTTAGTTGTACTTTAAGGCCCCATACACACGAGCAAATAGATTTGTTCAAATCGGTCGGACAGACCGATTTTAACATATCTGTCTGCTGGCCATTTTGGTTTGATCGCTGTACACACGATCAAACCAAAATCCCGGCCAGCAGACAGCGCGGTGACGTGGCGGTGACGTTGATGCCGCCACGTCACCGCACCGGGGAAGTAAATTACTTCCGCGCATGCGTCGAATCCATGTGCGAGAAGATATGTCTGCTGGTTAGCGTACTAACCAGCAGACATGTCGGGCGGACGGATTCCCAGCCGACAGATTTTAAAGCATGCTTTAAAATCTGTCGGCTGGCCAAATCCGTCTGCTCGCCCGTACACACGATCGAATCTGTCTGCTGGGACGGTCTGGCAGACCGTTTCCAGCAGATAGATTTGATCGTGTGTACGCGGCCTAAAGCTTAGAAACATTGATACAAGTTTTAGAGTTCACCTAATTAACTTAAAGCAACAGTCCGCCAAAAAAAAATGTATTACAAGCCAGCAGCTACAAATACTGCAGCTGATGACTTTTAATGTATGGACGCTTACCTGTCCAGGGCGCCCACAATGTCGGCAGCCAAAGCCAATCTGTCCATTGGCTCTCGGCTGCTGCCACCGCCACCATCTTCGGTAAGGGAATCAGGAAGTGAAGCCTTGTGGCTTCACTTCCTGGTTCCCTACTGTGCATGTGCGAGCGGCGCTGCGCGCTCCCATTGGTACCTGCTGTTTTCTTTTTTTTTGTAACCTTTGTTTATTAGTTTTCAACACATACAATCTCCATAAGGCACAGTAGCCGTTACAATACCGGCATGAAATGACACAGAATACAGTAATCAGAGCACAAACCATATTTACCCCCCCTCCCTGAGATTGAGACCCCAGGTCCCTCAACGGAGGGACAACAGCATCATGTGCTCCAGGGTATCCCAAGTGGACCACTAGGGCCCCTCATCCCACATACATACCAAATGGAGAAAATACCCGTTAGAAACAGAACCCTTCACACAGCAAACTGACAAACATCCACACCCACGCACACCCATACATCCATCCTGGCCTTACCCCCACACCCAGACTGTTCTCACCCCAATCACCCCCAGCCACTCAGCGGTTACCATAGCCAACCAGAACCCCCCCTGCCCACAGCACCTGCTGTTTTCTAGAACTGGTGTGTCTCCCAGAAGACAGCGTGGGGGATCGGTGTAGGCGCCAGAAGTGCCGTAGATCACCTTGATCACAGAGCTCCCTCCTCCCCCTGAAAGGTGACAAATGTGACAACAGAGGGGGGGATTCCAAAAAGCGGAAGTTCAATTTTTGGGTGGAACTCCGCTTTATATAATTTTACTTCTGTCTGTAATGCTATTTTTGCTGAGGTACTTTCCCTCACTTACTGTCCTGGGGACAGCCTTGCTTAGTTCATCTTTCCCAACTCTATCAAAAGCTCAAAAATTATAGGGGTATGGATACATTTTAGTTTTTCCATAGTGCCATAGAAACAGAGGTGAATGGGGAGTTGTTTTAACTCCTTGGTGCAGAGCCTATGCAAATATGCAGTCCAACTGGACTGGGCTTTTTTTCATGGAGCCGCATATTGGTGTCTCGTCCTTTGTGCTGGGGATGCTCCACACTGTGTCCTCCCAGCACAGAGACTGGTGTTTCATCGAGAGCTATGGGCCTTGTACTAACGATCAGGTCCCGGAACTCCTGATTCCTGGTCACCTGATCACTGTGATAGCCTCTGATTGATCAGTAACTGTGAAGCCTGCCCACATGTTTTCTCTCACAGTGAATAGAGGAGAGATACATATTATCTCGCTGTCTCCTTAAAGAGAGAAAAAAAATGTGCATTTAAAAAAAATATATATATTAATAATAATAATAACAAAAAAAATATGAAATCCAGATAAAGGTTTGATCTAGGTCAGTGCCAGGGCTAGTATTTGGATCAGGGTCCGTATTTTTTTCAGACAGGATTTTTTTTAAATTAGTGTTAGTGTCACTTAGTGTCAGTGTCTGTGTGTTGAAGGTAGTATTAAAAAAAAAACTAAATGTGCACTATTGTTTTTGGGCTTTACTACGGGTACAAACCACAACTAACATACACATATGTTGTGCTGCGATTTGTCAGGAGCAGGAGAATTTATTTTTGGTTGTTCTTTGGTTTTGAAGATTATGGTAGTAGCAAGAAATATACTGCTAAATTAAAAAACAACAATTTATTTTATTACTAATTTGGGGGGTTTTACCTTTTATAATATAAAAAAATATGAAGATATCCAATACCATTTATTACCAAATGAAAGCCTAATCTGTCCTGAAAAAATAATGTATAATCCGTCTAGATGCACAAAGTAGTTGTGATGATATGTATAGTTTTACTAACCTGTCAAAGCTGTAAAATTGTGCTTAGGCATTAAGATTTGTTTTACCATAAGGCATGAAGGTGTTAAAGTTTTTTTACTACTTTTTCATAATATTTAAACCGTTTAGTGGTGTGCATGTTCTGGGCATGGGTTCACTTTAACAAAAAAAGGCATCTGCCTGAAATGCTCCCTGACAACATGAAAGTCCATAGGCTTCTGATCATTGACACATATGGCATCTCACACTGGCACAGAAGCATGCAATTCTATACTCATGCATACACATACAGTAAACTTACTTGCAACTAATACACAAACACAAAAAAAAAAAAAAAAGGTTTTCAGTACAGGATAGCAAAAAAAGAAAAAGACGAACAACAAAAGAACACATTCATAGTCTACTGTGTTAAACTCCTACTTATGGGTCAAGGAAAACTTAGGTTTATCTATCAATGCGGTATTTTTTTAAATGTCATTTTTTTTCCTTCAGCTGTTTTCTGTAAGTCAGGAATAACTGTGACCTTTCAACAGTTAGAAATAGTGTATAAAAATAATTGCTCTGAGTCTGAAAATACCACAGGAAAACAACACAAACACATTTTACAGCAGAGCCGAACTTCACATCTAATCTTCAGTGTCTTGTTTAATTATACTGAAGTGTTATTAAGTTGTAAGCATTAGATATGGACAAACGTTGGCCATATTGTATTGAGTGAGTGCATAATGAATATTGAAATGTACACCGACCTTTGAAAACATTTTGGAAATAAATCCACCAGTGATGACTGATTATCTTGTACTTCTTATATCTCTACATTTACATATGGATAGATTTTCCAATCGCCTAGATTTTACTGCAAAACAAGCTCGCTGTCAAAAGGGATGCTGGAAAAACCTTCCAAAGTGTCCACCAACAGTTTGTCTATGTCTGGGGTGTCCAAACTTTTTTGAAAGAGGGCCAGATTTGATGAAGTGAACATGTGTGAGGGCCAACCATTTTGCCTGACATTCTTTGAACCATTAAAATTCGGTGTAAGTGTGTTCATCCGAGCACTAATACACTGCCCAACAAGAGTTCCCCTACCTTTGAGGCTGTGTGTGGTGAATATATATATCTTCTCTTTGGTCCCAAACAAAACCCTCTTTATCCCCCTGAGAAATCTGGCCTTTATCTCTTCTGTGGCCCCCAAGCTCCACTCAGGGCAAGGGTGAGCTATTATTTTTTTTATTTTTTATATATTATATTCTCTCTGGCCCCCACTTGTAATTTGCCCTTATTTTCCCTTATCTCTTCTGTGGCCCTCAAGCTCTGATCAGGGCAAGGATGAGCTTGTTTTTTAAAGTTCTTATACATATTTAAATATTTGCTTTATATCCGTTTCAGTAAACTTATCTTATCCTCTGAGAAATCCTTGAGTGCCTCTCACTACAAGGATGACCTTGGGCAAGCTCACTAGGATGCTGGCAGCGTGCAGCGCCGCAGCCAATCACAGCAGCCAATCACAGACACTAAGACACTGAGAGCTCTGCAGCTGTGGAGCGGGACATGACTCGGTGTCTGTTATTGGCGATGCGTGCTGTCAGCTTCCCAATGGGCTTTGGAACACGCCCCAGCAACACGCCCAGATTATTGTATTGCATGCGGCGAGTGGGAGGAGCGACAGAGCTCAGCGCTGGGCTCCCGCAACGGGGGTCGCGGGCGGCCAATGTCAGTCTGCCTGACCATGATTATGTACAATATTGCGGTCAGGTACTGTATATATATTTTTTTAAACCAAGCTCATCTTACCCTGTGCAGAGCTTGGGTCTATGTGAAGCTGTGAACCGCACAATCTTACATATTACTTCTGTCTTTCTCCAATTTCTGGAATTAGGCATTTATGCCTGAGAACAATTGACCAATTCTAAATGCAGCACTTCACTTCACTGTAGATTCCCAGATAAGCTAGCACCACATGGTTGGGCCTGACACTAACTCAACCAGGCCTCAATGAATTGCCTTTTGCGGGTAGAGGCCTTGAGCTTCTATGATGTAGACATGGTTCAGGTGCTAACTGTTCTCTACCCAGCTACTGGTCCCAGATAGCTTTTTTCAGGCCTTGCCAGCCAGCCTAGCTGCAATGACCTCTCTATACTGCCCTTCCCACAGTCCATTCCTCTGGTTCTGCACCCATCTCAAACTGCAAACTCCCAGTTCTCTCAGGTGTGTCTCCCCAGTCATCCTGACTGTGCCTCACTCACTAGCACTCCAGCCCAAGGTCACTCCCTCCAGACTGGGGTGCTCCCTGTGGGCATCCACACTCTTTCACTCCAGCTCTTCCACCCAACAAATCCTCCCCAGCTGGGCTGACCCTGGGTATTTAAGGAGGCCCGCCCCCTGCCAATCAAAGTTAGGAAATGGTCAAGGCTCCTCAGAATACCCCAGGCAGCTCCATCTCTCCTCCACCCCTCTCTTTCTAACACTTTCTAGAAAGAAGAGGGATGTTGACAGTGATGCTACCCACGCAGCCCTGCCCTGAGCCACTACTAACCCAGAATGAAAACACCAGCTAGGCCTGATTAAATTTTTCTACTCTATAGAAAAATCTAACCTGTAGCACCTACCTAACTAGAGGGTGCTACATGTCTAAATACTGTATATGGATAAAATAGGATCTTTGCAACATATTGCAACCAGGGCTTCACAGTAAAGTGTAAAGGGAGATAATTGAAAACAGTATTTAGTAGAAGTTGGCATTGGTTTGGACCAGTGTGCTTAGATTTTAAAGTGTTAGTGGGTGTCAGAATAATGCATGGACCTCTTGTGTCAATAGTGGTAGGCTTGGTCTCTTCAGAGTTTCAAACTCTAAAAAAAAACATTATTTTTTTTTTTAACAAGACCCCTGCCAACAGGTGTAACTGTGTTACAGTTCCGCATTTCAGTCTTTAGGTTGTCTTACTGGTTTAGGCCTGAGTTCCTACCTGCATTAGAGGCTGGTGGCAAATAATCTGAAGCAACTAAAGCCCTGTACACACGATCGGTTCGTCTGATGAAAACGGACCGTTTTCATCGGACGAGCCGATCGTGTGTGGGCTCCATCGGTTATTTATCCATCGTGAAAAAAAATAGAACCTGTTTTAAAAATTTCTTAGGGCTCTTTCACACGGGGCGGATCAGTAATGAACCGCCCCGTGCACCTCCGTTTGCTCAGCGGGGATCTCCGCTGAGCTGCCGAATGACAGGGCGGTCCCCGCACACTGTGCAGGGACCGCCCTGTCTTTTCTCCGCTCTCCACTATGGGGGGATCGGATGAACACGGACCATCTGTCCGTGTTCATCTGATCCGATCTGCCAGATGGAAGGAAAAGTAGGTTTTTCCTCCGGCATACTTTGGCGGATCGGAACGGGTCGGATGTCAGCGGACATGTCTCCGCTGACATCCGCGATCCCATAGGGATACATGTATGTCCGTTTTTCATCCGACAACGGATGTATGAAAAATGGACATACGGAACGTCTGTGTGAAAGTGCCCTCGGATCGGATTTTTAACCAATAGTGTGTAGGCAAGACTGATGAAAGTCAGCTTCATCAGATATCCAATGAAAAAATTCATCAGATTCGATTCCATCAGATATCCGATCATGTGTACAGGGCATAACAGTCAGATAGATTCTAGGAGACAGAATGCAGAAAACAATCCAGGTCAGAACCAAAATGGTGTAATTTCAGTTTAGAACTAACTAGAATAGAATAGAACAGAATATAACTAAGCAATGACAAAAAGGTTGGAGTTAAGACAATACACAAAAATAATAAAACACATCAATACAAAAAACAACAATTGCCCACAGCAATTAAAATGAAATAATATGATATAGTAATAATAGTATCTTTCATAGAAAAGCATGGAGCACAATTCACTGGTGTGGCACCACATCCATAGACATAGAAAGAAACAAGAAAAAATAAAAAAGGATTTTAAAGGTGCTATTGTTAACCCCCAAAAGTGAATACTTGGTTAGTTATAATACAAAAACTATTTTAATAATTTACAAAAATTCCTTGAAGATATCCATATCCATAAAAACACTTCAGTGCAGTTACATATTGCATGTAGGAGGCCCCCTAAGAAAGTGTCTTATTCTGCTAAGTCATAGACCATACATATACATATAGAAAACAATAAACTGTACAATGTACATTTCATATAATGACTACTGTATATTTAGGACACGTAACCAAATCTTGGTCGTCAGTATGTGAGCACATGGCTATGATTATTTTTTGATTTATGTCTTATAAACATTCATGGTATGTCTGTATATTCTGTAAACAATTGTAATTTATTCCCTTATATAACAGAGTCTCCTAAGGAAGTCAGTTAACGGTGAAACACGCAGAGATCGGGAGCCAAATGTTGTCTGCAGTCTGGCCTAAATAAAGTCATTATATCAAATGTACTGTATATTGTATATCATTTTCTAAATGTATATTTATTAGACATGTGCTGACTGGAATATTTTGTTTTGTTTTTTCGTTTTCGTTTGAAAAATAAATGTATTTAGTTACTCCCGAAAATCGTTTTGATTTATTTCGTTTTTCGTTGGAGAATAGCTTTCGTCCGAAAATCCAATAATACTTGGTTTCTGTCGAATGGTCAAAAGAATATTCGACGGAACGTCGAATCTTTACATCGAATCGTACATTTCCGTTCGAATAAGAATTCTAATGTTGTATGACTAGTAATAATGTCGAATCTATTCTCTATAATGTCGAATCTATTTTCTCATAAATCGAAATCTATTCTCTGTAATGTCGAATCTATTATTTCTATAGTGTAGAAATCTTTTCTCTATGATGTCAAATCTTTTCCCTATGTTGAATCTCTCTATATCGAATTTTTACCGCAAAGAAAACGAAAATAAAGCATTTTTTATGTCGGATCTTTCGGTTTTCACTTCTTGCACTTTCGTTATCGTTTGTTAAAACGATAACGAAAAAAAAACAGATTTTCGGACAAAAATGCATTCTAACGAAAACGAATGCACATGTCTAATATTTATGGGCTAGGGTTTACCCTTTCTTACAATATGTAACTGCATTAAAATATTGTTATGGACATAGATATCTTTAACACATTTTTGTAAATTAATAAAAAAAAAAATTGTATTTGAACTAACCAAATATTCATTTTTTTGGGGGTTATCATTTTTCTTGTTTTTCTAACAATATTATCTTCTGCAAATGTAATGGTATTAGGTTAATTAGAGCAATGTAGGTGCAGGGCTGCTGCAAAGATTTTTGACACCCTAGGCGAAACCTAATTTTGCCAGCCCTCATTGGCTCCACCCCTGACTCCACAGAAGCATCGTCTCTGCTTCCTCTACTGCTGGCTCCAGTGCTGTGATGCACCTCTAATTACACCTCCGGTTGGACGGAGCAGCTGCCTGGGACTGAGTTAGTTACATGCTGCAGCCTGCAGAGCATGCAGACGTGGAGGGAAACCAGCGTCCGGGCGCCCCTAAGCAGCAGTGCACCCTAGGTGTAAAGAGCATACTCAGTAATAGACATAGCCCTATGGAGAGTCAGAACATTGAACATATGAGCAAGAGGAACCTAATTAATCAGACGCTGGTTCAGTATACGGAACAGAATTTAATATCTGCCATCTGGTAACATAATGCCTATGCTGAATTCTGTAGTCATCCAAAGTACGGCTATCCATGCATGGATCATATATGGTTCAACTGAATGAATTTCCCCTTTCACAATTCCAGGTGGATGGGGGATCTTCGCTGTTGTGTCTTTTAATTCTGACAGCTATTGTCTGCATTGCTAAAATCTGAAAAGGTGGTTGAACAAACGTCGATCAGTAGAACAACTTCTGTTTAACGGCAGTGGCCACACATGGATAGAAATTCAGACAGTTCCTGCTCAATCCACCAGATTTTGATCCATGTATTGCCAGCTTAAAGAAGAGCCCTCCCACTTTTAGAACTTTTTCTCTAAATGATTATTATACCATATAGATAAAGCAATGTAAATATTTTATTTTTATTTTTGTGTCCTTACCCAGATACTGCTGTTTCCGGCTTCTGCCACCCGCGGATATGTCCATCATATCTGGCGGCACACTGTCTCCTGGGAGGTTTGTGTCATAATTCCCAGGAGTGTGGATGGCAGCTGCTCGTGATTGTGATATTCTGAAACCGGAAGTGATGCAATGACGGCAGTTGCCATCACAACAGGGGCGGGCACTTCCGCCGCCGCCTGTTGTGATGGTAGCATCAGAAGTTAATGGCGCGGCGAGCCAAACACACTGCGCATGCGCGAGAATGGGCGGTGCATGCTGGTCGCTCAGCAGCGTTGTATCGCAAAAGATAGTGCTTGTGGGCTTCACATGCCCACAAGCAAAATGGAAAATGCCAGGAGACAATAATAAAATATATATTTTGATTGCAAACCGGCAATCGAGTGGCAATAGATCATGAAAACGTGAGTTATATATATGAGTTCTAATCCAAAGATATTAATCATGAAAAAAAAAAATTGAATACAGTTGGAACTCTTTAAGGATGCATATAAAGTTATAGCCAGGGCTTTTTTTTCTCAAACAATAGGTGCTGGAACTCAACCACGACCCCCAAAACCCCTCCCCCACACATACCCTCCAAATCACATCAAATAGTGGGTGTGGTCAAATTTCACAAACAGCAGAAGGGCCTTAAAAGGGCATTAAATACCAGGATTGCATTACATACAGAGTGCAGAGATTATGGGTAGGGTTGTCCCGATACCACTTTTTTAGGACCGAGTACAAGTACCGATACATTTTTTCAAGTAGTCGCCGATCCCGAATACCGATACTTTTTTTAAATGTGTCCCCAAATGCAGCCATGTCCCCCACACTAATGCAGCCATGTCCCTGCAGCCATGTCCCTGCAGCCATGTCCCTGCAGCCATGTCCCTGCATCCCTGCGGGGCAGGTCAAGTATTCTATTTGGGTATCGGGGGTATTTGAGGGAGTACAAGTACTCCCGCAAATACTCGGTATCGGTACCGATACTGGTATCTGTATCGGGACAACCCTAATTATGGGGGTTACACACAGAGTAAAGAGCTGTCACTTGTAAACACAAAAAACAAACAAAACAAAGACAGCGCCAAAACCGTAGTAAGACAGTATAAACACTAAAAAAACTTGTGACCAGATGATACTAATACATAAGTATACCCTAAATAGTGAAGGGCTGAGTGAATAAGCTGCTAGAAGGAAAAACACATCAGGAGTGATGTGAAATAGGAAAGACAAACCAAAATAATCCTTCAGAAAGCGCTATGGCACAGACAAATGCAGGAAGTCCCAAATTAATGCAAATGTAAATTTATTAAAAAAGAAAGTCTGATGAACAATATGTATGTTTCCAAGAGTCCCAGCTTTGTGATGCAGTATATATAATATGCAGTATAAATGATCCCAATGGATGTGCCTCACTAGACCATGGTGCACAGCGTGATTGTAAACACAGAAAAACAATCCTGTGAGGTGAATGTCTATCCCTCAGGCATGCAGTCTCACTTTGGGAGGAGAGGATCCAATGCTAGATGGCATCAAAGATGTCTATGCAATATGCTCTTACCATGTCCCAGATGGAAGGATGGGCATTCAGGAGAGTGGTGGCAGTCTCGCTGACGTTGAACGGGAGGGGTGGAGATGCAACACAGGAGGAGCTGGTGCTGGATTGGGTGGAGGCTGGCAGGCTAGGTCCGTGTGAACGTGGTGGGAGGGATCCCAGAGTTGTAGACTGCAAACGGAATGTCAATGGATCTGTGAAGATCTGTAAGGTCTGCTGGTCTGCTGGTCTGCGATGCAACAACGGACTGGAGCTGAGGACTTGGAGCAGCTACAAGCTTGGACGACATGTATCGGGTCTTAACCCTTCGTCAGGTCATAAGGATGTAGCAGTATAGGGACTATTTAAAGGAAACTGATGCTCCAGTCCGTGTTGCATCTCCACCCCTCCCGTTCAACGTCAGCGAGACGTCCTGTATAGTTTGAACGGAGCGCGCGTCCAGACTGCTCACAGAGCACAGGTTATTATCCCCTCCCCTTCGGCCGCTTGATTGCCACCACTCTCCTGAATGCCCATCCTTCCATCTGGGACATGGTAAGAGCATATTGCATAGACATCTTTGATGCCATCTAGCATTGGATCCTCTCCTCCCAGAGTGAGACTGCATGCCTGAGGGATAGACATTCACCTCACAGGATTGTTTTTCTGTGTTTACAATCACGCGGTGCACCATGGTCTAGTGAGGCACATCCATTGGGATCATTTATACTGCATATTATATATACTGCATCACAAAGCTGGGACTCTTGGAAACATACATATTGTTCATCAGACTTTCTTTTTTAATAAATTTACATTTGCATGATTATGGGACTTCCTGCATTTGTCTGTGCCATAGCGCTTTTCTGAAAAACACAAAAAACAGACTTCTGTGTTTACAAGTGATTGTGGTGAGCAGGCACCAAAGGGTCTGAGCCAGAGGTGGTGGAACTGAGTTCCACCAAGTTCCCCCTGAAAAAAAGCCCTGGGTATAGCTGACACAAAGACAAAAAGAAAGATGCTACATGAGACAAAATTTGCTCAGAGAGCAGATGGCAGATTAAACAAGAGCCCCAAGTTCCCTATTAGGCCGCGTACACACGATCGGTTTTGACCGATGAAACTGGCCTTAAGGTCCAAACCGATCGTGTGTACAGGCCATCGGACCGCCGTCCGTCGGACCAAAGTTTTAAAACTTGCTTTAAAATCGGACCAATAGACGCCTGACCATCGGGCCAAACTGATGGTTAGTATGCAAAAGCATCGGTCCAAAATCCCGCGCATGCTCAGAATCAAGTCGACGCATGCTTGGAAGCATTGAACTTCATTTTTTCAGCACGTCGTTGTGTTTTACGTCACCGTATTCTGACCCGATCGGTTTTTGAACTGATGGTGTGTACGCACATCAGACCATCAAGCCACTTCAGCGGTGACCCGATGAAAACGGTCCATCGGACCATTCTCATCGGGTTGGACTGATCGTGTGTACGCGGCCTTACTAGTGAGACACACAAGCTAATACTAAACGGACAGTTGTTGGTCACAGCCTGGTGCTTCCATATTCTCCCTGAAATCCTTCAACTCTCCAGGCTGTGATGTTGTCACACGTTTACAGACACAATACATACAATAACTTGAAATAATTTATTTTTAAAGAAAATTCCACTTACTTGCTGTCCTGATTTCAGGGGAGTCAAAGGGACAGAAACTCAACAATGGGGACAACGATGACAACAAAAAACAATCACCTCTGTAAGGATTTATTGCTGTGTGTCAGTCTTTGCAAGGGCCAGAAATAATCTGAATGGTGTGTCTGCATCCCATACATATAGAAACTATGGGCCAGATTCAGATACAATTACATTGGCGCAGAGTATCAGAGATACACTACGTCGCCATATTTTACCAGGCTGTACGACGAGATTTTGTCCCTTACGGTACGGCGGCGTAGTGTATTTCTCGCCGCATAATCGAAATACGCGATTAGGGGGCGTGAAGCATTTAAATTAGGCGCGTCCCCGCGGCGATCGAATTGCGCATGCTCCGTTCAGAAATTTCCCGCTGTGCATTGCGCGAAATAACGTCGATATGTCATTCGTTGTTTGAGTAGCGTCGTTTACGGACATTCCTATTCCCGGACGTTTTACGTCAAAAATAAAAAAAGACGTCGGAAAACGTTGATATTCGACGCGGGAACGACGGCCATACTTAACATGGGCTGTCTAATATTAGACCAGCAAAAAGCTGGTATAGTTTTACGCAGCAAAAAGATGACTAAAGATGCCGTAAGAGATTGCGATAGACATTCGTAATTTCGTGGATAGTCGGCAAAAGCTCATTTGCATATTCCGACGCGGAAAACGACGGGAACTCCACCCAGCGGCCGCAATTTTATTGCAGCGTAGATCCGAAGGCGTAATTTCATGGTTTGAGGTTTCAGAGTAGTGAAAAAACGTGCGTAATTCAAAAGTACTCCAGTCTAACGCGAGATAGACAGGCGTAATCGCTCTGTGAATCTGGCCCAATAATACTAGTAATTATGGGAACATTATTATGGAATATGTACAGTCCTCTGCTTGCTGCTTAAATTTAGATTTATGAAGGCTTTGATCTAAAGGCTCAGTACAGAATAACATGTCATATTATGACACAACATGATCATGAAGGTAAATCTGATTTTTATGACATTTTGAGTAGAACAATTAAAAGGGACACTTCTATATCCTCTCTGGACAAGGCAGATGGCTCGACAGTACTATACCATGTTGTGGTATCCTTGCACTGAATAGCACAGCATACATCTGTAAATATATGGGTTCAGTAATCATGCATTAAATCAGCAGAGATGGGATAATTTATCTGAAGTCAGATGAAATTCCACCAGCATTAGCAAGTTTGTCTTTGTGGATAATGTTCAAGCTTAATGTACAGTCTTAGCATTTTTCCTAAGATAAAATTAGAACCATTGTATCTAAAAGCCCAATTGAGAACATCAGAATGGGTAACAGGGAGTCTGGTTTTACGCAAGTTTATTTTAACTCATTGTCTCAGATTTGCAATTTTTTGTTACGTGGTGAAGCTTGAAATAATGTCTTGTGGTGATATCCAAGGTAAACAAACATAGTAATCATAAATAATACACTATGACACAAATTATTTTCAATATGTTATGGTTACAGCATTTAACTACTTCAATACCGGGCATTTTCACCCTCTTCCTGCCCAGACCAATTTTAAATTTTTAAGCACTGTCACAATTTGAATGATAATTGCGTGGTCGTGCGACGTAGCTCCCAAACAAAATTGACGTCCTTTTTTCCCTACAAATAGAGCTTTCTTTTGGTGGTATTTGATCATCTCTGCGGTTTTTATTTTTTGCTCTGTAAACAAAGAAAGACTGACAATTTTGAAAAAAATACAATATTTTTTACTTTTTGCTATAATACATTTTTTTTTCTCAGTTTAGGCCGATATGTATTCTTCTACATATTTTTGGAAAACAAAACGCAATAAGTGTATATTGATTGGTTTGCGAAAAAGTTATAGGGCCAGATTCACGTACAATCCGCGGCGGCGTAGCGTATGCCATTTACACTACGCCGCCGCAACTTACTGGAGCAAGTGCCGTATTCTCAAAGCACTTGCTCCGTAATTTGCGGCAGCGTAGTGTAAATGGCCCGGCGTAAGGCTGCGTAATTCAAAGGGGGCGGTTTGTATTTAAATTAAGCGCGCCCCCACGCCGATCGAAATGCGCATGCGCTAGCCGTAAAAATAGCCCAGCGTAACATTACATTTAGGATCCAACAGTGTAAGTGACTTACGCCAGTCGGATCTTAGCGTAAATCCGGCGTATCATGTTTTCTGGATAGAAAACAATGATACGTCGGCGGGAAATTAGAATTGTGCCGGTGTATCTGTTATAACAGATAGTAATTCTTTTGAGAATCTGGCCCATAGTGCCTACAAAATAGGGGATAGATTTATGATTTTTTTTTACTATTTTTTTTACTAGTATCTAGATCTGCGATTATTGTCAGGACTGCGATATTGCTGCGGACAGTTCGGACACTTTTGACAACATTTTGGGACCATTCACATTTATACAGCGAACAGTGCTATAAATATGCACTAATTACTGTATAAATGTGACTGGCAGGAAGGGGTTAACACTAGGGGGTGATCAAGGGGTTAAAAGTGTTCCCTAGGGAGTGATTCTTACTGTGGGGGGAGAGGACTGACTGAGGGAGGTGACCATTCTGTGTCCCTATGTACAAGGGGCACACCATTGGTCTCCTCTCCCTGACAGGATGTGGATCTGTGTGTGATCCGGGTCCCTGGCTCTGTAACTGGCGATCACGGGTACCTGGCGAACATCGCGGCCGTCAGGCACGCGCAACAACACCCACGCACCGTGCACGCCTCCTAGCGGCCGGGAGGCCAAGGACGTCATATGACATCCACCCAGGATGGCAGAGCCACCTTGTGGACATCATATGTGTATACGCAGGTATTGAAGTTGTTAAATAACAATAAAAATTTAATTTTTTGAAAACATGCAAAAATTCGAATAAAACCTTTAAAGCCAGGTCTTTCACAGCGTCACCTATTGTCATAGTAAACCCGTACCAGCCATTTACAACCAGTTTGGTGGGTGCACACGGTTCATTTTACACCATTGCTCACCTGGAATAAACCTTAATAATTACTTCTTTCACCATATAATCATACATATTTGTGACCATTAAGACAAAACCAATCATCCAAACATTACCAACAACCCTGCTTTTTTTGTTCCTGAAAAAAGTATGACATGCCACTACGAATCCTTCATCTTCTTCCCATTCCTCAATTCCCCAAACGTATGCATGTCTAATAATCACCATATTCAAACTATTAAGGTTAATCGGTAGGTCAAATTGCTCACCTTGCTGTATCTTCTTTCTCAAGGTTTCTCCAAGTTGGAACCACCGGCTCCCTATGTCATATCCTCAAACAATACCCAGCTCATTTCTTATTCTTCTTCTCCTCTTCAGACCAATCTGTCTTGTGTCCATTCTCCTATGTGCTTAGGGCAGCCCTGTTGCAATTCAAATCTTGTGTAATTTAAACAATGACCACAGAATATCAGCATACCATAAACAATTATCTAGTGAAACGACATTGAATATATTTATAGATGACATTGCGTTGCCCATTTAACTGCTATAGAAATCACACCCACCATATGGATTGCCCATATTTTATAGATTAAGCCATTGTGTTGCTAATGCTATCCAGGTAATATTGCATCTGTACTCAAGTAAAAAAAGCCCACTTAGTTCACTGTTTAGTTTCTTCCTGGTTAATATATAGTTTTTAGGTTTATATCGTTCGAGAAATGTATTTCCCATGATAGCTCAGATCTTAACACCTTGTACTCAGTGGTCTAATATGAGCAATAGATATGAATGGCAGAACTCCAAGACGTTTTCCCTGCCTGGCAACTCTTCAGACAGGGACCACATGTGCTAATCCAAACAGTCAGAGGGGACACAAACAATTCTTGGAATCAGCAGAGGGCCGGAGTATTAGCATGAGGGGCACCCAAAGACATTTTAAAAATACATTTGGTATTTTTCACATGTGCTTATATTGCTACACCCCAAATGCTTTATTAAAATCAAATCACTGCATTTAATGACATGGTATATGGCTTTGCTGGCTGTTCTCTGACACCTATTGAACCTTGGCAGGAAAGGATAATGCCGCGTACACACGATCATTTTTCAGCATGACATTTTTTTTTTCGGCATGTAGAAAAAACAATGGGCCAGATTCAGATACACTTAATATTGCGCTGCGTAATCGAAATACTCTACGCTGCCGTATTTCACCAGGCTCTACATCGAATCCTGGTAGATTTTTGCCCGTACGCTACGGCGGCGTAGTCTATTTCTCACCGCGTAATCGAAATACGCGATTGGGGGGCGTGAAGCATTTAAATTAAGCGCGTCCCCGCGGCGATCGAACTGCGCATGCTCCGTTCAGAAATTTCCCGCCGTGCATTGCGCAAAATCACGTCGTTACGTCATTCGTTGTTTGAGTAGCGTCGTTTACGAACATTCCTATTCCCGGACGACTTACGTTAAAAATAATAAAAGACGTCGGAAAACGTCGAAATTCGACGCGGGAACGACGGCCATACTTAACATGGGCTGTCTAATATTAGACCAGCAAAAAGCTGGTATAGTGTTACGCAAAAAAAAGATGACTAAAGATGCCGTAAGAGATTGCGAATGAAGATCGTAATTTCGGGGATTGCCGGCAAAAGCTCATTAGCATACCCCGACGCGGAAAACGACAGAAAGTCCACCCAGTGGCCGCAATTTTATTGCAGCGTAGATCCGAAGGCGTACGAACACGTAATCCAGTCGAATTGAAGCCCGCAGCCGTCTATTCATGGTTTGAGGTTTTCGACTAGCTAGAAAACGCGCGAAATTTGAAATTACTCCAGTTAGACAGTCGTAATGGCTCTGTGAATCTGGCCCAATGTTTTTCCATATCATCATTAAAACGACGTTGCCCACACACTGTTGTTTTTAAAAAATGCTCTAGCACAGCGCGGTTACGTACAACACGTACAACGGCACTATAAAGGGGAAGTTCCATGTGGATGACGCCACCATTGGGGCTGCTTTAGCTGATTCCGTGTTAGTAAAAGACGATTTGAGCTTTTCTATCTGTTACAGCGTTATGAATGTGCTTACTCCATTATGAACGGTAGTTTTACCAGAACAATTGCTCCCGTCTCATAACTTGCTTCTGAGCATGCGCGGGTTTTTAAAGTCATTTTAGTCCACACACAATCATTTTTTACAACCCGAAAAACGGCATAGTTTAAAAGGTCGTTAAAAAATGCAGCATGTTCGAAGAAAAATGTTGTCGTTTTTCAAAGCCCGATAATTTTAAATTACATTTTTTTAAAACAATGTTTTTTTCATGCCGAAAAATGATCGTGTGTACGCGGCATTAGGCTATAGGGACCGGGCCTTAGATCCTAGGGAGCCGGGACAATTAAAAAATGGTGAATGTAGCTGTCTGTAATATCTGGGAAAATGAAAAAAAGAAGTTAAAAAAAGTTTTGATATTTTTCATTTACATAAGTCAGTGGGGTTAATTTACTAAAACTGGGGAGTGCAAAACCTGGTGCAGCTCTGCATAGAAACCAATCAGCTTTCAGGTTATTTGTAAAAACGTCACCTCCCTGGTGATATGATAATGTCAAATTTTCTCAATTTTTCAAAATTTCTCAATTTTTCTCAATTTTCTCAAAGCGGTACAATGTTTTGCATATAAATTTGTCATTTTTTATTGTAGGCCTGCAATTCTTAGGAATTACTCACGTAAATCTGTCCAAACAAGAGTCTAGTAGACATCCCGGGTATGATAAAGTTTGAAGCATAAATCATAAATTATTAATTATAAATAATTATAAAAAATTAAAATATAATAATAATAAAATACATTTCCCCACGAATCACTATCGCTCAATTCTGCAAGTGCTCTAATTTATTATGGCTGTTTTCTAGCTGGTCTAAAAGCACTTTTGACGTAAAGGGACACTTTTTGGTTGCCATGGACAATCTCAAGTATCCAGTCAGAAAGAACAGTGTATATAATATAAAACTGCAGGCAGGGCTCTGGACAAAGCACTAGGGACAAAACTGATTTTAAATGATTTGATACAGTAATGTAATCTTACAGATTACTGTGTGTACTTTTTGAATTTGCTGCCGGGTTCTGTCCCCATGCTTTGCGACACTCGCAGGGAACAGAGCCCGGAACAGTAATACATCAGGCAGAGGATTCGGCAGAGGACTCAGCGGGGGGACATCGCAGGATTCTGGGGACAAGGTAAGTAACCTGTACCAGGATTTTGCAATGCAATCCCAAGTGTGTCTCGGGGGTTGTCACCAATGATAATGAAAATTAACCCCAAGCCACACTTGTAAATACCGCCAGGGAGGTTAAAGGCTAAGTTCACCTTGTTTAAAAAAATTCCAGCTCCCCTATGTACCAATATAGCATTAATGTACTTAGTTTGCAAAAATAAATCAGCTTCTGTTTTATTTCTATTCATGTTTACCTCACTGTCTTTATGGCTGTTTCAAAACACTGCTCCATTACTTCTGCCTTACTTCCTGGACAGCCTTCAGGTCATGACACAGGAAGGAGTTGACCAGGTGAGGTAGATAATGCAGAGTGTGTGCTAATGAGGTCAGCTGGTAAAGTCCTTCCTGTGTCATGACCTAAAGTCTGTCCAAGAAATAAGGCAGAAGTAATGGAGCAGTGTTGTAAAACATCTATAAAGACAGTGAGGTAAGCGTGCATAGAATAAATGGAAAGCTGTTTTATTTTTGCAAAAGGAGTACATTTATGCTATATTGGTGCATAGCGGACTTTAGAAAAACAGATTTACCCCCCTTCATGACAAGGCCATGTTTTTTCAATACAGCACTGCGTTATTTTAACTGATAATTACATGGTTATGTGATGCTGTAGCCAAATAAAATTGATGTTATTTTTGCCAATACATAATATCATTATGAAATTATTATGAATACAGAATAATTGTGTACTAGGTAAATTTGCACCGTCTGATGCTGTTCCTGTGCGCAGGCCTTTCCCTTCTTTAAGGCAGTGTTCACACTTTTGCAATGCAGGAACCGGTACGATTCCAGTGCGACTTACCGAATCGCATGTTACTCGCAGGCATTTTACACTGCCCTCTGTGAACTGCTGCAGGTGTCAATGTAAGGTAAATGACACCCCCAGATTGGTTCACAGATCGCAGTGCGAACTGTCAAATGGTACAGGAATTGGATCGCATGGGTGTGTACACCTATGTGATCAGATTCCAGTGCAGACCAAAAAAGGGTCTTGTACCATTTTGGTGCGAATGCGATTTCATTGCACAGACATCAAATGTGATGTGCACAGCAATACGGTGCATATAATATGCAATTTCTGTGATCGCACCAGTATGAACCCAGCCTAAAGTCAAACTATAGTCAAACTTTTTTTTTATAGCGTATAACCTTTATAGCCCCTGTTCGATTGTTTTCTGCCATCTGTGTCCCATTGCAGAGATTTACCTTCACTTTCTGTCCTATAGCCTAAACAGGACGTGGGAGGAAAACCCTGCACATTCAAGTGGATGTAAAACTGATTCATGAAATTTGACCTAAGCACATAGATCTGTAGTGTTTACCTATCTACTGTAGCTCCAAAATCCCAGAGTCCTGTGTTTTTCTGCTGCTCCATTCTTCTCTTATGAGCATGATAATTTCTGACAAGTTCTCCAACACGGGGGATAAAATCAGCCTGAATTTTGTGTTGAGGTGGTTGCTATAAATAGATTGCACATTCATTCCTTTCTTTGCATATGTGGAGGGTGGGGGTGTTCTTTTCCTCCAATCAGCTGTCACCCCATGTATGCTAAGAATCCACACCCAGTGCTGAACAGGAAGAAAAATCTCTAACACAATGTGCACTTTCTAAAGAATATTGCAAGCTAAAGACAGCAGAGATACAGGTAAAACGTATGTAGGGAGACTTGTTTAATCTCTCTGTGTATCATCTGAGGCTGTTCACTTCACTGGGTATAGGAGAAGGTTTACATCCACTTTAATCACTTGCCGCCCACCATATAGCAAAATGACAGTGGCAAAGTGGTTTTAGTTATCCTGATTGGACATTGTAACGGTTATCACCGCTTACAACCTTCCATCCATCCACGACAAGCTTATCCGACACACCAACAACCAGGCAGACATGATCCATTCCATTTCCCAGAATAAACGAGACATCGCTCCGTTCTCTAGTTTCCAAAATGTATGAATAACTTTATTGGTTCTTAGCTTGCTTATATCCAGTACAACAGAATGCAGTTAATCACAGGACAATGTAATCTCCACCGACCTATTCACTCACTGAGGATAATTCTTTAATTGGTAGCTAGACATGACGGCACCGTATTATCAATAGGGTTCAATTAACCTTGAATAGTAACACAGACATCTAGTTGAATAAGTTCTCTATACAGCTTTGTCACACAATGGCAGTGAGAGTGGGTGTCTTTACATTGAATAGCCAACACCTTAGGATATTTCAATAGCCTATTATACAAAAGGTATGACTCACTGGCTGACCTGGTCATGTCATCATGACTCCTTGTGATATCTCAGTCCTGCAATATGAAGTATTATTAATGTCCCATCTCATGTAATATGAATTATGATTCACTATTAGCCACCCTATACCCAAAAGGGCACAGGGTGGATTTTGACCCAAGAGTTTTTGGTGCTGCTGGCACAAGAGTATCTCTCATCCTTCCAATGTCTCTGGGTGTCACGGGCCATTCTGTTACAGACATCATATGAAGTGATCAGGTTAACAGAGCTGGCACCCCCACAGAGGCATGAAGCGAGGCGATCGAAGATGCAGTGTGTCAGATCATGGTATGAAACCCTTGTCAGCCTGACACAACAAGCACAGCTGATCATCGCATGAACCAGGAAGATCTGAGCAGATCGGCGTCTCTTCCTGTAAGAGAGTGGGTCTGTGCTGATGATCAGCACATTAATTATCATCACAGCCCCCATAAAAAGGTGCCCATCAGCTGCTAATCAGTGCCCATCACCTGCCAGCCTGTCCCCCTCTATAAAGCCTGTCAGTGCCCATAAAATTGCAGATCAGTGCCCATAAAAGTGCCAATCAGTGCCACTTAGTAATGCCTGTCAGTAGCTCCTCATCAGTGCTGCCTATCCAGTTCCACCTATCAGTGCCCATCAGTGCTGCCTATTGGTGCCCATCAGTGCTGTCTATCGGTGCGCATCAGTGCCACCTATCATCGCCATCAGTGCCGCCTATCAGTGCCCATCATTTTTTTTTTTAATTGTCTGTCTTTTTTCATTTATAGCACAAAAATTTCAAACCACAGAGGCGATCAAATACCGCCAAAAGAAAATTCTATTTGTGGGAAGAAAATTATAAACATTTAGTTTGGGTACAGTGTTGCATGACCGCGTAATTGTCATTCAAAGTGCGACAGCGCTGAAAGCTAAAAATTGTTCTGGGCAGGAAGGGGGAAAGTGCCCAGTAATGAAGTGGTTAAGGGAACATTTTGGGGTACCTCAGGTCACCAGAACTAGTGTCCCAGAACTATTGGAAGATTTTACCTCTGTTTGGGGACAACCCTAAATTTGTGATTTTCTTTATTTTGCCTTTAGTTATACTTCAACTAAAACTTGCACCAACATATAGCTCTGCATGCTTGATATGAATTCATCTTAAAGGGGTTGTAAAGGAAAACGTTTTTTTTTCACCTTAATGCATTCTATGCATTAAGGTAAAAAAACTTCCGTCTATACCGGGCCCCCCCGACCCCCCGTTATACTTACCTGACCCCTTGAAAGTCCCGCGCTCAGCCCCGACATCCTCTTCGCCGCTTAGCCTGGCTGTTGATTGGCTAGAGCAGATGGATTGAAAGCAGCGCAGCCATTGGCTGGCGCTGCTGTTAATCACATCCAATGATGCGGCACACCGAGGGGTGGGGCCGAGTGATACAGTGACCGGCTATGGCCGATCGCTGTATCATGGGAGCGTGCCCTCAAGGACTCCGCACAATGCAAGGGAGCTTGCATGAACGAGTGGAGTTCTTGCTTGGAGAACCAGAGACAGCCGCTGAGGGACCCCAGAAGACGTGGATTGGGGCCACTCTGTGCAAAACGAGCTGCACAGTGGAGGTAAGTATAACATGTTTGTTATCTAAAAAAAATAAAAATTGTTTACAACCTCTTTAAGATCATTAGTTAAACGTAAATGTTTTGCTTTTACCTAAAATTACAGTTTTTTCCATTTCCTGGCTGAGTAAGGCACTGGTGATGTAACCCTGTGACTTCATTATCACCAGTTGGTGTTCTGCTGATCTCATGAGAGCTGGAGTTATGCTTTAATTTCTTCTTGTTTAGAAACTGTTAGTTTATCTTCTTATGTCACTATGAACATCTAGTCATTAATATTAGTGCTTCAGAAATGATAAATGGGACAAAGAAACACCAATGTATTACTTCAGTGAATGTATTTCTTAACACATTTTCTGAAGACTTTTACTACTACAAATGTTTTGCTGCTCTAATGCTTTTGCTACTTCCATGTCTGTAACAAAGTGGCAATAATATTAGCTACTGTAGTTTTATTTATTTTTATGACTACACTGAAATTGTTTGAACACAAGAAATGAAAACCTAATAATTTATGTACAAACAACCAACATTTTACACTAGATTTAAATTTAAAGTGCAAGTATTTATTTATTAAGCTGTTATTTTTGATACTGTTTTAAATATGTTATTTTGTTGATCCAGGGATATAGTGAACAGTTTATGAATAATTTTGATTCATTATATCATATAATATTTTTGCTTTTTGGTCTTTTAAAAAAAAATCGGATTGAATTTTCATATCAAGCACAACATTTTACAAAATGAATAGGAACACATATTATATTCTGTATAACATTAGTAAAAGAGGAAAAATACATAAAAATAATATAGATTAGTTGGCAGGGCTGTTTATTTAAAAAAGCCATTAGGGGGTGCTAAAGATTTGTCCATTATCCGCCTCCATATGTCACCTGCCAGTTATTAATAGTGTTAAAAGAATAAGGTCATGGTTAAAGTATAGATATAAATAAAGAGCCTCTGCCTATGCCCAAGGAAACTTTTTATGCAGATGGGAACTGTCTTTGCATAATTTGAAATTTAATACAACCACATGCGTCCCTTGCAACAGCTGAGTCAAGGCGATGGAAAAACGGCAAGACATTGGATCATGAGCTTGTCCACTGAGAATGAACTCTGTGTACCGGCAGTAAAATGTCACGTTCCAAGAGGTCATGGAATTTCTGACTGTAGTGTCGAATCACACTACAGTCTATGTTCACATGATGCAAGCCTTGTTTATCTACCAGTAACTAAAATAAGAACACCTTCTGGTTTATTTATAAGTTTGCTGTGATGTAAGTAACCTTGGGATCTATGTCACTTGATCACTTCATTTCTAGTGAAATACTTGCCTCCAAGTGGGCGAGAAAACTTTCAGTGCCGTGTCAGTCACTCAGACACAATGATGCCCACATGCTTTTTACTGTAGTTAGTTAATCATCTTGTCATACTTCTAAGCTTTTACCATTGCAAGCTAAG
The DNA here is from genome assembly GCA_029574335.1 of Rana kukunoris. NCBI lineage: Eukaryota > Metazoa > Chordata > Amphibia > Anura > Ranidae > Rana > Rana kukunoris. The sequence continues at coordinate 653,841,765 of CM056049.1, forward strand.
ACCCGTTTTATTATGCAGCACACAGGGGAAGGTGGATGTTTTACCGTCAGACGTTAAAGGCTGTTGAGAAAGAGGCAAAGAGGATGGGGATTATTGCCAGAACGACTCAAACATAAATGTTTTAAAAAAGAACAAAATATTTTATTACATCATTATTATGAACAGTCAGTACAAGCAGAAATGTTATATTAAAATCAAATAGAAAAGAGAGAGCACATAATGTTTACTACTGGCTAGAATAGTTTGGGCTGTATAGATTGCGGGTCAGGTCTTCCCTACATGTTTCGCCAATACATTGGCTTCTTCAGGGTAATAATACCGTATATACTTGAGTATAAGCTGACCCGAGTATGAGCCGAGGCACCTACTTTTACCACAAAAAACTGGCAAAACGTATTGACTCGAGTAAAAGCCTAGGGTGAGAATGCAGCAGCTACTGTAACTGGAAAAGTGGGTCAACAATGCCCATTTGCACACCTCACTGTGTCCATTGCAGCCAGACTTCACTGTGCCTATTGCAGCCAGACCTCACTGTGCCCATTGCAGCCAGACCTCACCATGCCCATTGCAGCCAGACCTCACTGTGCCCATTGCAGCCAGACCTCACTGTGCCCATTGCAGCCAGACCTCATTGTGCCCATTGCAGCTTGACCTCACTGTGCCCATTTCAGAATCACTTTGCCTTGTACCTGAGTCCGTGACATGCAGATTCAGACGGCGGCCGTGCAATGTTAAAAAGTTGCGCTCTTCCATGTCCTGTTCCATGATAGGCGGAAAACTCAGTTTCCCGGCAGACACTGTGTTCAGTGTTCCACCTATCACGGACGCCCTCTCGTCCTCTCGTCTATCACGGTGTCCATGATAGGCGGTACACTGAACACAGTGTCTGCTGGGAAACTGAGTATTCCGCCTATCACAGAACAGGACATGGAGGAGCGTGACTTTTTAACACTGCCCGGCCGCCGTCTGCATGTCACGGTACACTGACTCGAGTATAAGCCGAGTGGGTTACTTTCAGCCCTAAATAAAGGGCTGAAAAACTCAGCTTATACTCGAGTATATACTGTACAGTAATTATAGCTCTAAAAGGAAGAATGAGAGATACAGCATAATTAATCAAATAATAAACACATTACATAATAACGAGATATGGACATGGTGCATGGTATCAGAGAAGTGACATGGCAACAAGGGTCTCCACCCCCTCCCCCCATGATGGAAATCAACAACCCACTACCCCAATAGTCCCCCACCTACTCTAATGTCCCCAAATGGCAAGGACCGTCCCAGAGCAGCAAACCAACCCCACTGCAGGGGGCAACAAGGGGACCAGGTTCATACTCTAAAATAAAAATAAAAAATCAAGTTACACCACATAGAGACAATATATGTCCTATATTTGGGCTAACATAGCTTCAATACGTACCAGAAAATGAGTAGGATTGAAGTTAAAAAATAGGGGCGCTAAGAGAGTCAGAAAAATCCGGTCAATCAATCAAAAGCATTTAGATTGAAGCTAAGGTGGGATAACTGGATGTGAACAAAGAAAAGAAAAAAGAAAAACTCATAAAAAAAGAATATTATCTAAAATAAATCCAGACAAATCACATGGAAAGGTATGTAGAATTGATAATAGCTTTGACTTAGCCCAGATTAAATGTAGTGCATGCCTAGGCTTTCAAGTATGGTATACAGAGAATAATACATAGGTGGGGGTTTGAAGGCTGTTCTTTTAACACTAAGGCCGCGTTCACACAATCGGTCCAAACCAATGAAAATGGACTTAAGTCCAGTTTCATTAGTCCAAACCGACCGTGTGTGCGGCCCATCGGTCTGTCGTCCATCTGGCCAAAGTTTTAAAACTTGCTTTAAAATCGGACCGATGGAAGCCTGACCATCGGTCCACACCGATGGTTAGTACGCAAAAGCATCGGTCCAAAAACCCGCGCATGCTCAGAATCAAATCGACGCATGCTTGGAAGCATTGAACTTCATTTTTTTCAGCACGTCGTTGTGTTTTACGTCACCGCGTACTGACGCGATCGGTTTTTGAACTGATGGTGTGTACGCACATCAGACCATCAGTCTGTAAACCGATGAAAATGGTCCGTCGGACCATTCTCATCGGGTGGGACCGATCGTGTGTACGCAGCCTGACATACACTATATTATCAAAAGTATTTGGACACCTGCCTTTACACGTACATGAACTTTAATGACATCCCCGTCTTAGTCCGCAGAGTTCAATAATGTGTTGGCCCATCCTTTGCAGCTACAACAGCTTCAACTCTTCTGGGGAGGCTGTCCACAAGGTTTAGGAGTGTGTCTATGGGAATGTTTGACCATTCTTTTAGAAGTGCGTTTGTCAGGTCAGACACTGAAATGGACACAAAGGCCTGGCTCGCAGTCTCCACACTAATTCATCCCAAAGGTGTTCTATTTGGTTGAGGTCAGGACTCTGTGCAGGCCAGTCAAGTTCCTCCACCGCAAACTCACTCATCCACGTCTTTATGGACCTTGCTCTGTGGGAGCATGAAATTGTCCAAAATGTCTTGGGATGCTGACACCTTAAGTGTTCCCTTCACTGAAACACAACCCTGCACCATAATCAGTTCATGTGCGTATAAAAGCCGGCGTTCCAATACCTTTGTATATATAGTATATATAGCACCAAGTGCATAAACCCAGTTGTAGTAGTCCCTGCAAGTGAGCTAACAGGCTAACCTCCAAACCATATTACCACCAGGTATTGGCCAGGGATTTAGAGCAAATATTAACCAAAAGTTAGTTAATCAAACAACAAGTTTCTGGATTGTGAGTAAAACAAGACAATAACCTACAGACTCCATACAGATGGAGCTCTTATGCCCCGTACACACAGTAGGAATATCCGATGAAAAAGTCAGATGGAATTTTTTTATCGGATATTCTGACCATGTGTATGCCCCATCAGACTTTTTTCATTGGAAATTCCGAGGAAGTTAGAAAGAGAACATGTTCTCTTTTTCTCCGATGGAAAAAAATTTAATCGGAAATTCTGATCGTCTGTATGCTTTTATGACGGAAAAAAAAACATGCATGCCCGGAAACCATTTTGACGCATTTTCTCGGCTCTTCATAGTGTTTTAAATCACTGCGTTCTTGATGGTCAGAGTTTAGTGTGACAGTGTGTATGCAAGACAGCTTGAGAGGAAAAACCCATCGGAATTTATTCCGATGGAAATTCCGATTATGTGTACAAGGCATTATAAGCAGTTAATGCATTTTAAGGTTACTAACTACTGGCGCTCCAACTGCCAGCCTGACTTGAAATTGAAAGTGGAACTAAACCCATTGATTTAATGGTTTAAAAAAAAACAGATACATTCCTGGCATGCCTATTTTAAGGCCCTCCTTTGCCCCATGGGATTATGAAAGTGGCGGTTTCAAACCCCCCATTGAATGATTCAATGGGGGTTGATGTGATTGGTCAGATTAGGTCTTCTGTTTGGGAATCTTCTGGAAGTTCCTGGGGGTCCTCTTGGATAGGTCAGTTAAAGTCATCTTATCACACAGAATATTCCAGAAATCCTGAGGGTCCCTATGTAAGCTTGAGAAACACCCCACCAATCCCTCCCCCAGTGTAGCCTGTTTGTGTGGTGGTTAGGGATGAGCCGAACACCCCCCCGCCCGGTTCACACCAGAATCTTCAAAGAGACCGAACTTTCGTGCGGACATTTAGAACCCCATTGAAGTCTATAGGACTCAAACGTTCGAATTAAAAAGTGCTAATTTTAAAGCCTAATATGCATGTTATTATCGTAAAACGGGTTTGAGAATCTGGATCTTGCCCCAAGGAACATGTATCAATTAATTTGTTTAGATCTACTTGCAAAGTTTTCACATTCTGCAGAGATGTTATTGCCTTGCTTAGCTTATTATTATCCGCAAATACAAAGACTGTTTACCACATCCTCCAGGTCGTTTATTAAATAATTAAATAGGATTGGTCCCAAGACAGAACCCTGGGGGATCCCACTTTCCACCCCTGACAAGAGTACTCCCATTTATCACTACCCTCTGAACTCGCCCTTGTAGCTAGTTTTCAATCCATGTACTCACCCTATGGTCCATGACAATGGACCTTACTTTGTACAGTAAACACTTATGGGGAACTGTATCAAATGCTTTTCCAAAATCCAGATATACCACGAGTACGGTCCTACCTTTATCTAGATGGCAGCTCACCTCCTCATAGAAGGTTAATAGATTTGTTTGGAAAGAATGAGTCTTCATGAATCCATTCTGATAAGTGCTAATGATACAATTTTCATTACTAAAATCTTGTATATAGTCCCTTATCATCCCCTCCAAGAGCTTGCATACTATGGATGTTAGGAACTGGTCTGTAATTCCCAGGGATGTGTTTTGTCAATTTTTTTAAATATTGGTGCTACATTGGCTTTTCTTGAATCAGCTGGTACCAATTCAGTCAGTAGACTGTCAGTAAAAATTTGGAACAATGGTCTGGCAAATACTTGACTGAGTTCCCCAAAGGACACTTGGGTGCAAGCCATTTGGACTTATTAATGTTACGGTTTTTAAGTCTATTTCTAATTCTGTCCTCTGTTAGCCATGGGGGTGCTTCCTGTGATGTGTTATGAGGATAAACACTGCAGTTTTGGTTACTGAAGCCCCCCAATTCCCTTGTGAAGACTGAGGAGAAGAATAAATTCAATACCTTTGCCATCTCACCCTCATTTGTAACCAGATTCCCTTCCTCATTCTTTATGGGGCCAATATGGTCTGTACTCCCTCTTTTACTGTTTATATACTTAAATCATTTCTTGGGATTTTTTTTGCTCTCCTCCGTTTTGTGTCTTTCATGTTCTATTTCTTGTTGCATTCTGTGTAAAGTTTGAATGCTGATGATGATCCCTCAACCTTGTATTTTTTGAAGGCCTTTTCCTTTGCTTTTATATGCATGTTTATATTGGAGTTAAAACAACCAGGACTTTTATTCACTCTTTTAAATTAATTTCCCAATAGGTGCACTGGCTAATGCTCTTATTTAATATGCTTTTAAAGCAAACCCATCTCTCCTTCGTGTTCTTTGTTCCTAAGATTTTATCCCAATTAATATCTTCTAGCATGGATCATAGTTAAGGGAAGTTGGCTCTTTTGAAATTCAGTGTCTTTGTATTCCCTTTATGTTTCCTATTTGTGTGATTTATACTGAAGCTATTTCACATGTGATCACTGTTTCCTAAATTGCCCCATATTTCCACATCCATGATCAGGTCTGTATTGTTGGTAATCAGTAGGTCTAGTAACTCTTTGTTTCTAGTTGGTGCTTCTACCATCTGACCCATGAAATTGTCCTGCAAGACATTTAGGAACTGGCGAGCCTTAGATGAATGTGCGGTTCCTTCCGCCCAGTCTATGTCTGGATAATTAAAATCCCCCATTATGATGACACTTCCCATCCTTGTCGCTAATCCAAATTGTGATAGGAGGCCCATCTCCCTGTCCTCCCTGGAGAGGTTACACACAGGAAGTTACTCTATTTGGATCCCCAGCAGAATCAACAGGAATTTTCAGTACATTTTCCTAGCATTAAAAAAGAAAACAAATTAAGCCATTGCATCTAAAGTCTAGTAAGCTGCAATATATTATATCTTTGTTCTTGGGTATAGATGTTTTTTAAGTTATGGTGATGACAAATTCCAGGTAACAACAATAAAAGGCTTTGGTTTGTCCTAAAGTCAAAAAGTTTACCTAGGTCTCATTTAAAAGCAGTGGTTTGGCCATACCATGTCATACCACTGCTAACAAAAAAAAAAATCTAACACACACTTATAAAGGGCGGTGGCATGCTTTATGAATGAACAAACTTTTGGCAGATTAGTGCAGATGAGTGCAATAATGAGAGGAACAAGGAAAAAAAAACGTGGGAGTAGAGCTCGGTTACATGACTTCTCAAAGTCACATGATCACAACTCTTCAAATCATGGAGTTCTCTCTGCTGCATTATAGAATATGTAAACTCAAAATGTCATGTTCCTGATATGTGCCTTATGTATAATACTTGTTTTAGATCTTGTTGAGGGTACATCCAGTGGTTAGAATTTTATGAATGGACTGCAAAGTACAAGATTCAGTATAGAGGAATACTGCAAAGTATAGAGAAGAGCAGAGAGCAAGACACATGTTTACATTTTTTATTATTATTATTATTATTATTATTGTTTTTTAACACTGTCAGAGGCAGATATGGATTTGCAATATGTGCTCCAGCATTACAAGCAGGCCCGCTCTAGGATCATTATATTACAATTGGACCGATGACACAAAGCAATCCCTGGCTGAAAAACTGGTACGGATTAGATTGGCTATGCTCACTGGATGCATCTCAAGGTTTAATTCAATTACTGGATATTTTATAGATTAACTGGATCTGCATTTTCTTGGCATTCTTGTTTACAATGTACATACACAAGTAGAGACTACAACAGTTCTCAAATTAAAGGAGATTCAAAAATTACATTTCTTTCTCTTTAACTTTGTATAACTACTATAAAACATTAGTGACAAACCACATTAAACATTGAAACATAATGGCAGCAGTGTGAAGCCACACTTAATAGATCTGTTTCTTAAACAAGCACTTAATAATGTGACAATTGCCTGTATGTCGATAAAAATGTCATGTTATTTTTTAGTAGGAGAGATAAATCACTGAGAAAACCCACAGACCCCTGTCTAATATTGTTAGATGCATAGATATTATTTTACTCCAGGAATATTACAAATCACATAGTATCAAGTCAGCTAGAATCAATGAAACCTTGGAAAATGAAGGTTCTCTGCTCTTACCCTTAAGGTGCTGTATATTGAAATCTATAGTACTTCATAAACAGTACATAGATGACTTAAACTATAAAGATCATTAACTTTTTCCTTGTCTGGAAAATTAATTTCTTGATACTGTATATACCGTATTTATCGGCCTATAACACGCACAGTGTTTGGGGACCCGAGTCCTGCCCCAGGGGATATGTATCAATGCAAAAAAAAAGTTTTAAAAATTGCAATTTTTTTGGCAGCAGTGATTTTAATAATGCTTAAAATGAAACAAGAAAAGTGAAATATTCCTTTAAATTTCTTACATGGGGGGTGTCTATAGTATGCCTGTAAAGTAGTGCATGTTTCCCATATTTAGAACTGTCCCTGCACAAAATGTAATTTCTAAAGGAAAAAAAAGTCCTTTAAATCTACTCGCAGCTATTATCGAATGGTCGGGTCCTGGCAATACAGATCCAAGTCATTGAAAAAAATGGAAGGGGTTCCCCCTCAGTCCATTACTAAGCCCTTTGGGTCTGGTATGAATATTAAGGGAAACCCTGAACCAAAAAAAAGCACGGGGTCCCCCCCAAATTTCATATCAGGCCCTTCAGGTCTGGTATGGATATTAAGGGGAACCCTGCGCCATTTAAAAAAAATGGTGTGGGGTTCCCCCCAAAAATCCATATCAGACCCTTCAAGTCTGGTATGGATTTTAACCACTTAAGCCCCGGACCAATATGCTGCTAAATGCCCAAAGGCGTTTTTACAATTCAGCACTGCGTCGCTTTAACAGACAATTGCGTGGTTGTGCGACGTGGCTCCCAAACTAAATTGGCGCCCTTTTTTCCCCACAAATAGAGCTTTCTTTTGGTGGTATTTGATCACCTCTGCGGTTTTTATTTGTTGCGCTATAAACAAAAATAGAGCGACAATTTTGAAAAAAATGCAATATTTTTTACTTTTTGCTAAAATAAATATCCCCCAAAAACATATATAACATTTTTTTCCCTCAGTTTAAGCCGATACGTATTGTTCTACCTATTTTTGGTAAAAAAAACGCAATAAGCGTTTATCGATTGGTTTGCGCAAAATTTTTTATTGCATTTTTTTTTACTACTAATGGCGCCGATCAGCGATTTTTTTCGTGACTGCGACATTATGGCGGACACTTCGGACAATTTTGACACATTTTTGGGACCATTGTCATTTTCACAGCAAAAAGTGCATTTAAATTGCATTGTTTATTGTGAAAATGACAGTTGCAGTTTGGGAGTTAACCACAAGGGGGCACTGTAGGATTTGTGTGTTCCCTGTGTGTGTTTACAACTGTAGGGGGTGTGGCTGTAGGTCTGACGTCATCGATCGAGTCTCCCTATAAAAGGGATCACTCGATCGATGCAGCCGCCACAGTGAAGCACTGGGAAGCCTTGTTTACATACGGCTCTCCCCGTTCTTCAGCTCCGGGGGGCGATCGCGAGCGGGCGGCTAGAAACGAATATCCGCGCCCTCGTCCCGGATTTTTCCCTGCGGGTGTCCGACCGCCGCATGTAGCGCGGGGGGGGGGGTCCCGATCGGACCCCCGACCCGCGCAAAGGCAGAGACGTATATATACGTTAATCTGCCTTAATGTTTCCTTCTGCCAACATATATCTACATGCGGCGGTCGGGAAGAGGTCAAGGACTCCTCCCCATGTTGAAAGCATGTGGCCTGGTACGGGCAGGTTGCATGCTCGGATAAGGGTATGGATTTTTGGGGGGAACACCTTTGATCTGTATTGCCGGGACCCGACAATTCATAAATAGCCGCAAGTATTTTTAAATTACTTTTTTTCCTTAAGAAATCACATTTTGTGCAGGGACAGTTTTAAGCACGGTAAACATGCGCTACTTTACAGGCATATTATAGGCACGCTCAGGTATGACATTTAACCTCCCTGGCGGTATGATTCTTTCAGATTTTAGGTGCTGAAAGCGGTACCATTATTTGCAAGGGAATTTGGCGTTTTATACAGTAGGCTTGTAATTCTTAGGAATAACTCACTTAAATCTATCCAAACAAGAGTATAAAAGGCATCCCGGGTATGATTTTTTTTTATTTTTTATTAAAAATTATAATATAATAAATAATTATAAAAAATTATAACAAATAGTAAAAATTATTCAATAATGTAATCAAATCAAAATCACTGAAATTTGCTTAGTTGCAGAATTTTTGCTGTCATTATTTTTTTTTTTATGACGAATTTCCCCACAAATCGCTATCGCTAAATTCTGCAAGTGATTCTGATTTATTATCGCTTTTTTTTTAGCTGCTCTAAAACCATTTTTGACATAAAGGGACACTTTTGGTTGCTATGGGCAATCTACAGTTTGCAGGGAGAAAGAACAGTTTTTTATTATATAAAAGGACATGTAGTGCACAGGGCAGACCACTAGGGACATGCGGGGTGTGTATTTTTTACATACATTACTGTGATCTATAAGATGACAGTGTACTGTATGTATAGTGTTTGTTTACATTTTTGAATTTGGCGCCGTTCTCCGTCCCCGTGCATCGTAACGTCGCAGGGAACAGAGATCGGCGGCGCGCGGGGACTCTGTGTGAATCGAGCGAGCACCCGCTCGCTCACACAGCGCGGATGCATCGCTGGATCCACGGAGAAGGTAAGTATACAGTCTCTGTGGATGCTGCGAGGCGAGCCCGAGTCTGACTGGGGGTTACCGATCGTAGCACAGAAATCTTACCCCGAGTCAGACTCGGGAACACCGCCAGGGAGGTTAAAGGAATATTTCTCTTTTACTGTTTCACTTTAAGCATTATTAAAATCACTGCACCTGAATAAACAGCTGTTTTCAAAACTTTTTTTAGCATTGCATGTCCCCTGGGGCAGGACCCGGATCCCCAAACACTTTTTATGACAAAAACTTGCGTATTAACCTTTAAAATTATCACTTTAGATATCTCCCATCGACTTTTTAAAGAGTGTTCCGCGTTTTTTTGAATTTTCCGCAAACCCCAAATTGTTCGCTGTTCGGCAAACAGACAATGTTTGAGTCGAACAGATAGCCCATCCCTACTCCTTATGAAGGGAAACTCCAAAGTGCCAAACGTGATCCAGTCAGGGTTGGTTCATCAGCAGGATGAAAAATAAAAATAATTTAGGCTCATAGTGTAAGCCTTAAAAAAAATAACATGTGAAACTTGCAAAGGGAATCATAATAAGCAAATCCTTGGGCAACAGGTTTAAAAAAACTTGCATAGAGCACAAAAAAATCTAAAAATTATACAATTGCTCTCCCAAAGAAGAAGTAGGCTGTGTGGCCGCACTGGACTCAGCAGCCAGCAAGCATGCGTGATGATGAAGCAACAAAGCCACACCCAACTAGTTTTGTCAAAGGGATCTGGTTTTAAATTATTTTGTGGCTTGTACATGTGTCTTCATAGATTTTGTCAACATATAAGTTCCATATTTGCTCTAGTGACATAGGAACAAAAATGGTTGTATGTATATATCATGCGATTTTTTTATTTATTTTTTGTTTAACTTCATTATAGAAGCAAACTGCCCTAGTAATTTACACATCCCTGAAGAAAGAAATCTCTGAAACATGTCGGGGGGGGGGTCTATGTGATTGTCTCTAGAGTTTAAATTCCTCTTTGTTCTCTATGCATGTTCATGTTGACACTTACATGTTTCAGCCACTTTTGTTAGTGTTTTTTAATATTGTTAATCTAATACATTTTACCACTTATTTTTGATGTTATTGATTTAAATGTATTGGGCCATTAAAGTCCCATTAAGGGGGAGCCTTCTCCATTTTTCCATGCTGATAGGAGGGGAGAGAAGAGGCCAATGGGGGATGTGAGGCCTCTCCCCCTGGGGAAATGAATAGGTTCTGAGCATTTAAATTAGGGTTGTCCCGATACTAGTATCGGTATCGGGACCGATGCCGAGTATTTGCGCGAGTACTTGTACTTGCGCAAATACTCCTAATGCCTAAATAGAATACTTCCCCCCCGCCGCCCCCCCGCCGCTGCATCGCACCGCCGAATTGAAAGCCGTCGCATCGCGCCGCCGCTGCAAAGGGTTAAACGCTGTGCGGGAACATCACAGCATTCATTTAAATAGCTGTAGTGTTCCCGCCCATATAGACACTCCCCCTTGCTCGCGATTGGATGGGTGATCGTGAACTGTCCAATCGCGAGCAAGGGGGAGTATCTATACGGGCGGGCTATTTAAATGAATGCTGTGGTTTTCTCTCCATGCGGCTTCTGAGGCAAAGGTAAGGGAAATGGCTGTGTATGGGGGAAATGGCTGAACGGAGATTGCTGCATATGTGAGGGACATGGCTAGAGGGACATGGGACGTGGCTGCATATGTAAGGGACATGTGACATTGCTGCATATGTGAGGGACATGGCTCATTGCTGCATATGTGAGGGACATGTGACATTGCTGCATATGTGAGGGACATGGCTCATTGCTGCATATGTGAGGGACATGGCTCATTGCTGCATGTGTGAGGGACATGGCTAGAGGGACATGGGACGCGGCTGCATATGTGAGGGACATGGCTCATTGCTGCATATGTGAGGGACATGTGACATTGCTGCATATGTGAGGGACATGTGACATTGCTGCATATGTGAGGGACATGGCTGCATATGTGAGGGACATGGCTCATTGCTGCATATGTGAGGGACATGGCTCATTGCTGCATATGTGAGGGACATGGCTAGAGGGACATGTGACATTGCTGCATATGTGAGGGACATGGCTCATTGCTGCATATGTGAGGGACATGGCTAGAGGGACATGTGACATTGCTGCATATGTGAGGGACATGGCTAGAGGGACATGGGACATGGCTGCATATGTGAGGGACATGGCTGGAGGGACATGGCTGAATATGTGGGGGACATGGCTGGGGGGACATTGCTACATATGTGGGGGACATGGCTGCATTTGGGGACACATGTAAAAAAAGTATCGGTATTCGATATCGGCGAGTACATGAAAAAAAGTATCGGTACTTGTACTCGGTCCTAAAAAAGAGGCATCGGGACAACCCTAGTTTAAATAATGATGTGAGCATTAAGCTGACTATACCTCCTGGGAATATGCCTTTCGAGGTCTTTGTTCAGCATATGAGATAAGGTCTGTTAGGGGTTCAGGAGAGAAAAATTGCATGACTTGATTTCAGAGACTATTTTAAAGAAGTATACATATTAAAAGAGATCTATGTTTTTTTTGTTTTGTTTTTTAAGAATCATACTTACCTAGGTGGATGCAGCATCAGTGCCCTGGTGCCTCTAATACTGAGAACCGAGTGATAAAACACTGCCAATCGCTCTGCTCTCACAGCTCCCTGAGCAGCTCTCTGCTTTGCCCCCCCCCCCCATGCTCACTGGAGCGCTAGGCTGTGTGGGGGGGGTGAGCAGCTGGCTCAGACTCTCAGCGGCTCTGTGACATCAGCTGACAGTGGGTTTCAGCCCGCTGATAGCTGAAAACGGGTCACAGGAGTGCACAATGAACTGCAGTCAAGTGATCCACAGGAGAAGTACAGCCAAACTCGTCATGGATATTGTTAGGTTGAAAATATGCTTAGTGAGTTTTAACATGCGTAGGATTCTTTACAACAGGAGGTAGTACCTTCTTGTCTGAAATCATTAATATGTAATTGTTCTAATTCCAAAGAAATCTAGTAGCTCCAGTCTAATTAACTATTGTCCTGTGGCTCTTACCTCCAGTGTAATGAAGTGCTTTGAGAAGCCAATACTTAGATTACAGTGTGTATTCCACCAGGGCTGGATAGTTACCAATTTTCCTTTAGGGCAAATAGATCTACAGAGGATGCTATTGCATTAGGCTTACATTCTGTGTTGACCCATTTAGAGGACAAAAACAGTTACGACTGAATGCTTTTTATTGATTTTAGTCCAAATCTACCCATGAAACTTATTGCTAAATTAAATTCACTGGGACTAAGCCCAACCCATTGTAATTGGGTGTTTGATTTCCTTACTGAAAGTCAGCAGAGGGCAAAAATTGGTATTTACTACACGTCAACACTGTCCCTTAATACAAGGGTAGCCAGGATGTATACTAAGCCCTTTTCTGTTTACTTTATATACGTATAACTCTGTCTCTCATTTTGAGGTAGACTCTGGTAAAATTTGCAGATGACACTAGGGAGAATAAGGTAGGGAGGGGAATACGGTACCATGACAAGGTTGTATATTTGCAGGAAACAGAGAGCCTAGTGGGCTGGTGCAGTGAGAACAATTTAGAGTTAAAGGTACACAAGATGAAGGAACTAATTATAGATCTTAGATCCTATAGTTGGGGAGCCAGTTGTGATTGGTGGAATGGAGGTTTAAAGGGTACATGAGTTTTGTTTCTTCGAGACAGCACTTAAGGAGAATTTGTTGTGGACGAGGCACATATCTCACCTGGCTGCCAGGGCTCATCAGAAGCTATGGAGGGCCTGTTTTCCTTCAAATGGCCTTCTCAGCTTCTATAAATCTGCCATTAAGGCCAGGTTCACACTGGGCTGCGGGAGTGAAGTGATTTCACTCCGGCTGGCAGTCCCGATTACGGCCGCGATTTAGGAGACATCTGTGCAGGTTTCTACACAGATGTCAATGTAAATCGCGGGCTGAAATCGCAAAAGGTAGTGCAGAGACTACTTTTTGAAATTGGTGCAATGCCGCAGATGCAGCGTTGTACCGATTAGGACAGTGCCATTTCCGGCAATCTGCGGCAAAATCTGCCGTTTTGACATGCGATTTGACATGCCAAATTGCATGTCAAAACGCACCAGTGTGAACCAGGGCTGAAAGTGTTTTGACATATCTTTTGTGGCAAGAGTCGTACGTAGTCCATGACATAAATGCCTTACAAAGGGCAATAAAAACTGTGCTGGGGCTACATCTGTTTTTCATTTTATGATTTTTATAAAATGTTTTTTTTTTTTTTAAATGATTACAAATTCTTCTTGAATCTCTCTTCAAAATGAAAATGTATTTAATTTACTCCACTGTTTTAACATTTTTACAAATGTTGTTTAAAATGACATGGTTGGCTGCCATATCACTTGTTTGAGTGAAGTGCTCTGGATGATCTAGGCTGTATTCATGGGGTTTTGTTCAAGCACTGGGCAGAAATCAATGCTTGCTTGCATTAATTCCTACTGAGTTACTGAGAGGAAAGGTAGAAGTTGTCTGCTTTCAGGTTTGCATTGTCTGACTAAAACCTCAATTACTGATATCTAGATATGTGCATTCCCGTTCGTACGAATGTTATTTTCGTACGAAAATGTTCATTTTCGTACCCGCGGGATAATGTGTACATACGAAAACGGTAAAGCACCAAAATACGAAAACGACGGGATAACGGATGAGCCGCATAACGAACGACCGCAAATACGAACGAACGATCCGACGGGAAAAAACGACAAAACGAAAATGGCGAAATAACGAAAATGAAATCTGTATCAAGAGGTTTGCATTGTGTATTTTGTTTGAATCTGTTTTGTGTTCGTTTTCAGTTGTATGTTCATTGTTCAATGACATACTATTGTTAAGCCCCATACACTTGGTCAGACTATTTTAACAACAAACATAAAAACGATCGTTTTCCGATCGTTCTCAGAAAATGTGTTCGTTTTTAAACTGCATCAGAAAACCATTTTTGAGTTCAGAAGTCTGGCCAACTGATCTCCCTTCAGATGAAAATCCACAGAAAAGTTTATTAGGCTTTACTGTACAAGTGTACTCACTATTCTGCACAAAAGAGAAGCTGCTTTCAGTCACTGAGGCTGGCCATACATGTTCAATTTTCTTGTACAATTTTCTTTTAGATTTACCAAAAACCATATATGAGGTCAAACTAAACAACACTTTCAATTGTATGCAATCAGGCAGGCCCTTGCACTACATAGTTGAAGGTAAATCTAAAGAAAATTGCACAGAAAATTGTATCATGTATGGCCAGCCTAACTCTCTGGCCATTAAAAAAACCATAAACAAAAGATTTGCATTTGAACCTGTTTCTTTTGTTATTTTCGTATGTTGATATGACACCTATAACAGAAAAAGGAATTCATTCAATATACATAATGAAATTCTTTTGTTATAGATGTCATTGAACAATGAACATACAACTGACACTAACAAAAGAAAAGCATTCAAGATACACAGAATGCAAATTGACGAAAATTCACGATAATTATTGTCTAACAAGAAACGAACATGAATTAAACAGAATAACAAATCATCCCGCATGTACGAAAATAAAACGGTAATACGAAACGATCGGAATACGAAAAAATCGCGTCGTACGACAAACGAACGGGAACGAACGGGAAAATGGGCGTCTTACGAAAAACGAACGGAAACGAACAGACGGGACCATACGAAACGGAACAAAAAAAAAACGAAGGGACAAGTCACTGCTGTGACTTATTCATGTGTGCATACATTTCATCTTGAGCTACTGAGCTGTGTATGCAACAGCTTAAGGAGACACAGGGGAATCATGTGATGGTGTAAATGTGCATACATCGCCACCTACTGATTGGATAAATAACTGCATAATCTTTATAAGCAATAATTCACATTTACCTGGTAAAACTATATATAAAACATGTTTTTTTAGTCTGACCATAATAAATCATTAACCTCCCTGGCGGTATGATTCTGTCTGGAATTACGTACCAAAAGCGGTACAATTATTTTGCATGGAAATTTGGTGATATGTATCATAGGCCTGCAATTCTTAGTAATTACTTACTTGAACCTGACCAAAACAAGACTCTAGTAGACATTCCAGATGTGATAAATTTGAAACACAAACACATGAATTATAATCTAATAAATAATATAATTTTATTCAATAATGCAAAGAAAAATAAAGAAATTAGTCAAACAAAGAAATTTAATACACATCCTGGCTGTGAAAAAGTTTGAAACATGGAACTAGACAAAGTCCGACGTTGCAATCTGGGCAATAGTACCTGGTTTCCTTTTCGGATTTTTTTTCCATTTCCATCCTTCTTGGAACAGCAAACGACGCACATCCTGGTAGGCGCTAACTTTCGTGCGGTTGGTGGTACAAAGTCTACAAAATGACGACCTGTCAGGCGCTCTGGATTGCCAACGTCAACAGAGCGTCGTCCGGGTCTGTTAGCAGACACTGATGGTGTCGGGTGGTTGATAAAAATTTGCTCAGCCACCTTCCATATAAAGTCGCAATGAATAAGAGGTGTGTTCGTGTTTGCCTTATAAAGAATATAGGCGTTCCAAAGACATTGTTCAAGGAGATGCCTGAAAATCTTTTTGTAGTACTTTTTCTGTTGTTTGCGCATCGCCAGGTAAAATGTCATTGCCTTTTTTTTTTTTTTTTTCTTTTTTTTTTTTTTCCACTTCAGACTTAACCACAACTTGAGACCTGCTCATGGTTATATTCAATGATTATGTCTCGACTTAGGTTTTGCATCATATGTGGAGAATATATATATATATAAATATATATATATTTTTTTTTCCCCCCCCCCCTCCCACCTCATCCCCGACTCCGCCCCTTCCCTCTTCTCCCAACCTCCCCCTGGTCCTCTTACTAGGCCTCTATCGTCTCTTCCATTTAATAATTTCCTCTCCTCTTTATTGCTTAAGCTTCCATCATTTCTGCATATTCCATCTTAACCTTATATTTTTTCCAGGGATCCCATTTATCTTCGAAATCTGCCCAAGTTTCCTCCTCTCTGTATCTTAAATAATCATTGTAATACATTTCATCGACCTTTTTCCCCCATTCTCTTAATGTAGGACTCTCTTCTCGTTTCCATTTACTCGAGATCTGGCTTTTTGCGGCGTTGAGAAAATCTGGAATTAGGGTCTTTAAATATCTTTTAGTTGGCATTCGTGCCCCATGCAAGACACAAACCCAAAAGTCCTCCTGTATATTTATATTTATTATTTCTTTAATTTTTTGTCTAATTTTTGACCAAAAGTTTTTTACTTTTGGGCAGGACCACCAGATATGTGTCATTGTACCCACCTCTCTACATCCTCTCCAACAGAAACACGAATCATTTCCTAAAGATGAGTGTAATTTATCTGGTGTAAGATACCATCTTACCAAACATTTATAATTCTGTTCCATTACTTTGTTGTTTGTAGAAGTGACATGGACCCTGTTTATTATCTGTCTTATTTCAAATTCGTTTATTGATGAACCTGTTTCTTCTTCCCATTTTTTGATGAATGGGGGTACGCTCAGTTTTTTTAAGGCATTCAAAGTTTCATATATCATCGAGATTATTCCCTTATCAAGTTTCTTTGTACAAAGTCTTTCGAATGGCCGTAAATTTGTTTCAGATCTTATAGGCTGTGGGAGACTTTCAAAAAAATGTCTTATTTGAGCGTATCTCCATTCATCAATCACCACAATATCTCTCTTCCCTTCCATCTCCTGCAATGATAATAGTCTATTTTGCTCCATAAAATCTTTTAATTGGGTGTCATCTTTCTTAATCCAGTTACCAAACACAGAAGTTTCTCCCGGAGGGAAAAATTTTGTGTTCTTTAAGGGTATAAATGGTGAATTAAAACTCCATCTTTCTTTCCTATGAATCTGGTCCCAAAGTGCTAAAGCGTGTTTTGTAATGTCGTGAACTTCAGGGCTTAGACCTCTATATTGTGGTGGGATCCAGATTATTTTCCCAAGTGCAGTTTTACTTAATTTATTTTCCATAGCTACCCATCTTTTTTCTACATTATTTTTTGCCCATTCTATAACTCGTGATAAAATAATTGAATAATAATAATTTTTGAAATCCGGTGCTCCCAGCCCCCCTTGTGTCTTATCTTTTGTCAAAAGTGTTAACTTAATTTGTGTTTTTTTCCCCCTCCATATAAATCTAAGAAACATTGCTTGTAGTTTTTTAAAAAAAGCTTGCGGGATCCGAATTGGGAGCATCTGAATTTTGTAAATAATTTTTGGTAATATTATCATTTTAAAGATATTTATTCTCCCCGTCCATGATAATTGTCCTGGTGCTATTCTATTAAGGTCTTCTTTAATATTATTCAGTAATGGTATAAAGTTGGATTTATACAGGGTCTCTTTAGAATTTCCTAAACTAATTCCAAGGTAATTTAAGTTTTTTTTTCCAGCAAAATGGGAAATCTTTCTGCAAGGCCTTCTCTTCTTTTTTAGAAAAATTAATATTCAATATTTCAGATTTACTTGGGTTCATCTTAAAGCCAGACAGCATACCATATTCTTTTATTGTTTTAATTACACTCGGCAAGCTTGTCCTAGGATTTGATATATAAAATAGAATATCGTCGGCATATGCTGCCACTTTATGTTCCTCCCCTCCCAACATTATCCCCCTGATGTCCACGTTTCGCCTTATTTTATTCAGAAGGGGTTCTAATACCAGCGTGAAGAGCAGCGGGGACAATGGGCATCCCTGTCGAGTCCCATTTCTTAATTCGAAAGGATCTGATATCTTCCCGTTGATTTTAATTCTTGCCATCGGTTTGTTGTACAGAGCTCCTATCCATTGCCTCATTCTAGGTCCAATTTCTAGTTCTTCTAGAGTATTCTGCATAAAACCCCAGTCCACTCGGTCAAAAGCTTTTTCTGCGTCTACAGACATTAACAAGCCTGGGGTCCCCCTTCTTCTGATTTCCTCGATAATCATAAGCGAACAAATTCCGTTATCTCTCCCTTCTCTTCCTGTGATAAACCCCACCTGATCTATATGTATTACATCTGGCATGATGTTTTTCAGCCTATTAGCGAGAATTTTTGAAAATTTTTTTAGATCTATATTGAGGAGCGAGATCGGTCTATAACTGGAACATAGACTATTATCTTTGCCTTCTTTAGGTATTACGATTATTAAGGATTCTAGACTCTCCTTCCTCATTCCCCATTTATCTCCAATTCCATTATAATAACTACATAATTTTGGAGTCAATACGTCGGACAATACTTTGTAATATAGAGTTGTAAATCCATCCGGACCAGGGCTTTTGCCGTTGGGGAGTTCCCTAATAGTTTTTATAATTTCATCTTCTGATATGGGCAATTCTAAAATCTTAAGTTTATGTTCTGGTATGTTGTTTAACTCAGACTTCCCCAAATATGTTTTAATTTTTTCGTCTCTTAACTTTGTTTCTTCTTTAGAATTACCTTTGTTAATTGAATAAAGATCTTTATAGAAATTTTGGAAGTTATCTATGATCTCTGAGGTTTTATATCTTATTTCTCCCGTTTTCGTTTTTATTTTTTCTATAAAATTCATAGATTTTTTCTTTTTAAGGAGGTTCGCTAAGTATTTCCCTGTCTTATTACCCCATTGATATCTTTCATTCTTAATTATGTTAAATTCTACCCGAGTTTCCTGTTCTATAAGTTCTCTATACTCTTCTCTTTTACTATAAAGTTTCTGGAGAATATCTCTTTGGCCTATTCCTTTATGTAGCTGTTCCAGTTCTGATATTTCTTTAGTTAGTTTGTTTTTTGTATCTATATATTTTTTTTTTTTCCTAGACCCTTCTTTTATCAAAATTCCTCGACCAAAAACCTTATGAGTCTCCCAAATTGTAGCTTCAGACATGCCTTCCGTACAATTCTCTCTGAAAAATTGTTGCAGCTCCCACCTTATTTTCTTTTCAATTTCCTTATCTAATAACAATTCCTCATTTAATCGCCAGTTTGATTTTCGATTGTCTTGTTCTCCTATTCTAAATTGAAGGGAGATAGGGGCATGGTCTGAAAAAGTTATAATTTCAATCTTTGTATCCTCCACCTGCTCTAGCAGCCTATGTTCTACCAAAAAGTAATCAATTCTGGTGTACGTCCCGTGCACGGGTGAGAAATATGTATAGTCTCTCTGGTTCATGTGCTTTATTCGCCATACGTCTACCAACTGATGTTGATGCATCTTCTTTTTTAGTCTATTTCTCTGACTCATCTCACTCGTCCGTGCATGGGACGTACTATCCACTTTGGGATCCAAGCAAACATTTAAATCTCCTCCTAACACAGCCTCCCCTTTCCTAAAGCTCATAAAATCTTCTATTACTCTTGTTAAGTATTGGGCCGGTTTCTTATTCGGGCAGTAGATGTTTGCCAGGGAAATCTCATGTCCATTCAGACTTCCATTTAGGAATAGAAAGCGACCCTCTGGATCCACTTTTCTTTCAGCAACGACAAACCGAGTGCCCCTGGCAAACCCTACCGCCACTCCTTTAGCTCTTAAAGTGGGGGAGTCTGCGTAGAACCATAGAGGAAACTCATCGGAGTTAATTCTACGGCATGTACTCAGAGTCAGGTGAGTTTCCTGAAGGAATACAACTTCCGTTTTAAGAGAAGCCAACTCTCTAAGTATGTTAGCAGTTTTGATGGGCTCATTTATACCCCGGACATTGTAGGAAATTAATTTAACTTTTACCATCGAGTACTATTAAATAGTTTAGACCTTTCCTATAATTATTTTTAGAGGCCTTCGCTGCCTGTCCCTCCCACCCCCCCCCCCCCCCCCCGCTCCCCCCCTCCCCCCCTCCCCTCCCCAACCCTCCCCCACCTCCCCCCAACCCTCCCTCTCCCCATCCTCTCTCCCGACCTCCCCCCCCCCAATGCTCCCACCTCCCCCCCCCCTATATTTGGGGCTAACGGCCTCCCATAGGCCTATAGATCCGTGGCCCTCCTCCCATCTGGCCCTACCGGTTCTGTCCCCTTGAGGTTGGGGTCAGTATGGGTAGTTGGTGAGCAACCCATTCCCCTTACCGAGGGCTCCCGTGCCCGTAGCGTCCCTTTTCTAAAGTCTCCTCACATCCTCTCCCTACTCGGCCCCCCCTCCCCCCTCATACAGAACGGCCCCTAGACCCCCCCACGACCCCCCCCCCGGCCAGCAGCCCACCCCCGTCACCCCCGCCTCCAAACCTCCCCCTGTCTCATTACAAAATTATTTTTTCTTTGTTGTCCGTTGCCACTGGTGTTGTGCTATTGTAACATTTTCCTCAGCCCTTCCCCCCCAGCCAGGTATCTCTATCTCTGGGATATTCAGCTTTTTGAAAAAATTCCCTGTATCTTCGGGAAATCTTAAGGTGGCAGATCGTCCGTCTTTTCTTCCAACTAAGCAGGATGGGAAACCCCAGAAATATTGGATATCATATCGCTTCAGCTGCTCCGTTAGTGGTTTCAGTATTCTTTTCCTAGCTAAAGTCTCCACTGCCAGATCTGGGAAGATCTCCAGCGTGGATTCCTCCAGTTTAGCAGGACCCTTTGATTTCAAATAAATTCGAATCTGCTCCTTATCCTGAAAGTTGTGAAATCGCACGATTACGTCTCTTGGGAGAGTCTCAGATATTCCTGCAGGTTTTCTTATCCTGTGAACTCGTTCTAACTTAATTTTCTCCGTTTCAGTTTTGCCTAGCATCTGCCCAAATATTTTGTCAATTTTTCCTTGAAGGTCCTCTACTTGTTCCTCCGGGAGGCCTCTGATCTTTAAGTTCTTCCGTCTATTTCGGTTTTCCTGGTCTTCCATCTTATATTTCAAATCTCTTTGTTCTTTTAGTAACACTTTCATCTGTTCTTTTATTTCATTGACTTCTACCGCTTGTAAATTTATTTTTTCTTCCGTTTCTTCTACTCTTCTTAAGATATGATTCATATCTTCGTGTAGTGATTCTATTTCTCCTTTAAGAGATGTTTCCATTTTATTCACAACTGACTCCAATCTGGCAAACATTTTGGCTATTTCTCCCTTAGTAGGGAGTTGGTCTTCCTCTACTTCATCTAGCTCTTCGTCCTCTTCGTCTGCTATTGTTAGAGTCCCCGCTCTTTCTAATGGTTCTGATTGTCTTCTTACTCCTGTTTTCTGAACCTTTTCCGCACCTTTTCTCCTTGTTGTTGCCATTTTGTCCGGGCTGTCTTTAACTTGGTTTTTTATCAAGTATTTTTTTATTGTGCTCGGGCTGTCACTTATTCTAGATGGATTTGCGGATGCACCTCTTTGTGTCCTTCCTCTCATACTTGTCTGGCGTCCTGATTTCCTATGATTACCCTTTATCGTACACAATTTTCAAACACCTACTGGTAGTTCAGACTTTTATAGTTCACAGTTTACAGCAGTTAGGGTATATCTTAGGTATTATATATATCACTATACCTGAGATAATTGCTTTTTGCGTTTTTATATACGTCTCGTTGACACCAAAGCAACGTAGATAAGAATCTCCCTTTTACTAATTTACAGGCAATGGCTGGTGTTTTTAAAGCATTTTTCAGTCCACAGTTTACCTCGGTTGGAACATATAACCTCAGAGCGGTTATCCGCTGTTAACCTTAAAGCACTATTAACTGGTTTCAACCTATCAACAGTGCGTTGGATTCACTAGGTTTTATCATTCAGTGTTCTATGAGTGTAGGTAAAACTGCATACGGATAAAATTTCAGTGCTCTGTGTAACAATACACCTACTGTCATTGCTTTCTGCGTTCCTACATGCGTTCCTGTTTTCTCCAATACAATTTACAGACAAACACAAATATTTTTAGGGCGTTTTGAAGCGTTTTCCAGTTCACATTTTTTAAGACATACGGTCACAGAGCAATTATCTGTTTTTAACCTTAGTTCTTTTCTTCAGCAATTCTTAATTCCAACTTCTACAGCTCCACAGCTACTCACCAAACCGCGGAGACATTATATAAAGTTTTACTCACGGTACCCCTAGTGATGCTTCTTGAAGGGCTGTGTAAGGAGGCTGTATAGGTTTCCTTCAGGGGTCCTGTTTTGCCAGGGTGAGCTGACTGCGGCTCCTGCTGTTAGGAAGCTGGGAACTGATAATTCAAGTACATCCGTGAATCACCTGAGCACAACTGCCTGCACCACTACTCAAGTGACCCCTTGCTCCTAAACCAGACAGGCAGGCCATACGTCGATGTCGGGGAACAGCCCTGGGTATTATCCCTTATCCTCTCCCTTATCCCCCCAGCGGTGTGACTGCGGGGGCTGTAGAGGCTGTTGAGGCTACTAAGGGATTCGATGGTCAGGTGATCCAATAAAGCTCTAATGATGGTCTAATGATCCAATGGTCTACTGCCCCCCCTTCCGCTTCTCAGATGGATAGATAAGTGGATGGATGGATGTGCCTGATACATTCATCAGCTGACCAATCCAGGCAACAGTCCAGGCTTACACATAGTGGGGCGTAGTGGGGGGCAATAGGACACAGTGGGACGCAGTGGGACGCGGAGGGAAGCTGGGGAATGCAGAGGAATGCAGGAGGATGCAACATACAAGAGCCAGAGCTCAGCCGTATACCTCCTTCAGTGACTGTTCAGTGACTAATCTGCAACTATAATTCCTCCTCCTCTCACAGCCCTCCACGCCGTCCTGCGCTCCGTCCCTCTCACTCTCAGTCTCAGTCTAAATGTAGAATTCCTGGGATTCCTGTGACTCCACGCAGGATGGGGTCATGAAGAGATGTGAGGAGGCATGAAAAATGTATGAGAAGGAGTGAGGAGACCGGGACGGCGAGAAACGGAGATGAGACAGGGGGGGCGGGGGAGCGGAGGGGGAGAGGCACAGGCAGGCAGGGCGACAGTACAAGTGAGTACAAGTAAATTCTCAGGCTAACAGCTCATAGCTCAGGCTCCAGCTAACAAGCTTATAGGCTGTCTGTGCAGTCTGTCCGAGCAGTGGCCATGACAGCGGCGAACCGTAGGGAGCTAGCAGGCAGGCAGACTGTCCGCACACAGCCGACACAGGCTGCAGGTACAACACATATCTTGCTCCCGCTCCCACGATCGCAATCACCCACTCCTCTCCATAGCCTTCACCTCTGCGACTGCATCTGATTAGCCCGGGAAACCCGGGAAGCCTCCAGATCCAAGAGACCTACGAGCAGCACGGGAGCACAGGCTACTCACACACCCTCCCCATTAGCAGCCCCTCCCCTCTATATCTATAATGTCATTGCCTGATCGGCTCGGTCGACACGCCCCATCGTGTGATTGTAGTCGATCACTACTTGTGGCTTCAGCACATCTTTTCTGTGTTTTGTGCGGACCATGGTAGTGGAGGTATTCCGTTTCGGCTGCAAAGGCTATGAATGTGGTTTTCAGTAGCACATGGCGCTCATTGCCCTGATGAGATTATTCATACCAAATGACCTTTCCAGATAGTTTACTCAGCCACAACTCACATGAAAGAAGATCTGGCGATGTTTATTCGTCGTATGATCCGTAGAATGCAAGTAACAACAGGTAAAAGAACGATTCTTCCATGCAGGTATAAGAGGAACATACAGGTCACATGAATGTACAGCATAAAATGACTGATACAGAAGAGAAGGGGGAGGAGAAAACTAAGCAGCATGGTAACTACGGAATCCCACTAGGGACAAACTAGGCAGGCATTAAAGAGACAGTACATAATAATAAATACAATATCATGTAACATGACAGGAGGTGCTGTGCACGGTGCTCATGACACACACGTCCTTTTTGTCTCTCCATCTCCATCTCTCCATCATTTTTCCCTTTTGGAAGGCAACCATCTCTCCTTTTTTTAGTTTTTTCTCGCCAAACGTAGATGGCATGTCACGCTGGTTTGGCCTCACTGTACCATACCCATCCGTTTTGTTGAGGAGCAAAACCTCATAAAGTTCCGGTGACGTATAAAAATTGTCTGTTGTCACGCAATATCCCTGGTTCAGTAATGGGTCCAGCAGTGAAAGGACTGACGATGTGGCCATCCCATAGTGATTGTACCTGGGATTGAATTTGGTACCCTTACCGGTGTAAATTACCGCATTCCAAATATATCCCGTGGAAGATTCACATAGCATATAAAATGTTATGCCAAAGCGCGCCCTTTTGGACGCAATAAATTGGATCCAGCTCAGGCGTCCCTTGTAGGCCATCAGACTTTCGTCCACACTGACATCCCTTTCTGGCACGTAGGTCCGCTGGAAGTTGGCAACAATCATCTGGTACACCTCCCAGATTTTTTTGAGCTTGGGCGCAGGGTGCGTGGCCTCATCAAATTCTTCGTTGTTCACGAAGTGTAAGTTTTTCATACTGAGTGAAAAACGATACTCAGACATCACAGTCCCAAAAAATGGCGTGGCCAGCATCTTGTTGGTGGTCCAGTACCATTTCTGGAGCGGTTTGCCCACCACCCCTTGAAGGATGACGAGTCCTAGAAACTTCCAGATGTCCTCTTTAGTGATAGGTTCCCATTTCCTGGATCTCAAAAATCTGGCACGCAGAGTAGCAGATTGCTGATCGTGGTATCGATTGGTCTCTGTCACAATTTTTAAAATTACCTCCTCAGAAAGAAAAAGTTTCAGGTACGCCAGAGGGTTGTCCCTCTCCACATCAACCTTCATACCAGGAGATCCAGTGAATCGGAACCTCGGGGGCGCTGCCTGGTCCGCATCGCTGTCTATAGCGCACCAAGTGCGCACATCACTTAGGTCAGGTGTGGGATTATCGGCGTTGTCACTTTCTGGATCAGTGTCGGTGTCAGAGCCAGATGACGAATCACCCCACGACTCACTGTCGCTCTGTTCTGCGATCAAATCCCTGTCGCTGCAGATCAAAAAGCGCATTCGTAGGACAGCGCTTTTTAGATGCCATTTTCAAAGGGTTTTGAAAGGTTTTATTTGTCACAAATGACAATGGCAAGGGGCACTGAAAGGGCACTGTGTCAGATTCCAAGGTGATACAGTGTAATCCTCTCAGATTACATTGTATCGCCTCCTTTTTATGTGTTTGTGCAACATTTGAATTTCCCTCCCAGTTCCGCTCCCATGCACCATTGCGGTGCAGGGAACGGAACCAGGAAGTCAGATGACCGGTGGATGGCGTGGCGGGGATCTCGGCGGCGATCACAGCAATGGGAGATCATCGCTGGATCGCCTGGAGAAGGTAAGGAACGCCGCTGCAGGCTCTGCACATCCACCCCGAGCCTGACTCGGGGATACCGATCGTAGCAAAAAAAAACAACCCAGAGTCATCTTGTGTGACAACACTGAAGAAATGACACTTGCTACAATGTAATGTAGTGATGTACAGCTTGTGTAACAGTGTACATTTGCTGGCCCCTCAAAATAACTCATCACACAGCCATTAATGTCTAAACCGCTGGCAACAAAAGTGAGTACACCCCTAAGTGAAAATGTCCGAACTTGGCCCAATCAGCCATGTTCCCTCCCAGGTGTCATGTAACTCGTTAGTGTTTCAAGGTCTCAGGTGTGAATGGGGAGCAGGTGTGTTAAATTTGGCGTTATCACTCTCACTCTCCCATGCTGGTCACTGGAAGTTCAACATGGCACCTCATGGCAAAGAAATCTGAGGATCTGAAAAAAATAATTGCTTCTCTACAAAAAGATGGCCTAGGCTATAAGATTTCCAAGACCCTGAAACTGAGCTGCAGCACAGTGGCCAAGACCATACAGCAGTTAAACAGGACAAGTTCCACAGAGAACATGCCTTGCCATGGTCGACCAAAGAAGTAGAGTGCGCCTGCTCAGCGTCATATATAGCAGTTGTCTTTGGGTAATAGATGTATGAGTGTTGCCAGCATTACTGCAGAGGTTGAAGGGGTGGGGTGTCAGCCTGTCAGTGCTCACACCATAAGCTGCACACTGCATCAAGTTGGTCTGCATGGCTGTTGTCTCAGAAGAAAGCCTCTTCTAAAAATGATGCACAAAAAAGCCAGCAAACAGTTTTCTAACAGTAAGCAGACTAAGGGCATGGATTACTGGAATAATGTCCTGTGGTCTGATGAGATCAAGATAAACTTACTTGGTTCAGATGGTGTCAAGCATGTGTGGCGGCAAACAGGTGAGGAGTACAGAGACAAGTGTATCTTGCCTACAGTCAAGCATGGTGGTGGGAGAGTCATGGTCTGGGGCTGCATGAGTGTTGGCACTGGGGTGCTACAGTTCATTAAGGGAACCATGAATGCCAACATGTACTGTGACATACTGAAGCAGAGCACGATCCCCTCCCTTTGGAGACTGGGCCGCATGGCAGTATTCCAAAATGATAACAGCCCCAAACGCACCTCCTGAAAGAAGATCTGTTTTAAGGTGTCCCAGCAATGCCATGCTGGATCCCTACCTCATTAAAGCTATTCCAGATTGCCATTGCTGGGACACCTTAAAAAAGATCTTCTTTCAGGAGACCCTGCATCACAGAATCCCAGAGGCTGCTTCTACCTTACTGGAACACTCATCCCTGCAAATGGATAAGTAATATTTCTGCTCTAGAATTACTCAAATCCTATATACCCATTACAAAGTACTGTATTAGAATCTGGTATAATTAATAGTATCCTCCTGCTTGAGTTTACATTGTGGGTCTTCAGCTGACAGCTCTGCAATATCTTAAAGAGACTTACAATCTGAAACCATCTGAGCGATACTTGCCTCTCCAACGCAAATACTAATTGAATATAGTATTCTCATATGCTACGTGCTTGACATGTGGTGTTAAATGTATATTGCTTCCGCCCTAAAATATTGAACATGTTCGCTGTAACTTTTTATGCTAAGGGTTGAAGGTATTTTATACCTGCACCCTTAGTGGTCCAATGCATTCCTTGATGTTAAGTGATATGATGTAGAGAACGCCCAAACTCCTGTTCTCAGATTGGAGTGACGCCTGGGGTCCGGTACTGATAATCACTTGCATAGAGAAGTGCATTGGATTCTTTAATGCAGTTGTGCTTGTTCACGTTCATTGTAATCTTTCAAACGCTAGAGAACCTCCAACCCTAGTAGCTCAACGCATTCCTTTATGTGAGAGAGATGATGTAGTGAACCCCCAAACTCCTGTTCTCAGATTGGCACCTGGGGTCCAGTACTAAAATTTCACATAACATACAGAGGTGCATTGAGATCTTTCCTTAACCGCAGTTGTGGTTCACTCCTGTTTACTGTAGTTTGTAACAGAGGAATGGGACACTTTACTGTTTTTTTCTTATTATTTTTCCTTTTTATTTTTTATTTTTAGACTGTCCCTGTATTTGTTTTTATTTTGTTAACACTTTTCTTCCTATTACAAGGGATGTAAACATCCCTTGTAATAGAAATAAGGATGACAGGTCCTCTTTATTGAGATATTTGCGGTAAAAAAAAAATCTTTAATCTACCTTTAAAAGCAAAAGATCGAAAAAAAAAATTCTTTCTGCTTAAAAAAAACTGATTTACTAGGGCTCGGGTATCGGAAGTGACACTAGATGTCGCACTGGTCCTCCAAGTGCATAGATATGAGTGGCATCCATCTTAACGTCACGCTTCTCTATACCCAGCTACCGCCAGCATTGGATTGCTCCTGGGCTTCACTGATCGGTAAGGTAGGCCCGGGAAGGACTGGGAAGTGGAGGGGAGGGGGGGGGCACCCCTCCTGCCGCTTCTAGAAGTGATTTTGCGCCGAATCCGCCCATGGGATCACTTTTATCGGAAAGAGAATTGACTGTAGTAAAAAAATATACCTGAGTTATGGCAGCTAGCTGCTGCCATAACCCCAATATTTAATGTCAAACAAATTACATATTTTTACTATGGGACGGTAGTCAAGTGATTTGATAATGGACATGTGCATCGGTATTTAAGTAAATGTATTATTACTATATACCGTTCCTGCAGCTGAAACATATATGTACGGCTTGTCCTGTCGCCTGAGAAATTTTATAGCAGTGAAATATTTGATGCTTTACTTGCAAATAATACTTGTGTTAGACCATGTTGGTGGTATTTATCTCCTAATAGAACAGATTGAGATACCAAGAATTTCTGTATATGATCCAAGGATGAGGTCTGCCAAGTTAGATCTGAAATAGAATAAACATTCTGGGGTCACTGGGTTGCTGTAGAGCTCTTGTCCCATAGCTGTAGGTGCAGCTTTCCGGAGTCTCCAGACTGGAAATGATATCCCCGAAAGAACTGAATGTTCACACTTATTTTATGTGTCCTTGGCTTCCCTTCTCAAAAGCTGGATGGTAATTTGAACTTAGATTTTGGCACTTTTAGTAGAAGGAGAATACAACATTCACCCTCTGTTTGCACTAAACAGCATATTAAATTCCATAGTATGACATAGTGAAATGAGAGAGTGTGCAGTTTAACTATTTGTGCAACAAATCATGTAAACTGTCATTAGTTTGTCCACATTATACTGGTAAAGTCTAACTCCATCCAAAACTTTTGTTAGTTTTGGATAGGGTGGGGGAAAGTTTGAATCTCTGTCATAAATAATGTCTGTGTACCACTGCGGAAATTTCTTCTTACTTCCTGTCTGGTTGACAAACAGGAATTAGGAGAAAATTCACTCAACTAGAATACAGACATATAAATATTTTTTTAAAGACATTCCAACCTTTCCCCATGCTACAAAAAAATAAATAAAAAAGATTTGTTTTATTGCTGTTTCTGTATCTCAAGTCATATTAATCAATGAGGCTGATATTAGGCAGGCCAATAAATACTGAAGCAGGAGGAGGCTGACCTAAGTTCAACCATTCAAGAGAGCCTGCAGGGTCTCTAAATAATAAACACAAATGAAAAATTTACTATAGGTCTCAGCCATGACATAAGGGCTAGAGCATGGGTCTTCAAACTACGGCCCTCCAGTTGTTCAGGAACTACATTTCCCATCATGCCTAGTCATGTCTGTGAATGTTAGTGTGTTACAATGCCTCATGGGATGTGTAGTTCTGCAACAGCTGGAGGGCCATAGTTTGAGGATCCCTGGGCTAGAGGATGGAACTACAGCATTCAAAGGGGACATAGGCATACAACACTTGTTGAATGCCAAATAGATTAATGGAGGCTGCAGTGCTGGAATGAATGAGAGAAAAAGAAAAATGGGCTACTGGAGCTGAGAAACAATGGATGAAGGATTTTATTAATATTCAAATCCAAAAAAAACAAAAAAACAAGTTAGATGGTTACATTGTATGTTGATCAGATACAAATCAGAGAAATAAGCATATTCAAGGCTTGGCCCCTCAAAAGAATAAAAGGGGATGTAAAGGTTCATTTTTTATTTTCTAAATATGCTCATTTAAACTAGTGCATTGATGGTTGACTGAACTTTTCCTTCGATTTCGAATTTTTTACTTCCTGTTCCTCCTCAGTAAGCTGTTCAGTAAGCTGTTCTGGCTGACTAACCACCTCTCACATGATGGTGGCAAGTTTACTGATGAGAAACAGGAAGTGAGAAATTCAGACAAAGAAAAAAAACATTTAGAAGGGAAATCGAAAGAAAAGGGTAAGTGAACCAACAATGCACTAGCTTAAAGGAACGTATTTAGAAACTAGAAAATGAACCTTTACAACCCCTTTAACTCCTTAAGGACCGCCACATGTACATTTGCGTTGGCAGAATGGCACGGACAGGTACAGACAGGCACATTGGCGTACTTGTACGTCCCTGCCTATCGGACCCCCCCAGGTACTTGCGGCGGTCCCCATGGCTGCAGGAGCAATCCGGGATGAGGGGGCGGCTATTCGTTTCTAGCCACCCCCTCACAATCGCTCCCAGCCAATCCGCGCACTCCCCCGCCCTCTGCCTGTGGGGGAAGTGATGTAATCTCTCCTTGTGGCGGTCTTTTCAACCGCCGCTGAGGAGAGAAGACATCACACAGTGAGTTTGCACCAACACTACACTAACACAGTACACATAGGCACATAAAACCCCCCCGATCACCCCCCAGTCCCCTGTCACAGTGTCACTGAATGCAGTGATCATATATTTACTGATCACTGCATTTAGTGTCAGTGTGACAGTTAGTGTGACAGGCAGTTAGTGTTAGGTCCAGGGTAGCCCCCTACCCCCCCTAATAAAGTTTTAACCCCTTGATCACCGCCCTAGTTAACCCTTTCACTCCCTATTGCCAGTGTCACTAAGCAATCGGTTTTCTGATCGCTGTATTAGTGTCACTGTTGCCGCTAGGTAGCTAGTTTTTTTTATTGCGATTTTTTTCTACTAAAGACATGTGGCTGAATACATTTTGGCCTAAATGTTTGACTAAAATTTAGTTTATTCGATTTTTCTTATAACAAAAAGTAGAAAATATCTTTTTTTTTTCAAAAATGTCGTTCTTTTTCCATTTATATCGCAAAAAATAATATCGCAGAGACAATAAAATACCATTAAAAGAAAGCTGTATTTGTGGAAAGAAAAGGACACAAATTGTGTTTGGGAGCCACGTCGCACGACCGCGCAATTGTCTGTTAAAGTGACGCAGTGCAGAATTGTAAAAACGCCTCTGGGCATTTAGCAGCATATTGGTCCGGGGCTTAAGTGGTTAAAGACATTACTAGCCAAGGCAACTGAAAGATTCCTGTCACAGTGTAAAAAATAATAATATGAAGGCATCTGGACATACAACTGAATGCAGCTAGGCAGAAGCCCCCTTTCGCGTGTTGCACTAAGGGATTGTTAGTTATAGAAAATAGAGGTGCTATCACCATAACCATCCCAGCCAGGACAAATTCTGGTGGCCAGATAGGCATATAAAACAAACTAGTAAGGTAAGGCAGAAAGAGCAGATAATTGAAGAAAATGAGAGAGAACTAAAGGTAAAAGGGAAAAGAAAAGCAAAGAAGAGTCCCATAAGGTGCGCGTCAGAGGATCACTAAATTGAGAAACTCATGTTGTCAAGTCTGAAAGGTTGGCAATGGGCAATCCAAGGTTGCCAGACCCAAAGACATTTTTCATGGGTGTCTCAAACCCCATACACACTATCAGTTTTCCTGCAGATTTTTCTCTTCGGGTTTACCAAAACCATGTAGTACAAGGGCCGACCTGATTGCATACAAATTGAAACTCTTAAGGTTTGGCCTCATATTAGATGGTTTTGGTAAACCTGAAGAGAAAAACCTGCAGGAAAACTGATAGTGTGTATGGGGCTTCAGAGTATGGCTGGTAATTTCTCATTTACCATAATGTCGCTTATAAGATTTTTGAGTATTGGGGGTTTCCAGGCCCTCGCAATAGTTAATGATAAAACCTTTTCTACTGCAAGAAAGTGTCATTTTGATTTCTTTAGATAAAATAGAGATACAATGACATTTTAGATGCCTTTATGTACTAAATACATGTTTTTTTTTTGTTTTTTTTCTAAACTCAACTTCTATTTTATGGATTGTTTCATTATATGCTCATTTTGGATTATCAAACTTTATATTATGTTTACTTTCAGGCACCATACACACAAGCGGACAGATTTGTTCAAATCTGTCCGTCCGACAGATTTGAACAAATCTGTCTGCTCGGATTTTGGTTTGCTCGCGTGTACACACGAGCAAACCAAAATCCCCGCCAGCAGAGAGCGCGCTGACGTGTCGGTGATGTGGCGGTGATGTTGACGCCGCCACGTCACCGCACCAGGAAGTAAAACACTTCCGCGCATGCGCCGAATCCATTCGGCGGCGGTGCGGCGGCGGAGCGGGACGACATGTCTGCTGGTAAGTGTACTAACCAGCAGACATGTCGGGCGGACAGATTCCCACCGGATAGATTTCAAAGCATGCTTTGAAATCTGTCGGGTGGACAAATCTGTCCGCTAGCCCATACACACGATCGGAGATGTCTGCTGAAACGGTCCATCGGACCGTTTTCAGCGGACAAATTCGATCGTGTGTACGAGGCCTAAGTCTGAAAATTTACAGCTGATAGATCCAAAACCTGTGCCCCTTATATTACTCAGCAAGCATACGTTATTAATATTTTAGGACAGGACAGAATATTTTAGAAAGGTCTCTTAGATACATGGTTTTAAGCTCATTTCTGGGGCTTAGCAACATAACCTCATCCAATTACTGCAGTTATCAGCTATGTTAGGCCACATACTTGTGAAACCTCAGCCAAAGCTTTAATAATATCACACTGAGAAAACGTGTTCCATAAAAGTATCCTAGAAATGGAGACCCTTAATGACAAGAAGCAGTTGTCTACATCATGGTAAACTCATTGCCAGCTATCATATATCAGAAGAGTGACTAAAGAAATCTGCCTGTCATCTTTTGCATACGGAAATATGAGAATATCAAGGACCAGCAATTGTTGCCAAGATTAGATGACCTTTACTGCATTGTTTTTATTCTGTCTTAGACAAATGTCATGCTGATTCTATCATGTCAGCAAGTGAGGATTCTCATGACAAAGCCAAGGCCCACATGGTTCTGGTTTAGTCAAACTTGGTTCCAAAACATGATTTATCTATAAATAACAAATGCTGCTTGTAAACAATAATCATAGTGAGGGTTTATCCAGTGTATTATTTTTTTTTTTATATAAAAGACAAAATACAAAAGCAAATTTTGTTTATTAAAAATGCTTTCTAAATATTCATTATACTAGAAAAATAGAAATACTGAAACATATAACATAACACTGCAATCTCATACTAGATATTTGAACATAGGTGCTTGTAGAGCCCTGGAGTGTTTATTGAGTGGCCCTCTGAGCCCTCCAGATGGGAATCTGTATTCCTTACCTAGGTGATTCCTCAATCCAGTAAAGGATACATATAATTTAGACCAAGTGCTAGTACTTAAATGGCTTGTTTTATTTATTTCACATTATTTTACCACAGTTGCTGTCAATCCTCTTTCCTCTTTTTATCTTTTATTTCCTATCTTTTGCAATGGATCCTTCTAAGATAAATATCAGATGTAGCCTGAAGGGAGCACACATGTAGAAGCATTTATTTGTAAAGAGGCTGCAATTATTATTATATGTAGTTAAAGACCCGCAAAAATGTTCACAGTGTTATAAGATAATACTGTATATTAACATCAGTCCCTGGCTTCAAGGATATAAAATTCCTACCACACATACATATACTAGAACCCAGGGCTTTTTTTCAAAAGGAATGTGGGGGAACACAATTCCTGCATCTCCACCACTTAATGTATGTAATGGCAAGGGGTGCTGGAGGGTCTTTTGATAATGGCTGCTGGGGGATATATTGTCACTGACTGGGATCCATTTTTGCGTGAAGGTCTATTGTTGCTGAGGGGGTCAATTTTCACTGGGAGGGATCTACTGTTGAGATAGAGGTCTATTTTCACTGGCTGCCAAAGGGTCTTTTGATACTGGCTGCTGCCCAGATAGCAAGCAATTGTGTGGCAAGAGTCAAAATGACTTGCTAAGCTATTGCTATACTTGTGTATATTGGTGATACAGCGCTACTAATAATTGATAATAATAGCACACAATTAATAAACAAATGATAAAGCTGCAACTAAGGGGTGAACCAAACCAAAGTGAACAAAAAACATATAGTATATTGCGCTAGAATCAACTAATTGTGTAAATAAAGTGCAACAGTAATAGCTGGGAATATTGCTATACTTGCCGGGCTTCACAAGTTTGTTGCACAAGTCCGCATTGCATGACTCCACATCAACTTCGTTTGCAAACATTCTGCAAGTCTACTGCAAGTTCTGGTTCAGTTATGTTGTGCAATAGTCATCCCACCACAGGGGTCACTGTGGCTGAATTTTCATGCTGTAAACTTGCACAGATCTCACTGTAGACTCTGCAACTTTGATCTTGCTAGAGACTTGCCATGCACATTTTCTACAAATTGGAAAAGTGTCAACTAGAACTTGTGCTTCAAGTGCTCTGCAAGTGTACAACTTGCCAGTGAAAATGTGCGGCACATTATCAAGCTTTCTGGGTGTGAGGTCTGTTGTAGCTGCAGAGGATTTATTGTTGCCGGGGTGTTATTTTGTTGTAAGGAGGGGAGTTTATTGTTGTTTGGGGATCTATTGGTGCTGGGTGGTCTGTTTCTTGGGGGGGGGGGGGTCTATTGCTGTTGGCTGCAGGGGATCTATTTCATTGCTTTTCTTGTTCCATACAAATCACTTAGCACTACAAAACAATATTTATCTCTAAATTTTCTCCAAAAGGGGCAGTTCTGAGAGGTGGGTAGGAGGTGGAACCAAGTAACAGTGTTTAAAGATGGGCAGGGGGTGGAGACAATTGTTGACTCAGAAAGGGGGGGGGGGGTCCTGCACCTACTCTCTGAGAAAAAAAGCACTGCTAAAACCCATTTAGATAGGAGTTAATTAACCTACCAAATGTCTTTGGAGTGTGAGAGGAAACCCATGCAAGCAGAATGTGCAAACTACATGTGGGTATCCAAGGACTCTAGTGCTGTATGGCAAGAGTGCTAAACACTAAGCGCAATGATCTATAACAGTCTCACTGAATGTGACACCAGTAAATAACACCTGGCCGCGTACACACGATCGGACATCCGATCCGCGATCAGTTTCAGCGGACATATCCGATCGTGTGTACGACCTAGCGGACAGGTTTTTCCAGCGGACAAATTTCAAAGCATGCTTTGAAATTTGTCCGCTGGAAACCTGTCCGTCAGACATGTCCGCTGGTTAGTACGCCTAATCAGCGGACATAAATCTCCCGCATGCGTCAAATGGATTTGACGCATGCGTGGAAGTATTTTACTTCCTGGAGTGGTGACGTGGTGGCGTCAACATCACCGTGTCCTCAGTCAGAGGGGATTTTCGTCCGATGGTGTGTACACACCATCGGACCAAAATCCGAGGAGACATGTCCGCTGGAAACGGTCCGTCGGACATGTTTCAGCGGACATGTCTCCCCGTGTGTACGTGGCCTAAAACATGTCCCCAGTCACCAATAAATTATATTGCATGTTCACAGTCTCTGACAATCTTCTTTACCACCTATGCTACTTCTGACAATATATTGTTGCATTTGTACAATCTCTGAAAAATTTCAGCAACATTACAATCACTAAATTTTATGTGTGGTCCTATTTTTGGCAGGTGCCCCTATATATAGAACTAGGAGCATGCAGCTGTGCACGCTGGAAGTTTTTTAGACTGCACTTTTACAGCCTGTTGTCTGTACTAAAGATCAATCATTTGATCACCCTGATAGACAATCAT
Source organism: Rana kukunoris (assembly GCA_029574335.1). NCBI lineage: Eukaryota > Metazoa > Chordata > Amphibia > Anura > Ranidae > Rana > Rana kukunoris. The sequence continues at coordinate 653,877,575 of CM056049.1, forward strand.
GGTGATCACATGAGGTTTGTATACACATGAGGTTTTTGTTAATCTGCCTGTTGTGACTGTGTCTTGCACAGACAGAAGCACAGTGACAGCTAAATGGCAGACTGTAACTGTCATAATACAATAAAAGAGTGCAATATGAATGCGTGTACACTTTTTTAAATGTACTGTATCTGTGAAATAATGATAAAAATATATATATATTTTTTCAATTTTCTGGTCCATTTTTCAGCATATGATAAAGAGAGGGGGGTAGTTATTGTAACAAACTAATAAATACATGCCTATACATATCCTTAAATCCATACTCCAGACTGGTAGAAAAAAAAAAAAAACCTTGCATGGGGCCCCAACTCTATACATCAATAGGGAGATAAAAGGGCTACATTACTTACCTCTCCCTGCTCTGCTAGGCTTCAGGTGTCCTCATCTTCTCCCTCTGGCACTCCAGTCTGTGGGCAGTCACTCAGCAACATCACATACAATAAAAAAAAAAGGAAATACTTGCCCTTGACCAATAGTCTGAACACTACACTTCACAAATAATACAAAACAAGTGTGCTTGCCCCTTTAAAAATCACCTGTGCCGATAACTTATAGGTATAGCCCCCAAAAAATCTAAAGATATCATGAAAATAAATGGAACAAAGTACTTCACATGTGCAAATTACATACAGTGATCACAATAATGCTGCAAGTGCCCATGTTTATAAATTCAGTCCCAAGTATATATATGCAAAAGGTCCAACTAAGCACATCCTAAATTAATAGTGCATACATCTTAAATAAATGTTCCAATAGTAATAAGATAGATCCAGTGAAAAAAATTGCTATGGTGCAAGTAATCAATATTGAAATGTGTGATAGCGCTGCCTCAATTATATGGTAAGGTGATAACTGAAAAGTGACTATAAATGACTATAAATATAAGGCATCAGTGCAAAATAAATCCTTGAATGAAAAATAATACTGAAAAGGTCCAATACAATAAAATATGAATAATTAAGCTTCTTATAAGTTGTGCAATACAGAAAGTCTCTGTTTCATAAAGTGCTTCATAGAGATGACACCATAGTATTTCCTCAGATTCCAATGTGTGCTCCCATCACAAGGTGAAGTGTAAGCTTACCTTAATTATAGACCCCAAAGGGGTGAATAAAGCATAAACACAGATGAATCTCTTGTACCAAACTCTGATGTTCAGGTTCCCTTAGGACTGATGAGATTCCTTCTCCAAAATTGCTTTGCACATCTCACAAGTAGGTCATAGGCAATAAAATGAAAAGACAGACACCATTAGTGCAGCATATATGTTTATAAGCTCAACAAACCGCACAGAACCCACTTCATAAAATGTACTCACATTTATTTGATATAAAACAAGCATGTAATAAAATCCAGCATCTCACGTAATCTGGTGAATATTCTCACCGCCAGACTCAACCTAAATGTGTTTCACCACCAATGCATGTGGCTTCATCTGGAGGATTTCCCTCCAGATGAAGCCACATGTGTTGGTGTCGTAACTCGTAGAGGTTGAAGTGGGGCTTTAAAGCTGTAAAGGGGCAAGCGCACCCTTTTTTTAGTACCATGTAAAAATACGCCAAACTAGGGGTTACGTGTGTGGATCACAACTGCGGAGGCTTCTCAGGTTTGAACCCAGGTTTAACTCTCTTTTATGCAGAGAGTTTGGGTTCTGACATCACAGTAGTTATAACAGATAAGTAGGTGGTGCATATTCCTTTGTAGGCACCAACAAGGTAGACCTATCTAAAGACTAGGAGTAGGGGCAAGATGGGACCAAGCGAAGCAGGAACAGGGGGATCTGCTCATTGCTAGGTTTGAATACGGCAGTTCATAGGGGTCCTAATAGGGATAGTATCTTGCTGAGATGCAGACTGAATGGTACACAGCATTACAAGTATGCATGAGAGGTTACGGCATCACTGAGGCAGCTCAGAGGCTTGAGAGGTAATGGCAACACTGGTAACTGGTTAGAGCTGCAAAGGCTTGAGAGGTTATGGCTGCACAGGTTTGAGAGGTTATGGCAACACTGATAACAGAATAGAACTGTTCAGGATAGAAGGGCTTCCAGTAACATTTGGTAAGCATGTGAGAGAGTTCCAGTAATACTTGGTAAGATTGAGCACAATACTATGGTTACTGGGGCCACCCGGGCAGGCGTGAGGGAATACTTATAATAGTTGATACATCAGCAGAGTGCAACGGTAGTAGAGAGAACCTGGACAGGCTTGAGAGAGTACTTATAATACTTGGTACATCAGCAGAGTGCAACGGTAGTAATGTGAACCTGGATAGGCATGAGAGACCACCACTAATACTTGGTAATTCCAGCACAGCACAAGACATAGCAGGGTAAGGCAGCAGACATCAGTGTAGCAGCAATACATTAGCATTAGACAGGGTACTTGCGGTACTGTGGAAGCTGAGCTGGCATGTGGTGCGGCTCATCCAATCCAGACTGCAGAGGCTGATGATCCAGGCTTTGGGATCCTCTTAGTCCAGGTCCGTGCTGGCAAGCAGTAAGGAAGATGGGGCACCCCAGATGACAGTAGGGGTCCTACCAAAATAGAGGAACGCCATACTGTCAGAGCTGGGGATTTAAATAGGCCGCGCTGGAGCGCAGGTGAGGCGCACTTCCGCGTTCCAGCGTGGAGCGCAGCGGTGGCGCACAGGAAGTGACGCGGCCAGTAAACAGAACGGAGCGCAGCTGCTAGGAAAGAAGCAGCTGCGCACGTTCTACTAAAAAGTAATGCCAGTGGCGTTACATACCATCACATACATTGCAGGACTATTAACCCTACTTTGTTTATAGAGCAGACAGGACTGCAACAGCAGCAAGGAGCACCATGACGAAGAGACTGTGAGGGACCAGTTGCACTGCTAGAGGGACCCTGCTGGAGCATATACTTTAATGGGTAGTACACTTTATTCCTGTATCCTTAGGTAAAAACTAGCATGTAAACTTTGCAGTCTGGGGTGAGCCCACTGAAAGGATAGTTTTTTTTTGTTGAGACTGGAGTTGGGTTTAAAAAAAAAGTGAAAATAGAGTTATTACGTCATGCTGAAGCTGCTAAAATTATTCTGGGCATTCAGGTCTCAATGACCTCTGGTCAAAAAAGGGATGAATGAGGATGATGGATGGATGATAATGATGATGATAATAATAATAATAACTACAGTAATACATTATTACTAGACATCATAGAGCACCACCAAATATCTTAATGTGAAATCTAATTTCTATCAGGTTATTTAAGATTGTTCCAATCTTCAGAAAGTTGTATTGAGCCATTGATAATTTAATCTAATCACACAAACAGTCTTGGCTGAGTTATTAATAGGGAATGCAGTTAATATCATGTTAGAAATGAAACCAAATTGTTTTTCTTTTTCGGCTAATTAAGGAAAGCTTTCTGCTAGCATATTTTCCATTGCCTGGAAGATAACAAATTTGAATTAATTATTATAATTTGACTTTGTGATGGAATCACAAAGGTTTCAAATTAAGGGAAAATACCAATGTGTGATTACTGCAGCATAATACGAGGATGTGGACAGTTTAGATTTATTGCGTTTTGTTGATTTTTAGACAAACAAGAAAAGAAAAAAAACTATATACAGGAGGTCAGCTATGCCATTCCAAAGTATTAGTTTTCATTTTTTTTTTTTTTTTTTCTAAAGGCAAAGAGGCTGCTCACTTTTCAGGGGAAGTTGCACTTTGCGAGGGACATTTACTTAGTAAATTTGATGACATTTGACATTCATAAAAAAATAAATATCCGATCACTTGCCAGGAAAAAAATGAATATAAATACATTTTACATTGGATGATGTAAAATTCCCTTTGAAAGTGATGAGTCTATTTACCATTAGTAAATCAACCCCATTCTGTCTCCTGAGCAGGTTAATTGCAGAATTCTTTATACTGTACATTACATTAAAGTGAACCCAATCTACCCTAAAATGTTAGGTAACAACAGTACACAAGTGCAAAGAATTTGGGTTAGGGACAATGGGCCAGATTCTGGTACATTGGCGCATATTTTGACCGGAGTAGCGCACCTCCTTTACGTTAGACCGGCGCAATGTAGAGGCGCAATCACCGTATCCTCGTAGTATTTCCGCAGAAATTTGCGCCGGTGCAACGTAATTCCCGAGGCGTAAGGCGGAGTAATTCAAATTGGGAAGGACGTGGGAGTGTTACATTGAAATAAGCCGTGACCCCATGCAAATGAAGGGTCGGCCGGATCGCGCATGCGCACATGAAGCAGACCATGGTCAGCACCTCTCTGCGCATGCTCACAACTCGGGAACGGCGCAATCAGTGAAATTGGAAGTGGACCCGGGCAACTTAGTGAACTACGCAGAGAGCTTAAATAGACAGACACAAACGCCCTTCCTTTGCAAAAGTACATCCCTTTGTATCCCTTCCTATACAGCAAGGTGCTTTTGTTCTGTTGTGTGTTCGCGTTTGTTGCTTTGTGACTTGTCTTTGTGATATTTATTGACTGTTTGAGCTAGTGTTTTTCGTAAGCCCCATACACTTGGTCAGACTATTTTAACAACAAACATAAAAACGATAGTTTTCCGATCGTTCTCAGAAAATTTGTTTGTTTTTAAACTGCATCAGAAAACCATTTTTGGGTTCAAAAGTCTGGCCAACTGATCTCCCTTCAGATGAAAATCCACAGAAAAGTTTATTAGGCTTTACTGTACAAGTGTACTCACTATTCTGCACAAAAGAGAAGCTGCTTTCAGTCACTGAGGCTGGCCATACATGTTCAATTTTCTTGTACAATTTTCTAGATTTACCAAAAACCATATATGAGGTCAAACTAAACAACACTTTCAATTGTATGCAATCAGGCAGGCCCTTGCACTACATAGTTGAAGGTAAATCTAAAGAAAATTGCACAGAAAATTGTATCATGTATGATGGCCAGCCTAACTCTCTGGCCATTCAAAAAAAACATAAACAAAAGATTTGCATTTGAACCTGTTTGTTTTGTTATTTTCGTATGTTGATATTGACACCTATAACAAAAAATGTGCCTTCAGTATTTTGAATAAACAGAAAACAGAAAAAGGAATTCATTCAATATACATAATGAAATTCTTTTGTTATAGATGTCTTTGAACAATGAACATACAACTGACACTAACAAAAGAAAAGCATTCAAGATACACAGAATGCAAATTGACGAAAATTCACGATAATTATTGTCTAACAAGAAACGAACATGAATTAAACCGAATAACGAATCATCCCGCATGTACGAAAATAAAACGGTAACGGAAATACGAAACGATCGGAATACGAAAAAATCACGTCGTACGACAAACGAACGGGAACGAACGGGAAAACAGGCGTCTTACGAAAAACGAACGGAAACAAACAGACGGGACCATACGAAACGGAACAAAAAAAAACGATTTTTTTTTCTGTGCACATGTCTAGTGTCTAGCGCAGTTTTGCGTGCACGGATGCGCCGGTCTATCGAAATTACGCCGGTCGAAAAAAATTAGACTTCATGCACAGATTTAGACTTACGCCGCGCATCTTCTGGAATGCCGGCGTAATGTCTCTGTGAATCTGGCCCAATGTTTATTGGCTTATATTTACATCAGAACTACTTTTCTCTCCATACAAGTGACAATTAATGCAAAACAGTTTGAAATGTAAGTAGGTGAAGCATAGGAGGAAGTCACATAAAGAGTTGAATTAGCATCCTCTTCTGTTACACACTGAGGCAAAGACTTTGCAGATCCGGAACTAACCGATAAACTCTTACAAGGATACATCAAACTCACCAAACTGATACCCTGCGAACACTGGAGAGAAATCGAGATGAAAATTCTACATCGTGCGTACATTCCTTTCCTCAAGGACAAAACTAACCCCCAGTCTACTCTTTGTCCGCTTTGCAACCAGCCTAAACCTACTCTAACTCACCGCTTCTGGTCCTGTTCATTCATCTTTTTCTTCTGGCAACAAGTCATCTCTTTCATCGAGGGAGTCACCCTGTTGCACCTCGCCCTACTTTTGATCTTCGGCTACTGGGACAAGCAATTTTTAACCTGGTCTTTCGACTCTGACCGTTGACACAAAGAATTGATCCTCCTCACCCTATTTGCAGCAAGGAGAGCAATTCTGAAAAACTAGATTTCCCCTTTCCCCCCTACGATATCTCTCATCAGACAAGAGCTCCACATGCAACTCCACAAGGAAAAAAAATCAAGATTTTACCATATGACAGCAAAGCAAAGTTTTTTCTTGAGATGGGGAGCATTCATGGCTGCAACAAATCAGTCTGACCTACACAAATTCTTACACAGCCTTTTTGTCTATTACAAAACTCTCCTGACACGTCCAGATGACGATTCATCACCCTGAACTTCCTAGGTCTTTCCCCCTGACCTACACACCCTCCAGTTGTGGGTAGGCTCGTTTCACTCCTTCGGCATAGGCTCGCTATTTACGATATATTTACGATCTTATTGATATGTGACCTCATGAATAGTGTTGCTCACGAATATTCGTATTGCGAATATTCGGCTCGAATATGGCATATTCGAGTATTCGCGATATATTCCGAATTTCGCGGTGAATATTCGCTATTTCAAATTTCTAAATTTTCCAACGTCTTTTATTATTTTTGACGTAAGTCGTTCGGGAATAGGAATGTTCGTAAACGACGCTACTCAAACAACGAATGACGTAACGACGTGATTTCGCGCAATGCACGGCGGGAAATTTCTGAACGGAGCATGCGCAGTTCGATCGCCGCGGGGACGCGCCTAATTTAAATGCTTCACGCCCCCTAATCGCGTATTTCGAATACGCGGCGAGAAATAGACTACGCCGCCGTAGCGTACAGGCAAAAATCTACCAGAATTCAGTGTAGAGCCTGGTAAAATACGGCAGCGTAGAGTATTTCCATAACGCAGCGCAATATTAAGTGTATGTGAATCTGGCCCTATGTCTTTGGTGAGGTGGAGGGATCTCCCGTTGCGTGCAAGTTTTTTCAACTGTATGTTGAATTTTTCAATAAATTCTTTTGAACAAAAAAAAAAGTAGAAGGAGGTTAACAGCAAGTCAGATGCACCTGTCAATGGACTGTGAACAAACTCAAAGTCCATCAACCCAAGTCTTCAGACCGATCCTTATATTGATCACTGAAGTTTAATTGGACATGACATACATGCGTCTTTTTCAGCTGGACTAAGTAACCAAGTTAGGCAGAAGTTAAGACACTATATACAATCTTGGTCTAAGATCCAAGGGACACAGATCTATTAGATTGTAGGTTCCACAAGACGCTGTACTTCACACCTGTATATTTTTACGAGTTTAGGTTCACTGTATGCCAATTGGTTACTTACTCCAGGCAGGCAGCAAAGTACACAGTTGAAATAAATGTATATGTAACATGGTTTTTAATTCTAATTCTGTGATTCTAATTCTGACACCCCTGCCATACAGTGTAGCAAGGTCAGTGACCTCTCCTTTCTTCTCTATATTTCAACAATATAGTTTGGTCATTGCCTTGATTTTAGCTTGATAGGGAGGTTGATTTATCTGCTCTCATTTGTTAGCCAGCTTCTAGTGTTGGATGGTGAGCACTGGGAAAATCAATCAAGTAGGGATGCACCAATACCATTATTTTTGCAAATATGAGTACAGATGGTTTTTCTTTTTAGTACTCGCTGATACCAATTAACGATACTTACCGCAACTTTTTTGTTTACACTTGCTGCCAGCAATGGTACAAAGCATTGGAAAGTTATTTACAAATTAAATCTATATATTTTTTTTTTATTAATGCGCTTTTTTTAATGTGAAACATGTAAATATATGTTAAATGTGTAAAAAATATTAATGAACAAAGCAAAACATTTTTTTTTAATTATTATTAGTTTATAAAATAGAAGTGAACAAACAAAGAAATCAGTAGGAAAAAAGTAATTAAATAGAAAAGGAGAATAAGGAGTTAATAAGGCTGATTAGAATAAATTGAGGGTTAATAAAGGGTTAAACAGAGGAACAATTTAATAAAAAAACATTTTATTTTACTTAACAGGTTGCTTTAAACTGACTTCATCTGCAGACCGAAGTTCATTCCTTTGATCTGTCATTGAATAAACAGAAATATAGATAAAAATAAACAATGTTTCTTTTCATCTCTGTTTCAGCAGCTGAACAATGTTGTTCAATGTTGTTCATAAACATTGCTTGGCTGCTTTTTTTTTTGACTACTCCAATTGCTGGGACTTTGTTTACACTTCAGTTGACCGACAGTTGAATGAGTCATCAGTTGTTAAGGACGATTAACAACAGCACCTTAACAACTCATAATTGGCAGCTTTTTGTTTACATTTCTGCTGTCAGTGGGGGAATCCCACTGACAGACGAAAGAACTGAGCCTGAAAGTATTAGTTTAGGCACGAGTACCGATGCTCATACAAATGCTTAGTATCGGCATCAGTGCAACCCTTCAATGTTGTCTCTGTCATGCTGCTTTGTCCACTCCAAGTCCTGTTGTGTAAGAATATGAAGACAGTAGGTTAGCAGGAATTTAAAGTGATATATTTGTTTTAAATTAAAAGATAAGTGGTATTTTTTCGAATATTCTTGGAGTTCGGAGTAAATAGTGAAAAGGGATGTAGCCAAACTATCTCAGAATAGTTTTGTTTGTATGGATGCATCTGTAGGAACGTCCAGGAGCCTAATTGATTTTGTATAATAAAATAAAAGGGTTTTCAGGTTTAAAAAGCTTCCCACCATTAAACATAACTTAAAAAGTAGACTGTCATGACTGTTATCTAGCACATGGTATCATTTAATAATATACCTTTGTAAATATATTGCACTTTTTTTAATATCTGGCTAAAGTAATTCAAAATTTCTGTAATCTTTACCATCTTTGTATATTACCTACACTGCTCTACTTTTTATATTTTATGCTTATGCACTTCTCTCTCGCCTTTACCGTCAACAGAAAGCTTCCCAATCTTCAAAACCTGAATCAAACATGTCTGAAGTCTTTTCAAAGTCTCTTTTGATTATATTGCCTGTAGTTTCAAAAGTAATATTTGATCTATTTGCCAAACGCTAATTTTTATGTTTGTAAGTTAAAGGTTTAATGTTATTTTTCTTCTCTTCATCCTCAGGACAGATAGCTCCAATAAGCCGTCTTCATGGCCTACTCTAAGGGTTGTCATCAATATTTCACTATAATAAGTACATCTCTGCAGGAATGACTTATGATGGTAAAACCCTCATGTGTGTGGCATAGAATCAATATTCTTGAAATGATAATAGCTCAAATCTGTCTAAGAGAGATACAGACTGTACTTCATTTAAAAGTCAGTTCAGGCTGGCAACAGAAAATAAAATTGTTAGGAAGATTAATCTATTCTTTTTATGGCTTTTTAATAAATGTGTTAGATGGGTTTATTAAAATCACCATGACATCAAATAATACAAATTGTCGGGAAACAATAGGCCATACTTTGTATGAAATGGACACCCACTTTGCACTTAATAGTGATGGTATCACTGACAGTTACATAACTAAATCAGTAGAGAACAAAATAAATAAAACAATCTAGTTACACATCTCTATACAAATGCAGGATACATTTATACCCCTCTGATTATGTAGAATGGTTCTTAAAACTGGACTAGAAATAAACCTAAAAGACATTTTACAGAAGCTTACCATAACTTCACAGATAAATTACAATAGGAGCAGTAAGCACCAGTTTAAATGACCATACCAGAGTTGTAAAATATCAGCATCTGATAGGGCTACATCTAAACCCCACTGACCGCTGTCTTCACCTCCCCTTTGGAAGATAGAGACACTGACTGACTGGCAAAGAAGAGGCAACCAATCAGTGCCCGTGCTTCACACACACCTATGACGAACAAAAATGTCAACCACTGAAATGTAGGTCCTGTAGGCTACTGGCACCTTCAACATACCAGAATAAGGAAAGGGATGGTGGGCAATCAGCATGACATCCAAAATGGTATTTTTTTTTTTAAATACATGTACAAAGCTGTAAAACCACTTCAGGTCTGCCTTATAGCAGTTTTTCTGTTACAGGGCGGCACCTGTGCACCAGATCACATATATACAGGTATATATACAATTATATACATGATCTGATACACTTCCGGGTAGGGGGTGCACACATGCCACCAGCGGCTCGCTTCTGCTGTGATTTACGCCAGCACCTCCTCCCCAATCATTAGACAGAGAGCTATGTAAACAAGGCAGATTGACGTTCTGACAGGAGAGGAGGGATGGAATTTGTGTCCCTGCAAATCAGGAAGATACACTCCATCTCTTCCCCTACTAAAAGTGTAGAAAAACACTGGCTAGGCACACAGTTAACCCTTTGATTGCCCCTGATATAAACCCCTTCTCAGTCAGTGTGATTAGTACAGTGATAGTGCATATTTTTAGCACTGATTACTGTATTAGTGTCATTGATCCCCAAAAAAGTGTCAGTATCAGAATGTCAACCACAATATCGCAGTCCCACTATAAGTCACTGATCGCCGTCATTACTAGTAAGTAAATAAATTAAAATAAAAGTGAATACAATTATTCCATAGTTTGTAGACGCTATAACTTTTGTGAAAACCAATCAATATGCGCTTTTTGAGATTTTTGTTTACCAAAAACATTGGCCTAAATTTTTTAAGAAATTTGATTTTTTTCTATTTTTTTTATTTGGGTTTTATAGTAGATAGTAAAAAAGATATAGATATATATATTTTTATTGTCTGTCTTTTTTTGTACATAGTACAAAAAATAAACAAACGCAAAGTTGATCAGATACTAATAAAAGAAAGCTCTATTTGTGGGGAAAAAAGGATGTGTACATCGTTTCATGACCGCGCAATTGTCTTTCATGAAGGCAGGTAAATCTTCAGTAGGTCAAATGGTTAATAGGGTCTGTACACCCAGGGAGTTGGAAGGATTGGCTGATCAGGTGATCACTGTGATTGGCCGTCTCCAGTCCCGCCAGTCTTGCCAACTTCTGATCATTTGTACGGACTTTGACAGCTTGGTCACTGTGCTGCGAGTGCACTCTCAGCACAAAAAGCTCTTCTGTACATGGGTACATATGTGTGGCGTATGGGCATAAAAGCCCACCCTTTTTGCCACTGCTTCTGTTTAACATGTTTGCAAGCCAAGACTTCTATGGAGATGACTTCTGAAATTTAAATGTTCCAGAGGAACAGAAGGTGCGTGTTTGTGGTGATGGATTATGTTTGGGTAGTAGATGTTGACAAGAACAAAACATGTTTTATATAGTAATGTTATTTGCCAAGAAAAACTATGGAAGAACCTTTCACAAGAACTGTCCTCAATGCATCAAAAAATTATTTTGGATCTGTTTGGATTGCTATGAGGCAATGTGTGTCTGTATCTCGATACAGATAACAAATATATTATCCTAAAAAGTCTAGTTTTTTGATGATTGCAGGGCTCTGAAGTCATTACAGGTTAAACATCACAGTATCACTTATATGGTCTTGCACACTAATTTCACTGAGACATACCCGGTTTATAAAATTTGCGGGAACAAAAAACGCTAAGTTTACCTCATTAAAAAAAATCGTGGATGTGTTTTTTAAAGCAGTTTTAGTATTACAATGTGTTTTTCTCCTTTTTGTGTATTTAAATGTTATTTGTTTACAGTTGCTTTAAATTTGTTATTTTATTTTTCATATAACTTTTTTTTTCCGTAGGAATTTTTTTTGAAATAATGGGGCTATTGAGGGGTCATGTTTTGAAACAGGAATCAGTGTCAAAATGGTTAGAAAGAGCTTCTGTGACTCTCAGGAGCCATTTTCAGCCTATTAACCCCTAAAAAAAACTCCTAAATTTCACCTTTTGTCATTAACTGTTGTTAAAACATTTGCCAAAGTGAGGACATTTCGCTGAATTTTGGTGAAAAATTTAAACTTTGCTTGTCTCTTTTCTTTACTAGTTATGGGGCAATGTTCTTTCCATCTGCAAACTAGGCCTTTATAGTTAAATATACCACTACTACTCTTACTACTACGACTAATATTAAGAATAATATAACTTTTATTCAGGAATTTATGTATAAGAATAATGTAGTTTTCCTGGTTGCCAGTACTATATAATGCATTGTGTAATAATTGTATCACACTGCATAAACTGGACTGTTGAAAGAACGATCATTGTTACATTTTATTGCCGCATTGATTTAGATATGTTATTAATAATCCTAGAAATATATACAGTAAGCCTTAATATATATGACTAAGAATGAATTTAATAGCTCTTTAAATGATTAATAACCTCTGGAAATGATTCTACTTTAATGAAAATGTATTGCCATGTTATCTGTATGACAGAATAAAAGTCATTATGGGAAAAGATCTAAATTGAAGATGATGGCTTTAAGAATTAAAATACGTACTTGTCAAGGTACTGTTTCCTTTAAATCACTTTTTACTTGCAACAAAAATGTTCTTACACATGCAATTAATCAAAGTACTTCCTAACAATGTGTGATTAACATCATAAAAAATTAAGAGATAAAGAATTGTTGAGTTTGCTGTATGCTCATGTCACATGTTAACCAGTTACATATAGTAATTATATATGGAAGCCTTAATTTATCACTGGGAATAAGTTGAGAATTGTATGCATTAGTATTAAGATGTCAGTCTGGTTTAAAATCTCACTCTATTTCAGTCTCTAATCTATATTTAAATTTGATTGGTGGCTGCATAATTTTGTACACTTTCTTTAGTGTTTTGCAAATGCTTGGAGCCCTATTCTTGCTGGTAGATATGTGCATTCCCGTTCCTATGAATGTTTTTTTCGTACCAAAATGTTCATTTTCGTACCCGCGGGATAATGTGTACATACGAAAAAATTAAAGCACCAAAATACAAAAAAAACGGGATTACAAATGAGCCGCATAACGAACGAACAGTCTGACGAAAATACGACAAAACGAAAACGGCAAAAGAACGAAAATGACATCTATAACAAAATATTTGCATTCTGTATTTTGTTTGAATCCTTTTTCTGTTCGTATTTTCAGTCGTATGTTCATTGTTTATATGACATCTATAACAAAATATTTGCATTCTGTATTTTGAATTTATTTTTTCTGTTCGTATTTTGCATTCAAAATACAGAATGCAAATCTTTTGTTATAGATGTCATATGAACATACGACTGAAAATACCAAAAGAAAAAGGATTTAAGATACAGAATGCAAATCTTTTGTTATAGATGTCATTTTTTTTTTTTTTTGAATGGGCAGTGAGTGAGTGTAGTTAGTGAAGCAGCTTCTCTTTTGTGCTGAGTACACTAGTACAGTGAGTAGTACAGTAAAGCCAAATAAACTTTTCTGTGGATTTTCATCTGAAGGGAGATCAGTTGGCCAGACTTTTGAACCCAAAAATGGTTTTCTGATGGAGTTTAAAAACAATTTTCTGAGAACAAACGGAAAACGATCGTTTTTATGTTTGTTGTTAAAAAAGTCTGACCAAGTGTATGGGGTTTAACAATAGTTAATATGGATGAGCCACGTGTTGAAAGTGCCGCAAATCCTGTGATATATTTACGAAAGTACAAAATTACGAAAATGCTTTTTCTGTTCGTATTTTCAGTCGCATGTTCATATGACATCTATGTCATATGAACATGCGACTGAAAATACGAACAGAAAAAGGAAAAAGGAATTTCGTAATTTTGTACTTTCGTAAATATATCGCGGGATTCGCGGCACTTTCAACACGCGGCTCATCCATATTAATAATAATAAAAAAATAAAAATTAAATATATATATATATATATATATATATATATACACACACATATATATACTCTGTGTGTATATACAGTATCCCACAAAAGTGAGAACACTCCTCAAATTTTTGTAAATATTTTACTATATCTTTTCATGTGACAACACTAAAGGAATTACACTTTTCTACAATGTAAAGTAGTGAGTGTACAGCTTGTATAACAGCTTCTATAACAGTATAAATTTGCTGTCCCCTAAAAATATCTCAACACACAGCCAATAATGTCTAATCCGCTGGCAACAAAAGTGAGTACAACCCTCAGTGAAAATGTCTAAATTGTGCCCAGTGTAACAATATTTTCCAGCACTGCCTTAACCCTCTTGGACAAGGAGTTCACCAGAGCTTCCCAGGTTGCCACTGCATTCCTCTTCCACTCCTCCACGACGACATCATGGATCTGGTGGATGTTAGAGAACTTGCGCTCCTCCACCTTCTGTTTGAGGATGCCCCACAGATGCTCAATAGGATTTAGGTCTGAAGAGTTCTCAATTTCCAGATTTAGTATGACCAAAGCTGGATTGGGAGGGCTTAGTATTCCTGTAATGGAAGAAATTAGCCCAGAAAAACTTTTTTAAAGTTGAACTAAACTAGTAGATAGATTTTTTTGGTAGCAGAGACTTTGTTAGAACACCTTTTTTTGTTAACTCTGCCTGTGTCACCTATGTACGTAAAAGATAGGTGATGAGATAGTCCAGCTTCCATATGTTAGAGCATAGAATTGTCGGCACTAGGCGAGGGCAGACTTAAAGTGGTTCAAAAGCAAGAAGGTTTTTTTTACATTAGTGCATTATCTGCAGTAAGGTAAACAAATATTCTGTGTGTAGCTTCTAGCCCCACCTTTTAGTTATCTGAGCCCCATCCTAATCCAGCGCTGTGCCCAACAACAGCATCTCTCTCTCCTCACTGGACAGAGAGGCAGCAGCAGGAACCATTGACTCCTGTCACTATCAATCACAGCCAATGAGCAGAGAGTGGACGGTTGGGGCTGAGCCACACTCTGTGTATCAATGGACACACAGAGTGCAGCTCAAGATCAAGCCTTCCTGAGTGCCCTCATAGAAAGACTGTTTGACAGAAGCTGGTTGTTAGATCGGCTTCTGTTGAACAGACAGCAGGACACATGTATCGAAAGTTGGTCCGTTGCTACTGAACCTGGCAATTTTCAGAATGTGTATATCAAGATTAAGGGTAAGTCTGCCTGATTGGGCAAGTATTCTGTACAAATAAGATATGTGAGTTGCTCACCGTAATTAGAAATGCTACCCATTCAGACCACAAGCGTGGGATCTGTAGTCAGTAACAGCTTCTAGGCCACAGAAGGAAGTCGTTGTCGATGTTATACAACCAAATGCAGAGAACTGCAATGTAAGTCAATGCTGAAAGAATGCAGCCCCCCACACATAATATTCAGTGAATGTAATGCAGAAATCTGTAAGAGACTGCAAACATGCAACAGGAGATGGTTAGAGACTATAAGCATGCTACAAGAGATGGTCAGAGATTGCAAATATGCTGCAAGAAAAGGTCAGACCAAATATGCTATTTGTGTTGTTAAAAACTGGGGACATGCTTCAGGAAAACTCATGTGCTGGAGACACGTTAAAAAAAAACTGGTATTGATTACTGCTAACTACAGTCCCCCTTAAAAATGTATTTTCATATTTTTCTCAAAACAGATTCATTATTAAAGCAGAGACAGAACACAGAAAAGGGGATGGCAGCACATAAATAGCATGAAAGAAATAAATGAAGTCAGTTTAAACACTGGAATCAATTATGAAGAATACATGGGACTCTAGTGCAGCCTTTTTCAACCAGGGTGCCTAGGCATGTATACATGCCAGTGCGTGGATCAAGCCTGCTTTTTAGTAACATAAAGCCACCTGTTTTTATTATGCACCATTACAACCTTCTAGCACCCGGCGTCCTAACAACCACTGATGTAATTGGTTGATAAGGAGAATGTTGGGTGCCTGCACTGCCCTCCCTTGCCCCTCTCTGTCAACACTGGGGTCACATGAGGGAGGGAACTGAGGCAGAATAGAAACATTGGAACACTAGTCAGTACCAGTAGCAGGGGTGCCCAACCTTTTGAGGAGCGAGGGCCACTTAAGTGACTTGGTAACCAGTCGTGGGCCACAATCAGTGAAGCGGATGACAGGTTCATGTCCACTTTGCATATGCAGAGTGAACACGGACACAACCTGCTCTACTCTATGGGCCCCCCCTCCGACCTTATCAAATTGGAGGTAGGTGGGTGTAAACGGACACAAGTTTGTTCACATCTGCTGCTCCATAGAGGTGAATAGGGGGTCTGATTGGGTCAGACTTATTATGTGAAAGGGGCCTAAGGCTTCTTTCACACTGATGCGCACAGTGCACCTGTGGCTTTCATGCGGGTTAACTACACTTTGCCATAGACTTCTATTATAACCTGCAGGTGTGGTGTACTTTCATAAAGTGCACAAAACCAGCAATTAAAAACAGAAATCTATGGCTCAGTGTAGGTATGGTGCATTGCACTGCACTTCAGTTTGAAAGCAGCTCAGTAAACACTGCAGAAGTGATTTGCCCATATTTACACTGTGATTTAAGTAATAAACTTACCTTTAATACCAGCCTTCCAATCAGTTATCGCCGGAAGTTGCTGTCCCAGGCAGAGTGCATTCAGTATCACTACCACTTTCTTCCTCTACCGCTGGCTTTATTAAAAATACTGATCTGGGCTTGCTGACTCGCCATCCCAGAGCAGGAGCTTGCAGACCACATCAAAGGGCTCTGTGGGCCACATGTGGCCCTGGGGCCACTGGTTGGGCACCCCTGGTGTAAAAGTATATTTTCTTTGGAAGAATAAATCATCTCTAACGTTGGGTGTTGCTACATCATGTAAAACTATTACAGTAGTTCAGTGTTTTACATTTTAGAATGGGGTGCCCGAGATTGTGCAACATTTTAAAGGGTGCCTTGATCGAAAAAAAGGTTGAGAAACACTGATCTAGTGAACAAACCAATTAGCCATCATGCTGCAAATATACAGTACTCAAACATACTTGGATTTCTAGAGGAAATCCTTTACTTTTTCAAGCTGAAGACAGTTTCATCTTAGCCTCTAATTAGATCTATTTGAGAGAATAAAAGTTCATTTGAGAGCTGATATAAGTAAACTGGCAACTCTGACAGTTATCACAAGAGGCATGCTTTCATTGTAACTGTGTTGGTTAAAGTGGATGTAAACCCGAAATGTTTTATTTATTTTTTTGATGTCACAATGTACAGTATAAGATTTTCTATGATCTGTGCCCAGTCTTGCCACACAGAGTTAATCCAGCTCTGAGCAATCCTCTTGTATTGTTCAGTGAAATAAAACAGACTTACAGAGAAAAACCTTGGTCCGTTCTGCCCCCTTGCTGTGAGTGACAGGTTATTTACATATCTCATGCACTAGCTTCAGACAGGCATTATTTTATTTTAATTACCACCCCCACTCCTTTTCTGAAGTCATGTGGTTACTTTTCTGGATCTTGACTGGATGTTAGTGATCATAGCAGAATTCAGTGTAAGAAATACATAGAAAAAAATGCATGTTGACAAGGGGAGTGTTGTTGAGGTGTACGGAAAGTCTACTGACATCACAACTCCACCCACAGAGCTCCAGAAAACCGATCTACCAACAGAATCTGCAGTTTTTCACGTCTCATAACAGACAGAGGGGAGACATTTGACAGGTGAGGATACATACAGGAGGCATGTATATCCTTATAGATCAGCACTATGGCAGTAGTTTAGAAAGGATGAGAGTGGGTTTACATCCACTTTAATTTAGGGGGTTAAGTTTTACTAAAAGTTTTTTCAGTTTAAAATTGTGTAATTTTTACATTCTTGACAGTAAATTATTTTTTATTTTTTCTTCTCATTTGTTAGTCATGTCCCTACAAATACTGTGATAAATCCAAATCCGAGCCTGGATTCCATGCTGTCCAGGAAAATGCTCTGAATCCATTCTGTTGTTTTCATGGTATCATGTCATCTGTTTTACTGGTCTGCAGTTGATTAATTTGCAAATGATATTTCCAATAAAGGGCTTAGAAGTAGATAATTACAACTATATTAACAGTTACTAGGGAAGCAGATGGTATTCTGTGGAGCTGCCATGTAGAATTAGTACTGATGCTTTACTGTAATGTAGCGTGTACACGAACAAGACACAATCAACAAATTCCAGTCCTGCTGATTTTCCAGATTGTACTTTTGTTTCAAAGTGCATTCTCCCTCGTTTCTGGGACATGAAAAAGCTTAGCGAATTGGCTGCAATGGCGCTGCTATCATAAGCAACAGAACACATAACCCTTCCTTGCCTTATAGCTTGTCTCCTTGTTCAGTGTGCAGCTAAAACACCTGAAGCCTTCTGCCGATTGTTGACCTGTTGAGTGGATGAATTTGGATTATGAAGTCTGACTGACAGCTGTTCAGCCTGCTGTTTAACAGCATTATCTGTCCGTCTGTGTTTATGTTTTCTGATCTGCGCTCTGTAAGTGTCTAATACTTTCAGCTTGGTATAATATGAACATATACTATTAAATTAAAACTATCTCTGCTGTTAATCAAGCCTATGAACATAAGCTTTCACTCCACGCCTTAGATTGCAAATGCTAGCCTAAAGAGTATCATGTGTAACAATAATTTACTAAGCTTTGAGCTGCTTGTTTTCTTAAAGCCTTTAACGTGAATGTAAACCCACTCTCACCCTTTCTAAACTACTGCCATAGTTGTTATCTATAAGGATGTACATGCCTCCTGCATGTATCCTTACCTGTCAAATGTCTCCCCCTGTCTGTTATGAGACCCGAATAACTGCAGATTCTGTGGGTGGGTCTGTTGTCTGGAGCTCGGTGGGTGGAGTCATGATATCAGTAGACTCCCCGCCCTTCTCTACCCTCCCCTTGTCAACATGCATTTTCTCCTGTGTATTTCTTACACTGAACTTCCTCTATGATCACTAACATCCAGTCAAAACCCAGAAAAGTCACTACATGACTTTAACATGCCCAATCATGCTAAGGTGTGAAACAACCAATCCTGGGAGAGCTGGAGGAGAAAGGAGGAGGGGATCTGAAGTACACAGAATGGCTCTCTCAGGCTCCTGCATGAAATATGTAAATCATCTGTCACTT
Organism: Rana kukunoris; assembly: GCA_029574335.1. Classification (NCBI taxonomy): domain Eukaryota; kingdom Metazoa; phylum Chordata; class Amphibia; order Anura; family Ranidae; genus Rana; species Rana kukunoris. The sequence continues at coordinate 653,896,644 of CM056049.1, forward strand.
ACAGCAAGGGGGAAGAACTGACTCCTATTTCTCTGTGTGTCAGTTTTTATCTCACTGAAAAAAGATAAGAGGACTGCTCAGAGCTGGATTAACTCTTTGTGGCAAGACTGGGCACAGATGAGATGAAATCCTATACTGTACAAGGTGCAAGCCTTGATTATAATTTTTTTCGGGTTTACATCCACTTTAAATGCTCAGATTAGGGGGCGTGGTCTGGCCGGGCACGGAGATGGCAGCTTGAACGGGGAGCTCCCACAGCCACGGACTTACAGCGGTAACCATTAGCGTCGGTAAGAGGACCGATCACCCCGACTATACAGAAAACCATCCCTAGACCTCAGGGAATCTTTTGATACCACTCCCAATCCTCAAGGAGGATTTGTTGAAGAGCTATCGCTGTTTGAAATTTTGGTCCCGCTCCCACAATGACTGACTCGATCGGTTTCCCTATGGGGATAACTGAAGCCCAAAACACTGGCACTGTTCCGACTCCCCAAAATGGCGATCAGGGCATAAATACCCAAAAGGATTGGACACAGGCCCCCAGCCTTAATGACCTTCTCTCGGTGGCGGCAGATATAAAATCTACCCTCACAGCTGCCATTGCAGAGTTGAGCATGGACGTACGCGCAGTTACAACGCGCGTACAAGAAGTAGAAAAAATAACTGCGCAACAGGGAGCAGCACTGCGTCACATCAACAACAAAACTGATAATAATACACTGCGTCTTCGGGAAATGAATCGCCAATTAGAAGAATTAGAGAACCGCAGCAGACGCCATAACGTGAGAGTTAGAGGACTACCTGAATCGGTGGAAATAGATCAACTTACACCGGTAATTTCTGGAATTTTTAATAACTTGCTGGGTCGCCCCCCACTGACTAATATCAAAATGGAGCGTATACACAGGGCACTCAGACCGAGAGGCAAACCAACAGATCCCCCCAGGGACGTAATTTGCCACATAGATGACTTCCAACTCAAAGAGGGAATCCTCAGGAATGCTAAGCTGAGATCTAAATTCTCTTATGAGGGGCATCCCATTTCATTTTTCCAAGATTTGTCCCCTATCACCCTGCAAAATAGAAGAGACCTAAGGCCCTTACTGGACAAACTGCGCGATAAAGGAATCATATACAAATGGAAATTTCCATTCGGTCTACAGGCCACCTATCAGGGTCACACAGCAATTCTGAGAGTCCCGGAAGAACTTCAATCTTTCTGCAAAGCGATGGACTTGCAGCTGATAGATCTCCCTAATTGGTATGCCGAATTTCGTATCATAATCCCTACAAAAAATAACCCTAAAATTGACTCAATGGAAATAACTCAGTCGCGATCCCGGAGACGATGATCCCAATCGAATGATGGCCAATCAACATCCTTTGCTGGTCCGGATTCAATCCCTCGTTTGACTTCGTCACCGAAAGCTAGGAAATCAAGGAAGGAATACTGACTTACTATTTAAGTGTTTGTTTCCCTCCAGTATTTCACCAGACCTCTTTCCTTTTTCCTTTCTTTTTATTCTTTAATTTATCTATTCTCTATTTTTCATCCAGAGAAGAGTGGTGAGTGAAAGGATTATAATTAGTTTAAATGTTATCTCAAATAATATGAGGTATTTTAAAATGAAGATAGCCTTAACTCTTTTAAATTGCTTATAGCTATCCATTTACTAGGTCTGATAAATAAGTTTAATGTTACCTATTTTGATCCAGTTTAGGAAAACTCTATTGTACCCATTGTGGAGATTATGCGACTTATTTACAAAACAGCTAAAGTATATAGTGGTGACAAGGATGTTTGATACCAAAAACATAGTCGTATTATCTACACAATCTCACATTTTCTTTGTTTTGACTATTTGAAAACTTGTGGTTCTACAACGTTAACAATGTATCCGCTTTATTTACAAACAATTAAGCAACAGACACATCTGTGGCTGTGGGTAGACGGGTAGTTTTGGTTGATACTTTTGTGCTCGGTTTTTCTTTTCACCCCCAAATAGCAATTATCTCTGTCTATTGTTTTTCCTTTCTGGGTTAGGACAGAGAAACATTGCTACACCTGAATTTTTTTTTTTTTCTTTTTTTTTTTAACCTTTCCTCCAGTGGGAGGATTTTTGGTTAATTTGTTTCATATTATTATTCATATATTATTCATCCTTCCCTCTTTTCCCCCTCCAATTCCCTGACTCATCTGAACTTTACTATCTCATCTTCCTTAGACTTTAAAAATGTCTTCCTCCACTGGCAGTGTGGTTATCGCACAGCATAAAATTAAATTGTACTCTATTAACACAAAAGGCCTTAATATACCTGAGAAGAGGTCTAAATTATTGTTATTGCTTAAAAAGTCTAGATCTGATATAGTATTTCTGCAGGAAACGCATTTTAGAACGGATAACTACCCCACGTTTACAGATAAGAAATTCTCTCATATGTTTCACGCAACAAACCCAGATTCCAAGAGCAAAGGCGCTTCTATCTTGATATCGAAACACTGTCCCATCCAAATTTCGGACACTAAAATAGACACAGAGGGCAGATACGTATTCATAAAGGGCACACTTTACAACAGACCAATAACTTTGAGTAATGTTTACGCCCCCAACAGATTACAAGCCGCATTCTTTACGAATGTGATAGACTCCCTTGAAGCTTTTGCTGCTGGAATGATTATACTAGGTGGTGACTTTAATCTAGCTCTCAATCCCCTTCTTGACACTTCATCTGGCAATTCCAAGACACCGTACAAGACACTGAATTTAATCAAACAATTATTCCATCGTCTCTCCCTACATGATTCCTGGCGCACTCTAAACCCTTCCTCAAAAGACTATACCTTCTACTCCCCCCCCCACAATATGTACTCCAGATTGGACTACTTTTTCGTTACCCAAGCTGACTTGGAATCATTAATTAGCACTTCTATTGATCCTATGGTTTTGTCGGATCACAACCCGATCTCTATATGTTTAACATTTGATGACAAACCTACCCTACGGAAGCCTTGGAGGTTAGACAACTCACTACTTGCCGACACAAACATTACCCAAAAAATTGATTCTTTGCTTTCTTTTTACTTCAAGGAAAACTCGACTGATGATATACATCTCCCAACTACGTGGCTAGCCCATAAATGTGTGGTTAGGGGAGAGTTTATTTCCTTGATGGCTAAAAGAAATAAAGATAGACGAGAACTTATTAAAGCTTTAACGGATCGAATAGAAATCTTAGAAAAAGCACACAAACAATCTCTTGCTACTGATGTTCTTTCTGAACTTTCCAAAACCCGAATGGAATTGCTTGAAATCTTAGAAAAAAAAATTAGAAGAAATAAAGTCTATTCACAAAAATTCTTCTATGAATACGGCAACAAAACCGGTAGGCTTTTGGCTAATTCCCTAAATGCATCTCAAAGAAAATTCGACAATATTCACTCTATAATTGATGCTAAGGGAAATAAACTCACAAGTACTTCCGATATTGCCAAGCAATTCCAATTATATTTCTCCAATTTATACAATATTAAGACCAAGGGTCCAGATAAGGGAACTCAATCCAGAAAAGACTTAATTGCTGATTTCCTCAAATCCTACAGCCCCATTCCAATTGACCCGGACATAGCAAAAGACTTGGACAGACCACTGGACATTTCTGAAGCCCTTACCGCTCTTCATCAACTTAATACAGGTAAAAGTCCTGGCCCTGACGGCTTTTCTGTCAACTATTACAAGACATTTAAGGATACCCTAATCCCCCACTTTATATCTACTTTTAATTCTACGCCAGCCCAATGGACATCTTCTACTGATCTTCTTGAAGCTCACGTAGTAATGATTCCCAAACCCAATAAGGACAGAAATAATGTATCTAATTACAGGCCCATATCTCTCCTAAATGTGGATATTAAGTTATACGCAAAAATTTTAGCAAATCGCCTTCTGCCCCTTTTAAAAGATTTGATTTCATTAGACCAAGTGGGTTTTACCCCGGGTAGGGAGGCCAGGGATAATACCATTAAAGCCCCATGCATTCAAAATTGGCTCCTTGAGTCGGGTGTTCCGGGATTCATGCTCTCCCTGGACGCAGAGAAAGCCTTCGACAGGATTGCCTGGGATTACATGCACGCAGCTTTGGAATCTTTAGGGCTCCAGGACCGTATGCTACAATTTATTAACCTTCTATACTCATCACCAACTGCAAAAATCAAAATTAATGGACACCTGTCGGAGGCTTTCTCTGTATCGAATGGAACCCGCCAGGGATGTCCACTTTCACCAATCATTTTTATTTTAATATTAGAACCACTTCTTCGTAGACTCCGTGCCAACCAGGACATAGTGGGTATCACAATAAGGGACAAGCAATACAAGGTAGCAGCATTCGCTGATGATGTACTGTTATTTCTAACAAATCCCATAATCACACTTCCTAATTTATTGAAAGATTTTTCGATGTTTGGGGATATATCTAATTTAAAAATAAATTTAGCAAAATCCAGAGCACTTAATGTCTCATTACCCATCGATACGGTGGCACTGTGTAAACAGAACTTCCCTTTTATTTGGGTGGACAAAACATTATCCTATTTGGGAGTCAATTTATCATCCAAAATTGAGGACTTATACAATAACAATTTTTTACCCTTATTAAATACGATTCGATCAGACTTACAGAGATGGGATAAGGGAATGTTTTCATGGTTCGGTCGGGCGAATATTCTAAAAATGAATGTTTTACCCAGATTCTTGTACTTGTTCCAGACCCTCCCTATTTCCATTCCGGGATCTTTTTTCAAATCTTTTAGACGTATCTGCATGAGTTTTATATGGGGTGGCAAACAACCAAGAATTAAATGGGATAAATTAGTCACACCAAAACTCTTGGGAGGTATTGGGGTCCCAGACTTGCGCAAATATTATTGGGCAAGTCACTTATCCAGGATAGTAGATTGGCATGTACATACCCATTCCAAAGATTGGATAGGACTAGAGGAAAATTCTTGCCTCTTATCAATACCCATAAGACACATACCATGGACCATACCAAAAAAGATCCCACGTAGCGCCAAATCACACCCAGTGACAGGTTCATCCCTGAAAGTCTTTAGATTTTTGAACAAATCAATTAACTTATCCTCGATTTATGGACCATTAACTCCAATTATGCCCAGTCTTGAGATACCTCTCCCAGAATTTGACGCGACCCGCGCTGACAATCCTCCAGCATTAACTCTTAGGGCAGCAGACTTCTTTGAAAATCATTCCCCCATTTCTCTTGAATCTTTTAGATCAGCGAACTCTGACTACAATATTTCGGATTTTAGTTTTCACAAAATCACTGGGTTTCTTACTAATAAGAATCCCATAGGTGGATGGAATAGGCCTAAAACGAGGTTTGAAAATATTTGTCTCAGGGATTCCCCTCAGAAGCACCTGATCTCTCTTATGTACGCCCTTCTAAACTCGAACATTGATACTCAGGAGGATAGTATTAATCTCAAATGGGAATTGGAGCTCCAGGTTTCCATATCACATGACCAATGGGCAACCATATTTAGAAGAATACATAAAGGCTCATTAAATGTCCTAACTCAGGAAAATAGCTACAAAATTTATTCGAGATGGTACAGAACCCCTTCAATTATCAATAAATTCAATCCAGAAACCTCACCCTTGTGCTGGAGATGTAGTAAGGCACCTGGTACTCTATTGCATATATGGTGGGAATGCTCTGCAATAACACATTTTTGGAAAGAAGTCCATAGACTGATCACTCAAATTACCACTTTCACTCCGGACTTCACCCCCGGACAATACTTGCTACACCTTTCCAGCCTCTCCCATTCCACTTATAAGAACACCATCCTCATACATTTGATTAATGCTGCGAGATTATGTGTCCCAATCAAATGGAAGCAGTCACTCCCACCGACCATTGTAGATTGGATTCGCAGAGTAAATCACATTGCCAGCATGGAGGAATTAATTCACCAATCTAGGGACTCAACTGAAATTCACTTTGATAAATGGGCATGTTGGTCGCACTTCACAAAATCAGCCGAGTATGTTCTATTGTTAGGACCTTAAAGGATTGTTTTTAGAGTTTTGAATTCCTTGATGTTTAGAAATAATTTGTATGAATCTAACCTTTCGATGAACAAACCTAGGATAGGAAGACAAAGCCAATTATCACATAATTATCTTATTGGCACACCCCTCCCTGACCCATTCTTATTCTTTCCCCACTCTCTCCCCTTTCTGATACTTATTTGTTACCTCTGTTTGATAACGCAGGTTGTGAAGTATTTTATACCTGTCTTTTTGATTCTTATGCAATGTACTTTGCCTAGATATACTTGACTCAAATATTGTATATGCGATTTTACTGAAAATGTATGTATCCTTACAAAATTGAAAATCCAATAAAAATATTTCAAAAAAAATAAAAATAAATGCTCAGATTATGGTTTTATATATTTTTTAGCAAGCGCTAAACAAGCTTTAACCACTTGACCTGTGGAAGATTTACCCCACTTCACGACGGGCCATTTTTTGCAAAACGGCACTGCGTTACTTTAACCGACAATTGCGCGGTCATGCAACACTGTACCCAAATACTATTTATATTCTTGTATTCTACCCTTTGTACTAGGCTATCCTGACGTAGCATAACATAAGTCATGATACTGATCCCAGCAAGGCTGACTGCATCAGTAGCTCAAGTAACCCTCTTTATTTGCTACTATGAAAACTCAATTAGGCCCTCCCCCACCACTATACCCCTCCTTCCTTTTTTCTCTCTTTTTCTTCCCTCCTTTACCCCTACCTATTCGATACCCAGAAGAGTTGCGTAAGTACTTTGTTCATTGTTTGTGGTTTACTTATCGCTACAACGTTCTCAGTAATGTATGATGTATTATCTTCAGATTACAAATCAAAATCTATTCCCTATAGTAGTTGATTATACTGTTATTGATTTTCTTAGTCAATCATAAAATAAATAAATGCCTAAAAACTGTTTCCAGAAGCAGTGTAAAAATGTATTTTTGTGAAGTAATTTCAGGGAAACCAAGAAAAGCAAACCTGACTTGATCATATTTAATTATGTCTGCCCGTCTGTTCTCTAAGCAGTGCCAGTGTCAATTACAAAGATCTTTAGCACATGATCAGTATTATAAGGATTTAACAACTGCAATGTTAAGTAGGCACATTTAAAAAAAATAAAAAACAAACATTAGTTTACCTAATAGATTGTTACAAAGCATAGATTAGATAGATTGATATATATATATATATATATATATATATATATATATATCAATGTATGTGTATATATATATATATATATGTGTATATATATATATATATATATATATATATATGTATATATATATATATATATTTGTTTGCAGCAACTGCTTCAGCACTCTGCATTGTGAGAAAAAGAAAAAAAGCTTGTCGGAGAAGTGAGATTGTTTCCATGAAATATTCTGTGAACTTTTCTCTAGAGAGACAGCATTCTCAGTGATAGCCTCAATTCACAGTTTTAAAACAGCTTGCAGAGATCTAGGACACAGATTTGTATTGAATTTGTCCATATAGAAAGCAGCAAAACCTGAACTTACTTGTATGTAACCTTGGCATTGTTAACATTATAAGCAGGAGATTCCAAGGCAAATTTTCCCTTCCTCTGTGGACCCTATAATAGTGTCTAAAATGAGTGACTTGCCTCACTTTGTATAAAATCACGAATATGGAAGCAACTGTGACAACTTGGCGGTTGCTTAACTTATAGGTAATGCAAAACAATGAGTTCAGTCCACTCCAGCAATTATTTTGCCCACTTTTATTTAAAAAGGCAAAGAAAAGTTCAACCCAAGACATCAGTTACCCGCACAGAGATTTCTACCATCAAAATAAACAAAATAGTATTCATCCTCCTGGCTCTTTGGCAATCCTGCCACTCAAGCATAGGTGGCCGTTTATGAAGCAGTGAAATATATCCTTGGGATCACCGTTGTTCACAGTTTCATAAACGGACACCTTAGTACCTTGGTCCTCCTGACCGTCTAACACAGGGTCCAGTCCAGTCGTCATGCACAAAAGCTTGTCTCTTTTCCTGTAGCTCCCTGCTTTGGGAAAATGAAAAATTGCCATGGACAGACCACCATGCAATTATATTCAGTATTTCCACCATCCCCCCTGCAACAAAAACATCAAATCCAGTGACAACACACTGGACTAGATGTCAGAAGAAGCTCCACTCGGAACTCTTCAAAACGACTTTAAGGAAAAAAATAGAAACAACTCAGCCGCATCAAACGGCCGTTGAAACATTGGAAGCCATAAATTCGGCCATGCTACAGTCAGCCGACTTGGTAGCGCCGAAACAAATAACCCGCATTCGGAAAAACAACAGCAGCTGGTTTAACAACCAGCTGTCGTTACTGAAGCAAGAACGCAGAAGGGCAGAATCTGCCTGGAAAAAATGTTCCTCAGAGCTAAACCTATCCATCTACAAGGCGGCGACAAGAAAATACCACAAAGGAATTTTCCAAGCCAAGAAAAATTATTTTTCGGAGGCTATCAACGGTGCCCTAAACCGCCCCCGGGAACTCTTCAAGATGGTCACCCAGACCATGAAGCCAGGATGCATTGAAGCCCCCAGTTCGGACACACAAGAATTTTGCAATGAGCTATCGGATTGCTTCATTAATAAAATTGAGGCAATCCGTGAAAGCATTCAGCAAAACAATTCTCCCCCCAGCCCCCCCCGCAGCCTCTCACACAGCACCCATAATAATTCTCTGATATCAGGTAAGTTCACCCTGGAACCCATCTCCATCGAGACCACTAAGAATGTCATTTGTACTCTGCGCAATGGCGCAGCGCCAAATGACATTATCCCCACAAAACTGCTGAAGGAATGCGCCTACATCCTGGCTCCTCCCATCACGCAGCTTATCAACCAGTCTTTCTTGGAGGGCATAGTGCCCTCACAGTTGAAAGAGGGTATAATCCAACCCATCCTGAAGAAACCCTCCCTGGACCCTAAGGACCCACTCCATCGCCGTCCCATAACAAGCCTCAACGTACTCTCTAAGATAATGGAAAAAGTAGTGGTACAACAGCTGCAACTGCATCTAGATACCTATAAGCTACTTGACCCATTGCAATCAGGCTTCTGTCCCGGACATGGGATGGAAACAGCATTGCTGAAAGTATGGGACGATATTCTCAAGGCCGCAGACGAAGGAGAATCTTGTCTCCTGGTTCTGTTGGACCTAAGTGCAGCTTTCGACACTGTAGACCACAATCTGTTACTGACTCGGCTTGCTGAAGTAGCCAGAGTCGCAGAAAGCGATTTATCTTGGTTCTCCTCTTTTTTGGAAAACCGATCGCAAACAGTGAAGTTAGGACCTTTTACGTCTGAAAAACGCACAGTAACATGCGGAGTCCCTCAAGGATCGCCTCTGTCACCAGTGCTGTTTAACATATATCCCCGTCCTCTTTTTGAGATTATCAGCAGCCAAAAACTGCTCTATCACTCATACGCAGACGACACACAACTCTATTTCCGCATCTGCAACAGGCAGGATCACCACCTCAATCTAGAGACATGTCTCTCTTTGATAGAGGACTGGATGACAAAGAGTTATCTTAAACTCAACGGAGCGAAAACAGAACTTCTTCTGTTTCACGCCAAGCGCAGGAATCAACTTTCAACAGCGTGGACCCCCCCGCCTATTTTGGGCAAATTCATCACCCCTAGCGCCAAAGTCAAAAGCCTAGGGGTCATTTTTGACTCCTTTATGACAATGGACGCACAAATAGGGTCAGTAGTCAGCGGATCTCACCATCTACTGCGCCTACTACGTAGACTCACTCCGTTCATCCCCAAAGAAGACTTAGCGGTCGTGGTGGGAGCTATTGTAAACTCCAGGCTGGATTATGCAAATGCCCTTTACCTCGGCCTCCCCAAGTACCAAATCGCCCGTCTGCAAGTCGTTCAGAATACGGCCGCCAGACTGGTGACTGGGAAAAAACCCTGGGAATCCATCTCACCTTCACTGAGAGCCCTTCATTGGCTGCCAGTTAAAGACAGAATTGCTTTTAAAGCTCTCTGTCTTACGCATAGATGTGTCCATGGGAATGCCCCCATTTATTTATGCGAAATAATAAAAGCGCATAATCCCAATCGCGTTTTGCGATCCACGAATCAGAACCTGCTCCAGGTTCCGAAAGCCAACTTCAAATCCAAAGGAGAAAGAAGATTCGCGATCCAAGGTCCCAGACTATGGAACGCTTTACCAACCAGCATTCGGTTGGAGGAGAACCACCTAGCATTCAGGAGAAAGGTCAAGACTTTTCTCTTTTGATATCAAAGGAGACAGGAACAACAAGCGCCCAGAGGCGATTCAGTTCGCATGTGCCGCGCTATACAAGTTTTCATTCATTCATTCATTCATATGTCCCTCAGGCTTGGGCCTTTCTCTGTCCTGGTACAGACATGCACCTCTCTGCTTCCTTCCTGGGGGAGGATGAGCAGGTTCCCCCTCCTGAAAAACACAGGCAGGCGGCGTGATTGGTGATGGATTTACATCAGGGGACCCTTTTTTTAATGTTTTTATTACTTTTTGAAATTTTTGGGGTGAATGAGTAGGGGCAGAGGTACTACGTACCAAGGGTTGTGGGGAAGAGACCCTTTTCCCCATCAACATGGGAACAGGGCGCTTTGGGGTGGGGTGGAAGAGCCCCCCATGTTGAGGGCATGTGGCCTGGTATGGTTCTGGAGGAGGGGGCACTCGCTCACCCCCCCCCTTTCCAGACCTGCCAGGCTGCCTGCTCAGATAAAGGTCTGATTTTAAAAATAAATTTTTACTGGCAAATGTTTTTTTTTTGTTCAGCTGTCAGCAGGGAAGCCAATTGACAGCTGATGACTCATTGGTTGTTAAGGACACTGCGGTCGGCTTCCCGACTCCACTCCTTAACAACCAGCTTTTACTATGCCCTGTATTAGCAAAGCTTTGCCCAAACAGGGTGCATAATGCACTGTGCAATGCACAGTGCATTGCAGGGCATTTGGTGGGGTAAACTCCCGCCAAACACTCTGCAAATTTGGGTGTTCCCCAAATGGGACAAACTCATCCTCGGGCCAAACCATTTGTCAAACTCTAATGAAGAGATGCCTCCCTTATCAATCCTAATAAAGGAGCAATGCATGAAATTTGTAGATGGTTAATTTGAGTTTGAATTTATTTCTAGAATGTTACAAGCTAAAGAAAACATACCTGTTTGCATGCATCACTTCCTTACTGGCCATATGAGCGAGGCTTCACTCCATTTAATGGATATTCCAGTATTGGAGTGATGCTTTGCTCATCCAGCCAGCGAGAGGGTAACACTGTGGAAGCAGGTATAATTACTTTTCTTTCTTGCATAACAATCCCTATAGTAATATGAATATTCAGCTGGTACAAGTATGGGAATGTGGAAGACACGCCAGGTAAATAAGTAATTTGAGGACCTAAGCTTATAAGGTTCACGCATAGATGCCCATGTGAAACTATGATTTAATGCAAGAGAAAATGTAAGTTGGAGCACAAACTATTTACTTCTGCACAGTGACCCTATCAACTGTTCTGTAATTTGTAGATTTGTTATGGAAAAGTTGCAGCTTGACCGCTTTTACCTCTCTGAAATTCCCTTTAGTTGCATAACGCCCAACAAAAAAAGTACATGAAATAGGTTGCTAGCACATTACTGTTTCTGCAGAGGTCACACACTATTATGGATTAACCCACACGGGGGGGGGGGGGGGGGGGGGGGGGGGGTTGTGCATATTGTTAAACACAGGCAGAGTGGACAAGGCACTGCTGAAGCAAAAACTTACAAAGTTCCTCTGTAAAAAGAGATCTGGATCCAGTTTCTGGCTTTGATGGAAACAGGATAATAAATACAGTGTTACCAGCACCAGATCCAGTTAGGCAAAGTACCTTATAGTTCACGCAAAGATTCATAAAGTAATATGTAATGCACATATGATGGGTTTATTTGTGTTAGAACAGTGTTTTGCCACATTATTATAAAGTTTTTCAATTTTAGAGAAGCCATTGTATACTGTTTAAGCCCTGGCAGGGTTTACTTAATTTCAGGTACTACTGTCACTACACTTATTATTGGCACCTGCTAGTTGTGTGTAAATCCATTATCTTTCAAGATAACTAAGGGTTTCTACTTAAATTACTCTATGTTTGATATTTCATATACTAATACTCTACACTGTATAGTAAAGCAAGAAATTGACGTTCCCCTTAAACCCATAAAAAAAGCTCTGACGTTTCGAATATTAGGCTTTATCATACACTGCCATAAGACTTTGAATCTTGTTAACAGCCAATATATCTACTGTATTTCTGGCTATTTGCCCTTTCTGAGATTTGAACAACTTTTACCACTTCAGCCCTGGAGGATTTGGCTGCTCAATTTTGCGATTCGACACTGCATCGTTTTACCTGACAATTGCGTGGTCGTGCGACAGTCACTTTATTTTGGGGGTATTTAATCACCACGGCGGTTTTAATTTTTTGCGCTATAAACAAAAAAAGAGCGCCAATTTTGAAAAAAAGCAACATTTTTTACATTTTGCTATAATAAATATCCCCCAAAAAATATATGAATTTTTTATTTTTTCCTCAGTTTAGGCCGATTCATATTCTTCTACATATTTTGGTAAAAAAAAAGAAAAAATCGCAATAAGCGTTTATTGATTGGCTTGCACAAAAGTTATATAGCTGGATTCAGTAAGAATTACAACCACGTATCAGTAGATACGCCGTCGTAAGTCCAAAACTGCACCGTCGTATCTTAAAGCGTATTCTCAAACTGAGATACGCTTAACTGTTGCTAAGATACGACCGGCGTAAATCTCCTACGCCGTGGTATCTTAGCTGCATATTTACACTGGTCGCTAGGGGATTTATGCCTAGAATATGTAAATTAGCTAGATATACCTATTCACGAACGTACGTAAGGCTTTTTTCAGGCGTAAACCACCAAAAAGATGGCGCAGCCAATGTTAAGTATGGATGTCGGAACAAGCGTATCTTTTTACGTCGTTTACGTAAGTCGTACGGGAATGGGGCTGTGCGTAGGTTACGTTCACGTCACAGGCATTAAGCCGGCGTAACTTAGGAAACATTTTTTACGTGATACTGAGCATGCGCGCGCATGCGCCGTACGATCGGCGCTTCATTTGCATGGGGTCACGGCTCATTTCCATAGATGACGCCCACCTCCTTCCTACTTTGAATTACGTGGGCTTACGCCGGCCAATTTACGCTACGCCGCCTCAACTTACGGAGCAAGTGCTTTGTGAATAATGCACTTGCCTGTCAAAGTTGTGGAGGCATAGTGTAAATAGGATATGCTATGCCCGCACAAAGATACGCTCTCCTACCTGAATCTAGCTAATAGTGTCTACAAAATAGGGGATAGTTTTATGGCATTTTTATTAATATTTTTTTTTACTAGTAATGACAGCGATATTGTTGCAGTCTATCGTGACTGCGGCATTTTGACAGACACATCAGACACTTTTGATGCAATTTTGGGACCATTGTCATTTATACAGCAAACAGTGCTAAAGAAATGCACTGATTACTGTGTAAATGACACTGGCAGGGAACGGGTTAACCACTAGGGGATGAGTAAGGGGTTAAGTGTGTCCTAGGGCATGATTCTAACTATGTGGAGACTGAACTACCAGTGACATGACATTGATCACTGCTCCCGATGACAGGGAGCAGTAGATCAGTGTCCTGTCAGAAGGCAGAACAGGAAAATGCCTTGTTTACACACTTGTTCTGCAGCTCCATGACACGATCGTGGGACACCGGCGGACATCGAGTCTGCGGGTCCTGCGGGCATGGTCACGGAGCTTGCAGTAGGGGCGCTTGCCATTCTCTTGACATATATGTGCAGGATGTGGTTGGCAAGTGGTTACCATGGCTTTGGATCAATCACCTTCAATTATGAAATTGAAACTACTAACATGGGGACTGGATTATATTTATTTAGAACAGAGTATTTGAGTGACCTTAATCATATTCCTGGAATATACACATCTGGTTTGACACATTTCAAGGCACCATGGTGTTTGTATTAAGGAAATTGTAACAGTGTGGCTATAAATGCTGTAGTTATATTATCGACAATCATTTGAATTGAGGGAAACCACTTGGACGAGTGGTGAAACATCTTCAACATTAAGAAATAACCCCAGTTGAATATGATTAATGGCTATTATACTGTATATCCCTAAGGAGTTGTATTTAGTTTTTGTTGCATTTTTGCTATTTTTTTGCAAATATGTCAACTATTTCATTTTTTTTTGTACAGCATAACTTGTTGCAAAATTTTGAATAAGTGCAGTGAAAAAACAGAGAGAGGCAAAAAGCAATTAGACTGCCGATCTTTATAAACAGGCCCCTTAGCTGCTTCACCCTTTTAATATTACACGTAATGAAATGCTGGGCTGTCACATCTAATAAAGTTATTGAGATAATTGTTATTTCAAACCCCTCTAAAGAACAAAGTGACAATAATGTTCACTAAACACCAGACCACTTCATTTAGAAAACTCATATTTAATTCATCCTTTAAACAGTTCTATGCTCAAGTGCAAATATTTGCATTCATAGCAGTTGATGTTAATTTGCAGAGCACCATATTGAAAAGCCTTTGAACGGTCGGTAGATTACTGTAACTCCTTTTACATTGCCTTGATCTACATTTCTCCTCATTTCTTCAAAGAGCTAATAAGGTTAGTCTGGCATGACCTTTGCTACAGTACATAAAACCATCATTTTATGCTTCAACTTATTCCTACAGATTTGTAGTCATTTTACATTCAAGCAGCTTCTGCACTAGTGGTTTTGGTATAGCAGTGAATTACTATTAAGTTCTGATTGCCATATTGGGTCATGGAAGTTTGATTGATGTTGCTGGTACATTTCCTTTTTTTTCCGAGGCGATACACTGAGTTAACCCATGCTGAATGAGGAAACTAACATTAAACAGAATCTACCTAAAAGGTGCACAGGTCACTGATTAAACTAGCAGGTTTTCCCAATTCGGCCTTTGTCCACATTGAAAGTATATCTAAACCTAAGATAAAAAATGCAGCATACTGGTCCTAAGATATGGTGTCTGCATAAATGTTCTTCTTTTCAAAGCTTTGTTACATTGACCTGGTGATCCCACCAGTAAAATGCTTCCCATCCTATAGTGACAACAATTACTCATTGTACTGTATACTGTATATAGAGGGGGAGCATTATCACCCTACAACAGGAAGGGCATTAGGGTTACAGAACATCTCCCTTCCCTTTTACATAGGAGGAGGTCTTTACACACTTATTGATATCCTTCTTGCAAAGGATATAGGTCACACTGAATTTCTAAAAGGATCAACTAGTATTTTCAAAAGTAATGCAAAGAGAACCCAAATGCATTACCATGCGCATTCACTAATAATTGCAAAAAAAATATGTATTCAAAAGGTATTAACTACTTGGCGCCCACGCTATAGCCGAATGACGTCCTCCCCTTTGCGCGCTCCCCGCGGGTGATCTAAAACTTGGGCGATCACAGATACGAGTAAGGGGATGGTCCCAGCTCCTTACCACAAGATCAGCTGTCAGCCAAAGACAGCTGACAGCTTTTGGGATCTGCCATGACTGGTTATTTATGTTATCCAAATTAACTAACCTACAGGTGTGTTTGAGTAATGTACAGACACACACCATTAAATCCCAATTTAATAATGCCTTCAAATCATTTTGCTGCAGGCGTCCAAACCCCCCCTTCCGTTCTCTCCCGATCTACCACTTTGTCGGGAGTTACACTTGATCACTCAGCGTTCTCTTGGGGTACCTGTGTGGGAGCGCCTTGAGGTTGGAACATCATCCAGGGGATCAACAGGGCCTCCTCTGTTGCGATGAAGAAGCTTGATTTGGACTGTTCCATACCCATCAACTTAAAAATCTTTTTCCGTTGATTTTTTACCCCAATCTATTCCCTTTTATTATTCTCTCCCCTCCTCTTTCTTACAAGTCCCCACATACAGATGGGGCCAGGGAGGGGGACAGTCGATAAAATATTTAACATTAATAAATCTTTTGTAAATTTATTTTCAGTCACAACAAAAACCTCCGAAGAAGACCTTTAGAGTCGAAACGCGTTAGTATTTTTTATATATGCTTACGTTTACATTCAATAAGCTCTATAATTATCTATTGTGCGCTGTGAAATGTTTGGAATTTGAATGCTTTTGTAATTCCGCAACTCATGTCTTAACTACAGTACACTCCTCGTCCCCTTTTTGTACGTGTTATCCCTAATAAACCTTTTTATTACACAATTAAATCCAAATTCATTACTTGAGCTGCCTAAAAACCCCATTGGGGAAAATCTCCCTGACACGAAAACTAGTATTTTGTTACACTTTTTGAACTAATATTACAAAACATTTTTAAATGTATATTTAATAGAACAAAAGTGAGCACATACAAGGAGTTAATTATTAGGATTAACATACAATTTAAACTTCTTGTAGTTGCAGACAGTTTGAATGTTTATCTGCAGTGTGCAAAATAAAATGGACCCTCTGTGGGTTTCTGTCATTAAAGAACAAATTGAAACACAGGTAAAATCAGTCTGTGAACTCTCTCCAAGAGCCTGGATCTCCTACTAACGATCAGGAACCAGAAGTCAGTGATTAACCACATGGGTTTATTTCTCCTGTAAATAGAGAGAAAGATACACGGCTAGATCAAGGTTAGATTTAGGTTAGTGCCAGGGTCAAAGGTCAAGGGAAGAGTCAAAGGTCATGGTCAGTATATTTTAGGTAGGATTTAAAAAAATTGCATTTTTTAAATTACTATGTGTTAGATAGTGCCAATGTGTTTTAGGTAGGATAAAAAAGCAAAACGTGCACCATTTTTTCTGGGCCCTGCTAGTTTACCATCAACAAATAACATCCTTATATGTGGTATTTCTGCAATTGTCAGGAGTAGGAGAATTTATTTTGGGTTGTTTTTGGTGGATGATTTATGGTAATAGTAAGAAATATGCAGCTAAATTAAAAAATGTATATTTTTTGCATTTTGAGGCCAGTTTTCCTTTAACCACTTCAGCCCCGGGGGATTTGGCTGCCAAATGATCGGGCCACTTTTTGCGATTTGGCACTGCGTCTCTTTAACTGAGAATTGCGCGGTTGTTTGACGTGGCTACTTTTTCCACAAGTAGAGCTTTCTTTCGGTGGTATTTAATCACCTCTGACGTTTTTATTTTTTGCACTATAAACAAAAAAAGAGCGTAAATTTTGAAAAAAAAAGCAATATTTTTTACATTTTGCTATAATAAATATCAGCAAAATGTATAAAGAAAATTTTTTTTTATTCTTCATTTTAGGTCGATACGTATTCTTCTACATATTTTTGGTAAAAAAAGCGTTTATTGATTTGTTTGTGCAAACGTTATTTCGTCTACAAAATAGGGGATCTTTTTATGGCATTTTTATTCATATATTTTTATTTACTAGTATTTGCGGCGATCAGCGATTTCTATCATGACTGCGACATTATGGTGGACACATCGGACACGTTTGACACTATTTTGGGACCATTCACATTTATATAGCGACCAGTGCTAAAAAAATGCACTGATTACTGTATAAATGTGACTGTCAGTGAAGGGGTTAACCACTAGGGGGCTAGGAAGGGATTAAGTGTGTCCTACGGAGTGATTCTAACTGTGTGGGGGTGGGGCTGTAACACAACACAACACTGATCACTGCTCCTGATGAGAGGGAGCAGACGATCAGTGTCCTGTCACTAGGCAGAACAGAGAGATGCCTTGTTTACACAGGCATCCCCTCGTTCTGCAGCTCCGTGACACAATCGCGGGACACTGGTGGACATCGAGTGCGCAGGTCCGACGGGTACGGCGACAGAGCTCTCGGCAGGGGCGCGCGCCGCCCGCATGCCGCAAAATTCAAACTAACGTAAAGTCACGTTACTTTGCGCCGAGCCATTCTGCTGACGTAAAAGTACAGGCGGCGGTCGGCAAGTGGTTAATAATAAAAAAGAAGAAAAAAAGGGTAAGTAGATATTCATTACCACCAAATGGAAGCCAAATTTGTCCTGGAAAAAAAAACAAGGAATAATCCACCTAGATACGCTAAGTAGTTGCAATGATATAGTTTTACTAACACATGTCAAAATTGGAAAATTGGGTTTGAGTGTTAAGGTTTGCTTTAACCCCGGTCATGAAGGGGTTAAGGGTAGTTTGACTACCACGATATGATGGCACTTGAGGATAATCAAAAGCTGCAGAACCACAAGTACTCTAAATATGTTCCAAATATTTATAATCCATCACTACACCATTGGCCTCAACAAATACATCAGCTGAAATATAGCTGTAAATGGAGGTCAGTATTTTTTTCCTGGCTGGTGTGAGACTTGATAAAAATGGTCTGTAAAAGGTAGCTGACAGGATGTTATTTCATGTTCTGAAAAATAGCAAAGATCGGATGCCATCTCCTCTGTGTTCTCTTCTCCCTAAGTGTTTCATACCGGCTTATTCAATAATATATCAAAAGTGTGCTCCTTGATTTGTTTGAGAGGTGGCCAGGGTTTCAAATAAGAGCAATCTATTTCAGACTGGTAATCTTCATACAGGGTGACTGGGCACATTTCACAGCACAAAACTGTCAAGGAAACCCTAATAAACTGTAAAATATTGAAGGTTGTCCTAAGGATAAGAATGAGAATGTTAAGTCAATTTCCAATATTCATATTATTGGTAATTAATGAATTGATTGATTACTAATATTCAGTTGTGTGATTCTGTAAAGAGAAAAAAATATAGAAGAGTCACTGCTACAAAGACTATTGCCGAAATTACATCAGACCCTTCTCTTGCTTTGTCTTGTCCTCTGTCCAGCTCAGAATTGTCTTTATTATCTGGGTGAAAATTTACTTTTAAAGTGTATGTCAATAAATAAATAAATAAATTAATAATAATAATAATAATATATATATATATATATATATATATATATATATATATACACACATACAGTATATGTACAGCTCTGTATTACATGCACATTTCCGTTTGTTCCCTTCCCGAGGGGGGTCTTTAGACTCTGTGCTTTAGCCTTTGTAAATAAAGAAAATTTGCTTTAGTTGAGCTTTAAAATCCTTGAATAAACACTTGGCCCATGTGTACTCTATGTCATCTGAAATGTGTTTAGAAATAGAGAAAAAAAGAGCAGTGGCACATCTTTTCTTTCTTCTTTTAGGTCAGTGACCATATCACTGAAAAGTACGTTTTTGAAGCTAACAATCTGATTATACACTATATTACCAAAAGTATTGGGACTCTTACCTTTACACACTAAATGGCATCCTAGTCTTAGGCCTCGTACACACGATCGGACATATCCGATGAAAACGGTCCGCGGACCATTTCCATCGGATATGTCCGATCTGGAGTTTGGTCCGATGGCGTGTACACACCATCGGATCAAATTTCCCGCCGGCGGACGGCGCGGTGACGTGGCAGTGACATTGACGCCGCCACGTCACCGCACCAGGAAGTAAAACACTTCCGCGCATGCACCGAATCCATTCGGCGGCGGCACGGCGGCGGTGCGGGACGACATGTCTGCTGGTAAGTGTACTAACCAGCAGACATGTCGGGCGGACACATTCCCACCCGATAGATTTCAAAGCATGCTTTGAAATCTGTCGGGTGGACAAATCTGTCCGCTAGCCCATACACACGATCGGAGATGTCTGCTGAAACGGTCCATCGGACCGTTTTCAGCGGACATATCCCCTTGTGTGTACGAGGCCTTAGTCTGTATGGTTTTATATTAAGTTGGCCCACCCTTTGCAGCTTTAACAGCTTCAACTCTTCTGGAAGGCAGCAGTGTGTCTTTGGTAATGTTTGTCCATTCTTCCAGGAGTGTATTTGTGAGGCCAGGCACTAATATGGACAAGAAGGCCAGGTTTGCAGTCTCCGCTCTAATTCATCCCAAAGGTGTGCTATCAGGTTGGGGTCAACCAGGTTGAGGACTCTGCGCAAGCCAATCAAGTTTCTCCACCCTAAACTCGCTCATCCATGTCTTTATGGACCTTGCTTTGTGCACTGGTGCGCAGTCATGTTGGATCAGGAAGGGGTCATCCACAAATTGTTCCCACAAAGTTGAGAGCATGAAATTGTTCAAAATGTCTTGGTATGCTGACACCTTTACTGGAACTAAGGGGCCAAGCCCAACCCCTGAAAAACAACCCCACACCATAACCCCCCGCCCCAGCCAAATGATTTGGACCCGTGCGCAAAGCAAGGTCAACTTAATATTGAACCCTACAGACTAAGACTGGGATCCCATGGATTCGACGCATGCGTGGAAGTATTTTACTTCCTGGTTCGGTGATGTGGCGGCGTCAATGTCACCGCCACGTCACCACGCTGTCTGTCCGCGGGGATTTTGGTTTGATCGTGTGTACACACCATCGGACCAAAATCTCCCAGGAGACATGTCCGATAAAAACGGTCCGTCGGACCGTTTTCATCGGATATATCTCCTCGTGTGTGCGGGGCCTAAGTGTAGCAATATGGTTATATTTAATGAAGGTGCAACATTTTTCAACTCACATGGTTGATGATTAAAAGAGACACATCTAAGTATGCAGGCATCCGGGGTAAAGCTGTTCACATAGGCCATCCTCTGCACCAGCAGCTCTCACTAGACATGTGCAGACTGGAATATTTTTTTTCATTTTCGTCTGAAAAATTAATTTATTTAGTTACTCCCGAAAATAGTTTTGATTTATTTTGTTTTTCGTTGGGGAATAGCTTTCGTCCGGAAATTCAATAATACTTGGTTTCTGTCGAATGGTCAAAGAATATTCGATGGAACTTCGAAACTTTACGCTGAATCGTACATTTCCGGTCGAATATTCCGCCTACAAGAATTCTAATGTTGTATGACTAGTAATAATAATAATAAATAATTATATTATTATTACTAGTCATAGTCAACCAACATTAGAATGTTTCTATAGCCTATGGGCGGAGCATTAAAATGTACGAGTGCAGTATGTTTTCTCCGTCGAATGTCGAATCTATTATTTCTATAGTGTCGAATCTTTTTCTATGATGTCGAATCTTTTCTCTATAATGCCGAATCTTTTCTCTATAATGTCGGATGGTTTGTGTGGACAGCTTTACCCCGGATGCCTGCATACTTAGATGTGCCTGTTTTAATCATCAGCCATGTGAGTTGCTAAATGTTGTACCTTCATTAATTGTAACCATATTGCTACACTTAGAGGCACCTCTCTTCTCTTTTATACTCAGTTGTGACATGATGCTTCTTGTATATCAAGACATTGCTTCTTTACCAAGTCAAAATGTATTTAAAAATGTAGCTTGTCTTGTAAAACGCTCTCAAACTAAGGTTTTACTGGGGGTTTTACTTTCCCTGTTATATTACCCCCCTTCCCCTTTTCCTATACAAACTTAACTGCTTTGGCAATGCTAACAGGTATTTGGTCCTGCCAATAAAGCTTATTTGAATTTGAGAGAGAGAGAGAGAGATGTTTTTTGTTTTGTTAAGGATAATTGGTCCCTTACTGCTCCCCATGGCAGAGTTCACTTGCACTGTCCCACATTCTGCCCTTCTCAGTTTCTGTTCTTTGCCAGTTATGTATTATATCTTGAACCACTTCCTGAATGGCTCCCGACGTGAAAGACTGAATTGCTTTCATAACTTTCAAATCAATGAGACTTCAGTCATTCATTTCCCAAACCCAATCCAAAGCTAAACAAGGGGTATACAAAAAAAAAAAAGGGAGTGGTCTGGCTTTAAACTTAAAGTTGATATAATTAATCATGTAAGCTTCATCCTGTGCTCTACATATTAATAAAAAATTATGTAAAAAAGTAACACTACAAACATTCTAAAATATTGAAACATTCAACATAACTAATAATGTTTAACAAAAGTTTTCAAAGCACAAAAAATAAATAAAAAATAAGCTACTTATGAGTTGCTCTCCAAAAAAAACTAAAACATACCAATATAGGATTGCACTAGGACAATATAGTGAGATAATGTGATCCTGCTGAAACTGATCACACATTGACAAAACCTTGAAAGACCTGGCCAAATAAATTCTGAAGCTCTGATAGAGCTGCATGCCAGATGAGTTGATGAGACTGTGCTTTAAAAATCTGTGTTTAAAATTTTTGGTTATTTAGCATGTATCTATAGTTTATTTTTGCATTAAAGGGTCACTAAAGGAAAAAAAAATTTTGGGCTGAAATGACTGTTTACAGGGTATAGAGACATAGAAGTTAACTGATTCCTTTTAAAAATGATTAAAAATAGATAAAAAATCAATCATATAATCAACCTACAGTTCTAGTTTTGCTGTTATTTCCTGTCTCTCTGATCTACAGAGCCAGAGAGCCAATAGAGGGCAGTGATGGTTTGTCTAAAACTCCTCAGCACCAACCCAGTTTCAGTTTACACACAGTAATCACACCTCCTTGATTAGTGACCACAGTGAGAAAGCTACCAGCACTGTGGTTATAAGGAAACAGACAACCAGGAAGTGTGGAGATCAGAGCAGAATTACAGCAACATCAAAGCAAAAACGAACAATGGAGAACATGAAAACAGCACTACAGTAAGGTAAAGGAAGCTATTTAGCTAAAAATAAAATCCTTTAGTGACCCTTTAATCTTTTTTTTTTTACCAAACTTCTGATTCATTTCTTGCTTGGTTGTTAGATTTATATTTGTTTTTCTCATTAGTTCCACCCAGGGGATGAGATAATTTAATTTTTTTATTTATGGGTTAGGGAGTAGGGATGCCTTTACAGTATGTGAAAAAAGAGATAGACATGTGCATTTGTTTTCGTTAGAATGCATTTTCGTCCGAAAATCATGTTTTTTCGTTATCGTTTTAACAAACGATAACGAAAGTGCAAGAAACGAAAACCGAAAGATCCGACATAAAAATTGCTTTATTTTCATTTTCGTTACGGTAAAAATTCGATATAGAGAGATTCAACATTATAGGGAAAAGATTCGACATCATAGAGAAAAGATTCGACACTATAGAAATAGTAGATTCGACATTACAGAGAATAGATTTGGATATATGAGAAAATAGATTCGACATTATAGAAAATAGATTCAACATTATTACTAGTCATACAACATTAGAATTCTTGTAGGCGGAATATTCGAACAGAAATGTACGATTAGATGTAAGATTCGACGCTCTGTCGAATATTCTTTTGACCATTCAACAGAAACCAAGTATTATTGGATTTTCGGACGAAAGCTATTACCCAACGAAAAACGAAATAAATCAAAACGATTTTCGGGAGTAACTAAATAAATGTATTTTCCAAACGAAAACGAAAAAACAAAACAAAATATTCCAGTCTGCACATGTCTAAGAGATACTGGGTATGTTTTCCTTTATTTTCCCTTTATTCAAAATACAGTATGTATTGATTTTTCTTTTGGCCTTTGCTAGTATTTTTTTTAGGGACACCTAAAGCTCTTTATATATTGTGGTTTTCATTAATATCATATCAGCATGGATGTCGCATCACTTCCTTAAACTAAATCTCTCTAAACCTGTGTTGACAATATCCCCCCTCCATGACTTTTCCATCAAGGTCAATAATGAAAACATCAGTCCCTTCCCTCATGCCAGGGTACTAGGTGTAATCCTAGACTCTGACCTGTCCGTTTAGCCCCAAATCCAATTGTTTTCAAAAGCTTGTAGAATTCACCTCCGTAACATCAGGTCCTCTCCCATTGTCTGGAACTCACTACCTTAATCTGTTTGGCTATTTTCTACTCTGGCTGCTTTTGGGTGATCCCTGAAAGCTCATCTTTTCAGGGAAGCCTATCATGTCTCTAATGTTTTATTACTTCCATCAGCTTTTCCCCACAGTTACAACCTTTTGTACCACTTTCCCCACATTATTAGATTGTAAGCTCTTATAAGCAGGGCTCTCTTAACTCTCTTGTATTTTATTGTATTGCAACTGTACTGTCTCCCTTATATATTGTAAAGCGCTGCATAAACTGTTGGCGCTATATAAATCCTGTATAATAATAGTGCATGCATGATAATCAGAAGAAAATAGCTCCTGTCCCTTTACACTTCCCACTGTTTTGCACTTTGCTTTAACTTTCTGTAGCTATCAGTAGCTGGGATGCTTGGATAGACATGTGACTAGACAATATCTGGAGTTTCTAACAAGCATCAAATAACAATAAATTATTTCAGTGGCGTTTTTTAGTTCCTGTGGTCATAGTGCTTTATAATAGGCTATATTTTCAGGGAGCACACCGCAAAAGTTTTCAAGAGAAACCTGTCAGATAATGTTTTGTTTCATTTGATTTATGTATGTTCAAGTGAAAAAATAAGATCAGTGTGCCTGAATGTCATAACCAAGGTCTTGGAACTTGGTGGTGAGCGCTTTCTGTCAATTGCAATGATACTCAGCTCGATATGGATGCATTGTGCTATGGTACACGTCTGGGTTTCAAAGCTGTGTCATGCTATCTCTTCTGTGACATGGAAGACAAGTTACACAAGTCATGCTGAAGTGATAGACTGCATTTACAAGCCAACTGGATACAATGAACTGTTTGGTCTGCTGTTTCCTTTTACAGGCCAACAACTGCAAGTTGAGAGCTAGAACATATTGAGACACTGTATTATCTTTTTCAGACCTGCACGGTACCATAAGCACTATATTACACAAGGTCACACAGTTGGTTTCCTTGTGCTTTGCTTATTTCAAAGCATGTGGAAATTCTCTAAAGAGCTTTAGCTAAAGCTCATGCAAGCCATGTTAGCATATACTGGCCTTGTATAAAATCTAGAACAAAGAATCAATGTATCAAACAATCAGATGTCTTGTAGAAAAAGGCAACAGTAGTCCCTCTAAATGCTAAAAATAATGTTTAACATTATATATTGGGGAGAGTCAGCCTGGAGAGTTAATAAAACAGGGCAAGTACTTGCCTTTCAGGCCTGCTTATTAGGCACCTGGCATAGGCGTGCGCAGCCTATTGCATTAGGCTGTGCACCTCAAACCAAAGCTCAAACACACGTGCGTGTGTGTGTGTGTGTATGTATATATATATATATATATATATATATATATATGTATGTATATATATATATATATATATATATATATATATATATATATATATATAGTGTAAAAATACATATATATGTATTACATATACAATTCCAAACTACATGAACCCTGAAAAAAAGTGCAGATTTTTAAATTATATATATATATATATATATATACATATATATGTGTATATATATATATATATATATATATATATATATATATATATATATTGTAATTGTGAGGGTCCCTGTCACCATGGAGACGCAGCAAAAATGGACACAGAGTCTGCATGTCAGCAGACTGCAGAACTACACAGCATAATTTTTAAATGGAGAAAACTGCTCTGTCAGTTTTCTCCAGGTTTTGATAGTTTTGAATGGGGCTGTGTAGTTGGAGATCCTGCAGAGACTTGGGCGGGATGGGATCTCCAACCCTGTGTCCATATCTTACAGACAGCCAGCAGGTTGGGTTCCCAGCTGAACGCTGCCAATATAATCAGGGACTGGTCAGAACACAGAGGGAGGTGGAGTGTGTGCAGCTGGCTGTTGCTGCAAGACAGACCTGTATGTGGGGATCTGTCTGTCTGTCTGCCCTGCAAGACTACATCCCTGGTGTGGGGGGGACTTTGTGCCGACGGACTGAGAGGCTAGTAGACTTGAGGTAGCTAGTGAGCCCAAGAGGGGCTGGAGGAAGTCCTTAAGTCTGGGAGACAGCAGACTGGAGAATCCTGTTGAGGCCAGGAGTGGGCCAATGTTCAAAAAGGTACTGCAAGGCTAAAGTAAGCCTAGGAGCCAGGAGGCTTGGTATTTTTGTTCCCGTGAACATTGCTGGAGAAGAACCCCTGCGTGGGAATCCTGTGTGTGAACTGTTTATTTTGCCTTTTTAATAAAAATGAGCTTCCATGCCCTCAAACCGGACAACTGCCTACTGTGGACTCGCTAAAAAAATCGCATTTTGCCACTAGAGTGGTGGATTCAGTGGGCATCTAAAACGGTGGAATCCGGGTCCTTGCTACAGTAGTGATTTGCATCAGGAACTGCTGCTAGCTCTGTGTGGCAGCCAGGCAAACTGCATTGCGCAGAAGTTTATTTTGGACTGTGTTGCATACAGGTGGTGCACCTGTGAGATTGGTGGGGGGGGAGAGAGAGAGGTGGGAAGAGAGAGAGAGAGGTGGGGAGAGAGAGAGGTGGGGAGAGAGAGGTGGGGAGAGAGAGAGAGGTGGGGAGAGAGAGGTGGGGAGAGAGAGAGGTGGGGAGAGAGAGAGGTGGGAAGAGAGAGAGAGGTGGAGGAAAGAGAGAGAGAGAGGTGGGGAGAGAGAGAGGGTGGGGAGAGAGGTGGGGAGAGAGAGGTGGGGAGTGAGGTGGGGGGAGAGAGAGAGAGACAGAGAGAGGGAGAGGTGGGGAGAGAAAGAGAGAGAGGTGGGCAGAGAGAGAGAGAGAGGTGGGGGAGAGAGGGGTGGGGAGAGAGAGAGAGAGGCGGGGGGAGAGAGAGGTGGGGAGAGAGAGAGGTGGGAAGAGAGAGAGAGGTGGGGAGAGAGAGAGGTGGGGAGAGAGAGGTGGGGAGAGAGAGAGAGAGGTGGGGAGAGAGAGAGGTGGGGGAGAGAGAGGTGGGGAGAGAGAGGTGGGGAGAGAGAGAGGTTGGGAGAGAGAGAGAGTTGGAGAGAGAGAGAGAGAGATAGAGGTGGGGGGAGAGAGAGAGAGGTGGGGAAAGAGAGAGAGGTGGGGAGAGAGAGAGAGGTGGGGGGAGAGAGAGGGGTGGGGAGAGAGAGAGAGAGAGAGGTGGGGAGAGAGAGGTGGGGAGAGAGGTGGAGAGAGAGAGAGTGAGAGAGAGATAGAGAGGTGGGGAGAGAGAGAGAGAGGTGGGGAGAGAGAGAGGGGTGGGGAGAGAGAGAGGGGTGGGGAGAGAGAGAGAGAGAGGTGGGGATAGAGAGAGAGAGGTGGTGAGAGAGAATGCAGAGATGGAGACAGGAGGGGGCAGTGTAAAAGGTGGTGGGGGGAGGGAGGGGTTTTGTTCTGTGTGCAAAAGTTTCACTTACCAATTATGCCTCCCGTCTCTCAGGCTGGTTCCCCTTTAGGTGGCTATAGCAGACATTGTTTCAGATCTCCCACCCAGCTTCTCACAAAAACCCCAATCACAGCTCATTGCAAGCAGGGGGTTGGACTGTGGGCAGGGTTTGGCGGACACAAATGGGAGGCGGAGTGTGGCATTGGACAGTTAGTGGAGTGAGGGAGGGGCTGGGAGAACGAACAGGACCAGACACTGAGCACTTGCAACCCCACTCCCAAGTGAGATGGCTCAAGTCAGGCAGAGTCCCTTGGCACCAGCTCTCACTTTAATGCTCACCTTGATTGTAGCAGGCACGATCCAGGCTCCTAGTCTGCTGCTTCAAAGCTAGAGAGAGGACGGAGGGGGGAGGCGGAGTGCAGATGTAGATCACTCCGCAGCCGGAACTATAGAAGCTGCATCGGCTTATGCGGCTTCAGGCTGGGTTACTCCGCGGCTAGTTCCCTCCCTGCTCATTCCTCCCACAGCTGTATTTGCTGGCAGACATTACCCCAGGCAGTGTTGGGTGACTGATTTATACACAGGGACATTATGTACATGTTGCAGAGTGTAGGCAGTCCATGCAGGACAAGAGCACAGCAGGGATGATTAGGGTGTGCCTGGGCACGCCTATGGCACCTGGTCAGAGAGGAATAGTAGGGGGTTGTTATCAGAGTTATAGAGAGCTTGATGCTTGAAGGACACCTATTGCCTCTGACTTGATCCTGCTGGGTGAACACTTTGCTACAATGTTAAGTAGCGAGTATGCAGCTTGTGCAGCTTGTATAACAGTGTAAATTTGCTGTCCCCTCTAAATAACTTAACACAGCCATTAATGCCTAAACCGCAACATATTCTCCTTAGCCTTATAGACTGTCCCATTGATATGCCTCGAATGATATGACGGGGATGTCCAGAA
Source organism: Rana kukunoris (assembly GCA_029574335.1). Classification (NCBI taxonomy): domain Eukaryota; kingdom Metazoa; phylum Chordata; class Amphibia; order Anura; family Ranidae; genus Rana; species Rana kukunoris. The sequence goes on from CM056049.1 coordinate 653,924,882, forward strand.
TCAGCATGGAGAATTGTATTTCCTGACAGGGGTTTCCTATACAAGCTAGATATAATCCTGCCATCTCTGTCTCAGAGGGAGATGTCCAAGAAAGGGATGGATTCGCTGCTCACCTGTCCAGTAAACCAGCACATTTAACGTGTTGTCATTAAAATAAACCAAAGCTCCTCCAAGCTATTAATGCCACCTGAACCTTATGCTTGAGCGGAAAGGATTACCATCTTCAAATATGTGGACTCTCTTCCACCATCCCATGTAGAGATTGACCAGAGAGGATGAAAAATTAGCTCCCATAGCAGCTCCACATCTTTGGAGGTAGAAAACATCATCAAAGGAGAACAAATTGTGGGTCAATAGGTAATCCAAGCATTCCAAAATATACTTCTTATGTACCACCAAATATTTACTGTAAAGATCCAAAAAGAAACTGACTGCTCTGAGACATAAAGCATGGGGTATAGAGGAATAAAGGCTGGAAATGTCACACACAATCCACGTGTTACCATGTAACACTAGCCACATTTTTTTTAAGTTGTTTTGTGTCTCTAAGATAAAGGAAGATTCTTAACTATGGGTTGCAACTGACAGTCTACCCAAAAGCAAAATTGCTCATTCTAGGACCCAATCCTGGCTACTATGGGGTGCCCAGTCAAGGGGATAAGCCCCTTATGCATCTTTGGAAGATGGTGGAAGATTGGAGTTATAGGGTGTCAGGGACCACGATCTCTCCATCTTTCTCAGATAACACCTTCATACGAACCCCTTTATCTATAAGTTCACTCAAAACCTTTTTATAGCCTACGGTGGGGTTATCCTTTAATTTACAATATGTGCTGTCATCTGAAAGTTGATGGAGAGCTTCTTTCTTATACTCAATGGCATCGTTAACCACAACTAAGCCTCCTTTGTCTGAACTTTTTATGACTATGGAGGTATCCATATTTACAGATTATAATTCATCACGTTCTCCTGGTACAAGATTGTCATTGTGTACATACCCCCTGCTATTAGAATGTAGATCTAATCTAGTAAGATCTCTGGCAACAAACCTTTAAAATTAGTCCAAGCTCTTGCCTCTTGAACTAACAGGATAGAAATCAGAACACAATCTAAAGGGGACCACCATTGATGGATTATCCTCCCCCTCATGACTGAAAGCTGATTCCCCCTGTAAATCCTCATTGAACTGTTAGTCTCTCAACCTAGAATTTTTTCATCTTATGTCTATAAGCTATTTGCAGATGGACAAGTTTAGGACCCTGAATATGTCTTCTTTCTCCATAGTTTAAACCTTAACTTCAGTCTAACCATTATTTTTAGGTTTATAAACACAGGCATACTTTATTTATCAGATACTGTAAATGTCTCATTGTATTCGGTATATACATCTGAAAACCCATTGGTATCTATGGCCAGCAGAGCTCAAACTCTGTCTTTAATGTTTACAGGCTTGAAACACTAATAATTTTGTATCTCTTTCTTTGTAATCTGTTATTACTGGACTATGCAAAGATAGCAGTAGGCAACAGTCTGTTCACTATTTTGTGTTATCATAAAGCACCTTAAATACAACATATGCATCTTGTCTGTTAAGATAATGCTTTTACATAGTTACATAGTTACATAGTTAGCCATAGTTGAAAAAAGACACAAGTTCATTTTGTTCAGCAAATAGAAAAAAAAATATAAGAAAACTTCCATTTACACAGTCTCAAGCCCTGTACACACGATCGGTTTGTCTGATGGAAACGGACCGATGGATCGTTTTCATTGGACAAACCGATCATGTGTGGGCCCCAATGGTTTGTTTTCCATCGGTGAAAAAAAATAGAACATGTTTTAAAATGTTCCTATGGATAAAAATCTGATAGAAAAAAAACGATTGTCTGTGTGGAACTCCATTGGAGAAAAATCCATGCATGCTCAGAATCAAGTCGTCATTTTTCTCAGCACGTCGTAGTGTTTTACGTCACCGCGTTAGACACGGTCATATTTTTGACGATGGTGTGTAGGCAAGACTGATGAAAGTCAGCTTCATCGGATATTCGATGAAAAAATCCATCGGATTAGATTTCATCAGATATCCGATCTTGTGTACAGGGCATTACACCCATCCAGTGGTACCGTGCCAGTGGTTATAGAGTCTCTAAACATTTTCTTAGAAATAACAGAGCTCAAATCTCTGGTCCAAGTGCCATGACAGTTTTGAGCCATTGTGAATCATTTGGGGCTGTGTCAATGCTATCCCCATTAAGGACTTGAGCTACTCCATTTTCATGTGTATACTCAGAGCTGAAGAAGGTATTTAATAAATGTGTCTCCTCTTTGTGCCCAGTCACTGACTCGGTTATGTTGTAAGGGGCCTAGATGCTCAGACCTAACCTACCTTCTTTCGCAAACTAATGTTCATTTTGATTTTTTTCAGCCTTGGTTTTCTTTTTTACATATTCTGTTGTTTTTTACCTTTCAAATGATGATAGTTTTCCTTGATTTTTTTGTGTGAATTTCTTTCGGGGTACCTCAAAAGTCCATTGTGGGTATAAAAAATTAGGATTCTTTAGTTTTTATATGTTTTAAATGCCCTTTTCTTAATGTCTATAGCTATTTTAACTGCTTGTTGACTGTATAACTTACCTAGTATGTGATCCTGCACTTCTGGGTCTGGGGCACACATGCGCAGCACCGGCGACCCTCTTCTGCAGTGATTATACACAGCGAGAGCTGATCTGCAGGTACTATGGACTCTATGTCCACCGGCACCCACCGATCATTTGACAGAGATTCATAATGCCAATTTGCCTATATAAATAAGATCGCCATTCTGTAAGTAGGGAAGGCATGGATTATGTGTTCCTGCAAAGCAGGGACATGAATAAATGACTTCCCCTAGTAAAATCACCTCCCAAACAGTACACAAGCATTGGCTAGGTACACAGTTAACCCTTTTATTGCCCCTGATGTTGTCCACCGCATTATCTCAGTCCTGCTATAAATTGCTGATTGCTGCCATTACAGGTCAAGTCGCTAACTTGTGAGGTTTTATTTTTAGCCTTTTAATTGTATTGCCAGTGGGAAAAATGTTTGCATATTTTTGATTTCAAGCATTCTCATCTCTGTTGGTGTTTTGTAACAATATTCCCTCCCAGTCAAAATCTTGACCGGGAGGGAATTTTTCCAGCTTATACTTATTGGGCCAGATTCAGAAAGCATTTACGCCAGCGTATCTATAGATACGCTGCGTAAATACTAAGAGTAGACGGCGTATCTTTTTTTGCTATTCATAAAAGAAGATACGCCACCTTTCTTCTAAGGTACGAGCGGCGTAATACGCTTACACCGTCGTATCTTAGTTGCATATTTACGCTGGGCACTAGGTGGCGCTTCCGTAGTATTTCGCGTAAAATATGCAAATTAGCTATTTACGCCGATTCTGAAACGTACTTGCGGCGGCGCGTCGTATTTTACGTTGTTTGGGTAAGAGTTCGAGCGGCGTAAGTGTAGTGATCTCATAAGGTGTGATTATAAATGATGTTGTTCCGCAGCAACACACACAGGCTCTCCAGAGAACGCATTTAATATTCAACCGACTTCCAATACAGAATAAAGTCCAAAGAATCCACAGATGATACAAAAAAAGTCCAACAGAGTAATTCAGATTTCTACCTGCGCCCCCATACTCCTACAGAGAGAATACAGGAGTACCTTCTCTCTGACAAGATGAACTGAATGTCAGCCTGTCTTAATCCTATATTGGTTTCATACTGGAGGGGGGTGGGGGGTCAACCAAATGTTCCCATTGAATTACTACCCCCCCTCAAGTCTAATTACCATTAATAAATACTTCCTTATGTATGTAAGGAAGTACCAGGCCATCTCACACACCTAGAATGTCTTAGATAAGATTTACACATCAAAGGGTCCTCTGTATCTTTTGATACGTGTCGTTTGGCCACAAGATTTGGTCAGCAAACTTCCTTTGATGTGTAATCTTGAATGTCTGTATGCAATACCTAAATACCATACCATACATACTGTATAACACAATATTTTAAATACAAACACATCTATATTAATATTACTACATATTCCCCCACTTGAGTCGGTTCTAACTACTAGAACTGACTCATAATTTAAACAACAAACACAATTATGGTTTGAGGTACTGGATGCTTTACAATGGCTCATATGAAATATTAAGTTGAGACTGGTTACATCTCTCTTCACCAACCTCTAAAATATCCCCATGGAACAGTTATTAGATAATATAACTTTAGACCATGACTGGAAAAGGGTTCGGTAAACATAAGTGACCCGTATCCGTATAGCTGTTAGATAGGCCTTATTTCAAAGCTTGCTCTTTCTGGAGTAAATCACATAACAATCTTGAATATTGTGCAAAAAACAAGCTGATGTCACCGTCCATTCTGACTTCATCACATCTCTCACCATCTCACTGAAAGTAAAGCTTGGTGTGTTTTTGGGAGGTCCAATCCACATAAGTCCAGGATTCTCTCATCTCCAGGCTCAAAGTTTATATCTTTAAAGATGCTTCTGCACAAACACCAGCAAATCCTGAAATACCACTTTCATCTTCATAGTAAGAAGAACCATTAATGTACCAGCAGTCCCTTTCAAGGTCAAAAAGGTTTGGGTATGGCAGTAGAAATTCTGTGCTGCAAACTATTTCCTTGCACCCGACATTCATGAGTTTCACCTTCAATCATTAATCCACCAATCAGGATACTTGGTTCCTTTAACATCAAACCCTCAATATTCTCTGATAATAAAGCTGTAATCCATCTGTTTTTTTTTTTTTTTCCATTTCCTATTTGAGCAATGATGACCTGTTGTGTCATTCGTTGATTGCCAGAAACAATTTGCATTCGTAATGTGCTGTAGGCTGACACCTCATTGCGTTTAATAGAGCCGTTACTTGTATCATTCAGTCCATAATTCCACCAGAATGGTATGCCAACATATATATATATATATTCCCCCATGCGATGGTTTAGATCAGGAGTCTCCAAACTACGGCCCTCCAGGTGTTCAGGAACTACAATTCCCATCATGCCTAGTGATGTCTACGAATGTCAGAGTTTTACAATGGCTCATGGGAAGTGTAGTTCCACAGCAGCTGGAGGGCCGTAGTTTGGAGATCCCTGGTTTAGATATTATCAGCTTGACATCTGTGTTTATCAGATCTTCTGTCCAGACAATGTGGCAGTGGAAATTCTTGCCAGTATTTTTTATAAAAGGTAGAAAGTTATTTTTCATCCATATGTGTCACAGCCTTCAGCATATTATAAACAACTGATTCAACATGTTTCAAATCACGACTAGAGTGATGAATTTCACTCACCCCTCTTATAAATTTAGGAAAACCACCCAACTTACTACTATATGCTATGTTAAGCCATTGCACAGCATTACCTCAGATGTCAAATCTATTGATATCAATATGCATTATGTCATATGTACAGATGTTTTAAAATTGTTTTAGGTTTAAATGCCTCGCTCTGCTTTTAAGATTAAGTTCAAGGAATAAAACATAATAAAAAAGCAAAATATATCAGGGAAAGGGAGAAAATGAAAAATAGGGCATTGGGCAAGTCCATTGAAAAGAAAATGAGAAAAATAAAAAATAAAAAAAAATAATCAAAAAAAAAAGGAAACTTGAATGTTCAAAAAAAAGTCCATTGCTTGTATGAATTTTGAGAGATATTCACTTGTATAGTGATATATTGTCCATTTGTCCATTCAGTGTTTCTCCCCCGCTAGCCAGCAATTACTCCTGCTGTTCACATGCAAACTGTACCTGAAAGAGAAAAACTCTCAGACAAAACTCATTAGCAAAGTCCTTAAACAAAGTATTATTTACAGTCTACAGTTTAAAGCTAGTTCACCCCCACTGCTATAGAAGTGTCATTTCCATTCAAAAACAGGTCTGGATGATTCAACTGTTCTAATAGTGTGTAATATTCTATTTTCATCTTATCATACTCAATTTTAAGGTGGTCATATTTCTGTTTTAACTGAGGAAATGGTATCCAGGTCTTTCTCTTATGATTCTGGTCAGCTCTGTTTTTCATATTAATATCACTTATGTTTGACCCAGAGTTCCCTCTCTTGTTGTGATCATTAGATATTATCTTCTGATCTGTCTGTTCAGTGTTTGCCCTAAACAATGTGGCTACATCAATTCTGACAGCTTGCTCATTTGACTTTCTCCATAAATGATCTGCCCTTAACAATACGTCTTTTAAATCATGAGGATTCGGGGTAACTAATAAAATATTTTGTTTGATATCTTCATGCAAAGCATCTAGAATCATACTGATATGTATCGAGCCTCCCTGCTCAAATGCAAGATTATTACCAACCAATAATTCCATAATAGTTGCTAACCTGTGCGACAATTCATAGGGAGATTCACTCTGCATTTGGTGGATCTTCCCATGAATCGCAACATCAGAACGCACTCCATACAAGACACATAATAATTCCAGCAATATGTCCCTTGTTCTCAGAGGCTGAATACAGATCTGTTTAATTCTCATGCAAAGACTATTACCTATAGAATGTTGCAAAACTCTTTCTAAGTCCGATGGGTTGAGACTGTACATGTCCCTGATATTCTGCAAGTCACAAAACCATTTAAAAAATCTGTTTAAATCATGGCAGGGAACCATTCCTATTTCTTTAAGAATTGCATCTAGTTCTAATGGTTTCAAATGCTTCATTACAAGCTGAACCTCCCCTGTATTATTATTATAAACCGTGGTGGTCACAGTGGGTGCGGCTGGCAATGAATTATCAGATTTAATATGACGTTCTGTTTCATTTGCTAGAAAGTTTGTGTTTGTATTTTGCTGCAGATTGCTTAATCCAAGATTTGATGCACCTCTGCATTCCTGAGATCTCTTCTCCAATTCCATAATTCTTAATTTTAATCTCTCATTTTCCTCTGATAATTCATCACACCGTTTAGATTTCTCAAGCAAAGCTCCACCAATAGTAACTGCATGCAATTTTAAATTTACTGTCTCAGTGTCTGATTGGTTTTGTAACCGCTGACAAACCTTATGGGTATTATCAACTTCACTCTGTAACTGCGCAATTTCCATAACTTTATCATTCAAAGAACTTTCCATTTTTAAACAGCAAGATAACAAGCCCTGCACAATACAACCCTTTCTCTTACTTTCTGAAATTTTGCTATCAAAAACACTTTTCTCTAAAAATTCCTTCATCATAGTCCACGTCTGCTTACATTTTTCTGGAATTTCATAAGGACCGCCATGACGCTTAATACATTTTGATACCCATCTGTTAACTTTATCAGAACTGACACTAGCTTCACACCGAGTAAGCATTTTGACTATATTATTAATAATTTAAAGAAAAAAAGGAAATATTTTACTCACCGCATTTGAAGCTCCACCTTGCCAGTTCCAGTCTTCTGGTACAGGACAGTCTTTTTCTTTCTTCAGTTTCCAGTCTCCAGAGAATAATTCTGGGGTTCCAAACTTGTTTAGTCTTGTATATCAGACTCTTATGTCACAACCAGACATAGAGTCACAGCACAGGTCTTTTTCTTCATCAGACTTCTTGTCCAACTCACAGGATTTCTGTCATCACGACTTCTGTTACTAAGTCCTGAAAATGCGCTTCTGGTCACTTGAACGGCACCAATGTAGTCTTCAAATATTTTAATATTACTACAGTAAGGTTACCCCTGCTATAGCAGGCGCAGCCAATGTTAAGTATGGACGTCGGGACCGCGTCGAATTGTATGTCGTTTACGTCGTTTGCGTAAATAGTTCAGGAATGGGGCTCGACGTAAGTTACGTTCACGTCGTTTACATTGAGAAAAAGCGACGTGATTTTGCGCATGCGCACTGGGAACGTCCACGGACGGCGCATGAAAAGGAAGTATCGGTGTTCTCTATCTGTAGATGCAAAAAATTGCAAAGGAACCCGACAACTCAACACATCCCTGAATAAGCCAATTGCTATACCCCCGAAGGGGGTGTGTTTCCTCGGTGGGACTTTAAGTGTGTAAGGCGGGTTCGAGTATAGGACTAAATTAGTCAACAAGTAGGTATCAAAAGTATTCAACATTTATTGGTTTAAATAATGTTGCTCATTCGAACAACGTATCAAAAGAAGGTTTGTTAACAGCATAGGTTACAAAGCAATTTCCCAAATGACCAGTAAAGAACAAGAGAGCGCGACCTGGGGGGGACAATTAACAACGGTACCTCACATTATACATGGTGAGACAAGACAATCAAAATTGTATATACGTGTACATGCGACAAAGGAGCAACAGGAAAAGCCCTCAAGACTGTCTCATGGGTATAGACAGGAATGCCAACGTTTCGAGGCTTTTTTTTTTTAGACCGAGTATCGCCTCTTCATCTGGGCGAGGGCGGTGCGCAAAGTGTCGCTGTACCGTCTAAAATAAGATAAAATAAAATAAAAATAAAATAAATGCAAAGTTCATGACAGACACATGTGTAGTTGAAACATTCATTTACACGATTTTTTACATATAGAGAAAAGTACATACTGTATAAGTAACCACGATTTTAATCCTCATCATGACTCCCGCCGTGTCTGGGGTGGTACCCGGACTAGCCCTGTGTGTATGGGTCTGGACTCAAAAATATTATGCACATATATATGCTTAAACACTAATTGCCAAGTATATAAGTAACTACTAACCGGTAAGTTCGAAGGTAGGTATATAAGTCTCAGATGGAGACCATGAAAATTGCTTGGTCGGTTGTAGCAGAAATATGTCCTGGGTCATTAAAAGTACGGATTATTCACAAGGTATTGCCATACGATGTGACCTATGATGTGAGGAATATAAAGAGGCAAGAAGGAAAAAAGCACAATGTATCAAGTGTATCAAAATGCCAGACAAGAGAGCACATCTAATGCACATTGTCAGGGACAGCCAAGACAAAAAAAAATTGAAATGGGAAGAGATTATGTTGGCGCAAAACAAAACTTGAACCGGTTTAAAGTAAAATAAAAATAAAAAGTAATAAATAAAGTAAACCAGGTGAAATACAGAGAATATAGCAATCTAAACGAAAGTGCCTGGCTGTTGATGTGGGAGTGGATAAAGGCAACAGAGGGCGGTCAGAAAATCCAAGAAGTCAGCGTCAAAAACTGAACAAACAAAAACTGAACAGACAAACAAAAGAGTTGTATACCATGCCCTCAGGTCCTATATAATTAGTATTAGAGGCTGGATTTATCAAAGCACCAGTGGGGTGTGCTAAAGAGAGGGGGCTGTCACTTGTTTAGATAAGAAGACAGCACTGTTTTGCATAAGCATAGGAGAAATAGATCTCATAAAGTAATTGAATCAAGCAAGTGGTATACATAGAATCCTCCATTGCACATAATAAATAGTAAAAGGTATATCTATAAGGGACTTACCAAGGTAAGAAGGGATGTTTGTAAAACAGGAAAAACAGAGGAATTGGGAAACCAAAAATCTCCTCTCCTCTGTGTAAAGTTCTCCCTGTCAGGGAACAGTGTGAACAGCTGAAGCTCTGGAGATGCCAGGAGCAGTAAATTGCTCATTAGAAACAGGTTCTAAAAAAGAAAGAAATAGTGGCAAAGCAGAGGAGGCAGAAAGGCATAAGAGAATCCTGGTTATAACAAAGTACAAAGTAGGACCAGCCAATAAAAAGTAATTCGCATAAAAACTGCCAGTTCTGCTGATATAGGGTAGAAAAATCATCCATACCTATCCAGAGCGTTCTATGCAGGTTACTGACCATAGGGAGACTAAACCTGAACATTCAGTCAGGTGTTTTATGTGTCTCCCTATTGCTAACAGCTGTGTGTCAGCCTGAATGCGGGGGGGTGCCTCACATGCAGTCACTCCCCGAGACTGCCCTCCGGGTGCAGTGACGCGCGAGGTCTCCGCCCACCCCACACGTCGACCAGCCAGGGGAAGTCCCATATGGCTCAGGACACGAGCGTGGACAGGAGCGTCACTGGGAAAAACTCCTAGAGGACGGGAGAGGGAGAGGAGGGGGCGTCACACGCCAGAGTCCCGCGGCGCGAGGAGGGAAGGATCATGTCAGATCCCCCAAGGGGATGGGGGAGCACGACAGGATCCCTCAGTAGAGGAGGACAACAGGTCCTAACTCTTACCCGCGCCGAGTGACAAATACAGTCCCAACAAAACAAACGCCAGGCATCTAATTACTCTGTATGGAGGGCATAAAAAGTCAAAGTGTAAAAAAGGTCAGAGTATAATAAAAAGGAAAAGAAAGTCTTTGCTGACATATATCGTGCAGTGTGTATCTGGCAGGGATATAGTGTACATTGCAATACAAGGGAGTCCAAAACAACACAGACAACACAGAGGGGTCCTGGGAACTTGGAAACAATTCCAAAAAACAGACACAGTTGGAGTCAGGCTTACATTCTGCACATTCCTGCATTTACCAATGGATTGATAGATCATAGTGCAAGGAAATGCAAAGATAATGAATATCTTATGTTATGTAGAGCACAATATTGTTTTTAGAGTGTTGCAGATCAACAGTGATAAGCATATACAGAATTAAAATACAATGATGGCTATAAGTTGGCATTAGAAAAATAATAATAGAAAACAGTTAAAAAAAATGGAATGGGGGGAAAGAAAGGAAAAGAAAAGAAAAGAAAAGAAAGGAAAAGAAAAGGGGGGAGGAATCCCTGCACTAATGTATATTAATTGTTAAGTTATTAAGGGGGATCCCACTCGGAGCCTCCTGATGCAAAGCCTTCTAGAAATGGCCTAAAGGAGATGCTACCATTCAAGCCAGGGGGGGAGGTGGCATTGAGGGCAAAAATCCACTTTTGTTCGGTTTGCATTAAAAATTTGTTGGTGTCACCTCCTCTCGGGTTGGTATGTATACGATCCAAAATGATAAATGACATTTTTGGAAGCACACCACTGTGGATGTTAGTTACGTATCTCCCTAGGTGGAGGTCAGGATTGCATGATTTCATGGAAAGAATGTGTCTATATGCCCTTTTCCAAAACGGTTGTATTGTTTTACCTACATAGTAGGAGGAGCATTGACATAAAATGAGATATACTACTCCTTTGGTTTGGCAGTTAGCATAATGTTTTGGGCGGTAGACATCACCATTAGGTAGGTGTAAATTTTTTGTTGTGTTCATGTACTGACAGTACCTACATCCACCACATGTGTAGGTACCTGGAAGTTTACATGAGCATTTTCTACGTGATTGTTTGAATTCGCTAAAGGTCAAGTGATCCCAAAGGGAACATGCCCTTCTAAAAGTAAAGGAGGGGACTTTTGTTACATAGGGGCCAATATCTTTTGGCAATCTGTTGGATGGCGCCATGTTGGTTGGAGAACCTTGTTATGATTGATATTGTTTTTTTTTTGGTTTGTTTGTTTGAAGTAGGATTACATAGAAGGTCTTCACGTGTTTTTTGAATCGCTTTGTTATAGGCTCTTTTGAGGGTCCGATGGGAATAACCCCGGCTGAGTAGTCGGTTCTTAAGCAAGTCAGCCTCATGTTTAAAAGTGATGTTGTCTGTACAGTTCCTTTTGATTCTTAAATACTGACTGTAAGGGATTGAAGCTATGAGATTTTTCGGATGGAAACTGCTTGCATGCAGTATTGTGTTTCCTGCCGTTTGTTTGCGGTACAGACTGGTACTTAAGGTGCCCCTCAAATCTTTGTGGATGGTTACGTCAAGGAAGTCAATGGAGGATTCGTTCCAATTCAAGGTGAACCTGAGATTAAAGTTGTTACAATTTAAACTACAGAGAAAATCATCCAACTGTTCTTTAGGCCCCTCCCATACCACGAGTATATCGTCAATGTAACAATACCATAGTCTGACAGAATGCATAAAGAAGGCCAAATCAGGTGAAACCCTGATGGTAGACTCCCACTCCCCCAGGTACAGGTTTGCATAAGAGGGGGCACAAGAGGTCCCCATTGCAACTCCCTGTACCTGGAGGAAGTGGGAGCCATTGAAGAGGAAGTGGTTATGATGCAAAATTAAATCTAATGCATCCAGAAGGAAATTATTAATTTCTGGTTCAGAGGGATTCTTTTGAGATAGAATGTGTGCTATGCAGGCTAGGCCCTTGTCATGAGGGATGGAGCTATACAACGCTTCAACATCTATCGCCACTAGAGTTGATGTTGGTGTGACAGTAAGGCCTTCTACTATTTGTAGCAGATGTGGGGTATCTCTTGGTAGCTTGGTATTTGTGTCACATATGGGCGTAGATGGGCATCCACAAAGGTGCTAAGATTTTCCATAAGGCACCCGTTGCCTGAGACTATGGGCCTACCTGTGGGGTTCTCTAAACTTTTGTGCAGTTTAGGTAAGGAGTAGAAGGTAGAAATTTTAGGATTTTTTGTTCTGATGAACTCCCAGTCCGGTTTTTCCAGAACATTTTTGGTATATGCTTGATCTACCAATTGGTAGAACTGCTGGTTAAACATTATTATCTTGGAAGCATTGATTTTCTGATACCAATCCTTATTGGAAAGAATCTTTTCACACATCTTAATGTAGAAAGCATTGTCCATGACCATGATATTGCCCCCCTTGTCAGAGGGCTTTATCGTGATCTCAGAGTTTTGTTTTAGCCTTTTTAAAGCTTCTTTTTCTTCTAGTGATAGATTGTCATTGGTCAGACTATGGCATCACAATTTACAGATGTCACCCACCATCAATTTAACGAACGCCAACACGTTCGAATTGGTGGAGAGAGAGGGAAATTTATCAGATTTTTTCTTAAAGGAAGGAAGGGGGGGGGGTTCAAGTTGGTCGAATCTACCCAACAGTTGGTTGAGAGCCAATTGATCAATGAGATCTGGTGTCTCATTTTCCTCTAAAAGACTGACCAAAGCGTCAAGAGCTTGTAGCTCCAATGACTCAAAAATAGGTTTGGGGGAGGGTCTTTTGAATAGAGCTGTTTAAGTATCAATTTACGGGCAAATAATTGTACGTCTTTGATGGCCTCAAATTTGATGAGGTCCTGATTTGGACAAAAGCTTAAACCTTTGGATAATAGGGTGTATTCCGATTCAGACAGTTGATATGAAGACAAATTTACATCATTTAAATCATTGTTAGTGGTACCATTAGTAGGCATATATTGATGAGCATCTCTTACCCCAGATTGGTCAGAGTTTCACGAAGCATTGACGTTGGCAATTCCCTGGGTTATGTCCATAACAGATTTAGTACTTGTGGGGCCGCCTATGGGTGGAACTCTGGGGAAAAAATAGGTATTTATGTCTTGGTTGAAAGGGGTTCCCAATTGGTTTCTTGTTCCAGTGGGATGGCCCCCTTTATTGCTGCTTTTAGGGTTAGCAGTAGTTGCTTCGGCAAGGTGTTTTTTATTAAGATTTTCCTGCGGTCCCTCACCGGATTTTCTTTTGGTTTTGCCGAATCTTCTCTGCCTGGTCCGTCCTACAGACGAGACGGAAGAGGCAGAGGAGGCATCAGAGAGGCCCTGGTCCCTATTCTGGGGCCTATGCTTTTGTTGAAAATTAGCTCTAGTTTGTGGATTTTTCCAATTATATGCTCTATTGTCCACAAAGGCATTCTGGTCCCTTAGGAGTTTCCTCTCTTTTTTAACCAGGATGTCCTTGTTAAATTGCATTAAGTGTGCATTGAGGTCCTCATCTAGTTTTTTATAGGATTCATGCCCAACATATGATTTAGCTTGTGCAAATAAGGGTTCCAATTCCTTGTCTATCTTAGTAATGTTTTTTTGGTATTCTTCAATTAGTAGGGTCATCATCCCTGCAGAGTATCTCTGCAGGTTTTCCTCCCATGCCTCCTTGAAGCTACCATCATTGATATCCAAAGTTGGAAAAATCTGGACTCTAAGTCCGTAAGGGTTAATTTTCTTTTGCAAGTAAAAATTAAAAGAATGAATATGCCAATGGTTCAATGACTTTTTCTCTAATAGTTTCCTTAAGGAGAAAAAAATGGAATAAAGTTCAGTATCTTTCTGTTCTTTCTCACTAAAATTTTGATAGGCTCCGGTCATTGCACTACCCCAGTTCGTGCCCTCATAGTTTGTCATTATTGGGATGCTGTAACAAAAAAGCGTTCGTATAGTAAACTGAAGTATGTCTACAGAAAGGGACACCAATTAAGAGAGGAAGTGGGTATTTTCTACCCTGAAACAGACAAAAAGGAAGTATCGGTGTTCTCTATCTGTAGATGCAAAAAATTGCGCATGCGTCGTCCAAAAAAAACGTCACTTACGTGGGGTCATGATTCATTTACATGAATCACGCCCGCATCTTCCAAATTTGAATTGCGCGGCCTTGCGCCGCCACAGATACACTACGCCGCCGTAACTTACGGAGTAATTAGTTTCTGAATAAGGAACCTGACGCTGATAGTTACGGCGGGATAGTGTATCTGAGATACACTACGCCTGCCTAAAAATAGGCAGATGTCTCTGAATCTGTCCCACTGTTTATAGCAACATTAAATTAAATCATGTTATAGAGTATGGACTGCTACTCAGATGTTCATTTACATTAACATTAGTAAAAGGCTCTGCATGGTTTGCGATTATCAGGTCCAGCAAAGCATAATTTGTACTTAGGGCCTCCATATTAGTACTAATAGTTGATATGAGCATTGCACAAATTCCGATACTAGTTTTGGTATCGGTACCGATACCGAGCATTTGCACAAGTCCTTGTACTCAGACAAATTTTCCCGATGCTTGACCCGATACTTGGACAGTCAGGAATGATCGGTGCTGCAGTGGGGGGAGTTACAATCAGTGATCTCCCTTCCCTGGGCGGCTTTCAATAAAGCATCTGACAGTCGCTTCTCCTCCTCTCCCTCCCTAGGCTTTCAGCCACTTTATTGAAAGCCACGCAGGGAGATTGGTGATTGTAACTCCCCCCATCACCACACCGATCATTATTGACTGTCCCCTGTGTCCTCCTCCAGTCCCTCTCTGTGCTTTTCATGTGAAGACAAGATTTAGCAACCCCAATTTAATCATAGTTCTCTTCATGCACCAGAGCTTCCAACTCTTCTATTTAGCTTGGCAGACTTCTGGCATTGGTGAAAAAGCACTTTAATCTATTGTCACATTTTGCACGTGTGTTTTGCATATCTTTTTTAGTAGTATAACCGCTTAACGCCCGCCGCATGTACATGTACGTCCACAGAATGGCACGTACAGGCAGATGGGCGTACTAGTACATCCCTGCCTTCTTGCGGGTCGGGGGTCCAATCGGAACCCCCCCCCCCCCGCTACATGCGGCAGGCGTCTTACCTCTGGGAGCGATCCGGGATGAGAGGGCAGCTGTTCATTTTTGTCCGCTTCCTCCCGATCGCACCCAGCGAATCAGCAGAGCCCCCGATCTGCACTTCTTCTGCCTGTGTAATGTAAACACTGGCAGAGGAAGTGATGTCACCTCTCCTCTCGGCGGTATTTTCAATCCGGCGAGAGGAGAGAAGACATCACAGTAAGTCACACCAACAGCACACTGACACCAGTACACATAGGCACACTTAACCCCTCCCGATCACCCCCCCCCCAGCCCCCTATCACAGTGTCACTGATTGCAGTGATCATATATTTACTGATCACTGCATTTAGTGTCAGTGTGACAGTTAGTGTGACAGGCAGTTAGTGTTAGGTCCAGGGTAGCCTCGTACCCCCCTTAAAAGAGTTTTAACCTCTTGATCACTGCCCTAGTTAACCCTTTCACCCCCTATTGCCAGTGTCACTAAGCGATCGGTTTTCTGATCACTGTATTAGTGTCACTGTTGCCGCTAGGTAGCTAATTTTTTTTTATAGTGCGATTTTTTTTTACTAAAGACATGTGGCTGAATACATTTTGGCCTAAATGTTTGACTGAAATTTAGTTTATTCGATTTTTTCTATAACAAAAAGTAAAAAATATTGATTTTTTTTTCAAAAATGTCGCTCTATTTTTGTTTATAGCGCAAAAATTAAAAATCGCAGAGGCAATCAAATACCATCAAAAGAAAGCTCTATTTGTGGGAAGAAAAGGACACAAATTTTGTTTGGGAGCCATGTCGCACGACCGCACAATTGTCTGTTAAAATGACACAGTGCCGAATTGTAAAAACGCCTTTGGGCATTTAGCAGCATATTGGTCCGGGGCTTAAGTGGTTAAACAGTACTATAATTGTCAATACTTGTCTGTAAAATTGTAAACTCCTTATCACCTGCAATAACTTTCTCCCCATGTTCCCCCTTTTCACCTTCTTTTATATCCAACCTCAGTCTGACTTGTCTTCCCCATTATATTCTAATTCTCGCATCCTCCTCATTCCCATAAACGTATTCCCCCAGCAACGCAGACCCCCTTCCATTTAGGTACAAACCATAATTATTATAATGGCTAAGCCATATTAAGCGTATGTGTATATATATATATATATATATATATATATATATATATATATATATATATATATATATTATATATATATACGTTAGCTTTTCAAATGTATTTTCTGTACAACAATGAAATTAAAAAGAAAAACTTACAACCACATTTCAGGTCTGCCTACATCACATCAGAGTTTGATAAACCATTTTCTCAGCCTGCTACTCCACCACCAGTCTCTTAAAATTTCTTTCACTTCTAGGTTTTACAGCCTAAATGCAAAGATTTTTTTGCTTTGCCAGGTACATTAACCATTTATTGAACAGTGTATGAAACTTAAAAGCAACTCTTGTCTCTAGTTAAATTGTGTTTAAAAAGAGCCTATTAAAGTAAGGGGTGAATACTTACCCCTCTCACCACGTCTGCCACTGATCCTTACTGTCTTCAGGAGCCATCTTCAGCATCTGACACACCTTCTTGTCCTGTAAAAAGCTGGCAGGAAATAGGCCAAGAATAGGCAGACCTAGAAGATATTTCAAACAGTGGAGAATTGTGACAGAGGAGAACAGAGGGGTAAATATTAACACTATACAAAGAAGCCAGTTTAAAGACTTCTAAGCCAAAATTCAGCCCTTGCTTATGCCTCACTGGCACAAGACTTGGAGCACAAGCCCTTTTCCCAATGAAGTGGTGCCCACACTCCAAAGAGTGTGTGGGGGGGGGGGTGTCTCTCACAGTTTTTGCACCTCTTTTTCTAAGAACTCCGGGCATCCATGTTACATGTCTAGATTACCTTCTCCTAAAGGACTAATTTGCTTTCCAGCTTTCTGTAAACATTCACAGGATTGATGCTTCAGGCTTTTGGTTGGTTGATCAACATTCAAAGATCTGCCCTCCAAATTTCTCTTAACCTGGAACACTTAAGTCTAACTCTAAACACAGCCCAAACAAAAGTCTTCCGGGAAACAAATGTATTTCTCTAATTTGGGATCAAAGAGACACTCCTCTATCTCTATGAGAAGTCTGGGCCTCATGGTGGCATCCTACAAGACTTTTGCATTTACCTAATTTCATCTTAGACCTCTCTAACACAATGCGCCAGATTCACGTACAGTGGCGCATATTTTGACCGGAGTAGCGCACCTCCTTTACGTTAGACCGGCGCAATGTAGAGGCGCAAGTACCGTATCCTTGTAGTATTTGCGCAGAAAATTGCGCCGGTGCAACTTCATTTCCGAGGCGTAAGGTGGTGTAATTCAAATTGGGAAGGACGTGGCCGTGTTCCATTTAATTGAGCCGTGACCCCATGCAAATGAAGGTCCGGCCGGATTGCGCATGCGCACATGAAGCAGACCATGGTCAGCACCTCTCTGCGCATGCTCACAACTCGGCACGGCGCAATCAGTGAGATTGGAACTAGGCCCGGTCAACATAGTGAGCTAAGGAAGGGGGCTTAAATAGACAGAGACAAACGCCCTTCCTTTGCAAAAGTACATCCATTTGTATCCCTTCCTATACAGGAAGGTGCTTTTGTTCTGTTGTCTGTTCGTGTTTGTAGGTTTGTGACTTGTGTTTGATATATTTGTTGACTGTTTTGTATAGTGTTTTGAATAGTGGTTTTCTGAGTGTTGTTTGGTGACTGTTTTTGATACTTTTTGGGTGACTGATTTTTGGTGACTGATTTTTGTTGATTGTTTTGGTTCCAGTTTGTGAGAACATGAGTGAAAGGAAGCGAAAGTTGAAGGCAATTCTTGCCAGGGCCATTACCCAATATGGTCGTTTCCTGCACGGCCCGGAGAGTGCCAACACCACCCCGGCCAGGAAGGCTGAGATATTGCAGGCCATCGCAGACGAGGTAAACTCGTTGGGGGGGGAGACCCGGACATGCCAGGGGATCCAAAAGAAGATTAATGACCTCCGGCGTGTGGTCCGTGGGAAGCTGGGCAAGATTGCAGCCCATGCCAGGGGCACTTGAGGGGGCCCACCATGCCCTGTTAGGCTGACTGAGGAAGAGCGTGCGGTGGCCCAGACCTTCAACAGGGAGCAAGTGGAGGGGCTGCCTGGCTTTAACTCCAGTCAGGAGGCCGTGATGACAGGTAAGTTTTTTTATTTTTTTATCTGGTGTGTAGCATGTGTGTGGGGAGGAAGGGAATATGTGGCAAGTGTGTGGATCCTCCAACCTGTGAATGTTTTGTGTCATCCACAGATGTGCAGGAGGGTGCTGGGCCATCTGGCCTGACCGCACCATCCCCTGGTCAATAGCCTGATGAAGACCCCCAGACAAGGCCGGAGTCCTCTGAGGAGGTTGAGGAGGAGGAGTTTGAGTTGGAGGAGGAGGTCATGTCTGGGAATGACTTGTTATTTTTGGAGGAGTCTTCCCCTATGACTGGCAGGAGCCAGGCCTCCTTTAGGGGTAGCCCCTCCCACTCCTCCCCCAACAGGACTCCCCTCCCAAGGGGCTCCCCTTCTCCCCGGCCACAAGCCTCATCTGGAGGCAGGAAGGCAACCCACAAGACTAGGGGGTGGCCAAGGTTCTGCCTGCCAACCTTAGAAGGGACCGGGCCCTTCAGACCCGCCATCTGGGACAGGTCAGCTAGAGTTTGGGGCGGATGGAGGAGAGCCTGTCCTCCATAAAGGATACAGTTGGGGACATGGCCTGCAACTCCCTGGCTCTGATCAATTGCCTAAATAAACAGCAGGCTACCACAGCAGGCATTGGTCAGGATGTGAGGGCCCTCACCCAGGCTATCCAGGCCAATACGGCAACAATCAATGCTGGCCTGACCAGAATTGCTGTGGCCCTGGAGGGCAGGCCGCCAGGTGGGCAGAGACCAGGGGATGCTCCTCCTTCCCCGGATTACCCCCCCCATGAGTCGGCCCTGAGGAGCCGGGGCCGTGGCTGTGGTCCCAGTGCATATGCAGAGTCACCTGGAAGGGAAAAGACAGGAGGATGTTAGTAGTGCATGTGCCCCTTGTGATATGTGCATCATGGGGGGAACAGTCATGCCTGCCACCCATGTCACTCACCAACCAGCCAGCTGTCTCCATACATGTTCTGTTCGAATTCCATTGGGATGGGGCTCTGATTGTATATGTAGCTGTCATGGCTGGATCCGGGGTGTTTGGTTCGGACGTGCCATATAAGGGATTTGGCATTGACTATAACCTGTACGTTGATAGAATGCCAATGCTTCCGACTGCGGTATATGTGCTCTGTCTCACAGGGGGGCTGGAGTGCCACATGTGTGCAATCAATGGCCCCCACGGTGCGTGGGAATCTGTCAATTCTGTAGAAATCTGTCACTGCCTTCTGCCGCAAGGTCCTCCTGGGTGGGTTTGATGATTTGGTTGGCCATGCGTCTGAGAATTGCAGGGATAACCTGGTGCACACATCTGCTCATGGAGGATTGTGACATCCCAGCCACTACTCCACTTGTTCTTTGAAAAGAGCCACTGGCAAGGAAATGGAGTGTTGCCAGGACCTTGACCAGTGGCTGCACTGCATGTGAGCGGTGTGTTGGGCTGGTGACATCCTCCTGCAGGGTTGTGGTTAATTCCATGATGGCAGCAGGGGTGAATCTGAAGATGCGAATCACTCATGCCAAAGAGGTCTATGCGTGTGCGGTATATCCTCTCCCGTGCCTTCCTCCGTGCCCTCCTCAGTGCCCTTCTTCTTCTGCGCTCATCTAAAGTCAGCATTATAGCTATGAGCAAGGATGCCGCTGGCATGTTGGCATACAGATTGTTGTCCTGCAAGTGTGGCTGCTCAGCTCGTTCCTAACGGTGTTGCTTTAGCTGACATGTAGACGGATTGTCTAATTTTAAGCCTGCTTTTATATTGCCTAAATTTAGACAGGACGTGCAGCTGATGCGCACAGCGCGTAGCCTGCTCTGCACAAACTTACTTTTGTGGATCGCCGTAACTCCCTCATTTGCATATTTGCCTAGCAAATCAATGGTGTGTCTAGCGCATTTTTTGCGCACACAATGCGCCGGTCTAACGACATTAGGTCTGTCGAAAAAGTCTAGATTTCTGGCGTATAACGTTTTGGGGATACGGCGCATAGAGACGAAGGCGCATATTTCCAATTACACAGGCGCATCTCCTGATACTCCAGCATAAGTGCTTTGTGAACCTGGCCCAATATTTTTATTTTTTTGGCATGTAACAAGCATGCTCATTCACTTGATCTGCCCATGCTCCTATACAGCTAAACAAGAAATTCCTTTGCCTGGTAGATTTCCAGCCCAGTTCTGACAATGGGGAAGTTGTTTCTGCAATATCACCGGAAGGTGATAACAACAGGTGCCAATCTCTCCGGCAGAGGAGGAGTGTCCCTTACAGATCAGGGAACATGGTCACCAGAAGAGGCCAAGCTCTCCATGGACATCCTGGAACAATCCCCACTGGATCCCCTCTTTGTTAGGGACACACAATCAGGGTGCAATTAGACAATGTCATGGCCTTCATCAATCACCAGGAGTCACACAGCCTTGAAGGAAGCAAGTCAAATTATGTCATGGATTTATAAACATTGTCCATGGATCTCTGCTGTCAACATCTCAGGAGTGGACAATTGGAAGGTAGCTTACCTCAGTCATCATCACCTCCTGGACCAAGCGTAATGGGCCCTTTTCCCTAATGCCTTCAACCTGATCTATCAGAAAAGGGATGTGGATATCCTGGCCTCCATGATAAACCATAAGTTACCTCTGTTTTTCTTGTTTTGACCTGGTGATCCAGCAAGTCTTTTATTTTCAGCTTCCTCTAATAAATCAAGCCATCTAGCGAAAGTGGCAGTTTTAGAATTGAGACAAACCATGTAACACTAACAGGAATGCATGCAATCGTCATCTATTATTAATTTATGTAAAACATTTATCCCAAAAGAAACTGCTGCTGTAACTTCTTAAAAGTGTTAACTAAAGGTTCATCTAAATTTGTTAGTCCATTCAACACTATCTTCCCCACAAATTTATGATGCTGCTGTCCAAGGGGAGTTCCGTTGCTCCTCCATAGATAGAGGAGCCACCCTAAGACAATAATTACGTTAGTGGCTGAATCAGCAGGTGGAAATTATAAAGAAAAAAGAAAATGAATGCAGCCACAACATTTAAGAAATGGTGAGCTGCAATATATTACATCTTGATCTGGGTTTAGATATGTTTTAATATATTGGCAAGTGAAAGGATCAACATGAAGCAAGTATATTGTGAAGTAATCAGTATTTGAAATTACAACACAAGTATTTTTTCTCCTGACGGGTCTCCTTTAAACATGGCATCACTTTTTTCCATTATGTGAGGTGAAGAAATTAAATATTCAGTCAGGTGACTTATTCACCCTCAGTAAATCCTGCTCTTTGAACATTAATAAGAGTGTATTTCTCCACATTCTAATGTAGATTAGCCTCTGCCTTATAACAATTACACCAGTTTTGTGTGATTGTCATAATTTAGATGGTTATGTGGACAGGCAAGTAATAAAGTCACGGCTACTTAAACAGATCTGATAAAACTTAAAAATGCTAATCCCCAGAAAAGAAATTAAATTTCAGAACTGTGTACAAGACCTTCCATTTGCCAGCTTGATAAAATGCCTCTGTGGAGAATTCCAGACAACATTGCTTAAGAGATGTGAAATACAGAGCAAACACAGGAACTCTCTTTACTACATAGATAAAAAAAAACATTACTAGGCACTTAAAAATCTATGCAGTTCAAAATCTGTTTTAAGTTCTCTATAATGTTTATATTTTATACTTTTTTTATGGGTAGACATTAAAGCAGTAAAAACATTAAAAAAAAGGAACAACAAATTATACAAATTCCTCTCCACCTTGGGTATCTCAGCCAGGTCAGTACAAAGTATGCACATTCATTGGGTGTTTAGTCGGCCAAGGGATTTGTTTTTGTTAAGGGTGATTCCGAGAGTGCATGCCCTTTATGATTTGTCAGAATATTCCAAAATTATTAAATCCGGTCTGGGGACTAAAATTTGTACTGCTACTTTACAGAAGAGGCCTGGGGGTGAGGGGGGAGTGCATATGGAACTTTATTTTCCGCAAGTACATTTATCCTCTAATTGTCATGCTACTTACATACACCCTGTCAGGGCTGGGCTCTCAGCCCTTCCTTCTCTGTCCTCAGTTTGCTCAGCTGTCGGTTGATTGCCAGTATTCATCGTTCCACAGTGGCTCACCTGTTGATTATCTCCTGCTTGTCAGTCAAGCCAACAGGCAGCCCCTTCTGGCTATTTAACAATATCTAGAGATATATTCAAAATATCTAAAGATTCTCTGCTGTGTTCCTGTTGAAGACTTGCCTGCCTGGCATCCCTTCTGGTTCCTGATCCTGTCTGCTGCCTCTGACTCTGCTGATCTCTGGCTTCCTGATTTCCTGGCTTGTTATGACTACCGATTTAGCTACCGAACCCTGTTTTGCCTGCGTTTACCAGTTGTACTATTTTTATCATTTCATTAAAAGGTGTGATTTTTACTGCATTTTCTGTCTCTTGTTAGTTTCATGACACACCCATAAAGCACTGTACAACTAACCAACCATGCCTTTATTTGTAAGTGTCACAACAAATATAGTAAAAACATGGTATTTTATGAATGATTGTGGTAATTGTGTAGTCTTTTTTGATGTTGAAACATTTTCAGTAGTTTAGTGATCTCCTATAACATGCCAGCAGACATTCAGTTTTTTTCAATTTTGGTAGTTTTTGACCGCCTCCCATAACATTACAGCAACCTCTGATATCCTCTTCTGACACGTAACCAGTATCTTGGAACCATCTCTTGTTTCCTCTTGCTTTGTAAGGGTAGTAGGGAGAAGAATGGAGCAAATGATTTGTGGCCAACCTAGGAGAGGTTTGCCTTAAGCCTATCAGTGTCATAAAGCTGCCCCTACCACAAGCAACTGTGTTCCAGGATCCTCATATTAACAATGAAAAGGATTGGTTTGGACTGGTTTAATACAGCATTCCTTGAAAGAACAACTGAAGTATTGAGCATGCTTTCTCTATGGATCTCAAGATTACATTATTTTTAATATAAATTTGTTATTTTCACAGAAACAGCATTACACAGGTCAACAATTCTCAGTCGTGACATAACATTCAAAATGAAGTGAGCTAATCACATGGTTACAAAGACTTGTCATTAGAAATACTTTTGTGCTAACCATGTTCCATCAAGTTTACATAAGATTAACCCAGATGCATCACCCTTGTGTTGGAGGGAGTGTGGGGGCAAGGGAAACACATGCTCATTTATGGTGACATTGCCCTTCGATTCAGCTATATTGGGAAAATGTATTAAACTTAATTAAGAACTTTAGCCATTTTGAAGTTAGGCAAGACCCCTGGCAATGTTTTTTTTTAATGCCAAGGTTAAACCAAGGAAAAAAATATGGAGCATCTATTATTCCATTCCTGTTGAATGCAGTGAAAATAATAATCTTTAAATTTTGGAAATCAAACAAAACACCAACAATTAAGTTTGGTTTAGGGAAGTAGATAGTATTAGATTGATGGAGGAATTAATATATCTGCAAAATTACTCTTGGCCAAAGTTTCATAGAACTTGGAGAAGTTGGCTTGAGTTTAAACAATGCTCAGTTTGTATACATTGTATGGGTTAAGAAAATGTTCTCCAAAAGGTGAGGGGGGGGGCAAGATGGAGAGAATTTCTTAAATAGGGTATAATGATGATGGAGAATTGTTGGGTTGAGCTCAGCCTGGCTATGTGTCTTTACCCTCTGCTCGTCCTCTTTTTTTCCTTCCCTGCTCTAGAAATGGTGATTGCATTTACTGAGATAGTATAGTGTAAGTAGTTTTGAATATATAGTAGGGGGGATTGGTGGGGGAGAGACAATGGGGACACGTTAAATGAAGGAGGAATCAGGGTAGCAGCTATAGGCAGTTACCCTTGGGCTTACCCCTTAATCAACAACAAATATTTCACAATTATTTGGTATTTCATGGTTTTTCACTGTTGAATCTATTGGGGTGTGAGGACCAAGAGTCACACTTTTTATTATAAATTCGTATAGAGTTGTATAATACGTGAAAGATTTTTTACATCTGGTTAATGGAACTAATTCTTGTATTTAATTGATTTATCGAAATTGAGGGAGATTTCCAGTGATAGGCTATGAGCCAATGAATTGCTACACATATGGTGTGAACCAGTCTCATATGAGGTATAGACAGTCCTTTGATTTTAGTGAATAATAGACAGTTATGAAGTGTGAGATTTATTTGAGAACCTGATACCAATGTTGCAAAATGACTTAACTGATTCCAACTGAGATAGAAAGTGAAAGAAAAAAAAAGGACGAGGAGGTAGAAAGGGTGATAGTGGACAAAATGGGGGGAACCCGGTCACCCCCCATGGCATGTTAGAAGAGCTCAGTGTGGCAGGTTAGTGGAAAAACTACTGCTGAGAGGTTAGGGGTTCCTTGTAAATTACATAGGGGGTCCGGGCTTTCCCAATTTTTTCTCAGCTTGCTCTTTCAGCACCATGGTAAGGTTCTCCATTTGTTGGATTTCTGTTATCCTGGCTAGCCAATGTTATCTGATTGGAGAGATACACGCTTTTGTTGCAGTTAAAGCGGAGTTCAAGACAACATTTTTACTTTTGCAGATACCCGTCTAATCCAGGTATTTTCTCTCACTTCCGGGCATAAATCGCCGCAGTATCCATGGCGATCTATGCCATGTGTTGCGCCTCCTCCGTCCCCCCGCTGTCTTCCGGGAGACACACATGTCCCAGAAGACAGTAGGGACCAGTGAGATTGCGCAGCGCGACTCGCGCATGCGCAGTAGTGAACCAGGCTGTGAAGCCGCAAGGCTTCACTTCCTAATTCCCTTACAGATGATGGCGGCACCGCCACCCGGAAGCTGAGGGACAGATCGGATTTGGATGCCGACATCGCAGGCGCCCTGGACAGGTATGTGTCCATTTATTAAAAGTCAGCAGCTGCAGTATTAGTAGCTGCAGACTTTAATCATTTTTTCGGCGGAACTCCGCTTTAAGGCCCCTTTCACATTGGAGCGGGAGCCGTTATACCGCCGGGATTGCCGTGGGATTTGGCCGATTGCGGGCGGTATTACCGCAGTTTCCCATTGTTTTAAATGGGAAGGAGCGGTATACATGCCGCTCCTCTCACCGCTCCAAAGATGCTGCTTGCAGGAGATTTTTTTCTCTCCCCCAAGCGCATCGGCTCAGTGTGACAGCCCTCTGGCTTTCACATTGAGTAGACAGTGAAGGAGTTTTTCAGGCGGTATAGCAGTGCTATTTTTAGCGCTGTAATCCCTGAAAAACTCCTCAGTGTGAAAGGGGTCTAAGAGATGTTTTAAGGGTGATTTTTTATATTTTTTAACAGATAAAGGTAAGGTTTAAATTGTAGTGTCAACTTGGAGTGTACTGGAGTGTAAAATCATGCATACAACTAGTAAACATTCATCATTAAAAAATTATGTATTCAGCTTTAAAAAACATGTGACACATGTGATTATATGTAAAAAAAAAACTCACTTACGTATCATAATTATGTTAAACAAATGACCACAATATTCAGTGAAAAAATATATAAAAACAACACCAGTAGATCATAACAACCAGGAAAAGGTAAGTGGGAGTCAAAGCGAAGAAAGTTAGATGGGGGGGATGAGGTAATGACATTGTCAGTTGGACAAACGTCCAATGATTTGCCTTTGTAATGATAAGTGTAATGAACCAAATAATGTTAGTCCAAGTCAGCACATAAGGACCAAACCTCATGGAAAGGAGACATCATTTGTAGACACACTCATTTAAGATGCTATAAAGGCTAAATGAATTCAGTGATATGCATTACTGTCATATACTAATGTTTCATATATTAATTTCTGATACAAATTTGTAGATATGTGCGTTCCCGTTCGTAACGAATGGATTTTCGTACGAATTTGTTAGTATTTGTACATTCGTATTTAATTCGAACATCTGAACAGCTGAAAGACCCAAAATCCGAAAATTACGGAATTACGAATAAGCAAAATAACGAACAAACGAAAATACGAACGTACGATTGGACAATCTTACTAAAATACGAAACACCAAAAAAGCAAAAGAACGAAAATTACATCTATAACAAACGATTTGCATTCCGCATTTTAAATCCTTTGTCTGTTAGTATTTTCATTCGTATGTTCGTATTTTCATTTGTGTGTTTTGTAAATCCGTTTCTTTGTCTGTTCGTAAATTTGTCTACTTGTAAGTTGTAACGTTCTTTCGAATGGGCAGTGTAGTTAGAGAGTGATGTATCTTACTTAATAGCTCAGCCAATCAGCTTATCTCTTTTGTGCTGAGTCACATTGTTGGCAAAAAGTCTGACCGTGTGTACGGGGCTTAAGAGAAAGTATATCTTAATATGGATTAGCCGCGTGTTGCTATGTATTTACGAAAGTACAAAATTACGAATCCATTAAACGAAAATTATTATCTAACAAAATTACGAATTTCGAATCAACGAACATAAATTAGACAGAATTACGAATCATTCAGTATAAACGAAAATAAAACTGTTTTTTTTTTTGGGGGTTTAGGGAATGTACATAAGGGTTAATAGGGGGGAAGTTTGAGACAGGTTTGAGTGAAGGGAACCAATTCCCTATGGGTTGGGATGGGAGGGGGGACAGAGGGAGGGACTTGGTGGGTTTGCCGTTTTTCTGAGTTTTTTGCTGGGTTTTTTTTAGGGGGGGATGGGGGGAGGAGAGAGCACTGTGTCCAGGTATTATAATATGACTAAATGGATGGAACAAATGAGACGGAATATGATAATCACAATAACATTATAATATGTCTAAATGGATGGAATAAATGATATGGAGAGGTTTTATATTTTGTTAGGGGAAGGGGGATGTATATGTATGTATGTATATCCAAACCCAAGGTTTTATTTTATTTTTTTTGCCATACCAATTATGCCGACAAAGAGAGGCCAGGGAAAGGCCTGTATGAAAGGTGGACTGTGGGGTATCCGATTTCTAATTTACCTCAGAGCGGACTCATGGCATATATATGGAGAGAAAAGATGCATGTGGAGGGGACGGGGGATCCCTCACCGGGAGATGCGTGTGATCCTAACCCTCATTAGGCTATCACTCAGAGGGGTGGGTTTGTGAGTGATCAAAGCTTGTGCTTTGCGACACCCTAGGAAGGGAGGAGGACAACGATCTCCTTCCCTCTCTCCCTTAGGGTGCCGGTTTAGATTAGGGGTCAGTGGGTGGGAGGTTTTTTTTTTTTTCTTTGTTTGTTTCTTCGTTCCTGTTTGCTTTGTTTTTTGCCTTCTCTCTCCTCTACCTCCCCTCCCTTCCCTCTTGCCTCCCCCTCTCCGGAGACTCGGGGGGCAACTGGAAATGGAGTGTCTATCAGCGATCTCAATTAATGTTAAGGGATTAAACATCCCGGAAAAGAGACGTATCCTATTGGAGGACCTGAAAAAAAGAGGAAGAAATGTAGCTCTGATACAGGAAAGTCATTTTAGAAAGGGGGGGCTCCCTTTTCTCCAAAGCAAGTACTTCCCGATTGTATACCATGCGACAAACCCGGTAGCGAAAAAGGGGGGAGTTTCAATAATGATATCAGCTAATATACCGTGGTCTCTAAAAGATTCCCTGGTAGACACAGAGGGGCAGTATTTAGCGGTAAAGGGGACTATAGGAGGAGTGACATTTACATTTGTTACTTTTTATGCCCCCAATGTACACCAAGACCGGTTCCTGAGAGAACTTTTGGACAGACTGACAGGTTTCCAGGAAGGCCAGCTGATAATGGGAGGAGACCTAAACGTTCCCCTGGATCCTACGATGGACACCTCATCCGATACCTCATCAGTTACGGGGGGTGTCCGGAAGCGGATCCGGCAGATGTTACAACAAGGGACCCTAATAGATACATGGAGATTGATGCATCCAGGAGAGCGAGACTACTCCTTCTACTCAGTACCGCACAAGATATACTCACGTATCGATTATTACTTTATACCCCACAATCAGCTTCACGCAGTTATAGAAGTTGGAATTGGGGAAATAACCTGGACCGACCACGCCCCAATTCTTTTAGAATATAAAATAGGGGATCCTAGATCCTCTGGACCAAGTACCTGGAGACTGAACGAGAGTCTGCTACAGGACGAGGACGTTTTGGAAGAAATTCGGAAGGAGTTAACATGGTACTTTCAGATAAATGATACCCCAGAATGTAACCTGGGGGTGATATGGGAGGCCCATAAAGCGGTGATTAGGGGTGTCTTGATGAAACATGGGGCAAGAATCAAAAGGAATAGGGAACAGAGAATAACAACTCTCATGTCGGAAATTAGAAATTTAGAAAGTCGGCACAAACAGAACCCTAACCCTAAGGTAGAGAGAGAACTCATGACGTTACGTAGACAAATTAATGAACTACTCTTTCATAGAGCAAAAAGAGCGATACAGAATGGCAGAAGGCAGAATTACGAATTCGGAAATAAATGTGGGAAACATTTGGCAAATTCACTGAGAGAGCAACAAGCAAAAACCTATATTCCAATGATTAAGGGGTCGAGAGGTGAGGAACATGTATTACCTAAAGAGATTGCACGGACATTTAGCGATTATTATAGTACCCTATATAATATACAAACAAGCCAACAACAGCATGAGACATTGGGAAAGTATATAGAATCCTCAGGTATTTCAACATTAACATCAGAGATGAGCCAAGATATGGAAAGACCCATTACCTTAGAAGAATTGCAGGAGGCAGTGAAAAAGGGGAAAAGAGGGAAAGCACCAGGAGTAGATGGGTTTACCATACTTTATTATAGACTCTTTCTCCCAGAATTAGGCCCCTTTATGATTAGAATGTTCAATGAATTAGGTGACTCATGCTCTTTTCATTCTGAAACCCTAAAAGCAGTAATAGCGGTAATACCAAAGGAAGGCAAAGACCCCTCTCAATGTGGAAGCTACAGACCTATATCATTACTGAATGAGGATCTGAAGCTCTTTGCCAAAATCCTGGCAATACGCATACAGCAACACATACCTGGACTTATCCACAGAGACCAGGTGGGATTTGTGCAAATGCGTGAAGCCAGGGACAATACGATTAAGATTCTGAACCTGGTCCATTTGGCCGGCTCCGGCGGAACCCCATGTGTTTTCCTCAGTACAGATGCTGAGAAAGCTTTTGATCGGATAAATTGGCAACTCATGTTCAAGGTCCTGGAATACATGGGGTTCGGCAATAAGATGTTACAATGGATCAGAAGTAATTATACTCACCCAACAGCACAAGTTAGAGTGAACGGAATTTTGTCACCCTCCTTTAAACTTTCAAATGGGACAAGGCAGGGATGCCCCCTATCCCCTCTCTTGTTTGCTCTCTCAGTGGAACCGTTACTAAGCAGGATTCGATTGAATCCAGATATCAAAGGATTGTTTGTTGGAGGTTCCGAATATAAGATCTCTGCCTACGCGGACGATATGATGTATTCTTTAGTGAACCCAGTAGAATCGCTCCCCAATTTGGTACAGGAACTAAAGGTATATGGAGACTTATCAAATTTTAAAATAAATTACGATAAGTCTGAAGCAATGGGGGTGGGGATCTCGAGGGGAGAGATGCGCTTCCTGAAAGCAAAGCATAGATTTAAATGGTCTGATAAATTTCTTTCTTATCTGGGCACCTTCATCCCGGCGGACCTGACACAGGTTTTTAGACTTAATTTTATGCCAATATTGATGAAAACGCGGGTCCTCCTGGATGGTTGGAGGAAGGGGTTTCATTCGTGGTTTGGACGAATTAACATTATTAAAATGAATATATTACCGAAATTTCTGTACCTCTTCCAAACGCTCCCAATCGCTATACCAAAATCTTTTTTTAGACAGACGCAAACTCTCTTTAAAAATTTCATTTGGGGCAACAAAAGTCCAAGAATTAAGAACCATACATTATGTTTATCAAAACGAGAGGGAGGCGTATCGGCCCCAGATATCCTCAGATACTACCAGGCGGCTATGTTAACCCGACTGGTAGACTGGGGAAGACATGGCGGGGAGAAAATATGGCCGGGCTTGGAGCAGGCCCAATGTAGTAGTATACTCCATCTGGCTGCGTGGTGCTATAGAGACCTGCCGATACTCACTAAGAAACATCCACTGATAGGCCCAACATTGAAAGTGGCCTATGGGCTATTTAGGAAAGGGGTATTATCTACTTTGGACTCACCACTCTATCCAATTTTGGGGAACCCACAATTTACACCAGGTCTGAAGAAGGGGTCCTTTGATAGACTAATAGACCAGGGTTTAATACAAGCATCTCATTTTTTGAGGGAGGGCCTATGGCATAGTATGCGGGAAATGGTAGAGGGTGGGCTCCCTTATAGATTGGATACTTGGAGAGCATTACAATTGCGGCATTTCTTGGACAATCTAAAACCCCCCAGAAGTTACGAACGTAAACTTACAAGATTTGAGGGGTACTGTAGTGGTAAGGGAGTGCTTCGGCACACCCTTTCAAGAATCAGCGAACTACTGAACACACCGACGGAGGACTCTCAGCTTCCCTTTTTTAACAGGTGGGAGATGGAACTGGGAAGACCCTTTACAGAAGAACAAAAGAGTAAAATACTCCGGAATATATTTGAATCGTCAATCTGTGCGAAAACACAAGAGATGAATTACAAGATTCTATCTCAATGGTATCGTACCCCGGTAGTATTAAAAAGGTGTTACCCAGACACCTCGGATAGATGCTGGAGGTGTGGTAAGGAAGAAGGAACCTTGTTACATATATTTTGGCTATGCCCTGGAATTCTGAACTTTTGGACGGAGGTTCAGGGTATAGTGCAGAAATTTAGTAAAGATAAACTACCAGATAAATGGCCCTTTTATCTATTACAGGACTCGGAGCTAACGGTAAAGAGATACAGGAGTTCCATGGTTAATCACCTTTTAAATGTTGCCCGTGCCTGCATCCCAGGGATGTGGAAACATAAACAACCGCCAACGGTAAAGATGTGGCTCAATAGAGTAGAAGACTTGAACAGAATGGAGGACCTTGTATGGACCTCCAGACAGAAACGTAAAGTATATACTGAAACGTGGGCTGAGTGGAACGAGTTTAGATACTCAGAACAAGGGAGGGCTCTGCTGGATGCATAATAAGGAGGGACCGGATTCAGGGATGGGACGGGGGGGGGGATGAGTGAGAGAGACGGGTCGGTGGGGTTTTTTTTTTGTTTTCTTTTCCTTCTTTCTTCTTTGTCAATTTTGTGGGGGGTGGGGGGGAGGGGAGGGAGTTGGCGTAGCAAGCTAGGGCATAGAGGACATTTGAGGGGCCGGTTCGC
This sequence comes from Rana kukunoris, assembly GCA_029574335.1. Classification (NCBI taxonomy): domain Eukaryota; kingdom Metazoa; phylum Chordata; class Amphibia; order Anura; family Ranidae; genus Rana; species Rana kukunoris. Next base: position 653,956,694 of record CM056049.1, read on the forward strand.
CTCCCCCTCCCTATGAGGGGCACAGTGATCCCCCGGGGGGAGGAGGGGACTTGCCGGCGTGAGGGGGTGAAGGGAAGTGTACCCACGGAGTCGTGAGTCACTAGAGGTCTAGATGGGGACCAGCGAGAGGGGAGGTAGGAGAGGGGAGGTGCTGGGATGTGCCCCCTTTCTTCTATTACCGTTTTCCTTTCATTTTTGTTTAAGATACGATCAGGACTCGTGGGGGTGCCCCCTTTTTATTTTTGGTTTTTCCTTCACTTCATTGTTAAAATATATATATATATATATAATGTTCCTCCACTGCTCCTCGGTTAGAGGAACGGTTTTCCATCTGTATGTCACTTGGTACGATCAAAATAATAAAGGAAAATTTAAAGAAAATAAAACTGTTACGAAAATACGAACGGATCCGAATATGAAAACTTGCATCTTACGAAATACGAACGGGTCCGAATAGGAAAACTTGAATCTTACGAAAATACGAATCTTTATGAATCTACGGAAAGAGACGAAACGGAACAAAAAAATACGAAATTTTTTGTTGTGCACATGTCTACAAAATAGTATACATTTTATTCACCTCAGTCAGTTTCACCTACCATTTGAATTTACTAAAATAGTAGGATATGTTCAGATAGTAAATTGATGCTGTGTGAACGTCAATTATCCAGTCTTGTGCAAGTAAAAATCCTGATTTTTATAAAAAAATGTATTCCCCTGCTCATAATTGGATATTCCTTTTACGGTAATCAGAAACAACCTATTCATTTAGAAAAAAGAGAAAGGTTCCCCAGCGGGGAATGGAATGAAAAAGCTGCTCGCCCCAATTTGGCATAAAGAAAAAAGAGAAAGGTTCCCCAGCGGGGTTATTAGGCAGCGTAATAAAAGGATTAAACAGTTTCCATATAAAACGATATTTATTGACCGATAATATCGGATATCACAGCGAGTATGGGTAAATGTTAAACAATATATAAAAGAGAGAGTACAAAGGTTTCTCAATCCTTGTTGCAGTAGACATAAATATTTATACATATCGTAAAGTTGCAGATGAATGCACAATGTGGATCCCCGACGCGTTTCGACCGTTCGATCGGTCTCTTCAGGGGGACAGGCATTCTAAAATATAAATTATAGGGGTTCAAAAGTATTACAAAGCATAAAAACATACATGCCAAATTGGGGCGAGCAGCTTTTTCATTCCATCTCTACCATATGTGTCTTTTCCCTTCTTATGCAAAAACCTATTAATTTAGTATATCTGCTCCATAGAAATTATAATATAGGCCTCGTTCACACGATCCGCTCGCAAAGATCCACCTGTCTGTTTTTCAGAACTAAACGGGTCACCCATTGACCTGTATGGGCAGGCAGATATCAATGGAGATGTGTCTGCCTACACCTGGTTGCCATCCGATCCCACAAGATCTGCTCAAAACAGACAGATGGCGATACATTCGCCATCCGTCTAGCTGATCGCATTAAAACTGACAGGATGTCTGTTTTCATCTGATCTCGCAATAGAGGACAGCGGAGCTCTGAGAGGTCTGTCCCTGCACAGTGAGCAGAGACGGACCTGTCATCCGCTGGCTCAGCGGGAATGAACGGCGCAACCCCCCACTAAGCTAGCGGAGTCTGCTAAGCAGATGTGCCCTGTGTGAAAGGGGCCGTATAGGTGACATACATAGATGCGGAAGAGGGGTTTTTGTCTGTGTGAAGCTGCTAGGGTACTGCTTAGGTGAAATGACGGGATTCCTGTGCATGCATACAGTCAAGGTATCATAAATTCTGGCTCTACTGCAAAGTATTGAGAACGTAAGCTAATCTGCACATGCATACAATGCCAAACCGCAGCTAACAAAACTAACATAATATTCCCATCTATTAAAAAGGGAATATATTCAAAAGATAAATCAATAATACTACCCCATTACCTCTAGCTCCATCTTAAATATAAACAAATGGCCACTGCCCCCACCTAAAACTGGCATTTAAAGTAAGAGGCACTTCTTAAATATGGAAAGACATTGTTGAATTTAATAAGAGGTCAGGGAAGGGCAATGAAATACAGGGGATGGAGGACCTCAGCTATGAGGATCAATTACAATTGCAGAAGAGATGCTTAAAGTGGTTGTATAGTCCATTTTCGTATTTTCACTTACAGGTAAGCCTATAATAAGGCTTACCTGTAGGCAAAACAAATCTCCTAAACTTTTACGGTTTAGGAGATATTCCCCTCGCAATGAGCCGCACATGTGCACAGGGGATTCTCGGCTTAAGGCCTGACAGACGCCAGACCTTCCCAGAAAGAAGTCTCCCGTGCGAGTGCCCATGAGTGACGAAATCGTGGCTACAGCCACTCCAGTCACTCACTGTGATACCCAGAAGACACGCCGAGGCAAGATGTGAGTTACTGATGCCATGTTCTAAGGTAAGTATTTCATAATGAGCTAGCATTATGCCTTTTGCCTTACATGTGACTTAAAAAAAAATACCTTTTGGGACTATATAACCACTTTAAGTGGGTATATGATTACAATGTACAAATATATTAAATATGACTTTAGTAACTGTAATAAACTGTTTACTCCCTGAAAAGGACACAAAGTCACAAATTGGTGTTAGAAGAAAGTTTACTTTAGGTTGCAGAAAAGTTTCTTTACTAATAGAGCAGTACAAATCTGGAAATCCATCTCCCAGGAAGTGGCACTATCTAAGAGCGTTAAAAACTTCATACAACTTTAAGATGTCTTCCTCAGGAAGAATAAACATCGCATACAGTCATAGGTTGAACTGGATGAATCTGTGGGGCATATTTACTAAGGGCAAATAGACTGTGCACTTTGCAAGTGCCGCTGCAGTCATCCCCCAAACCCCCCCCCAGAGTTTAGAGAATGTGGCATTTGCTAGGTAGAAGTGATAGCAACCAGTCACAGCATGAGATGTCACCATTTTTCACAACTCTTTGGCTGCTACTGGAAATACCCAGTGTCTTTTTCCTAAGTTCAAATTAAATTAGTCTGGGGTATGCATGTAATGTTCCTAAAATCAGCCAGGTTACTGATTGACTATACAGTTCACTAGTGCTGCAATGCCAAATTAGCTTGTTGTACAGTATAATTTCATTTTTGCTAAACCTTTTAAAAGATTATAGAACATTCCCTCAAAGTCTTTGTCCGTTAAAAATATTTGTGAAGGTCTGGATGTTCTCCATGTTACATCGAAAAAGTTACAATGGACTATTGCTACTTTAAAATACATACTTTAAAATGCCGGCAGGTGCATAAGGCCATTATTTCAATGTAAAAGTTTATGTCAATTTAAGTTATATATGTATCTTGTGACTTGTAGCAGATTTTATGTAATTCTAATTAGCCGGATTGTACAAGAGCATCTGTATGCTTTAAAACCCACATATCATGATTCATTATTTTGGAATATATGGCTTCATAAAAACGCTATTCTCTGAGTTATTAATTTTTGAGACTTGGATGAAAATTGAAATCTTCCGTAGTAGAATTAATGGGATCTCTTGCACTCTTTTACGGAATAGAATTTATACGGTATATATGATACAAGTACAGATGGGTGAACTTTACATATTTCACGCCTTCATTTCATTTCAACTCATTGACCCAGTGGATCTATTTTCTTTTCACTCATTTACTTGAATAGTATATTTTGATTGAACACTTAAAAAAAGGATGGGAAACTGTTCGTATGTGTATTTATTTATTCTGTTAGGCACACAATACAAGCATGGTAGATATGTTTATTTTTACCATAACACTGTTTTATTGGTAATATTCAGAATCCAGATGGTTGTCAAGTTTCTGCAAAAAGTATTCTTGCCCAAGCCATGTATGAGCTTCCAACTATAGTGGATTTAAGCTTTGTACACACGGTACGATAGTTGGTCAACCGAGTGTATCAATTTTGTCAAAAGGGCGTGTGCCAAGATCTTGTCTTGCATACTAACGGTACACATTTGTCGTGCCACAATCTCCGTGTAATGCCGCGTACACACGATCACTTTTTGTGATGAAAAAAAAACAAAGTTTTCAAAAACGTCATTTAAAATGACCATGTGTGAGCAAAACGTTGCTTTATGTCTTAAAAAAAAACGACCAAAAAAAAATTCTAACATGCTTGAATTTTTTGTGTCGTTTTTCAAAACGTAGTTTTTTGTGTCATAAAAAGTGATGGTGTGTGGGCAAAATGATGTTGAAAACGTTTTTAAACCCGCTCATGCTCAGAAGCAAGTTATGAGATGGAGCTTCAATGGAACAGAGTGCGGTCGAACGTGGTGTACGTCACCGCGCTTTGCTAGAGCATTTTGGAAAAACGATGGTGTGTATGCAACGTCTTTTGGAAAATGAAGTTTGAAAAACTTCGTTTTGTTTCATCACATAAAACGTCGTTTTTTTTCATCACAAAAAGTGATCGTGTGTACGCGGCATAAGGGTTGTCTACAGGAGACTGCTGCAGCTCACGTATTGCTTTGCGTTTGCTTTTGTTGCACTTAATAACTCAACAATGTAATAGGGGTGGATGAAATGAGAATGTTTTAAAGTGGATCAGCTGCAGTGAATTGGAGGACACTCATCACTCTGGGGGACATGATGTAACTGATTGAACAATAATACAGTATCAAACATATAAACTATGTAGGTATAGTACATAATGATTCTAAATAATATCCAACTGACATAAGTGCAAAATTCACATATGTTCTGTGTTAGAAGCTTCCTCTAAGTGAAGGTTAAAGCCTGTCTATGGTAGGAAATAAAAAAAAATGTAATTTCCACAATCAACTTAGATAATTTCTAGCCTATTCCTATCAATCTGAATGATCATGAAGACTGTAAACTTACCTTGTGAAGATCCCCACGCATTTACTTCCTTGATTTCTCTGACACATATTCAATATGCCCTATGAGAAGGCACTGCTGTGTCACACATTTCACAGAGCCTGCATTGTTAACTACAGAGGTGCAGGGAGGAGGAGTTTCAGAAGGCAGAGCTAGCACAGGAATTGCAGTTTGCAGACAGCAAGGTACCCTGGGATATGTAGTCCTTTACAAGCAAATAGCAAAAGAGAAGCTGCAAGGCATGAAGGGAATCCAGGAAGTTGTGGAAATAGATGACCAGCAGACAGGCAGCACTCACAACATGAAAGAATATTTTTTTTTTTATAAGTAAGTTTATAGTATATTGCATTGCCAAGATAGCTATTGTTTGTATTGCTATTACAATGCTGATGCTATAACAAGAACGTATATACTGTGGCAATAGATCTTCTTTAAACCTCTTTTCCTCCTAAAGTTAACAACTTTGCATCAAATTTTCTATATGGACTACATATGTATTTATACAAGGTAATGATTCCCCCCCCCCCCTTTAAACTCCCCCGCTCAAGTAGAAGTAAATTAATTTCAGTTAATCTTTCCTCATAGTTGTCCTTCCATGCACTCTCCATTGTTGGACTACCTTGTTTTATTAAGCTGGTGCCCTGTAACTGAACCCCTAAATAATGATGGAACAGGTAACATGTTCCAAAGGTGAACTTAGAATTTAAAGAGAGAACTCTGTTTCTCAGATTGCAACATTGCAAGGTATATCATGGCTGGTAAGATGCTGTCCTGCCATCCAGAAAGATAGAAACTCCTGCTTAATTTGGCTGCAAGGGGTTCATGGGAAAGTTATAAGTTATATTCTGACCTATTTTAGTTTAGTGACAACATTTTCTGGACAGCAGTTTATTGAATGTTTTACAAATGTCTACGCGTTGACTCCACCTTTCAGACTGCGTTTCATGTTTCAACCATATTTAGAGTATAACAGGAAACATGGGTGGTGACATCAACACACCTGTAGCTCATTCTTTACTTTCTCCAGCCCAATAACAGGAAGTTCTTATGGTCCTAGGGATAAATAATTATTGGCACACTACCCTAAAGAGTGGTGTCCCTAAACTTTTTTTTCTAATTTGGCAGATTTGACTCCCTTTGCCTTCAATTGGGTTTGGGTTTGGCATCCAAACATCTTTGAAGTTTGCCGAACCCTGCTTTAACTGAACATACGGATGTTCGGTTCATCATAACTAGCTAGGCTGGTCACCATGAGAAATTGATAGTTCTGCTTCCCTCAACTTTTCCCCAAGCTCAATGTTATTTTTTATTCCCTGCCTTCTTTGGGGGTGAGGGTGTCACTGGGAGTTTGGGAAGATCCAGTGATGTTTATCTCTCTGGCTTTCCACCGGGTGGTTTTTTGAATGCTGGGGAAGGGAAAAAAATGTGATCTTGGAAACCTCTCATCTCCCAGGCTTTGTCTGGAAAGGGTGTGCATTTCTGCTGGAGTTTCCAGTGCATATGAGGCCTGCTGCCTGTGGAGGATGTGCTGATGCTTCCTGCCATCCTGCTGGAAAGTACACCACCGGGAAATGGAACTTGAAGTTGATTACCTGCCAGAGGTGTAGATTTTGCAGCTAAAAAGTGTCCTTTAGAGCTGGATAGAAGCAGAAAGCATTGCAGGAAGACAAATGAACACATTCGCCATCACACCAAATTCTATGCAAAAGAAGCATCACAAAGTGCAACATTTGGAGGCCACACAGGACCTCTTCATCAGGCAAGTTATAGTCAGGCACTTGCCTGACGAAGAGGTCCTGCGTGACCTCGAAACGTTGACGTTGCACATCATTTGTCTGATGGTTCTAGTGCCCAGCTTGTGATCGTTTCAGCACCCACCTTTTTTTCTATGAGCCATCTCAAAAGTCCAGGAACGTGTGCGATTGGAATATTGACTAGAGCATTGCTGGAAGTTCTGGAGGGTCATCCAAAGGAGTAAATGTGCTGAATGAGTGCACCTTTGTAGATTACAGATCATTTTCTGTGTTGATTGTAAGTGATGAGACAGAGTCTGCATTTTTTCTTTTTTAGGTATCTTGTACCTTGCCATGGCTTGAGACAACTACACTTTACTTGGAGATAAGCTTTGTTCATTGTGCATTTCAACCTCTGTAACTGTCAGTGCATTTATTCAATTATTTATTTTAAAAAGGTAGCCCATGCCTTTAAATTCTTGATTCAGTGCAGTGCTGTGCCGAGTGGTTATCCACTTATCTCTTTTCTTTGTGATAAATATTGATGTGGCATCATTGAAGACATATTGCATGCCCAGTTGGGCAAACCCCCAGAAAATGATCGCTGTACAGATTTCAACATCAATCATTCACTGCAGTGATGTGTTAGATGGCATTTTTCCCAAACTTCTTCTTTGGGACTATTCCGTCAATCCTGTTTGTTGTTACATCTTTTTTTTTTTTTATCAATAAATGTTGTTGATTTGATAAACACGGAGTTCTTTCTGTGAAGTCAGCTCAGTGTGCTGTTCTTCTATGTATATGGAGACTTTTTTAATAAAGCTAAGCACTCAGGACTTGTGATTCTGCTGTACAGTGCAGCTTCTGTTTACTGTTTACAGCCTAGACAAATAAGCAGTTTGACCTTTTTGTTTCTGCCAAAGCCCAGGTGGCTCTTTACGTTTGTGTATAAGAGGGAAGTGGTCTGTAGCAGGAGTTTATGTGTTGGAGCGGGATTTCATGATTTTTGAGAGGAATGAGAAAAAGCTGATGATATAAATGTTATAGTTTGCTTTGGAGAACATTGTTAGATGTATTAAAACAGTTACTAAAATAAACTCACTGCTTCCTACCCTATAATGTATAAACATAATTACTATTTAGCATCTCTAATTAAACCTTAATATAGTAAAGGCTCATTCATACCAGTGGCTATGCATTATGCTGTGAATATTGCACGCCTGCGGGTGTGCTTTGTGTAGGGGTAGTGGTTTCTTCTTTAACTTTATTGAAATGTCACAAAATTACATTTCATTGAACTCTATGCACATCAGTGTGTTGTGAAGCACTGCAGTGCATTAACAGGCAGTGATGTGCATTGGAAAAAAAGTACCGCTCCAAGCCCTGCGACCTATGCTGTGCTCCTGCCCTGTAGCACTAACAGGTGCTGACTCTGCGCTGATCAGTGGAAAAAATATATATTTTTTAAGGCGATTTATTGAAACAAGATAAACAAAGGATAAAATCCAAAGCTGTATGACATCCAAAAATTCATGCAACACTGCAATCAATGGTAGGAAGTGGACACGGGGGACAAAAGGCTAACATGTTTCACATCATGGATAGATGCTTAGTCATAGCTATGCAGAGAGCGGCAGTCCAGGAACATTTCTTTTTCCAGTGATGTGCATTGTGCTGCAAAAAAATGCAGACATGCTGCTTTTCAATGCAACGCACACCACCACACATGTATGGTGTGACCAGGACACATGAAAAATGGTACTCCTTACTGAGGGGTGAGGGGGTCTGTACTGAGGGTATGGGTTGAGAGGAAGCTCTTTACTGATTGAGGCAGTGTGTGTACTGAGGGTGGGGTCTGTACTGAAAGAGGGGGGAATCTGTAATGGGATAGAACTGAGGCTACTGGAGAGATCAGTACTACAGGGATATGGACTTAGGGGGATGTATACTGTGAGGAGGGGGTAATTGTTGGTTGTTACCCGCATTCTCTGTGTTATGCACTCCTAACGCCCCGTACACACGATCAGAAATTCCGCCAGCAAAAGTCCGATGTGAGCTTTTGAACGGAATTTCCCACTGTGTGTATGCTCCATCAGACTTTTGCTGTCGGAATTTTGGCCAGCAAAAGACAGAGAGCTGGTTCTCTATTTTTCAGATGTAAAAAAGTACTATTGGAAAATCCGATCTTCTGTAGCAATTCCGATGCGCAAAATTCCGGTGCATGCTCGGAAACAATTAGACGCATGCTCAGAAGCATTGAATTACATTTTCTCGGCTGTTCATAGTGTTGTACGTCACCACGTTCTTGATTGACGAAAGTTCAGAGAACTTTTGTGTGACTGTGTGTATGCAAGCCAAGCTTGAGCAGAATTCCGTCGGAAAAAACAACCAAGGTTTTTCCGATGGAAAATGTGATCGTGTGTACGCAGCATAAGCCTTACAGTCTTTGTATTATACTAAAGATAAAACAGTGCAGCACAAATATATGTAAAACCAATAATAGGTATTAGCACATGTCCTTTAAAAAAGTTCAAAGCCCAATAGAAATGGGTAAAATATGTCCATAGATTGCAGTAGATTACACTTGAGAGATATCAGATGCAGCAGCACTCTGGGTGAATGAGCCCACCACCAGCACACAGATTGCACGCACACCTTTTAAAATTGACCCCCAAACAGAAAGGTCAATACACACTTGTTCCCACAATCAGCAGATGAGTACTGCAAAGTGGAAATGATCCCGATGATCCCGATGCTCATGTCTACCCTGATCAGTGCTGAATCTGTAGTCAGTCCAATCCTCTTCCCAGGACAGGATCCCTGCTCCGCTAGACAACTAGAACATTTTCTGCAGGAGGCAGCATGCTGTCACAGCCATTTCCGACCTTCTGTCATTGACTACAATAGTCTCTGTAATATATATTTTTACTACTGAACCCTCTGTGTTATGCACTCCTTAGCCTTACACTCTCGGTATTGTACAATGCTGTGAAAAAGTATTTGCCTCCTTTCTTGTTGTTTTACTTGTTTAATTCAGCCACATAGGAGGGTTTTCCAGCATGAATGGCCTGTGTAAGGTTATGATACAACATCTCAATTGAATTTAAGTCTGGCTTTGACTAGGACACTCCAAAACCTAAATTTTGCTTTGTTTGAACCATTTGGAGGTGGACTTGCTGTGTTTCGGATCATTATCCTGCTGGACAAACTGATGTCCGGACATTCTCTTTTAGGATTTTCTGGAAGAGCTCATAATTGATGGTTCCATCAATTATGGTAAGTTGTTCAGTTGCAAAGCAGCCCCAGACCATCACACTACTACCACCATGTCCGACTATTGGTATGATGTTATTGCTATGAAATGCTGTTTTTGTTTTATGCCAGATGTAATGGGACGCACACCTTCCAAAAAGTAAACTTTTTGTCTCATCAGTCTACAGAATATTTGCCTAAAAGTCTTGTGGATAATCAAGATGATTTTTTTTTAAATGTGAGATGTTCTTTTTGGTCAGCAGTGGCTTTGGCCTTGGAACTCTCCCATGGGTGCCATTTTTGCCCAGTCTCTTTCTTATTGTTGAATACTGATCTTACCTGAGGCAAATGAGACCTGCAGTTCTTTAGATATTGTTCTGGGTTCTTTTATGACTTCCAGGATGAGCTGTTTTTGTGGTCTTGGAGTCATTTTGGTTGGCCGGCCACTCCTGGTAAGGTTCACCACTGTTGTAAGTTTTCTCCATTTGTGGGTAATGGCTCTCATCGTGGTTAACTGGCATCCCAATGCCTTAGAAATGGCTTTGTAATCCTTTCCAGACTGATACATGTCAATAACTTTGTTTCTCATCTGATCTTGAATTTCTTTAGACCACAGCATGATGTGTTGCTAATTGAGATCTTTTAGCATGCTTCACTTTGTCAGACAGCTTCTATTTAAGTGATTTTTTGATTCAACAGGTCTGGCAGGCCTGGGTGTGGCAAGTGAAATTTAACTCAGCTTTAATAAAAATTGTGGTTAATTACAGTTAATTCATGATTCAGCATGTGGGAGGGAATTACCTTTTCACATAGGGCCAGGCAGGTTTGAACATCTTTTTTTTCCCTTAATAAATTAAATACAGGCATACCCCACTTTTAAGTACACAATTGGATCAGAGCATGTATGTAAAACGAACATGTACTTAAAGTGAAACAATACCGTTTTTTCCACTTCTAGGTTGTAGTGGGCGGTTCAGGGGCTGTAGTGAGGGTTTCAGAAGCTGTAGTTGAGGTCCCAGGGGCTGTAGTGGGGGTGTCAGGAGCACACTGGAACCGGGCGGGCTATACTCACAAGTTTATGTAAAGTGAGTGTACTTAAAGCGGGGTATGCCTGTAATAATTTAAAAACTGCATCTTGGATTAACTCTGGTTATCTTTGTGCAATATAAAAAAATGTTTGATGATCTGAATCATTTAAGTGTGAGAAATATGCAAAAAATAAATAAATCAGGGAGGGGGCAAATACTTTTTCATGGCACTGTATATTTTAACTACTACAACTCTGTGTTATGCACTTCTGACCCCTGCACTCATTGCTTACACAATTCTGATCTCTGCACTCTCTGTGATATGTGCTTCTGACCCTTGCCCTCTCTGTGTTACACACTTTTGAGCCCCACCCTCTCTTTGATATGTATTCCCGACTCCATTTGGGTGTATTACACATGCCTAAGTCTTGCACTATAGTAACTATGTTGTACATTTCATACTGAGTCCTGACCATGGCACTCTGTACACTGGGCCTAATATAAAATGCTCCTGACCACTGCACAGGCATAGTTTTTGGGTAAAAAAACGTCAGCATATGTGTGCTCTGTATAGAGTGAGTAGGCTCTGTTTTTTAAACCATGCCCCTTTAATGCCCCTCCCAGTTGGACCACACCCACCATTCTTGTCGAGAAGAGGAAAATAAAGGAAAGTAACATAACAGTTACCTCGTGGCTAATGTGAGATTACATTTATTTTTATTCTTGCAATCGTCTGTGCTCAGTCTCAAGTGAGTTGCTTAGGAATGACTGAGCATATTCTGCAAGAACGAATATTGAATCATGAACTGTATTAGCAGTTTTACATTGAGTACAATGTACATCTTAGCATACTATAAACCGATAACTTTTGTACAGTCAAATAGCTTGAAGCAAAAGATACTATATATATATTATGACAAGCACATAATAATAATATTGATAGGCAAATATTTGCTTTTAAATTTTGTTTGGTATCTTCCAAGACTGGCAGAATATGTCTGAACAACATATAGGCAGTGAAGAAAAATCAATATTGGTGTGCCAATCAGATTTTACCTTTCATTAGTTTAGAATAGACTGGAGAATGGCATTTAATAGTTCTGTGGTTGCTACAGCCTACTCTTCTTTTTGTCTTCTACAAGGATGTCGAGACCCTTCTCCATCCTGGAATCCCCCAGAGCTTCTCCCCCTAGTGAGTAACTTCCATTTATATATTTAACCTAAAAGTGCATTACTTTACATTTACAATGTTAAACCTCATTTCCAGTCTAGTTGCCCACTCCATTATTTTATTTGGGTCCTCTTGTAAGGTTTTTATATCCTGTAGTGATGTTATCGCCCTACTAATTTTTGTGTCGTCAGAAAACACTGAGAATGAGCTATTTATCCCATCCTTCATATCATGGGTCAGCAACCTACCGCCACACCCGGCCAGCCCCCGCTAAATGTCCGGCCCATCAGTGCACGTGATGAATTCACATGCACCCGGCCTGCAGACAATTTTTGTAAAACCGGCAGTTAGCTTTCGTGAGATAACAACCGATGCAACTAAGAAGCCACTTGGCTGTTATCCCCAAGCAGCAGGAGGGGATGTCCCCCCTCCCATTGCTTTCCTGTCCCACCGGGAGGCCCAAGTGACCAGTCAACATGTCCTCTCCTGACGAAGCAACTACTGTTGCGAAACTAGTCGAGATTCAACTGGCATGACCCCACTCGTCTTACCGCCCCCCCCCCTGTGTAGGGTTGGTTTATCATCTCGGTGACCCGTCTGGTTGGTCATGCACTGTGTCACGTTTTTAATGTTGTTTTTGTTTTTATAATCCAATAATGTGTGTTCTACTTGCCCTTCATTATGTATAATAAACAAATGTAATTTTTTACCTCAGTTCACCTTTTCATTGTACTTCCTTATACCCAGTACCGCTATAGTCCACTCGCCCACTCCCCCATTTCCAAGAAATACAGTTTTATTATAGTAACACTTTACTACTCTGGGGAAGTGATCTTTTTTTTTTTTTACACATTATAAATGCTTATACCAAAGATTTTCTTTGGTATAAGCAACTGTTTTTACTGAATAAAACTGGTTCATTCAGTGTATTTTGTTGTGATTAGCTGTTATTGGCCAAATCTAATCACATGGTACCTTAGGGCTGTGATTTTCCCTTTCTGTACCATCTGTTCACTGTGACCAATCACAGCTTGCAACACAATTGTTTACAATAGATGGCATGAAACAAAGCCATCTATTGTTTACAACTTCCTGGTGATCTGCAGTGATTGATCACATGACACTAGCAGTGGGCCGGTATGGTGATCAGTCATTGGCTGTGTCCGGTTGATGTGATGTCCACCCAGAAGGAGGAAAGTCCTACTCTGCTGTCAATCTGCTATAGGTCGGATGGGAAGGTGCTAAATAGGGTAAGGAAGGGTTAGAACATCTGTTGAATTTTGTACCCACCTGTAGTGGATATTTTCTCTCACTTCCTGCCAGGACAGGAAGTGATGGGAAGTCTTTTTACAAACACAAAATGTATTGTTAGTAGAGTGGGGAATTGTTAGAGCCCGTTGGAATGTATTTATTTTTGTCTGTGTCCTGGTGGCAACAGCTTCCCTCATTTATTTTACATCCTCACGGTGACAGGAAGTGAGGGAAAATCTCCACAATAGAGTTATAGAACAAAATAAAAACTTGTTAGAGATTGCCACTCTTCATTTACCACAAAAAAAAAAAAAATGTTGCAATATCAGGGTGTAGGAGATGGCAATAAATTTGTGTTTAACCAGAATTTTCTAGAAATAAGCACATTTATTATGTGAAATTGGAGAGGAACTGTTGCTCTAGTAATCTATGATTTTGACCTGAAGGTGGCCTTACAACTATATGTACAAAAAAAATCATTGCTTTATCCTATTAATTCCATAGGTTTTTTAAGAAAAGGAAAAGTACCTCTGGGGGCTTTGAGTTGTCTAGAATCCACAGGTATCGAGCCGGGGGAGCGGGTGTTTAGCCACCCAAAAAACAAAGGCCCAGATTCACAGAGCGATTACGCCTGTCTAACTGGTGTTAGACAGGAGTAATTTCAAATTTTGCGCGCCGTATCACTAGTTTGAATCCTCAAACCATGATACGGCGGCTTCAGGCTTCGATCCGAGAGGCTTACGTCTTCGTAAGCCTTCGGATCTACGCTGCGATATTTTTGCGGCCGCTGGGAGGAGTCCGTGTCGTTTTCAGCGTCGGGATATGCAAATGACTTTTTACGGCGATCCACGAAGATACGAGTGGTCTTCGCAATCGCTTACGTCATTTTTTTGCTACGTACTGTTAGACCAGCTATTTGCTGGTCTAACGGTGCGTAGCCCATGTTAAGTATGGCCGTCGTTCCCGCGTCAAATTTTATTTATTTTTTATTTTTTTACGTAACTCGTTCGGGAATAGGAATGTCCGTAAACGACGCTACTCAAACAACGAATGACGTAACGATGTGATTTCGCGCAATGCACGGCGAGAAATTTCTGAACGGAGCATGCGCAGTTCGATCGCCGCGGGAACGCGCCTATTTTAAATGCTTCACGCCCCCTACTCGCGTAGATGGCTTGCGCCGGGAGAAATACACTACGCCGCCGTAGTTTACTGGACAAAATCTACCGGGATTCCACGTAGAGCCAGGTAAAATACGGCGGCGTAGAGTATTTCTGATACTCTACGCGAATCCAATTGTATGTGAATCTGGCCCAAAATTTTTAGCAAGGAAATGGCGATACATAGTATGGATAGCAGGCACTGCACACCCCTGAATAGATTTTTTAAGAAAAGGAAAAGTACCCCTGGGAGGTTAGAATTGCAGCTAGTGATAATTCAATAAGAGTGTGAGAAAATATGATGTAATTTATTAAAAACATAGATACATAACAGGATAGGAGCACCCATCAAATACATATAGGAAACATGGACTCAAAAATGTGAATCAAGCATGAATCAAGTTTGCAGGCATAAGTTCTTTTTTGTTTCTCATAGCAAATCTCATTATTATGTACATATATATTTTTCTTATAGAACTTATGCCTGCAAACTTTTTTCCCCCTGAGGAGGACCCATGCCAGCAAAAGGGTCGAAACGCTTTGGGGTCTCTGCGCATAAGTCAAACTACTGAATTGCTATATTTATATTTACCCATTGTCTTAAAATGCTTGATTCACATTTTTGAGTCCATGTTTCCTATACAGTATGTATTTGATGGGTGCTCCCATCCTGTTATTTATCTATTTTTTTAATAAATTACATCATATTTTCTCACACTCTTATTGAATTATCACTAGCTGCAACTCAAAGCCCCCGGGGGTACTTTTCCTTTTCTTAAAAAATCTATTCAGGGGTGTGCAGCGCCTGCTATCCATACTATGTATCGCCATTTCCTTGCTAATTAATTCCATAGGAACTAGTGGAAAACTATTGGAAAGCTGAAAAAGTGGAAACATCTTCCTATTTTAATCACTCATCTACATACAGTATTTACATCTTCTAACTCACAATTTGATAATAAGTCTACCACGCCAATGTCCCACTTCTAATTTGCATATCCAGATTATATCTGTGTAACTCATCACACCGAATGGGCAGCACAAGCCTTTCCCAAGTAATTAATGCCATCTTAAATCCACAAGCCAGATTTAAGTTTTTTTTTAGTTTTGTGAATTTTCATTTTAATGATTCCATTAAGCGCATCTGAAAATACCGTAATGCGAAAGAGAACATGCCTTTCTTCTTTGATTATGTGTAATGTGGCTCCGGTTACTCCTGATTTGCAATTTACTGGAAAGATGACAAGGGCTGAACAACTTAAGAGGGTCAAAGCCATGACATTGAGGCATTGCATTACATTATAGTGTTCAATGCTCAGTTATTCTTAGTTATTGATATGTATTTCAGACCTGAGAGATATTTTATTACTGAATAAGGGGATGAAAAAAAATGTGTGTTTCGCTCTTTTGTTCTGCGTCTCCCACAAGGGCAAAACAAAAATGCGCTATGAAGCAAATGGCCCGTTCCCTGTTCACATGTGCTAATTAAAGTAATGATACTGTGTAAATGACAAGACAAGAAAAGTAGGAGCAAGTAAACAAGGTAAGGATGAATAATGATAGTGGTGTAGAGGACGCGGGCTTGCATTAGCATTAATGCAGAGAAAGTAAATGTCAACAGTAAAATAGCTGTGGGTTTTAGGCAGTTTATAACCAAATCTGGGCTTTGTTGCCAAGTTATTTTGGAGAATGTGTGACCATCCTTGAACTCTGACTGGCTGGATTTCTCATGAGGTGACTTCACCTTCTTAGTGCCAGACAGAAAACACAGAAGAATTTAAAAGCCCATTGAAAGGAATTGGCCGGGAAGACCCAACCTAAAGTGGAACACAAAGCCAACAGGTAAATACACCATTGAAATACATACATGTTTACTTTTTTTCCCCTGATGAATAATTTGTAATTCTGTCCAGGCAGTGTTGTGATTTGCATACCTGGCCCCACTGCACAGGGGAAAGTTATCACGTTTCTGGTTCAACAACGAGGATTCCTATATCACAACCATGCTCTACAATGAATGAGCATTATTACCTTTTTCTCTCTGGCAGGGGGGTGATTCAGGAAGCAGTAATCCCGGGCCCTGCAATATGATAGCATGGATGACCTTACAGAATTGCAAATTAATTGGTCAAATCGTTCAAATATATGTATTTATGCCTGTATTTGTCTGTTTGTCTATAGTTCCACCTAGACCACTTCCCGTCTGGCATATAGCAGAATGACGGCTGGGCAGTGGTTCAGTTATCCTGAGTGGGCAATACCATATGACGTCCAGCAAGATAACAGCAGCCGTGCACCCGTGTGGGCGCTCATCGCGGCGATCAGTGGTGCGGCGTGTCAGTCAGACACACCGCTACATCGATCTCGGTAAAGAGCCTCTGACGGAATGCTGTGGGGGAATACAATAAACTAACACAAGCCAAAAGCAGTTACAATATACTTTATTTTATTTTTTGTATTTATATTCCTTACAAGCAAAACTGTGCACATGTACCCATTGCCTGCTACATGTTTTTATCAAAACTGCACACATGGCACCTGATTTTCAATATGGAGCCAATTGCAATAAAACAAGTGGGTTCATTAGTAGTATGGTGTAGCATCATTACCCACCAACCAACATTTAGGCCACTGAAATAAACAAGTTCTAAATAATCATTATATTTGATGGTGAGACATAAATTCTAGATATAACACCAAGTAGGTAGAGCTGCATCTAGAGAAAATTTGGGGCTGTAAAAAGAGGGTTGGGAGTCTTAGGCCGGCCACACATGGTTCAAATCTCAGCCAGATCAGCAGGAACTGGCCGAGATTCAAACCATGTATGAGCAAGCTGAATATACCAAATTGAACGATTGATCAACTTGGGTGCAACCAGCCTTCTGTATTTTACCTGCGATTATAGCTAGTGGCTGCTATAGCCACTAGAAATAATCACTGTCTTCTCCCGGCGGGGAGGGCTTCCCCTGATCCCCCCTGCCGTGAGAAGACAATGGCTCGGTAGGAGGGATTCCTGCATCAACACTGCCCTGTGGTACCAGACATTTCTCTTCCAGGAACCAGGGGAACCGTGGGAAAGCATCAATATGGAATCATCCAGAGAATTCCTGCCCTCTTTTTTGTGAGTTGATTTTCAGTTGCTAAAGGTGACAGCTGTTGCTACAAAAGTACAGATTTATTTTTACAGCTTAAAGCTTTTTCTGTACTGCTGGTCTGATAGTCTGCTGCTTTATTTGACTAAGGGTGTCCTGTGCCCTACCCCTCTCTCCCTGAATTGTTTGTTTTCGTGAGAAATAAATTCACCTTTGTTCAGCATAAAAGTGACTGGTTCCTGTCTTTTCTACAATCCACCATGCCTAGTATATAAACAAAAAAGTCAGTGTTACTGCCCATACATCGCATAGAAAGCAAGGTTCCCGGGTGCTCGATCCACAGACACTGGCTGAGTAGAGTAATGAAGAAAAGATGATCCACACACTTAGTCATAACCACATTACAGACATGAAACTTCGAAACAAATAGTAGCTCCTATTTGTTTCGAAGTTTCATGTCTGTTATGTGGTTATGTGGTTATGACTAAGACCTTATAGGCTGAAACGCGTCAACCATTCCTATTTGCGTTTGTCCACTGTGGCTTGTTAATAGACACTACTAATTTTTAAGAACAACGACCGGAGTGCAGATCATCTTTTTTTCATCACCATGCCTAGTAACCTGCACCCTGAGGGGAAATATCAGCCCTCCCTGTCTCTGGGGGTGCCCACCATGCCTCTGGAGGTCAGGGGGCCCTACATCTATATGGCATTTATACCTAGGGTAATATCTGAATTGTGGGCTACTGCTTCCTCAAGGCAGATCCATACCTTTCTAGGGCCTAAAAATAGTATGTGAAATCTGAGGCGCTATTAAGATAAGCACCTTCTTTACAATAGAAGTAACTTTCTGCTTTTAAAATACATACAAATATTTAAACTGCAGTAATATAATGTGTTACAACGTATGTTTTAGAATTTTAAAACATGGTTGCGAGTGAACATATGCTAGTGTAGTGTAGCTATCTACGGCTTGACTATAAATCATTTAATACGCGATTGTGAGTGCAAGAATTATGAAGTGTTACATAGTGAGATCCATTCTTTTACACTTAGCTGAGCGGCATTAAGAACAATGAGCCGTACTGTGAATCATTTATGATTTCCTGGGAAGACATTGACACGTAAGGAAGGACTTGTCCTTTCTTTGTGATACCAGGTGGCATCTGTGTCTGGATTTTAGCTGACAGAACAGCCTTCAGGAGTATAGACAGGATATACCTGAATAGGAGGGAGACAGAGTAATGGGATGTGAAAGTTCACTGTAAGAAATGTAAGGTGATCATTGTTTATTGGAAAATGGCACTCAAAATACAGATGGAAATAAAGTATTAATCACATGAGGACTCTTTTGTACCAGGGTGTATACACTACTAGACAGAGAACCTAGCAGGGCAAAGGTGGAAATTCAGATGGGTACATGCAAAATAATAGAAGAACTGAATGTACAAAATATTGGGGAAAGAAGATATCAGAAAGGATGCTTTGACTGTATAGTGATTATAAAAGTTTGACATAAAATTATTATAATTTTTTTTAAGTATGGTTTAAGGTTCTATGCACACTAACGCTGGTAATAAAATTTTTGAGTAGCGTTTTAAGAGCATTAGCATTTAATTTGCATTTTTTGCAGTTCCTTTTTTTTAAATGCTCCAAAAAATGCTATTAGTAGCGTCTATGAATGTTTAGCAGTGTTTGTTAGAATTTATGAGCACTCAAGGACTCCAAGAAACTCTACAAAACATTTTTTTTCTGCTCCTAGATGCTGAAGCTGCGATAATGTGCGTAAAGCCTACAAAATTAGAAAGCATGGGCAGATTGAGTAACAAAACAGGAAAAAATCTAGCAAAATAGAGAAAAAAACAAACAAAAAACAAACAAACAGACATTTATTTTATTAAACACTTAAGACCCGGACCAATATGCTGCCAAATGACCAAAGGGGTTTTTGCGATTCGGCACTGCGTCGCTTTAACAGACAATTGCGCGGCCGTGCGACGTGGCTCCCAAACAAAATTTACGTCCTTTTCTTCCCACAAATAGAGCTTTCTTTTGGTGGTATTTGATCGCCTCTGCAATTTTTATTTTTTGCGCTATATACAAAAATAGAGTGACATTTTTGAAAAAAAATCAATATTTTTTACTTTTTGTTATAAGAAAAATCAATAAACTAAATTTTAGTCAAACATTTAGGCCAAAATTTATTTAGCCACATGTCTTTAGTAAAAAAAAAATTGCAATAAAAAAAAATTAGCTACCTATCGGGAACAGCGACACTAATACTGCGATCAGAAAAATGATCGCTTAGTGACGCTGGCAATAGGGAGTGAAAGGGTTAACTAGGGCAGTGATCAAGGGGTTAAAACTTTATTAGGGGGGGTACAGGGCTACCCTGGACCTAACACTAACTGACTTTTACACTGCCTGTCACACTGACACTAAATACAGTAATCATACATGTATGATTACTGCATTCAGTGACACTGTGACAGGGGAAGGGGGGGGGGGGCGATCGCGGGGGTTAAATGTGTTTATGTGAAGTGTTAGTGTAGTGTAGTGTTAGTGCAGACTTACTGTGTTGTGATCTCTCCTCGGCGGTGGTTGAAAAAACGGCCGAGGGAGAGATCACGTTGCTTCCTCCTTCCTGTGTTTACACAAAAGGAGGAAGTGACAGGGCGGGCAGGCGCGCGCATTGGCTGAGAGCGATCCGGAGGGGGCGGACAAAAACGAATAGCTGCCCCCTCTTGTCGGATCGCTCCTGCAGCTGTGCGGACCGCCGCATGTACGGGGGGGGATCCGATCGGATCCCCCGATCCCCCCCAAGGCACCAACGTATATATACGTTGATGTGCCTGTCGGTGCCATTCTGCCGACGTAAATGTACATGCGGCGGTCCTTAAGTGGTTAATCACAAATGATTATGCCAGATGTCTATGTTGACTATATTTGGCTGTTTATTAATTGCCAATTGCAGTCTACTTTCAGGTGCATACTACTGTATCTATCTATGAGACATTTCTGAGATCATTCTGTAATGCACAGTCCAATGCCTAAAGCCCTGTACACACGGTCTGTTTGGACCGTTTTCATCAGAAGAACCGATCGTGTGTGGGCCCCATTGTTTTTTTTCCCATCAGTGAAAAAAAATAGAACCTGTTTTAATTTATTCCTATGGATAAAAAAACGATAGAAAAAAATGATCGTCTGTGGGGAAATCCATCGGTCAAAAATCCACGCATGCTCAGAATCAAGTCGACGCATGCTCGGAAGCATTGAACTTGAGCATTTTCTCAGCACGTCGTAGTGTTTTACGTCATCGCGTTGAACACGGTCAGATTTTTAACCGATTGTGTGTAGGCAAGACTGATGAAAGTCAGCTTCATCGGATATCTGAGAAAAAAATCCATCGGATTAGATTCCATCAGATATTTGATCCTGTTTACAGGGCTTTAGTCAGGAACTATAGCTGGCTGTGTCTCTTCTGGCTGTAGCAACCCCTTAAAACGGAGTTCCACCCAAAATTGGAACTTCCGCTAATCCCACTCCTCACCCCCTTACATGCCACATATGGCATTTAATTATTTTGGGGGGGGGGAGTGGGGGCTTCAGGAGGAGTGGGACTTCCTGTCCACTTCCTCCTTCCGCCGAGGGGCTGGTAAGGCGATTAAGCTTAATCGCCTACAGTAGCCCCTCCCTATAGGCGATCGCATGGGACACATGACAGGTCCCATGCGATCGCCTGTCCAATAGGAGAGCGCAGCGCCGCTCGCGCATGCGCAGTGGGTGCCCGGCCGTGAAGCCGAAGGCTTTCACGGTCGGGTGCCCACACTTAGGATCCTGGAGCAGGTGATCCTGGAGCAGGTGAGTGTGTGTTTATTAAAGGCCAGCAGCCACAATTTTTGTAGCTGCTGACTTTTAATAAACACTAAGGCCCAGATTCACGTAGATCGGCGCATTATCATTCCGGCGTAGCGCACCACTTTTCCGTTAGACTTGCGCAATCTAGCCGCGTAATCCGGCGATTCACGTAGCTTTTACGCAAGAGATTGCGCAAGCGTAAGGTTTTTTCCTGAGGCGTAAGAAGGAGTAATACAAATTGGGAGGGACGTGGGCGTGTTACATTGAAATGAGCCGTGACCCCATGCAAATGAAGGGCCGGCCGACTCGCGCATGCGCGCATGAAGGAAACCATGTCAGCTCCGTTGTGCGCATGCTCACAACTCGGGAGCGGCGCAATCAGTGAAATTGGAAATGGACTAGGGCAATGTTGTGAATTACGCAGACAGCATAAATAGACACACACAAACGCCCTTCCATTGCAAAAGTACATCCCTTTGTGTCCCTTCCCATTGAATCAAGTGCTTTTGCTCTGTTGTTCGTTAGAGTGTGTTTTGTACAGTAGTTGTGAGATTAGTGTTCTGTGTGATATAGTGCTTGTTGGTAGTTTTGTGAAAGTGTGTTTTGATAAGTGTTTTTTGACTGTTTGTTTGATTGATAGATTTCTGAGCGTTTGTTTTCTTGCTTTATTTTTTCATCTGATTTTTTTGTGTCTGTTTCTTGCTGAGTGCTAGTGTGATTTTTGGCTGTTCTTTTTCTCTTTGTGTGTGTTCTTGTCTGATTGGTTGTGCTTGTATTTGTGACAGATTTTTGGTGACTGCTAGTGAGTTTGTTTGGAAGTATGACTGAGAGAAAAAGAAAGCTCAATTTTACTGTGGGGGAAAAAAGAATTCTTGCCCGGGCCATTACCGACTATGGGCGTTTTCTCCACGGCCCGCAGAGTGCCACCACCACCCCGGCCAGGAGGAGGGAGATATTGGATATGATCACGGAGCAGGTCAATTCATCGGGGGAGGGGGAGACACGGACCCGCTCTGGGATTGAAAAGAAAATAAATGACCTCCGGCGTGAGGTAAAAAAAAAACTGGCCGCAATAAATGCCCATGCCAGGGGCACAGGAGGGGGCCCACCATGCCGGGTTAGATTTACAGCGACGGAGCGTGTGGTGGCCCTGACCTTTCACCGGCATGAAGTGGAGGGCCTGCCAGGCTTTGACACAAGTCCGGTCCCCGCGGTGCCAGGTAAGGTTTTTATTTCTCTCAGGTGTGTAGCATGTGTGGGGGAGGGGGTGAAAGGGAATATGTGGCAAGTGTGTGGATCCTCCAACCTGTGAATGGTTTGTGTCATCCACAGATGTGCAGGAGGGTGCAGGGCCATCTGGCCTGACCGCTCCAACGCCAGGACAGCAGCCTAATGAGGCCCCCCCAACAAGGCCAGAGTCCGCGGAGGAGGAACAAGGGGAGGAGGAGGATCATGCGGAGGACGATCATGAGGAGGAGGATAATCATGAGGAGGAGGAGTCCATGGCAGGCACTGGACAATTGGTTTCTGTGGACTCTTCCCCTCTGGCT